>CM067376.1:204885647-205558136 GCA_034510155.1 Eucriotettix oculatus
TAAATAAATTTTCGATGTAGTTTGATATCAGTATTATAATATTCAAAATAATATCATTTAGTTAAGATACCATTTATTTCTAATATTGTGTAATATTTCTATCTGGGACATGCTCAGATTATTATGATAATATCACAAGCAGAAAGTATTACCTCTTTAGCAAAATTTATTTGAGGTACAGTTTTACATCTGATTACAAATTTGGACCTAACCAAATATTGCTATTCCAATTGGGGTTTGAATTAGTGACCCCTTCTTGTTCCTGAATACAGCACGTAAAACGCATTTGGTTTCAAAAATTATTTAATCTGGTTTGTTAAGAAATAAAATTACACCTTCCATTGCAAGATGTCAAACGAATGCACTTTTTACATAGTTTCTCAGTATGAATATTCATTTTGTTAAAAGTAGCTCGTCTTCAATTTAGCAGAGCGAGGTTGAAAGTAAATATTACAACTTTTGCAACACAGTACATGGTTACCCCATGATAACCAACTTCGACATAAAAAATATTGTGACAACTTCTGGAAATGATTTGTTTGCACAAATCCAACATCTCACCATAAACAAATATATCTTCCATTTTGCTTAATCTTGGTTCTTAAATATTGAGTCAGAAAACTAACATTAAAAAAAGTACATTGAATTTATGCAATAACTATAGCAAAATATTACTAATAAAACATTCTATTCAATACAACAATGGATTTAGCCAAACATTTAGTTTTTGCACAGACAAGAGATATTGTAAACAATCCAACTTGGTTCAAGTTTGATGAACCAACTCATTTACATCTTGCTTCACCACCTGTCTTATGTAATGGAACTTGACATTAATATTTTTGGTTCTTTCAGAGCGATCTTCTTTCATGGTATCTTGCACGATGCAGCCATATTATCGACATAGATTTTAATAGGTTTCTTCATAAATTTTTCTTGTCCTTTGGTAACATCTGCTTTTTGCTTCTTCAGTGACAGTTCATTGGATACCATTATGACGTATCCGTTTTTTGAGACAAAATCTGAAATATCTCCAGCCCAATCATCACGCACATATATTTTATTGGATTTCCAGTTCTTATATAATCAATTCCAGTGGTCTTCATATACCCCAACAGATGGACTACATTTTCCAATTTTCTTTTGTTAATCATCTCAATACTGACTATGTTTTGACACAGTAAATGATATATCAGGTCTGTATTTTGTTTAATCAAATTTGTTCCCTTCATCCGAGACTCACGTTTTTCTGGTTTGCTTGGCAAATGAGCTGTGTGACCATAGGAATCCTCCATTTGAAAATTCTTTATAATTTTGACTCAAATCAATTTTTCCACGTCCATCTTCACTTCTTTACTTTGATTTCCTCTGATGTCAATGATTTGAACTTTTTTATCTGAGCACATCTTCCAATCACTAACATGTCATCAACATTGATACCTATAATAATTTCTTTTTGAAAATAGACTTAGGGATCAATATCACACTGAATTAGTCCTATCTTCTGTAGACGCTCATGTAAATATCCATTTCAATTTCTACCTGATTGTTTTAATCCATAGAGACTTTCTATATTTATCTTCATAATGTCAGGATTGTTTCCTTAAAAATTTTAACATCAAAAGGGCTATTCAGTTAAGTAGCAATTACTTCCCAGTTATTCTCTACAGCAATGGCAATGAGAAGGCAATGAAACAAGGCGATCCCCTGTCAGCAACCTCATTTAATATAGTCATAGATGTCATTATGAGAAGAATGGAATTCAAAGGAAATATTACCACACGTTTAAGACAAAGCAAAGCTTATGCAGATGATCTATTGATAACAACAATAACGTATAAAGCATTAAAAGATACTCTTCTTGAACTCAAAACAATTTCCCTCGGATATGAGCTAATAATTAACACCAACAAAACAAAATTCTTAAGGTGTAAAAAATTTGATATTATCCCAACAAGTATAACTATAGACGACGAGAATAATCAAGAAGTAATATCCTACAAGTATCTAGGCTCAGTGGTAAATGGAAGTAATAAGATTGAAGAGGAAATTAAGTAGAGAATTTCTGCAGGGAATAGAGCATACTTTGCAAATAAAGAAGTCAGTTGTAGGTAGCCGTGCAGGTAGGACGTCTTGAGAAGCTGCTCCCGGAAAGTTTAGTGATGCCCTTGTCCGCTGGTACCGTTTCCGTTGAGGAACTAAAGCAGCGCCTGAAGTCGTGTGGTTTGTCGACTACAGGCAAAAAGCAGACACTTTTGAAAAGACTCGAAGATTTTAATAAATGCAGTACCTGTAAAAAGTGTAAATCTTTTCAAAAGAAAATCGAGGAATTGGAAAAACTCGTCGAAAGTCTACGCAAGCATGAATCAGTCAATATTCACGTACAGACTGAAGTGACTGAGGAGAAGACGACAGTCATTATGCCTGAGTTACCGCCGGTGGAGACTTCGAACAGATTTTCTGTTTTAAGTGTCCAGGAAGAAGAAGAGGTCGCCGCGGTTTCACTACCACCGAGGAGAAGGGACAAAGTGATGAAGAAGAAGAAGATTGTTCTACTAATGTCCACTCACGGTAGGGGCTGTAGTGATCTACTGAAAAGCGAACTAGGGCAGGACTTCGAAGTGTGTGGTGTCGTCAAGCCAGGCGCACCATTGCGCGAAGTAGTGAGGGATGCTTCTGGGGTAACGAAGGACGCTGATGTTGTAATTATCGTTGGTGGGACAAATGATATTAGCTCTGGATGCCTAGTCAACTGGTCCAAACTCGACGAAGTGTTACCTGAACTTAAGAACGAGAAAGTGATCGTGAGTGAGCTGCCGCCGAGATTCGACGACCCGGTAGCCAACTACAGGACCAGCTGCGAAAACCGGCGTCTTCAGCAGCAGAACTTCAACAGATTTGAAAACGTAAGTGTGACTAATTTATTTTATAACTTAAAACGCAGTAATTTTACAGGTCATGGTCTACATATAAACCACTCCGGGAAGAAGCAATTTGTAAAAAATATTTCTTCTCATATTTCATGTCTTTAACCCTACAGCTATTCAGCACTCTTGCACTAAATTTACTTTACCGCTGATTAACTCCTTTGAACAATATGCCAATGTAACTAAAAATAATATTCATTTCTCGCTATTAAATCAGAACATACAAAGCCTCAGAAACAAACGACTCGAATTGGAAACGTGCCTTTCTGCTCTTAAAAACGGTGTAGATATAATTTCACTAACGGAACATTGGCAACATCAACTAGAAGCAAATTGTTTTAATCTGGATGGGTACATTAGGATCTCTAACTTTAGTAGAAACACACTCAGGAACGGTGGATCCTGCATTTTTGTTAATCATAGACTTGCTGATCTCTGCAAAGATAGACCCGACATTAGGTCCCTCGGTAAAGACAGGGTATTTGAATGTAGTGCGGGTGAATTAACCATAAAGAATAACTCGAAAAATATTATAATCTTATCAATTTATAGACAACCTGATAGTGAAATTAACACATTTCTCTATATTCTAGAACGCGTCTTAAGTAAAGTAAACCAGGAAAATAAGCTCGCAATAATTTCCGGAGACTTTAATCAAGCTATTTACGGGATATAAGGAAAACACGACACCTGAAAACATTGCTACATTCCTACGGGTTTTCCGTTACGAGCGATGAGCCAACGCCAACCTGCATAGACTACGTCTTATGTAATTTCCATGAAAATTTTTATGAATTACATACAATTGAAACTGGATTAAGCAACCACAGGGGGCAAATAATGTACATCAACAAACAAATAGTAGGCGAAATTGAGCAGAGACCAAGCTCAATATACACAAGAAAACTCTGTTTAACAAATGTAATGTGTATCTCCCAAAAATTACAAGCGTTACCGTGGGATAATATTTTAAATATAAATAATTTCAAAAATGCTGACAGCATGTTCCAGGCATTTCTAAAGATATTTCTCTCCATAATAAACAAAATTGCTCCAGAAAGAAAAATCACTAAACAAATTCAAATTCAAAAGCGTACTTCTTGGATCACCACAGGAATAATCAAATCACGCGATAAACTTTGCTATCTCCATAAAATGAAGCATTTGAACTCATCACCCCAATTCTTAGAGTACTTTGCAAAATATAAGAGAATATATAAAAATGGTCTCATAGCCGCAAAAAAACTTAACACGTCAAAAATAATAACAAATTCAAATAATAAAATCAAAGCAACGTGGAAAATCATAAACGATGCTACCGGTAAATTGAAGAAGAATAATCCTCAAACTTCACTCTTCCATGAAGGACAAGTTCTTACCGATAGGGAAGCTGCTTCAAAATTTAATTCACATTTCGTAAATATTCACAACCAATTCAATAACAGTAATCTATTAGATTGTGACTACCACGACCTCTTACGTAACGTAACTACTAAAACTCCTAATTCTATTTTCCTAGAACCAATTACCTTAAAGGAACTGAAAACTATAATAAATAACATGAAATCATCTGCTGCAGTTGATATATACGGCATCAGCAGCAAATTGATAAAGCAATGCTCCGAGGCAATTGCCTTCCCAATGCAAATAATTATTAATGCATGTTTTTCCATGGGAGAATTTCCCGATTCTCTTAAACTAGCGAAAGTTATTCCAATCTATAAGAAAGGGTCACGCTCAGATGTATCGAACTACAGACCCATTTCATTACTCCCCATCTTCTCTAAAATAATAGAAAAAGCTGTACAATCACGAATAGTAAATTTTATGGAAAAACATTCTATTATAGACCCGGCTCAACATGGATTTCTCAAAGGCAAATCCACTAGTACCGCCATGTACGAATTTGTACAAGACGTCCAGAATTCAATTGATCAAAAATTAAAAGTGACAGGTATATTCGCAGATCTATCTAAAGCGTTTGATTTAGTCGATCACAATATATTACTCAATAAACTCAAATATTACGGTATCAGAGGAAACGCATTTTCACTCATCCATTCATACTTGAATAATGGAAAGCAAGTAGTGGCTATCCAGAACCAAAACGGTAAAATTACTCTTTCAGACTGGAAGGAAATATCTTGTGGTGTACCACAAGGATCAATACTAGGGCCGCTTTTGTTTATTTTGTATATTAATGACCTTCCTCGAAACATTCATCCTTTAAAAACAGTGTTGTATGCGGATGACACTAACGATAGTGATATAAACGCTCTCAATGCCAAAGTTGAAAACACTTTAGGAATGTTAAAGCAATGGTTCACTGCAAATAAGTTAACTCTTAATACCGAAAAGACTAAACTACTACAGTTTTCGTCAACTGTTAATTCTTCTGTGGAAGACAAGAGATTCGCTAATGACGCGTCGTTTCTTGGCCTTCAAGTTGACGATAACCTACGGTGGAATCGTCATGTCGAAATTCTCACAGGCAAACTTAGTTCCGCGTGCTACTCAATAAAATTACTAATGCAGCAAGTTGATCCTAAAACCGCGATTATGGTCTATTATGCCTATTTCCACTCAAATATGTGCTACGGAATAACGAGTTGAGGTAATTGTCCTCGAAGTTCTGACGTTTTCAAGTTACAAAAAAGAGTTATAAGAATACTATGCGCGAAAGATTGTAGGGAACATTGCAAACCTCTATTTAAAAGCTTAGGAATCCTAACATTCCCGTGCGTCTACATACTAGAAATTCTAAAATTTGTAAAACGTAATTTCAGCCTATTCCAAAGCAACGGGCATTATCATCAACACGGTACTAGAAACCGATCAGTCCTCAGAGCTGATAAACATCGCCTTCACCTTAACGAAAACAGTAACCACTGCTCCGGAATAAAACTCTACAACAGCCTTTCGGACAACATAAAAAATTTAAACAGTTCTAATCAGTTCACTAAAGCATGCAAGAATCTCCTGCTAGAAGGAGTTTATTATTCTATTCCTGAATTTATCAATCGGTCTGAAAGTAATTAAAGTCTATTTTTGCAAAAGTGCTGAATCAGTGGTAATCATATGCAGACAATATCAGGTGTATATTATACGTTAACCTCTCATTAACGGTCTTTTCTTCTTTGTTTCATGACCTAAATTGACGAGATCTGCTGGAGCCTGATTTCCCACGGATCTACACACGTGTGTTTCAAAGTGTAGTGTATTGTGAAGTGTGAAGTGCGTGGATCTCTATTATACCGCTATAGTGTTCCAAATTGACATTGTTTCTCTAGAAATTATATCTTTTGTATATGTTATGTATACTTTCTTTTATTTGTCTATCATTGTATACATAGTTTCTTTTACTATCTCTCTTATTATTTTGTACTCATATTCTTGATATGTTGTATTCATATTTTGTTTGCTCTGCTTTGTTTTATTTATTTATCATTGTATACATAATTTTCTTTACTCATATGTTGTATCCATATTTTGTTTCTTATATTCGTATTCTTAGTGTGATATGTAACATATTCTTTGACTTGTCCTATTTCCTCAATAGAGGACTAATGGATCCAATAAATCTTATCTTATCTTATATAAAACCAAATTATTCTCCAAATCTGCCAAAATAAGACTTTATAAAACCACAATAAGGCCAATAGTGATATATGGTTTTCGAAAGAAAGATTCTGAGAAGGACATACGGACCCATTAAGCTAGCAGAAAACACCTGGAGACAAAGATATAACCATCAATTGGATATGTTAATAAAAGCGAATAACATAATAAATCAAATCAAAGCCTCCAGAAAAATCTATCTGAGTTACGTATATAGAATGAATGATGGTAGGCTGGTAAAGAAAGTTTACCAATGGAACCCGTTGACATTAAAAACTAGAGGAAGACAAAAAAAATAGATGGAGGGATGATGTTTTGCAAGATCTTAAGAAGATGAACACCAAGAATTGGACGGAGAAGACTATGAATAGAAAAAGTTGGAAGGCTATTATAGGACAGGCTAAGACGATGAAATAAATTGTTGTAGCGCCTTCTGAGAAGAAGGAAAATAACTAAAGAGTTTACTATTGAAAAGAAAAGACAAGTTAAACTTTAAGATTCTGAATTTAATATAAATGAAATATTTCAGCCAGAGCATTTGGTAATAATTACAAATCATTAAAGAAAATATTAATAGAACAATAAATTTGCATTGAGACTTTAAAATCATGGTCCTCTGTGGAGTGGACCTAGGAGCAATTTAGTTTCTAATAGCAATAGGCCTGACAAATGTGAACTCTATTTATTACAATTTAACGATACCCGCGATGTTTTTGCGTTTGCTCAGCGTCGTGATGATGGCTGGATGCATCGGTTGTTGACCTCTGTTAAATTATCATCGGTGCTGAATATCATTGTCCGGTGAACGCCTGGGAAAAATTTAGCGGAGACTCCCTTTTCTCCTTTCGACGGCTAGCAGTTTTTTAGTCAGAACTTGCCGACCTCTAATTATCATCTCTTCGGCGACTAACAATTTTTTTTTCATCAGCTCCTATCGGTTTCTCACTAACAAATTAATTTCAATCCACTCTTTCCGGCCCCTCTCCTCCTCCTGTTCTCTCCGTCTCAAAATCCATTCCCACCTAAGCTCGGAGAGAGCTTTAGCTCTCCTACTTAAATTCAGACCACCAATGGGCTGCAATTCTCAATAACCTCTATTGTCATGCACTTTAGTAATTACAGTCAATAGAAAATTTTAACTGCAGAGCGTAGATATCCCATGTGTTTCGCATTATTCCGTACCTTCCTGAGATTCCGGTTCACCAAAATACATTGACTATGGTATGTTGTGGTATTAATGCCATGGATGTCACGGTTCTGCGAAGTAAAACTTTCTCTGGACACAGCCCAATGAGAAACAGTTTCTCATTTTGCATTTATAATATTTAATTCAAATGTATTTGTGAAACGTTTCTCTGTAACTGAGAAGTCCAAAACGTGGACGAAATATTGTAAAGGAAGTTCATAAAGTTGCTTTTTGACATATTGGCTGATTTATGGTTTGGTTTTTAATTTTATGAATGTCATATTATTGAATTATTTTTTATTATTAATATATTTATAATATGTTCATTTTGAACGCTAAGCAAATTGGATGAATGAAATTACACTGAGGGGAGAAGTGGTCTAGTGACCACGCTCCGAATTAAAGAAAATGATACATGAATACAATAAAATTAATCTTCACAGATCTGTTGGCCGCTTCCTCTTACATCTGCGACGTGATGTTAGTTGATTTGCTAGATGGAGGACCTATTCGTTATGGTGTCCTGGAAGATTTTGACGATAATTAGTGCTTATACTGTGTATTTCATCTTCGATAGTAGGTGTGGCTAGGTCTTCATGAATTGTTTTGTAGCTCACGGACCAGGGTGCATATAAGATAGTACGAAAGTTTTTTGACTTAACAAGTTGAATAATTTTTAATTTGAAGGATTGGTGCACCCCCATAGTTGGATATGTCCATATGGGTTTAAGAATGCATTTATATATGAGTATTTTATTTTCTGTTTTTAATTTGGAATTTATGCAAAGTAGCATTTGTCGAAGGTTACTCTTGATATGATCCCTTTGGATGTTAAATGCGGTTTCCATGTAAGTTTAGAGTCCAATAGTAAACCAAGGTATTTGACTTCATTGGTGATGGGTGTATTATTTATTGAGACATTTGGACAGCTTGTTTTCCTGGTGGTAAAATTTACTTTTTTTGTTTATTTAAATTGCTAATTTACAATCTACAGTACAATGCAATAAGTAAATTTTATAAAAGTATGTTAAAACCTGAGTAGGGTAATCGTCCAATGGCGATTCCCTAGAAGTTCAATTGTATATATATTTGACTAGTTTCTGACTTGATGAATTAAATTTGTGGGCCACGATCTTCTAAGTCTTCCCTGTGTTTCAGGAGGGTGGATTATTTCGGCTATTAGCCTATTTTGGTGTCCTTCCATTCGTTGAAGGTAGTGTGTTGTTAGTCTTTTGATTTCCTCAGTGATGAATGGGTTCTTGAGATCGTTGTGCACTGTGAAATTGGTAACAAACCATGGTGCGTTGGTGATTGTGCAGAGTATTTTTGACTGTATCCTTTGAATTATTTTTTGATTTGATGGTTTGGTGCATCCCCACAATTCTATGCCGTAAGTCCATATGGGCTTAATGATACATTTGTATAATAAAATTTTATTGTCTGAAGATAATTTTGATTTTCTTCCCATTAGCCAAGACATTTCCTATAATTTTTGATTTATTAAAATTTACTTGTACTGATTTATTAGGATTTACATTTATACACCAAAAGTTTAGTCATTCTTCAACCAAAAGGAATTACCAGAATCAAAATCAACCTCTACTCATTCTATCGACAAACCAACCAATGCAGCAACAAGAAACTAATTTGCCTACATATGCCAATATTACAGTACGACTTAACGTAACTGACGAAAATAGTAACATAAGTAATCAACTAAATACCTTCCCGTCAGAATTTAAAGCAATTTTTAGTCCACTTATAAATTGAATTATTGAAAAGCTTACATGTTCTCATAATTTTGCAGGTGCTACTAATTCTTCAAAATAATGCGGCCCAGCTCCTCGCTACTGCAGGTTTTCCCGCGAGTCTAAAAAGTAAGTCGGCTTATTTTGTAAAGCGCACAAAGGGTGTTGTGCCCAAAGAGGAAATATCAGGATTCTTGATTCTCGGAGATCTTGCAGCGAGACCAATAGAACAGCTGGCTGCACTCGTTGATGAGGTAAAAATAAATCATTATATCCTCTTGTATATACAGTATTAATGGTTTTTATATTCTCGGTGTTGCGATCATATTGCATCCACTTCTTCAACCTGATATTACCTATGTGAGAATTCGATTCAGGCCGTTCCTAGATCCGCGATCAGTTGCCAGATAAATCAGAAGCTAAATATTTGTCATAAAATTATCGGTCAAAAGTTTTCCCGCTTCTCCCGTACGCAATGCGAGCTGTTCGCTAAATATTTGAATAAATATAATTGTGGGCTTTGCGTCACCATTTCAAGAGCCGTAGATAGAAGGAGTCAGTATATTGTAGCGATCAATCATGGGTTGACAGGATCCCGAGTGACGATATAACGGGCGGCCACTTTGCAGGTGTTCGTGCCGTTGCTGTCAAACCGCGCCAACCACCTGGCGTGGCCGTCAGTGGTCGCGCAGGACATCCAGCGCCACATCCACTCCCTCCAGAGCACCGTGTACCAGGTGCGTGGACAGGTCGGAGGACACACCGTCCTGCCCCTGCCCGTCGGCGTTGACCGCGTCCACGACGCTGAGAGGGCTCTCGTATCCAGGTATACAGCACATATACACTCTCGCCCGTTTATTGTATTGATACTATTAATGTTTCCATCATTAGGACGATTCGATATAAATAAATACCCAGTGAATGAACAGCAGACTTCAAATACAAAAACAGACTTTACTAACACAAAATATAAAAACTAGTACAAAAAATTAATAATATTATGGTTATAGATGCAATGACATTATATTAGGCTATGGGCTATTGTCTTCACAATGCATTTCTTAGCAATGGAAAAAAAACAATGAATGGTTTAGGAGGAAAATCAAAATAGCTCCTCTGTTCTTAATAGTCCAGTTTATATGAGCAATGCTCATTCATTGAATAGTTGAGCCTATCTCAAAAACTACCCACCATAAAAAAATTAATTGGGTTTGTCTCTGGATGGCAGCATCCAATGATACTAAACTCCCTCTTCTACCTGCCTTCGTCTGAGGTTGGGGGAGGTGCACAATAAAATACCTAAATGGAAATCTCAATTTTATTACAGATTTCGATTCTGAAGGAAGAAATCCATTTATGTGACCATGTATTAAAGAGATTTTTTTCACAGTTGACACTTCAATCACAAGAAATTGGAAAACTAATTTTAGCATTATCCAGAACATGTTTTAATTCAGTATTGTGGTGTTTACTTTATTGATCTGACGTGCCTTTAAGGAATGGACTTATATCTATTTTCCTTTGCTTTTAAACTCATTTCAATTTTTTTATTACAAACTCTAAATTAAATTTGTTCAATTGTAGGTTAAGTAGATGTATATGTGTTGAAAATACAAATCTGCAGTATGTGAGTTCTCTCTTAAGTATTTTACCTACCTCCAGTATAGTAGGAATAGTGTGCTGCGGAGGTCATTGAAAGTCCTCTTTCAAGGTTAACACATTCATTATTCACCACTTTTTGATCTGATAGATAGATTTTAAATGTCTTCATATTAATCGAATATCCTTTAGAAATCTATAGAAGAAAGGTTGTTCCTGCAACAAACAGTTTAGTGTCGCAACATTGTTCGCGCTTAAATAGTTATTTTTATTTTGGTCCAAAAACGAAACAACAGAATTTTGATAAAGTTAAATTCATTGAATATATAAGAAGTTCGGTATCATTTATTTATGGGAGAACCTTATAACTTGTAGTTGGTTTCGAACAAGTCCCGCTGTTTATATATTTCGGAGCCAATAAAATCCATTTTCAATTCCCTTCCTATGTTATTAAAGGGGAGTTGCCTGTTTCAGGATCTCCCTCTCATGTAGCCTGTTTACCCCCGCCCCCTCAAAAAAAGATTGAGCAATTACTAAATATTAAAATTTATTTCTCTCTGCCAACAATAGGTTAATTACAGCGCGAATGCTACTGCAGTTTTCACTCCGCCTTTCGCGCGACAATTCAATAGATTTATAAATATTTACATTAATATCTTCTGAACTCTGCAAGATATAGAAATGAAACATACACGAAAATTTAAGTTTAAATTCCTGTTTCAATCCTGGAAATTTTCATTGAAATCGATTAAGCCTATATTTTCCCCCTGCAATATATTGAAATGAATATGCACGAATATTTAAGTTGAATCTCCTGTTTTTAACGCTCAAATTTTCATTGAAATCCGTTGAGCCGTTACGGAGCCTGCTCGAGACAAACATACAGACATATAGCAGACAGACAGATACTTCAATTTTATTTATTGGTATATATTTTTAAAAAATTTGAAACCAGAAATTTAATTTTAGAAAGTAGACTATTTTCAGGATTCAGGAAACAGCTTTTGTATGTTCAGAACAACTATTAATTAATGTTTGACTACATTTTCTTTGTAAAAAAAATTATTTTTCAGTCCTTCACTATTACTTAGCAAGTGCTTCATTATTTTTTGTTAAGTATTACAAATAAAACCTATAGTAGTTAAATATTTGGCAGTTTGAATTATATTTAAATTGTTGTATATTCATATGATTAAGTATATTTGTTCCATAGTGGTGGGGATGTTGTTGATTTGTATCTTAAGAGTGCCATTGAGGGTGTCATTATCAAGTGGGCCACTCAGATAAATGATGTTTTAAGTGAGGATCCATCTCAGGCTTTTAATCACGGCCACAACCCAACTCCAAGTGCAGGTAACTGAAATTAATTAAAAATTTTATCTTTTTATCATCATATAGTGATGCTTATATCTTTTGACAGAAATGCATTTTTGGGTTGCAAGACTTGACAATCTGAAGCACATTTATGAACAGCTAAGAGATGAAAGAGTAAGGAAAATGGCAGTAATACTGGAAAGAACAGACAGTGCATACTTCCCATGTTTTAAGACAATTTTTCGAAATATTGTAGCAGGTAAGATAAAGTTAATAAACACTGAACTGTAATATCCAAGATAAAATATAATTCTAATATAGTTCTATTGTATTGAAATTTCTATAGCTAAATTAAAAAGAGACTTAAATATTTTGTAAAGTTAATTTAATCACTCTCTCTAATCTTTTAATTTAGACCTAGGTCTTATCTAGTAAATAAATCTACTTTCTTAAAGATTAATTTTGTAAAAGCAGTGGTTAATATAACATGTATAAATATATTTTGTAAACTCTTCAAAGAAAATAAAACTTCTTTGAAACTATAACATCATTTTATTTATTTAAAGCAATTGTATCTTGTAGCCTTGGCAGAAGCAAAGGATATTGTGATTTATCTCAAACCTTTGAAGAAACATTTTTCTGCTCTTGAAGATACTGATTTTTCTGAAGTTGCCCCTTTATTACGTCCGATGATGCATGTTGTGTGTCTTGTGTGGGCACATTCTCGTTATTACTGCAATTCAGCAAAAATAATTGTTTTGTTACGTCAGGTGTGCAATCTTCTTATACATCAGGTAAGGAACTATATGCATTTATAATATATATAAGGATGTGACATTGTCAGAATAATTAACATAATTGATACGGAGAGTAAGTAGAGAAAGATAAGTGGTTGCATACCTGAAACTTTTGATTTTGATTTATTGTTGTTTCCATTAGTCCTCGATTGAGGAAATAGGATACGTCATACATTACAATTAACGAACAAAACAAGTTACATAATTAATTAGAAATAATCTTAAAATAAATTAATAAATGAAAATGTATATAGTCTAACATCAGTATAAACACTACACGCACACAAGTGGTCACAAGCACACACTGAGAAACACAAACAAGCACACTGAGAGATGAAGATTATTCATTGAACAATACAGATATTACTATAAAGATTTTAGATTTATTATTATTCAATCCATTAGTCCTCGGTTGAGGAAATAGGATACGTCAAATACAATATTACAAGAAATAAACGAAATTTTACAATTAAGAATTGAAGGATAAAAAGAGGAAAGATAAAATTCAATCTTCAATTTTCAGTGGATGGATGAGGCAGCAGAAGATCGTGCGTAGGTTCCCGTCGAACATGAAAAAGAAAATAAGTCAGCAGTTAAATTCTAGTAAAGTATAGTTCTAAAATAATAGGAGAATTTGATAGGACACCAGCAAACTGTTTTAGTCCATTCCTATCTAACGAACTCTTTCAGTGAATAATATTACGCTCCTCCAATTACATTAACTAGAGATTCACATACTCTTTATAAATAATTTTTGAATCCTTTAAAGCTTTTATTCTTCCGGGAGAGTATTGCATAGATTTATATACCTAACGAAATACTGAATGCTTGTTCAAAAAGACTTAGACGATGTTTTTCAAAACACGGAGCTGAGTAAGACGATTTCTGTGTTGTATCGAATGGCTTGAACCGTTTAGAGCATATAATCGATGTTGCTCCATACAAATTTTAAATATTTCTAGAATATTGACGTAGCAAAGGCAATGGGATTAAGAGATTACATGAGGTTAATGCAAATAGCGAAAGGTTTGCCAAGTGTTATTACCCTCACTTCTACCCGCATCTCAGATACTTAGTATAAATATTAAAATATCTTATTCTCTCAACCGCTAAACGCGCCATGCTTTGTAGTGTCTAATAAATTGTAATGCGCGTGATGCGAATGAGCGCATCATGGGTTGCAGAGTATCTCGTAACACATGCCTAAGAACTCGAAAATATTGCATGGTAGAGCATGGATTACTACAAAATTATAGTACAATACACGGTAGCAACTAAAACCATTTTTGCTGTATGGCTGTGTCGGTCCCGCAAACTTCTGCTTCACCGAGCTAAATAACACTCGTATAATGTAACAGCAAATTAGCTTGAGTTTTCCGCGATACGATTCTTTTTAATGTTGGTGATGTGCCGCATTTCAATATGTGTCAATCAGACAAGACGGCTAAGAAAAGGCGCGTGCTCTAGAAAGATGTGTTTACCCAATTAGGAGGATGAAACATGTTTGTATTTTGCTGGAAGTTAAACGGTAGATTTTGTTTTCTCTCTAGTTACTCATAGACAACTTTGTTTTTCTAGTGTAACACTTAAGAAGCTTGGGAGACGGCCGCTACCCTCACAGTATCAACTTTCTCAGCAATAAAGTTAGTCGAGGTCGCTAGTCCTGATAACCAAAAGATTTGTGTCGAACAGCGTAGAAGGACTGAATTTTAGAAAGGGGATACTTAAATAACTTAATAAATACGTTAAATGCAAATGATGAACAAGTAAGTCCACATGAAATGAGTCCTATATGAGTGAAGCAACCAGGCAGGTAATTGTTTCTCATTGCTGAACAAGATACTCCCTCATAGTCCCATACACGTGTTTTCAATCAACTTAACTGCTGGGGGGGGCGTCTGTTTTGCAATTGTGACAGCTGATGAAACCATAAAGGTAATAGGGGACACTCACTCTGAATTCCGTAAAAAGGAAAATGAAAGTCTTAATTTTCTGAGTAGAATATTATGATCTACTAAATACAAAAACGCTTTTCGAGAGTCATGCAAAAAATGCCATCACTTAAGTCTTTTCATCAAGTGCGTCATGAATCCTATTGAACTGAAAGAGTCTGTATGAAGCCCGTGTTGGTAATGATCTTTCGAGCACTAACTTAATAAACCATAGTTGTATGTAGTGAAAGATAAGTTTGAATATTTTGTAAAGAAAAGCTCTATGTAATTAAACTCGATAAGTAACTGCTATTCTTCAAGAATTTTGATGAATATTAGGTTAATAGAGATCATATTAGGGAATGCAAGTAAAAAAAAGCGAACATTTAAATTCGCATCTCACTAAAATCACTTTTAAGCCTGGTTTACAGTTTGTTGGAAGTATGTTTTCAGGGTATAGGCCGCATGGATACCAGTTGCCGTTTTATGTTTATACAGAAGCCTAAAAATCCCAATTCTCCATTTAGTTAACTCAGAACTCCTCGGCCCACACGCCGAACGTTTACAATCTGGTTGTTGATGCAGACCCATCAGCCTAAATCGCTCAAATTTAGACTTAAGTCATCAATCCGAATCATTAAATTCCGCATTAACACCTTACAGTAAACTTCAGCCGTACACCAAGGTTGCGCAATCGCTTGAAGTGGCGCAGCGTCGACGATGCCTCCACAATGTCAGAGTATTAGTTTGCTTGGGATCTACATGATTTCCTCACCGAAAGTATGAACACTTTGTTCTTATTCACCATATCAATTGGCATGTTGTGTGATAAAAAATAACGCACCATTAGAAACTCCTGCCAGAAACAAAATATTCGCGACGTGTCTTATCCCACTAGCCCAATTATGCTGCGGACTTACTCTTTTGACGCACATGAGTAAGAACTGTGTAGTGTACACTACTTCTAAACTACCGAACATCTACAAACTTCTTCCGAGCTACCGTGGTCTACATCATGGATCTGTCAATCCACACCAAAACTGAATCTAAAATAACTTACCAAGGCAATACTTCCGGCAAACTATCGAAGTGTTGCTTTCAAAGATCTTTTTGCAATCAAAAACATCCACCAAATATATTTTGTCACTATACCTGGCAAGTTTAATTAAACAATTCTTCACAAATTGCGTAGGCGTCACACTTGGATTGCGCATACGTTCGCAGTACGAACAATTCGTAAAGTCATGACCCATGTCCTATCCTTCCAATAGCAATTGCTACAAGATAGTTAACACAACACAAAGATCAAAAGGAAAATACAACGGTTGGCAATATATACTCTAATCTGTATCATAGCGGTATCGTTGGTAAAGCTTCATGAGCTCCTAAAGTACTGTCTGCTGATGTCAACCTCTCCATGACTAACCTAATCTATCAAAAGCGCGATTAGCGCTATCTTTATTACAAATTTCGATGTAAGGCAACATTCCCAATTCTACATCCCGCCCAAGATATGCTATAAAGCGTATTCCGTTCCTTTTCCCTCTCACATCGGCAATCATGTTTTCTTACACCCTAAACACGTTCCTCTATAATATGCAATATTTAGCATAGATCGCAGCTACAACATGCTTAAACACTGGGGGTCTCGTAAGATTAAATCTAGAAGTCGAACCTTCTCTATTGGAGTCAAAGTCGTCTACGATATTTATCGCATTTCTTACCCTGCTATGTTCTGTTTTAGAACTACTCTCGATCATAGTGATTCTATCCACAGACGATCTGACTTCGCAAGTCATCTTCGATCGCTATAGCACCACGCCGCATTTTCAAAGGCTTCTATTCATTTTCCTTTCGAGAAACTCCTATCGTCGCGGCAACGTTATCTGCATTCCCCAATAATAACAGTGCATCACTCTTCATACGAGACGATCTTTAAGCAACGATTTCCTACAAATTCAGGGCACAATGCATATACCAACCGTAAGTAACTTCGACTGGCGCTTTTTCGCAGAACAGCCTTCCTTACCTGTGCTATCCTTCTCTTATGTCTATGCTATGAAGGTTCTTCTACTATCGCCTAAGTTATATACAGGCTATCCGGCCAAATTACGGCAAGAACAGAATTACAGCTACAACTAATAATAAAAAGGCAAACTCCTGGTCAAATGAACTCCTAACTCCGCTAATGCTATAGCACTACTTTGTTATTCCACTATATAATTCCCATATCTAACATTCTACCATTAGCCCTTTTGGTTCTCGAGGGGGGGGGGGGGGGGGGGGTGGGGGGGGGCGCAGCACACAAGTGGGGGGGGGTGGGGGGGGGGACACAGCTCTCCATATTAATCCCATATAGGAAAACTTTTCCTTCATTTATTATTATTCTCAAACTTTCTGTGACTCCACCCCTAATACTGACGACAATATCGTCGGCAAAATCGTAAAGTTTTTAATTTACTTCTTCCTTGGCGAGTATTGATCGCTTTTTTCCAAATTCTTTTAAATTACTATAATTGCCTTGTTCTATAAAATATAGTTATAACAACATGGAAGCAAACGGAACTCCTTCACTTATTCGCTTGTCATTATTATCGTTTTTACAGGCTTTTTTTTTTCCATTGGTCTTCATATTCTAATTACTGCTAAGCCTAGCCTTCTGTAGAGGTAGTAATATATCGCTTTGTTAGTACTATTTTGTTCACGTCTCTAATGCAACATATCCTTAATATTGTGTTCCAGTTCACAGTGTCGAACGCTTTTTTCTAAATCTACTCAAATCGCCATAATCGGTAGCCCGTTTTTTTCGTATCCTGTCTCTAAAATTATCCATCAATCCGCAATCACCATATTCTTCTCTTGTGCGCCTATATTTATTCTCCTAAAACCAAACTTGATCTCCTTCTAACTGCCTCGCATTAGTGTTTGACTTCCATTCTCTCTGTTATACTATCTTTTCATTCGTTATTATAGCTCAAAATTAACTGCAGCCAGGACTCTCTACTTTACTCCCTGACGGGCAGAATTTCAGTGTGTTATATTAAATTTTATGAAGACATTGGCTAGAGTACACTAACGGGGGGAGAGTATTTGTTATGAGTAGCGGCTTGGAGCTAGGATCAGATGTTAGAAAGGTGGGAATATATCTGCCTTACGCAGAAGCGTGTTCGTTGAAATGAGAAGTAGGGGTCTTATTTGTGGAAACTCTTTTATGTGTTAGGGCGTTGGAAATTCTGGCTAAATGACGCTTCGCTATGGAAAGAATGTGTTAAGTCGGTTTTGCTCTAAAATCAGGGTAAAAAATGCACCATATTAATATTTGGTTGTTGAGTCTAGAGATTAAAAAGAAGTAATACTTCGTATCTTATGCATATTGTAAGTTGAATATTAAATAAGTATTTGCTTGTGTCATTAAGCTGCGATGTGATTGTTCAATTTTTTTAAATGCATTGCATAAACAACGACTATAGTCCTATCCGAAAGTTCCATGTATTTCAGTTTTTGTATGTGCAAAGGAGTGTGTTAAGAAACTTGTGCATTGGTGTGAACATATTTATGAATATAATTAATTGTAACAGAACCCACAAATCAATCAGACAGTGGGGAGCCAACAAGAAAACACAATCAATTTCGTATGGCTTACCTTAAACATTGTTCGGGGCGACGCTGTTAAATAAAACTAGCCGAACAGTACCGGAGAATCAATGACTTGAAGGTGTGGGGGGGGGGGGGGGGGGGGAACGACCCGGCGCTTCGATCAACACTAAACCCTTTGAGGACATTATTATATAATCCGACACCACATTATAAACGAGTTTGAGCTTTACCGTGAGATCAGTGACGGCGCACCATGGCAATCACTCACATCACCTCATATGTGGCGCTCAAAACTCAGAACATTAATGAAAAGTAGGCTCGGCTACTGGCTGCCCTCAATTCGATACTTATTACAAAACGAAAATACAATAGGCGAGAAGAAAAGATTCCGGTGAGGACACAAGACAAACACGCGAGGGGCGAAAACAATAGCTATACGTTTGAATTGAAATTGATTCAGTAACGGGGGTATATTGTTTGCATAGTTGTGTTTAAGGAACTATCACTTGTGTTTTACATCGTAGTGAATCTTTATTGCTATAAGTCATATGAACAGCATGCACAGAAGGATGGGTGGGGGGGAGGGCAACACATTGTCGTATTAGCGTGTCCACACTGGTTACATTACCAGTCTGTCCTGGCTATGATCTCTAGTTACTATAAGAACGACCCAACCCTCGTTCAAACAGGCCAAAGATCTAGGTCACATGTGCTCATAGATGAATCGGAGTCGAATGCTCGGTCGCTTCGGTCTGCTCGGGTGGTTCTTGCGTGCGTAGTAGACTACATTAGTTCTTCGCCCATTATACGGAAGCACTAGCTACGACTGATTGCCCATCCTTGACGTACAGCGTTCGAGCATTTCAATCCTCTGTTGCGACGTATATCATAGTGTTAGTTAACTGTTGCGAGACGACATAATCGACTAAACAGCTTCTGGGTCAGTTATCCTATCGTATGACCGAATGACCGAATTTCTTTATAATTACTTTTGACGGAAGACTAATCTGGTCCTTGAAGCCAATGTCCGTATGTGTCTTCGAGTTGGCCACCCTTTTGCCGAGTTATAGTTTGCCTTCTATTCCTTTGCTCTTTGATTGTCTTAATACTTTCGCATACTTATGCCTCTTATTAGCACTCTTCACCACTCGATCCGAGTTGACATAGGAATATATCAGGTAAGAAATACTTATCCAATACTATCAGCGACTCATCGATGTGAGTGTACTTCCCTCTCAAAGACGCGTGTTGCCGTATTTCAGCAGACCTTTGTATGAGGTCTTCATATTACACTTCTGCGTTAAAATGCTCTTCATCAATGGTTACATCAATCTCGCATTCGCGCGGCAGACTTAAATTAATGCAGATATTTTGATTTAGCGAACTATAAAACACATACAATGGTCATAAAAACTATTATTTGTTATGAAAGATTGTGTATTAATTGATGGATCACTACATTGTTATCTGTTTCCGATTTACAATTTCAGGGCGGCATAACGATACCATAGATCCGTCAATCAATGTTTTTGCAAATCAGATATTGTTATGAAGCCAAGCGAACGTATTCAGACTGTCTATAAGCAACGTTTAAAGATTATTTAGGTATATAATATAGAATTTTTCAAATAGTACACTAATTATGAGAATTTTAAACAGTAAAAGTATTCTTTAATTTAATCATTATTTTTTTAGAGAGATTTATGAATGAATAGCGCAAAGAAAATTTAGCTCTGTTGTTATTTTCAAAGATCGTACGAACAACTAACTCTGTGACATTTCATCAAAATGGTATATTAGATGAATAAGGATTTCAAACAAAGTATTCTGGAGTATTAACTGCAGGAACTGTACAGTATTAGATTTCATTACAATTTTATTATCTTTACATGTATTCTTCAATGTATGATTATTACGTATAATTAAATTCCCATTTGATGACATTATGTTTTAAAATTAATGATTATACTGTTAAAATTTTATATATTTCTGGTTCTCTTAAAAACTGCCTAAAATTAGTGGCTTGCAAATGTAAGATTTTATTTAAAGTAACTCATTTACACGTCCATGTACTGTAGAAGTAAGTTCACATAATGAAAAATAAAATTACGTTGAAATTAATTATATAAGGCAACGGATACAATCAGTGACATATAATAAATTACTATGAAATTGAGATAGACATGGGCAACAGACAACAAACAAGAACTCAAAGTGTAAAAATGACTTAACACCACAATAAGGCAATGTGTCTTGTCCTATACAACAAAGACACATTATATTATTTATTTAAGCTGATCGACACTACTACCTAAAGAGTCTAGAAGTGTAGGCCTTTTTAGCATCAGATTAATAATTAATTTTTTACAATAATTCAATTCGATAAATTAATGTACTCAATAGTAAACGGTAATAAGGTCGTTTCTAATAAATCAGTGCAAGTCCTAGATTCCTAGCAAGACTACTTAAATTCGTCGTGAGAGTCTTTGTAACAAGATCTATATAATTAAATCGGCATATCATGAATATACCATTTCGGCAAGCCTTGTGTTCGCTATTTAATTTATATATTAATGTTAAAGTTATACTATTGTTCGAAATCAGATGATGAAGCATTAGAAGCCGAACTGTCAAAATAATCAATAAGCACTGTAGAATTAATGTCCACTAGTTTCTTTTATCCTTCGGTAGTATGTTTCATGCCGTGGGCAGGGATAGAGTGAACATTCTCATAAGAATTATTATATTAGTAGAATTAATTTGTTGATAATTTTAAAGAAACTCTATAAAAGCAAATAATGCCATTTTGTAAAGTGTTGTGAATACTGCTAGTGCGGTTTGCCTTCAGCGCTCTCCCAAATTTCCGTGAAGTGAGGCGGGCTTACAGGCTTTATATCACTAGAATCTTGATCATGGAATGAAAAATGCGCATGCGCAGTTGGGGGGGGGGGGGGGGGGGGTTACCAGTGTTGTGCAAACAGCCTCTTCGTGCTACTAATGATCGCCAGCAGATAATATACAAAGCGGCATACAATGCGCCGCCTTGAGCGAGGTGTGCTGACACACCAATTAGCTGTAACTTCCATCAGATACAGTTTTTTGACCGAATTAATTAAAAAATATATGTAGCTAAATTTATTGACCAATTGCTGTGTTATATTTGGTTTAGTGATAAAATAGTTTTATTTATAAAATAAAAAATTCTTAGTCGAGGCTGGCATTATCGATAGAATACTTACTCGTAACGAATCGATTGAGCCAGCACAATACTATCATTATATGTGACTTTTTCCTAAAATTAACTTTGATGAGATTGGTGTAAGTGTGGAACTTCTGAATACCGACAAAGCTGTATCAGTATGGTATAATGGGACTCCGATGTCTGCTAGTATAGAATTCTTGTATTCTATCGAGTAAGGACAAACTTTGTATAATAATAGACATTGGGTGATACGTACACCGTATATACTTATAGTGCAATTGCAGGGGGTGTTGTGTAGCCTAATTGTTTTATAAATTGATGAGAGGAAACGATTTGGGCAGTTTCCAAACTAGTAATATAGTATTCAAGGTCGAGTCATCATGTGGCTACAAGTGATGGAGCTGTTGAAAAATTCGGAGGTGCAAGAACAGCCTAACAAAAAACTTTTCTATGAATAAAGTTTTTCAATATGTTCGGTTCGGTTAATCACAGTTTGGGCATATCCAAGGATCATTTGTGATTTTGGGAAGGCCTTTAATAAGACTTGCTGGGGGGATTATATTTTCGCATCGTTTTACATAGCTAACATTGTGACATCCCGCTGAATGATTTTGCTATTTCGAACAGGTGATGTGACAATGTCTGTCTTCAATTCAACATTTGTCATGAAAAGACGTTTTCCTGTGCGTGGACTCTAATAATATCTCATTTTTACTTCATCGTATGTTCACCATATTAAATAGGTAAATAAACAACTTAGCAGAAGTCTCAGTTTGGTTAGCCTTCCATCAGTGGGTTGAGCCCTCTCCGGATGCAATTTCTTCTAAATAACTGTTAGCAGTCTCTTGTCATTTGAATATTAATCCAAAGACAATTCTTGTTTCGTAATACGGTTTAATCTAGAATGTATTGATGTTTTATAATAGCTAGATCTGAGTTCTTTGTGCCATGATCTCTTCATGTGCACCTTTATCTTTTCATTATATGTCCATGGTATTAGCGGTTTTCATTTAATAGAGACCGTAAGATATCACCTTGTTTATCGTTTTTAGTTTTGAAAGGCGCCATGTAATGAAAACGAGTGGTAACGGGGTCAAATCCCACTGATGTTGTTTGGGACACAATAAGTTCAACACTCACTAATTCTCGTCATCCGCTGCTAAGGCGCAGGAAGTATACAACGATTACTCTCATAAGCCGTTCATATGTAGACATGTCGCATCAGTGCGTTCGGCGCTGCTAGAAGAAGACTCAAACAAGAATGACGGTACTTGCTTAAAAATTCGTTCGAATTTGTGCCAAAAGAAAACATTTATGCGTTTTGTAGACGCTCCACAGCTGTTGACGGTGATTAACCTCTACCTAATCGCCGTCAGTTTCATAGTGAAAAGGGATCGGGGCGCATGCCGCATTTGTATCTCAATACTAGCTTGCGAATTCTTGCCTGGACGTGTTCCCCTAGTAATCATAGCGGGTGTTGGCTTGTATTTGCTTACCTGAAGTACCGATCGTCTCGATTTGGCCCACGCAAACGTTGTTAGAGTCGCCTATCCATTGAAGGGTCCTCCGCGGCTAGCCTGCCTGTAAAAGTGGGCCCTCGTCAATAAACTTTTCATCTATACGAACGAATTTCATCTGTTTTAAATAATGTATGTATCTATTTTGGCACGATGCTGCTGCAAAAACGTGTTAACTTGCAATGTGATATATTCGAGCCAGTGATTGAATACATACAAGCAACAGATAAGACAGCGCGCACAAAAACAACATGGGCCACCTAACAATCTCGCCAAGCATCGGCCAAGCCCTATGTAAAAACCCCTATAAGCTATTAAAAATAAAAATCTATCTAAGCGAACATTCAAATTGACATAAAATTACAAAGCAAAATGTGTTCTCGGTTTTTTATAAGTATTTATGTTACTATTGTCTATGACTGCTTAAACCGTTCCAGGTTGTTAGGACTTTACTCTTACTTCTGATTGGACGTTCAGAGAAACGTATAAAGGTATGATGATGTAGTTTCCAATAAACAAGTTATAATTGGAATGAGATGAAATATAGAAGAAAAGTAGATCCTAGATGATAGGGAAATATTTCTATGTCTGTTATTTTACTACATTCATAAAATTTAAATTACGTCTTGGAAATATGAAATTGATTACTCTAGTGTACTTTACGTTTGCCCTGCAAACAGAAACTTTAAATATAAATTAACGTATTAAAAAGGGCTGACAACACTTGCCTGATATTTGTTTATCTTGCTTAGATATGGCTATTAGTAGAAACTTGGACGAGGCATGTAAGCATGGGCAGATCCCTCTCCTGATCTAAGGATATGCAACAAGTCGGAAATCTCTCCCTGGCAAGACTGCCCAGAGAATGGGGCTCCATTGGGAGACTTTTTGTTTTGAAGGTATTTTGAGGTGGAAAAAAGATGGATTGTCACGCCATCTTATCGATCTCATGAACCATAATCTCCAAAATAAAATTAATATCTCAACGTTCAACAGTAAAAGGATAAAAAGATAGATGTAAGGTTAAGCAGAAATAATGGTATAAATATAAGAATTATCATCCAGTGAATGTACTGACAAAAATATTCTCATAAGAATATGAACTTAGAAGAAATCTTGTTTATGAAAAGTCCGAACAGTAATGTGACAACAAAAGACAGACTCGAATTCCATTTTATTGACCATGAAGCAAAGGGTAGACAATGATTTATAGCAAATTACATAATTAATATTGAAGGAGAAAAACTAATAAATTCACATCACACAATACAACGGAAATTAATAAGAGGAGATTGTTGCTGGCACTTCAGTTTAGCAACAGCTTTGAAAAAGAAATAGGAATTCATATGAACATATTACTCATCATCAAGAGGTTTGGAATCAGGTTCAATCTTAATCTGTCAGGGGGTGTCGATGATGGATGTCTGCAATTTGATCAATTGTCTATTTGATAACTGAATGTTTAAGATAGGATAAGAATTATATGGGGCAGATCATAATACCGCTCTCAATAATTCAGAATCATCATGGAAGATGAGGTATACAGCTAAGTTATCAGTGCTAACTTAGAAAGGTTGTCAATAGCCACTCAAGGGGCTTACAGAAGCCACAAAAAATTGTAATAATCAAATATAAAGATAGAGTCATTTGTTTATATACAAAGAACTCCTTTGATCCGTACTTATTCCACATATGTCACATTCTGATCGATAGTTATGGATAACATAACATAATATCATAAATATTTTTTCAGTGAGTTCTGTATGATACTGTGGTAGAGTTCATGATAGCTTGAGAAAGTGGATAATTTGAGGAGGGGTAAAAAAAGGCAGAATCTACTTGGATTCAAACAAGTATAATTAAGGCGATTATTTTTACTAGAATTTAGTGACACTCGTGTTGTCCATCATTTGGAGCAAAATCATTGATGGAATTCCCGTAGGCCCATCGACTTGAGCTGCGCAGGATGGATGAGCCATCATTTCCAAATGATATACCAAAAACTATTTACTATCAAAGTGATAACGTCCAAGATTTGGATCGTACGTTCTGGTGCTGCTGTTTGTGGCAGAGCTAATTTGATGAGCTGTTACAAATCTAGGAGAGTGTAATTTAAGCGTAGAGAACATATCATTAATATTCGAAAATATTAAATGCTCTCAAAAATAGTATTTATTTTTAAGAACTGATTTGGTTGCAGATGTATTATTCTTAGTCTTCAATCTAATATATTGGTAATCTAGTAGATCTGTTTGGGTGGGGTAAAATTTAATTTAACTTATTTAATTTATTAATATAAAATAATAAAGTATTGTATGGGGACATATAAAAAAAGAGAAAATAAAAGTTGGAAGTTTAATATGCAATCAAGGCTTTGAATTCTTGTTATATTACAAAGTTTTAGATAATTTAACATAAAAAATGAGGACTGTCCATGTTAGGCATTAGACTTTAAATAGACAGTGTATTGCACATGTGGGGTGAACGGAAAGAAAGCATGATTTTGTTGTTCCGCGAAAAAAAAAAAAAAAAAAAAAAAAAACAAAATGGGCAATAGGCGCTGGGCTAAATGATGACACCTGCTATAGATTTTAAATAATGGTATCCGTAGGATAATCGAGGAGAATGCAGTCTGGCTTATGAGTAGTTGGCTGGTGGCTGCTATACAGGATGGTCTCCAACCTAGGGTGGTCACGGTCATACTCCATTTTTACAACAGGCAACATCTTCCCAATGACTTCTAGATCTTTCTGATCTCTCCGATAATGACTCCTCTCTTCATTCATCCCAACGACTTCTGTCGTAGCGTCGGAATATCTTCACAACGACGTCTTCTCAGCTCTCCTGAGAATCTAGTTGCTTCTCCCTTCTAAAATTTCCTCCCCCGTCACTTCAGTTCGGCACTACACCATCCTCAGCCACCAATCAGATGTTGTCCACCAAAGTCTTCTACTGGCTTTCAGTTTGACAATTAAAGCCTGTAGGAAAATTCTTCATCTTGGATACAGCATATGTTACGCTTCTTGTCATAACATTCCAAATTGTTCATGAACCTTCCATCTTTCCAGCCGTTCTTCTAATTAGCTACGGCTACTTCCAGTAAGCATTCATTCCCAATTTTCTATGGATGGCCGATGCTTCTCAATGTGCTGCTCTCGTTAGAAAAGCAAGGGCAGGTCTATTGTTCATGGAATGAGCCCTGCGACCTCCCACATTCAGAAATGGGCAAGAAACAGATGAACTTTTATATATATATATATATATAATGTATAAGTGCATATATTTTGTAGAATTTTTATTAATTCATTCATTTTCTAGTTGGTAGATATTGTTGGTTCAGTGTTAGACAGACCACTTATCAAAGAAGAATTTACTGGTCGCTACAAGGCAATTGTGGACATGTTAAATGCTGAAGTCAACACAACTAAAGTAAGAACAAAATAAAATAAGTCAACAAAACTTTTAAAAAATCAGTTAAATAATTACTGTTTTGTCTATAACTAGAAACACAAGTATTTGTCCATCTTTACTGTATTGTTGCAAAAATATTATTTTTTATAGCATGAATTTATACATCTGAAAGTGTATTTATTTATTAAGTAAAACATATCATTTGAATGTGACTGTTTGTTCCAGAGTATTTTATTTACTTGTATGCCAAATATCTAAAATACATGCAAATAAAAGATATTAAATTTTAAACTTATTAATGGAAAATGCATTAACATTATGCACTTAACAAAATCACTATTGTCCGGTGGTGTAACATCCACTATTTAAATATATATATTGATGGGCAAGATAAATGATGAAATGCTTCTATAAAATTATAATGACAATTTATTAAGTTCTTTCTATACTAGATCATCTTTCACATCAGGGGATTTGGGCCTTTTAGACAGGACAATCAAGTGGCGTACTATTTAAGGTGGAATGTGTTAATGACCGAAAACAAAAAGAAAAAGCAGGAATGTTGCTTTCCTTACATGTTTTTCGTCTGGAGTCAGGTTGGCTCCCAGGATCTGGTGTTGACCTTGTGGACAGGCGACGTTAATTCCCAAACATAACCAGGCAGTTAAGATCTTACTGTTGAACGAATTACACAGCCAAGCATAACAGAATAGTATCCTGGTACCTGGACTGGATTGTGATATTTAATTGCCTTCAATTTAAAGACAATTGGCATACGAATATTTCAGCATCTTGCTGATCTTGCTGTTGCTGTTACCTCTGTAGCAGTCATTCCACATCTAGCATTCTGCACAAGGCCTGGGAACCTCTCATCCTTACACATTATTATTGCGTGCCCTGCCGTGATGCAAGATCACTGTAGCCACCCAGAAACAGTCACTTTAAACAGCTCTACATAAGTATTTTAATATACTTGAAACTGCATGTTACAGTGGATATAATAATAAACATATTTATTTGTTTATATTATATGGAAAAATGTTCTACAAAATGCTAAATATATTCACAGTTATAATATAAATATTAAATATTTTTGTAGATAATACATAGACTTGCTAGTCAATTTTTAAAACTGGCATTTTATAATTTACATGACAAATGTTTAGATAACTTATGCATGTCCTAAAACAAATTAACATTTTTCGTGTTTTACTAAACCCCCTTTTAATTAAAAAGTATAATCTAGCTTTATGCGCTCTTTGCTTTGTTCCAGAGCAAAATACACGCAGGAAAGGATTAAACAATATTCTGTAATGATTATCTGGTATTAGAAAGTCTTTGCTAGGCCCGAGTTTGTGTATTCAGCTTTTTAATTTTAGAATTTTGTGTTTGATTCAGATGAAAATTTCCCACTGTTCCCAGAAAAATTAAGTATTAGTAATGTTATTAGATATAATGAAAATTCTGTAAAACAGTGCATTTATATACAACAACATGTGTTATTATTGTTAGTAAATAATGATATCAAACATACAAATGAGAGAATACTTCAATAAAAGTAATGCTTAACATTTTACTGCAAATAATTAAGATGAGATTATTAGCAGTTGAGTGTAATCATATGATTTATAAATTTGAATTAAAAAAATTCTTCTGTAAAAGGTCATCAATTGTTTAATTAAATTTGAATTTATTGTGTTTCATCTATAATCAGTATTTTTTAAATATAGTTTGAAATTTGAAATTTATATTATGTTTTGAGTGTAAGCATTTGCCTGCTTTTGTGTCAATTTACTATTTGGTTAACTTTTACTCTGAATTGTATTCGATATGTACCAACAGTGGAAGTTATATGCTGCAATTTATTGTATTGCTTGATTCCAATTAATTAAAATATAACTTCTTATTATATCTTTGTTTCTCCTCCTGTTCAACACTGATCTTGCCAGTCTTTAAATATTTAACTTTTGGGTGCTGCTTTATGATGAATGGTTAATTAATTGATAACATGTCTTGTAAAATGTATTACAAATATGACTTCAAACTGTCTAATTTACCAAATAAAATTATATCAAACATTGATGAAATATGCTTAGCAATACTTTAACTACACAAGGTCAGATAAAAAGAATGGGGCATCATAAATTCAAAAAAAAAGTGTAACAGCACAAGTACAAATTTATGCTTAGTAATAAACTTAAATTACAGTAATGATTTTTAGTGATTCTAATTCACAAACAAACATTCATTGAAATAATGATAAAGTGTCTTGAAACTACATTTTCATATTTTGTTTTTAAAATTTTCTTGTGGTGGACACCATATACCTTCAGGGAGTTTGTTTAAGGTCTGCACCTGAATACAACTTAGCATAAACAGCTCTTCATAGAATGTTCATGTAAATTTTCTCCCTGATAATTAATATAATTGATATAACAATCATAATTTATAATTTAAGAAATGAGGGTTACATGAATTTTCTTCCTGCTAATAATCTTGTCACATTTCTGAGGGATTGTGAGGTACAGTAACACACACACCTAGAGGTTATAGATGTTTATTTAACACGAAGTGCTGTAAAAAGGCTCATACTACCCAAAACTGCCTCCTCTTCAACGTCACTGCTGGGTGGATTTTCTTCTATTTTGAGATATTTTTGTGTCACTTGGTTGTGTCCTTACCAAGCATGTATGTTTCAAAAGAAACTGAGGTTCATTCTGACCATTAACTGCCCATAATTCTATAGTGCCATGATTGGTGATACTTTCTTCTTTACTTCAATTATAAAACCTACGTGGCCATTTGCACATAGTTGCAAAGGCTGGTTGCACATATTTGCCATCCGCTCCTCTTAAAATAGTATCCCTGTTATTGGCGATCTTTGTATTCTTCAGCTGTCGTTGAAATGTGTTGGAGATAACAAATAAAGGTGCGCCGTAATCGACTAGGGCTCGAACCGACTTGTTATCCAGGATTAAGTCGATATGATTCACTGACATTTTGGCAACAGTTGTCAATGGAGTATTTTCTTCTTGTGCAGTCTCACCTCCAGGGAAGGTCACATTGTCTTGTATTCCAGGTTACATCGACTAGGTGAGTGGCTGGAGCGTCTGAATGTCAACAGAGACCTTGAGCGAAGTGATGGAGAGTGTCCTCTCCTTCTGGTGTGATGCAGCGATGATGATCTGTATCGTCTGGGGAATAACTCAGTTTGTTCGGCCTGGTCGTATTGGTATCCATTGTGGTAAACATCTAGACCTCATCTAGCTCTTACATTGTTGGAATCTCGGCTCCTCTCCTTGCATTACCTTACGACGTGTCCAGGACATCCACTGTAGAAACACACAGGTCTGTTATCCTCTGTTCTCCAGACATCTTTTTTCGTAGGAGCATAACTTTGCTCTTCCTGGGAAATGACTTTTGCATAAGTAGGCTTCTGCTTTCGCCAAGAGGACGTCGGTGTAGAGATTGGAGCCAAGATGTTTTTCACATCCTCCCTGATGACTTCTTGAACGGTTTCTGGCTCAGCTGTGTCATTACATAGGGATAGTACATGCTGAATTTCTTCCCTCACTATTTGGCAAACAAGAGATCATTCGCCTCCCATACTGAGGCAATCATCACTACATTCGGGAAGCTTCTAGAACTTATGGCGAATTCGTTTCTGGTTCATATCTTTGATGAACTGGCAATGTTGCATGAACTCATCAATAGTTGAAGCGTCCTTTAATAAGAGGGCCTGATACAAGTCCTCTGTGACACATTACATTAGATGTGCCAATTTATCTCCTTCCCCCAAAATTTGGGTTAATAGTTCAGCACAATGCGAGAACATTTTGTATGTATGATTGGGCACTCTCACCATTTTTCTGAGCTCAGTATTTAAGTTCTTCTGTTGCCTGTCAAACATGTTGCTCATATTCACTGAAGGCTTTCTAAATCTTAATCTGAAAAGTTTCCCAACTGGTCAACTTGTCTTCCATATTTTCGGACAACTGTCTTGTGGTTCAGTTCCGGTAGAAGTAGGCATTATTCAGGCAAATGGACTAATCCCACTTATTAAATTTTGCGATGCATTGGTAGTCCTTGATCCATTTACATGGAACCTCTGGCTTTGTTGAGGCCTAATAAGAGCCACCATGTGTTAATGCTTGGTAGTACCCAGCGGTTCCACCAGAAATGTCATGTTTCTGAAGGACCATGAGATACTGCCCAAGACTGTCTCTTCGAGATCCAGTACAATTTATACATGAATGGAATATTCCAGAAACAGAACAATCTCTGAACAGAAAATACTAGAAATGAAAAGTAAACAAAGTAAATGAAGTAAACGTATATAAAATAGCTGCATTGAATCGGACTCGAACCTGAGTCTAAATTTCTGCAGTCCAGCTCATTACCCCTCAGCTGTGATTGCAGGTTTCCAGTTGTGGAAATATATGACAATGAAATGAGACAAAATGCACATTTCTTTAGACTGCTAATGAGAGGGAGTTTTTTAATTTTGTTATTATTATAGGTAACTAGATAATTTCATAATAATGCTATCAATATGTCTTTTCCATGACAACATAGAATCTAGTTGAATACCCAAAAATTGGGTGTTAGATTGACATTACAGTACTTGTTTTTTTGGTTGATACCTTTTTTGAAGTATAAATTGTATAGCTAAATTTGACATTTCTAGATTAATCCATTTTTGCAAATGAATTAAAACAAAAGATGTATATGATAAAATTTATTATTTACTCTCAGATATTTTTGGAAATGTAATTGCTGACTTGAAGAAAGAGTGACTCAATATTATATTTTTACAGATGCTTTTAATAAGGGCACATCAATGTTGAAACGGAATAAAACAAGCTGAGGTATTAATGAAATTCTTTTTTATTTGAAACGGCATATAACACAAATGGAATAAAACAAGCTGAGTTCTGTTTTATTTGAAAGGGCATATAACACAGCGTATTTTATTCCATTTCAACATATATATTGCAATTAATAATTTATTCACACATATTTTTTAAATACTTTTAATATAAAATAATAAAATAAATCTACAAAAATTTACTCAATTTTTGGTTATACGAATTTAAAAGATAAAAAAACTGACACTTTTTTCAGGGTTATTCAGGGTGAGGAGATATAATGGAAAAAATTGATATAGTGGTTTGATATGAATCTTTGTGCAAGAAAGTTTATTGTAAATAATTTAATAATTTATCCTTATCTTTTTGTCCAGAATAGAATCCTTATCCTCAGGAATGTTTTCTTACACTGGATCACTTCACTTTCTTCTGCTGTATAGAATCACTTCACTTATTTTACTGTTGTTTCTTTTCCTTTATAGGCTCTCCATGGAGCTCTGCAGAAAAATTTACATTTTCTTGTTTAAAAATTTTGTCAGTTCCACACACTGACCATCTTACTTCACGCCAACCCCGCCGATATTCATACACATCTCCCCTCTACCGTGAACTCACTCTCTCTTTTCTGAACAAATGCATAATTTATGATCGCCCCCTCTTCTTGCATGTCCTTGCAACACTTTTCTCATCTTAGAATATACGAACAACCAGTAAAATTATACATAAGTAATTTAACTATTTACAATGGATATTGCATATTTGATGATTTTTTTTTTGTTTTTATGGTGTCACCTGGATGGTTCTTAGCTTTAGTTGGAGCTTGTAGTTGGCACTGTTAATGAGATTCAGAAGTTTATTTTATAATTTTATGACCAAGATTTTTTTTATATTTCTTTTGGATATATCATATAAAATATGTAATCCAAAATTTTCAGCCTGACCATTTGAATTGAATAATCTGGGGCATTTGTCTTATTTGTCAACACATGTGCAAAATCATTACGTCATAATTTGGCATTGTTTAGACACTTTGATTTCAGATTGTTGAGTTCATATATAAGCCTATTTTGTGTACTGTAATAGTGTATTTATTGAATTTATTATTTATCATAATTCAATATTGAACAAATTAAGTATATTTGAAATAATATTTTGTGCAAATTTGAGAGGAATTACAATTTATTCACATGTTCACTCAATGACATTCCATCTAACCTCCTAAACAAAGCATTTTATTTACAGTGTACATTGGTTTGATATTGATGATAGGGACCATGGAAAGGTAAATTTTCAAAAATGGGACGATCTATCTGAGAGTGAAATGGATTCATTTACATTAGAGATTCTGTGATGTGACCTCCTTTTCCTAAGTTACCAATTAATCATTCTGAAAGGGAGTCAGTTTTCAATAGTTTCATTTAAACATAGCAATGGCATTAAAAAATATTTCATACTCTACAGGAATTCTATTTTGCAAAATAATTTCTAATGACCAATTCATTAGAATTTAAGATGATAAATAATATACAATATAAAAAATTGTTAATTTTAAGAAGAAGCCACATATTATGGGATTATGCAGGATTGTGTGGTTATTTTCTCAGTGTTTTACATGCTGCCCATTAAACAATTTTTATTTAAAATAACTTGTGATTAATTCAAATAAACTTTAACAAGTTCATAAACACTAATGTTTTTATTAATCTGTCAAAAACATTTAAAACTGTACTCTGATAGGTTGCATGCATGCATGGCCTTGCGCTGCGATTTTTGTAGCACATACAACTGATAAATTTGTTTGAACAGGGGGTGAAAAGAAACTACTGTGAATTTCTCATTACAGACAGGATTCTCAAGAATGTAGCCCAGATGTATGTGAGATGGGGCACACTGGAAGGCAGGCAGTTTAAAGTCTTTGAAATCAAAGCAGAAATTCATACTCTTAAAATATTATTATTTTAAAGTTTCTTAAAATTACAAAACAAATTAATTCATGTGCTATAGCATGTGAGTGCATATGCACTAGCCACAACTGGTTGTCTTATTAACCATAAACCCAATTATACTTATCTAAACTGTAGTAAAAAATTACTCAATGCCTCAGAAACAAAAAACTATATTGTCTTCACCAGATTAATTATGTATTGTCTTCATTTTAAAAAAAGAGGCTAGTAATATGTTGTTGCAAAATAGATATATGTCTTCAATGATAAGCAGAAAACTTCTACTACCAATATAAAAAGCATTGTAAAATGTGGAATTGTTTAATGGTAACATGAACTCCAGTGAGGAGCAAAGTAATACTAGATGATTAAAGATACAGGTACAACAACTTAGCACAACTCCCTAACTCACAGGCCAATTGAATATGAGGATAAAGTGTATGAGCTGAACTAGATGTCATGTTTTGCTTCTTTCCAATTTTTGTTTGTTTAGTTTTCGAAACTATAAAAATAAGGTAAGAAATTAGTGTCATTGCCATTATAAATTAATTTTAACAATTTTTCTAATCATGATTTTCAAGAATATTTTATATTTTAACTTTTCTGCTGTTATCAAATGACCCTCATGGTCTTGAAAATTTTAAAGCATCATATTTGAAATTCATGTGTTGAAAGAAGACGTTCAATATAATGTTATGTGGGAAACTAATATTGAGCTTTGAAACACAACTGTAACATGTGCACTGTCATAGTAAAACTGATTGCAGAGACCCTCAAGGTTCTGACCGGTGCCTCGAGGATTTACAATTTGTCCCTGTAACCTTGGGACATATTTCAAATCCAATGTTGGAGCCTCAGTGACAACTTAAACTATAAATGACAAACAATAATTCAACAGAATCATTAATACTTTAATGTTTCAAAAATACTACTGGATACTTGAATGATAAGCAGATGGAGTGATGATATAAAAAAACTGACTAATAATCAGCAAATTTAAGATTATAGACCTGGTAGACTAACACATTTAAAAATTTTAATATCTGTAACAGTAATGATGGGGAATCAATAGTCTGACCATGTGTCACTCCAAATTGGAATGTGTCATGCAAGATAAAGCTTATAGAACCTATTCTGATTGCTTTTTCAATGAATAAATTTAAAAAAAAATGCAAGATGACAGTCCACAGTCACCCAGGCCCTCAATGGGCTGTAGAGCCAAAGAAGAAGAATAGTAATAATAATAAATATGACCATTAACAGACAAAAATTAAAAATATAACAATACTGAAATAATTTAAGCAGGCTGTATGTCCCAATACAAGTTTAGAATCTATCTCTAATGCCTATAACATAAAGACTTCAAGTTATAACCATTAAGGAAAGACGCTAAGACACATCAAAATGTCACGCCTGTTTAAATTATTTCAGGAATGTTCTCTTTTCACTTTTTGTCTGTTAATGGTTGCATTTTTTGGTATGGGGTAGACTATCTTTTTGTAGATGAAGCTGTACTATATTTAAAATAATATTCTAACTAAAGATATATGTAAAAATCAAATAAATAGTCCACTATTTATCAAAAGAAGCAAATTTGATGTATTTATTTATTTTTGATAAATAGTTTACTATTTATTTGGCTTTATACATATCCTTTGCAAGATTAGGTGAAAGTTAAGGTTTCGTAAATTTTAATAACATTATAAATTGTACACGCCGACCTCCTGTTGTGTAGTGGCTAGCGTTGCTGCCTCACAACTCAGAGGTCCTGGATTTGAATCCTGGCATGGACTTGGATGTTTGTGTTGTCATGGTTGCGAGGACCGGGATTAAGGCTGCTATCTCGCTTTCCTTTCCTTATTAATTGTTTTAATTAAAATGACTCACATATATACATATATCCGTGTGTAATTTGTTAGCTCTGAATGTACAAATAACTAATTCATTATCTTGCTGATAATGTTCCTACTTTTAAAATTTAAAAGTTGTTTCTTATAGTAGCATGTAAATAGTAAATGTAAATAGTATAATTTTTTCCAAATTGTATTAAGGTGAAATTGTCTGGGAAGCTTGCTGAATGAGAAAAAGTTCCTCTTTGTAATATTACAAGTCTTTATTTAGATGATTGACAAAATTAGAATTATGAAATCTTATCAGATTTTACTGTTTTATTGTAGGAACTATATGAAGAACAGATAGAGAGACTTGAACGCTATGGTTATATGCCTTTAGATAAAAATATGCCTCCAGTTGCAGGGGCTTTAAGATGGACTCGAAGTTTGCGTTTACGAGTTTCCATGCCTGTGGTGTCTTTCACAGCACTCCAGCATCCGTAAGTGTGTTTAAATTAATCATTTGTTTAAAATGAGTAACAAAATATTCTACTATATAACATATAGGCAAGACAATTAATTCCAGAGTTTACCAGTTGGCTACCTCTTTCCAACATTGTTTACCTGTTTTTCAATTTGAATTGTATTAGTTGATATATAGATTTTTTTTAGGGAAAGGGCCCCCCCCTTTCCCTAAAACAGGCTACATGAGGGTGATCCTGAAACAGGCAACTTCTCTTTATTAGCATAGGGAGGGAATTGAAAAGGGGGATGTAGAAGGTAGAGCAATTAAATTAGCTATGACAACGAAAAGACCATGAGCTTTAATTATATTTTTTCATAACCAACAAAGAAATCGTGTGCTAAGTCAGACTGAATCTTTAGATTAATTATACCAAATGAATTTTTATTTGGGTAGCATATTTAGGCTTGATATATTATCAATAAATTTGAGATTTTAATAACTTTTGTTAATTTTTTATATATATTTAGAATTACAACAACTGCTCAGGCACAGTCTGTTCTACAGAAGTATGAATTATTACTCCAACAAATGACTGAATTTGAAGATAATTTATTTGCTGATTGGGCATCAAGTGTTCCACAACAATGTGAGCAGAATCTACATTTGAATATTATTAGTAGAAAAAATGATGGGAGAGATTTGATTCTGAACTTTCATCCGCAGGTAAATTTATCAGTTTGTAACAGATCAAAATAAAATTTCATGTTCTTTAAAATGATGTTTTACATCACATCAAATATAAATACATCAATTAGAGTATTACAACTTACTTCATTAATAATTATATGAAATGTACAACCTGCCAATGTGAAATCTATATAAGGCTGCAATTAATTAATTTTACTACTTTTAGTTTGACCTATTCATTGTTCACGTTCCCTATTCCTTGTACAAAGTGGAATGTAATAAAATTATTAAACTAATAGTATAATTTTTCATAGTTGACTGCAATCCTTCGTGAGGTTCGCTACCTTCAACAATTAGAACGTGATGGAATACCTCAAGAAGCATTGGACTTATACGAGAAAGCAGAAATTTTTCGGAAGTATACAAATAGCCTCAATCAAACAATTCATTGGTAAATAAACAAACACAGAGTTTTTATTTTTTTCATTTACAAAACTTTTATCATAAACATATTTTTATTATTATAAATAGCAGTAAAGACTATCAGTTTGGACAATAACAATTCAGTATATACAATATTAAAATAAAGAATACAATAATATAATTTACATGTTGACATGTACTTTAGTAGATGGGTTTTCAGTGAGTGTACCTGAGAGGCTTAATTGATACACTGACCATGTATCACCCCAAATTCGGAATGTGTCATGACAGATGACTGTCCGCAGTTGCCTCGATAGGCCTAGGCCCTCAAGAGGGCTGTTGAGCCATTGGAAGAAGAAGAAGAAGTACCTGAGGGGCATACAACGTGGGTGGGTGACAGTTGACAGACAGTGAACTGATTATTGTAGGTGTTGTGTTTGTTCGTTAGAGAGTTTCGTTCGTGGCGCCGCCTCCAGAAAACGCCACCGGCTGACGCGGGAGTGGGGAGGACCCGTTGACAATTCGAATGCGTGAGCAGTCGTCTCACAGAATGTATCCATATAAGTCATGTCGTATTATACTAAATGAAGTGCCAATCTAACGTGTATACTGCTTATTCAATAGTACCCGTACTCACCCGGGGATCTGGAAGGACTATATACGCAACAACTGGCGACGAGGATGGGATACCTGGGTGAGAAGAAACAACTCGGAAACAGCAACTGAGCAAAGTTCAAAAGTGAAACGTAGGCAGCCATTGCTGTGGCAGTTGAACATTCAAAAAGTGAACATTCCGTTCGTCGAAAATACAAGTTCTGAAGTGGAAATTCGTAACTCAAGTCATCAATCACACTACAATTCAGATAAGTGGCATTTTAATTCAAGAAAATGGCTACATTAGGCGTGATTGAAGAATTCGACGTGAGTCAACCGCAGTCGTGGGACGCTTACGCTGAACGACTGCCGTTTTATATGCAAGCGAATGGAATCGAGGAAGTCGGTAAGAAGAGAGCCGTATTTTTAACTGTTTGTGGGGCAAAGACGTACGCCGTTGTTCGTTCTCTTGTGTCGCCGGAAGCTCCGTCAACGAAGTCGTATGACGAAATAACCGCTCTTCTTAAAGCACATTACGCGCCGCAACCATTCGAAATATTTCAACGGTTCCAATTCCACCGTCGAAATCAACTTGCGGACGAAATTGTTAATACGTATATCGCCGAACTTCGTCGTTTAGTTGAACATTGCAATTTTGGCGCTACGCTAGACCTGACGTTGCGAGATAGACTTGTCTGCGGTATCCGAGACGAAGCTCTACAACGCCGGTTGCTCGCCGAATCTGCTTTAACCTTCGCGCAAGCACAGGGAAAAGCTTTAGCAGCCGAAGCTGCTACCCGACATACGAAAGAAATCCGAGGTGCTGGTACTATAAATGCAAATCTAGTCAACACGGATCCTCCGAAATACGAAAACGACGCCAACGGTCGAACAAGGGTTCCGCTAAGCCACAAGGTGGACAGAATTCAATCGGAGCTTGTGCAAGCTGTGGTGGTAGTCATCTTCGTGATAATTGCAAATTTCGAAGTGCTGAGTGTCACCGTTGCACGAAAAAGGGACACATCGAGCGTGTTTGTCGTTCGAAGCCTGCGGAGAACTCGCAAGGGGACCGTGGAAGTTTTTCTCGTCGCCCACCGCCGACTCCAAAGGATAAGAAGCCTTCCAAGACGAGTGTATACAACCTCCAGCATATCCAGACGTGCGAAATATCGTCCACTGCGACCGAAATCAAGACCGTCGTGCGAGTAAATGGAGCATCAATTGAAATGGACGTGGATTCTGGTGCGAAAGTTTCAATCATAGACCTGGAAACGTGTCGACGGATCTACGGTAACAAATTACCTCGTTTTAAGAAGTCGCCGTATATTCTTCGCGACTACAACCAGTGAACTGTGGAGATTGTAGGCATGTTGGATGCCCCAGTCTGCTACAGAAAATTCAATGGAAAGTTGCCACTACTAATATCGAAGAAGGAAAGGAGAAGTCTTCTGGGATTGAGTTGGTTTACTGCTCTGGGAATTAAACTCGACGGTATTCTACGCGTGAGTTCGACGTCGCCAGAGTCAGAGTTGGCAGAGTTTCCCGACGTTTTCAGTGAGGAACTGGGGGCATACAAAGGACCGCCGGTAATGCTACGATTGGATCCGATGGTTAATCCTATCCGACTCAAGGCTCGGAAATTGCCCTTCGAGCTTATTCCGAAGGTGGATGTGGCAATCGACCGACTGATAGATCAAGGAGTTCTTGAAGCAGTTGCCGACTCCGAATGGGCAACTCCAGTAGTCCCCATTCTGAAACCCGAAGGTACTATTCGTCTATGTGGAGATTACAAATGCACGATTAACAAGGCTCTTCGACAAGATCAGTATCCAGTACCTGCCGTCAACCGACTCCTCGCGCTACTCGCAGGAGGTCGTCACTTCGCAAAACTGGACTTGTCGCAAGAGTATTTGCAACTCGCCGTCGATGATGCATCCGGAATGGCCCAGACCATTGTCACTCACCGAGGCGCATTCAAGTGCAAGAGGTTGCAATTTGGGGTTTCCACTGCACCAGGCATCTTTCAACGATTCATCGAAACGTTGCTGGCTGGGATTCCCGGAGTCATTCCATACTTTGATGACGTGCTAATCAAGGGTGCTACGCCGGAAGAACTCGCAGGAAACTTACGCGAGGTGCTTCTACGATTTTCTGATTCTGGCATTCGAGCGAATCGAGAAAAATGCATCGTCGGGACTACAAGCGTTACATTCCTGGGTTATCTGGTTGATAAGAACGGCGTGAGACCTACTACAGACAAGATCGACGCTATCCACAACGCGCCGAGACCTAAATGCAAAGAGGAATTGCAAGCATTCCTGGGGTTGCTGAATTTTTACCACGTCTTCCTTCGTAACAAGGCCGACATCGTGGAGCCACTGCATCGCCTACTGGACAAGGGAGCGCCGTGGAAGTGGACTCAATTTCATGACACCGCATTCACAGGGGTTAAGAAGCTGCTGTCATCGGACACTCTTCTCGTCCACTTTGACCCCAAGAAGCCCATCATATTGACGTGTGATGCTTCACAGTACGGTACCGGAGCTGTGTTGGGACACCAGTTGGCACCGGAAGTGGAGGCACCCGTCGCTTTTCATTCTGCGACAATGAACGATACCGAGCGTCGTTACGCCCAAATCGACAAGGAAGCACTTGCGATTATACGTGGCGTTAAAAAATTCCACGATTACTTATATGGTCAGACATTCGAGATCCGGACGGACCACAAGCCGCTGCTTGGTTTGTTGGCTAAAGACAAGCCTACTCCGGACATGCTATCGCCACGCATGCAGCGATGGAGTCTTTTGCTGGGAGCTTATAACTACAAGCTGGTCTACAAGCCGGGGAAGACCATTGGCCATGCCGACAATGGAACTGGCTTCACCTGCGCCGAGTTCCAGGAGATCGCCAGTAATAATGATATTCACCATATCACCGTCGCTCCCAAGCATGCGTCTTCGAACGGACAAGTCAAGCGAATAATTCAGACTGCGAAGGATGCGCTGAAGCGAATCATTGTTGGAAAGTGGCACCTGAGGCTCGCAAGATTCCTGCTAGCCCAGCATTCTACTCCAAGCGCCACTACAGGCACGTGCCCCGCCGAACGAATGGGAACGTCGCCTCAAGACCTGCTTAGACCGTCTGCACCCCGACTTCTCAGTGGAAATGTCGTCAAAGCAAGAACAACTCCAAGCAGATGCCAGAGCCAATCCACGACTCCGAGTCTTCGCCCCGTTAGACCAAATCTACGCGAAGGGCTTTGGAAACTATCCGAAGTGGGTTCCGGCAACAGTCATCGAGGTCACCGGTCCAGTATCCTACCGCGTGCAGACCCCTGATGGACAAATCTGGCGTCGTCACGTCGATCAACTCCGTCGACGTATCAATGGTACAGATCCGACCAACAGCGACGAACCCGAAGAGGACTCCGAGATTCAAACTGAGTCCGAGATTCATCCGACTGGGACCATGGCCGCCGCAGCTGATCCAGAGGAACCGCCTGCGGGAAACCATGAACCACCTGATGCAAATTCAAGCCAGGATTCGTCAGGAACGTCCGTCGACTCCTGGGACCCAAGCAAGGGCGAGGTCCTTGCCTGCGAGGAATCGTCGTCCTCCACCCTACTTATCGGACTACGAAACTTAGGGGGGGAGGAATGTTGTGTTTGTTCGTTAGAGCGTTTCGTTCGTGGCGCCGCCTCCAGAAAGCGCCACCGGCTGACGCTGGAGTGGGGAGGCCCCATTGACAATTCGAATGCGTGAGCAGTCGTCTCACAGAATGTATCCATATAAGTCATGTCGTATTATACCAAATAAAGCGCCAATCTAACGTGTATACTGCTTATTCAATACTACCCGTACTCACCCGGGGATCTAAAAGGACTATATACGCAACAGTAGGATATATGAGGATATGGTCTGTGGGCATGATGGTAAGGCTTGCATGATCTGGGGGAAGTATGAGGTCGATTGGGAGTTTTCTTTTGAGCCTAGGGAAGTGTGGTTGGGAGAGGTTGTTATTTATTTTGACAGAGAAGGTTCTGTTAGAAAGGTAGTTTTGGAGTATTCTGTAGTGGGTGGCATTTAGGACGTCTTTAATTTTGCATAGTAGGAATGGGTGGTGGATTTTATCGAAAGCTTTTTCAATGTCAATAAAGGTGGTGATGAGGGATTTGCATTTTTCTAAGGAGTTGTTTATGAGGTTGGAGAGATAGTACATTTGATGGGAGCAGGAGTGTTTTGTGTGAAAACTGTATTGTGTGTCTGGAATGAGGAAGGAAAGTTGATTGATTAGTTTTTAAACAATTTGGATAATGTGGGAAGGAGACTTATTGGTCAGTAATTTTCAGGGTAGGATTTTGGTTTGTTTGGTTTACATATTTCCATTTGGTTGGGTAATAGGTAGTTCTGAGGAGGGCATTGAAGATATAGGTGGTTAAGATTATTGTTTTCTTGGGTATATGTTTTAGTGGCAGTTGGTGATGAGGTCGTATGCTTTGTATGTTTTTATTTATGTACTAAATAATACTATTAATTAATTTCGTTTTTTAAAGGTACAACAAAATTTGTAGAAGCAGTAAACCAGTTGAATTTGAATTAATTAAAGACAGTATAATGGAAGTAGATAACTTAGTTGAAAGAGGACGCTGTGAGCTAACTTGGGACTCAGAAGGTAATTTTACATTACATATCTCATGATGAAATTACCAACTTTTAAAATATGTCTGTTATATGGTAATATTTACAAATTATATATTTTATTTATAAGTAAAATATTTTATCCATATTTATGGTTCTCTGAGGTAGTGGTTTTTCTACTAGATAAATATGATTCAATCTGATGAAGTAAGTATTTTGAAGATTCACTCAACAATTTTATAAATTGATGGTGACCGTGCTTCCTAATGCCATTTTTTTTATATTTCATCATAGTTACACAACAATGGTGCCACAGACAGCTCTTTACACTCCTCATCCAGTTTCCTTTTAAGAATACATAAAATAAAGCAAATTATAATTTAAACCAAAAGTAAAGAATCACTAATAAGTCTATTGGCTGGCCTCCTGTGGTTTAGTGACTAGCTTTGCTGCCTCACAACCCAGAAGTCTCGGGTTTGAATCATGGCTTGGGCTTGGATGTTTGTGCCATTATGGTCATGAGACTGAGATTAAGATTCATAGTGAATTGATATGCTGACCACGTGTGACTTCGATTTCAGAATGTGTCATGCATGATGACAGTCCACAGTCGACCCTGTAGACCCAGACCTTCAATTGCCTTAGAGCCAAAGTAGAAGAAAGAGAATAAGTCTTTTTTGTTTTTTAATGTGACATCCACATTATGAAACTTTGTCCAGTTTGTTTGGCTCCTGTCGAATCACCTTTTTGATACTGTACATTAATATTATCTTCCTTCTGTTCCTGTTCAAAAATTTCTCCACACCCTCTGTTTTGAAAATCCTTCATTTCCTCTTATCACACAAGTTTATACCAGAACTTCGCCTTCAGCATTGTGCTATGAAATTTCACTTTGGTTTTCTAAAGTGTTAGAAATTGAGTTGTTCCCCCTAGCTACCAAATCTAATCGATTTCTCTGAACAGTTTCATTCTCCGTATTTATAATGTAAAGATTGAGAAGGCTTTGACATTTTTTATTATTCCATACCATCTCAAAACCGTGTCTTGTGGTTGGAAACTTGACAATTCATAAACTCCATCATGCTGATTAAAATTATTTTATTGGCAATTTCTATTATAATTTTACACAAAGTTTTCATGAATTAGGTAATTTTGTCACCAGATAAAATGGTCGAGAAGGCACCAATGTCCGCAACTGCCAACTCATCAACAATTCAGTTGTATAGAATACATTATTCACAGGTGTTGTTCAATTTATGGTCTCTTCAACACTTCGATTACATTCTTTGTCACTAGTGATATTTTTCTTGATAAACCTGGCCACCCACCTAACCGTTCATTTCACCATCTACTCTTTCAGATGCCTAAATTTCCCTCATGTTGTATAATTACTTTCCTTAATTTGTGTGGGATAATAATATGATTCCCTTTGAATTTGCCTCTTTGTGACCAATATGACCTAAAACTTGAATGTATTATAAGTCTTCAAGCCAGCCATTTTTAATTTTTTTTTTTTTGTAAAATCATCAGCATTTGTGATAATCCTTTATAATCGTCAGTCAGTATCCAGAAAAATCATAAAATATATCACGGACATAAACTGCAATTTCATTCTAAAATTGTTCTTCTTCATCTTAACATAAAACTCGATGAGACAAAATTGCAGTAATTCTCCAATCATTTCCAAGTATATGATGAATGCTATGTGGATGATGAATTAAACGAATCCGCATTTTCTGTTATTGTGGAGAAAGGTCATCTACACTTTTAATCATAATAGTCAAAATGAGTGGATTATAATTGGTTTCCAATACAATGGTTAATCTAATAGTAAAGTTTTTAAACATCCACATGCCCAAACTAATGCATATCCTTTCTTTTCGATTTGCGCCCAACCTCACTGATATTTTGTCAAAGTTTTCGATGCAAATGAAACTGGACAAAACAATAGATCAGCCTGCTTCTGCTTTAAAACGACTCCAACTCAGTATGCAGATGTGTCTTTTGTAATTGGTTGTGTAGGATTGTACTACACCAAGATCGGTGCTGAAGTCAAAGATTCACAAATCATGCATAATGTACGTTTTTGTTTTTCTCTCCATAAAAATTCCTTCTTTGGGCTTAACAACTCATTCAGACGTTCTGCAATTGCAAAAATTTTGGGATAAATGTTGAGAAATAATTAATGGATCACATCGATATACGCAATTAGAATCAATTATATAATTATTTTAACTTCAGAACCACCTCAAACCTCTCCTAGTCAATATAGATACCATATTATCAATACTTAATTTTCTAGATTTTCCCTGCATTTCTTTTAAGCAGATCATCTGGAAGGATCCTGAAACCATAGGCCGGGGGCCCTAATGATCCACTTTTACTGCTGCCACCATGTATCGTAAGCCAACACAATTTTATAATTGATGGCAACTGCTCTTGCTGTTGTTGTATTCAGTCCTCAGAACGGTCTGTTGCAACATCCATGCTAATTTATTCTGCAAGCCTTTTCATTTATACATAACTAACATATTTCACATTCTCCCTAATCGAGTTAGCAAATTCCATCATTGGCCTCTCTCTTCTGTTATTACTCCATATATTTCCCTCTAATGCTAATTTTCAAGACCCTCATGTCTCAGAATTTGGCCTATTAATCTATTAAGTCCTCCATATTGGTATCTTCTCTTATTATACTTACTCTATCCACTCATCTGAGCTTGCTAATGTCTATTATTCATTTTTTTTAAACTTTTGTTTATGGTTGCACAAACTGCTACTGTGACCATGCACGATTAGAGGAACATCCATGAAGGGGTACCATAGTATGGTTTCTCAAACAACACTTATGTCCAAGCCCATTATTTCATCATAGTTACACAATGATGATGTCACAAACAGTTTATTAGAAAACACGAGTGCAAAAGACTCAAGATAATATGGAGCAGATGTGTAGTATAACAATAATGATTATTTATTTTGACTTACCAATTTACTTGAGACTAATTATTATTTTTAAAGTTTTCACAGTGAGATTGCCAAAAACATAGACCATTTTACACTTTAAAACTCACACAGAAAGGTGTCAACATTAAAAAATTCACATAGTAAGTAATTTGATGTTGTAATGCTAATGGAAAACTAGTTTTGTCTTTCATTATTCAAGACAAGTGATCACACACAATACTGTTTCATTGTGCTCAAATTGAAATATAACAACTCATATTTTCATGGTATTCAATCCATTTTTTAAAATTTTATATAATTAATAAAACTTAATACAAATAATTTACGTCTATGAAATATTGTGGGGCTTGTGAAAGTGTTAAATATGGATTCAAAGTGTTGGACATATCCTTCTTCTGCAGGATATATGACTGTTCCTTTCAACTATTGACTGGACATTGTTGTTAGCACATTTCAGGCTGTTCCAGACTGCACATTTCCTCTATTTCCAGATTCAGTATTATGGGAATATATTCAAACGCTTCATACAATAGTTCATGGTTTAGAAACACGAGTGCAAAAGACTCAAGATAATGTGGAGCACATGCGTAATATTCTGGCACCGTGGAGTAGAATCCCTGTGTTCACTCGTAAAGATGGACTTCGTGATACACTCCTTAATTTGGAAGAAAGAAAAGAAAAAGTAGAACAGAGGTAAGTAGAGCTTTGGTTACAATAGTATTTTAAAATTCAATAACAATCAAATAGGGCATACTAATTGCATTATTATTATATGTTGCCACTTTATTTATCCTCTAAGAATCATTTCTGAACTTTACTTATAACTATTCATAAATTAAAAAAGTTTTTTATTATAATAAGGGTTTCACAATTCAAATCTAAGGCAAATGGCTGGAATGTGGTTCCTTTTTTTTTTCAAATTGTTTCTGGTGTTGTGATTTAAATTATTGGAATAATAAGGATTCCATTCTGAATTAATAAAAACATAAAATATTAGCTAATGTTATTGATTCTTATTTGTCTATATTATAATAATACCATAAAAAACTAACAAATAGTTTCTTAAAGAATAAAGGTTCTTCCAGAGAATCTGTTGAAGGTAGCATTCTCGGGTTTCAACCTGAGTCAGTTCTGAGGGCAATGATGAAGGTAGGCATTGAAACGTTGTACTGTTCATGCAAACTGGCCTGAGCTGAAACCTAAGAATGCTATACTAAATAGTTTCTTAATAATAATATACATTTATTCAATAATTTTCTATTTTCTTCAAATAAATTGCCAACTTTAATAGCACTTATATTCACACAAATATTACTACAAATAGTGCTTCAATAAGTGCTTACAGCAGCATGTCTCAACTAGTGGTCAGCAGGAAAATTTTAGTGGTTTGCTAACAAACAAAAAATTTACACATTATTTTTAGATGACTTGGATCAGTAATGATGTTGAAAAAAGTAAACTGGTTACAGAAATATCTGTATTTATTTATGTTTTTCAAAAGAGATATTTAGATCTATTTTAGAACAGAAAACTAAATTAAAAGAATTATAGAATAAAAAGGGTCATTTTGATAACTGAAGATTAATATCTATACATATGGGATGCCTTGTGTTTAATTTCAAATGTGTTTTAAAAATTGAAGTCTTTTTTCTAGACAGATGAGTATGGTAATGTCAAAATGTCTGGTTTTAAAAAGTATAATGTTATTAATTAGTTGAATTATGAAAATTAATTTTCATTTGTTTTATAAGCAAACATAGTTTTATTTTCTATGGTCATTTTATGTTAATTATTTGGTTTGTTTATTTACTGAGACAATATAGAAATGCAATAAGTTAACAGAATTTTTGTCTAATTTTTATTTTTTAGATGTATTTTATTATTAAAATGTTAAAATTTTCTGTCTTTTTGTTTTATGCACATTTTTATGGGAATAATTTACAGTTTACTTACTTTCTGTTCACTTTTTGTGATGCACTACATATAAAATAAATTTCTTTAGTAGTCCATTGAATATATTTGTTTTATATAAAAACCAAAATTTGCTATAAGTGGTCTGCAATAGAAAATTAGGAATTTTATTGGTACAAAGTAAAATGTTAGTTGAGAAACAATGGCTTATAACATTTTGTTTTACATATTCTAAATTAAGACATTTTCTTACTTCTTTTTCCATACAGGTATCATGATATTGAAGAAGCTGCATCTGAAATTCATTCACTTGTAGCAGAAAATATGAAACTTTTTAGTATGGAGGAAAAAACGGATAGTGAAACCTGGCTTAATTATGTGGATTATGTGGATGCCATAGTGTCTGATGCTCTTCTTCGAGCCGTTGGATGCAGGTGTAGTTGTTAACTGTGTAAATGCTTTTGTTATCACTGCATTATTAGTAACTCCATTCCTGATGCAATCAAACATATTTGAAATAAAGATACCTGTGAAACCTGATGTTTCAGCTAATGCAATACATTATGTATACATCACATGTTTGCACTATTATTCCATTATCATTAATTCCTATATCATATTTATTCCATTAGAGATAATAAGAAAGGTAAGTAATTAATTTCTGTTTTAATGCACAGTAAACTTCTTCATTCTGAATTCATGATACCGCATGGTCATAGTTAAAACTAATCAACACTAAAATTTGAAATTCAGTAGCCTAGGTGGCATACAAATTAATTATTTTTTAAGTTTTGTGCTGATGATGATGCTGAATTTGCCACTGTGAACCAAACAACAGCTTCAGTCATCTTAAGATAAAAACATCCAAGGAATGTTTACAACATTCAGCTGAAAAAATAATATCACCATTGTAGATCTTGTGGAGTAAAGGGTTGTTTCTACTACTAAGATGTAAACTAAATGTTTGATATATAATGTTCATACTAATATCGTTGAAGTTATCTCAAAACTTTTTGTACACAAAATCATTAATTGTATTGGGCAATATTCAAATTTACTCTGTGTAAATTGTTCCAAAAAGATTGACTGCCAAATCATTAACACCTGCAGGAATTTAAACAATGTCTCTAGTCATAACTTTTGGAATGGATTTGCTAGGAGAAAAATAGATGTTTCTTTAACATTTATGCTACATAAAAATGCAATATAATCAATATATTTAACACAACTCAGTCTACAATATTCACACAATCATAAATAGTCCTTCTTGATTCTCAAAGACTTAAAAAATGCTGTGTCCCAATAGTTTTAATTAATCTGTTTGTTCAGTTTAGAAAGGAAAGGAGAAATTGATTTCCTATCTGATAACAACAAAGATTTACTGTTGCCGTCTAATACATACTAGCATTCTCTTATTTGGCTAATGTATTAATGTTAAAATTATTTTAAAAAACTGACAATGGAATATTAGTCATAGACTCTCAATGTTTTAATTATTAAAAATTTGAGCTATCCAAAGCTCAAATTGTGTCACTTTTTAAGTATTGTCTTAATTCATAGTCTATACAGAATTTTGCTTACCCACCGTATATTGTGAATAAATAGAAGAACTGAAGAATTTTTTCAAACAAAGTTCAGCCATGAAAACTATTAAACTGAATTAAAGGAATTAGGTGGAGAAATCTTGACATACAAACTGGAGGTCACATGTTTGACTCCCAATTAATAAATAGATACAATTACTTATGCAATTCATACTAAACATACAATTCAAACTTATGTCAGTAAAACTCAAACACAGTGTCCAACAAGATTATTTAGAACTATTCCTTGATGAGTGGGCACAACAAAACATTATATATACACCAAATGGTTAAGATTATAAGAACAGCACAGAAAACTTTCTGTATAAATTTATTGTTCAATAACTTCCATCTTCTTTCTTGAACTATATTTCTGTTATTTAGTTATGCTTAATTTGTAGAAACCACATTTGTCCATTATATTTGTTCTTTCCCTAACATTGATTACTGAAATTTATTTACAGTAAGTTGTAAGTTATTTTTTAATACTCATAGGTCATAATTTGAAGCTAATACTTTCTTTATTACTATTACAATGAAAAACTCATAAAAAATTGCTTGAAATGATTTCAAAATAAATTGTCAAGCGTGACTAGTACTTAGTAATACTAACAAATTTATTGTATAATATAATCTGAGACTTTCTATTTACAAAACAGAATGAATGATAATGATAGAGCTATTATTAACATGTGAATCAAGTTAAACTGGGGTAATCTACTCTTGGTTGTCAATAAGTTGTTATAAATGTTGATGGGGGATTTTATAAAAACAAATAATTTTAATTTTAACAAAACATAAACTCAATATTTATCATATAAATTGTTGTGCCTTAACGCGGAGTCTCTGTGACGAACCGAAATACAAACTCCGAGAATTTACATAAATATCATCAAGTAAACATATGAGTTTTGGAAATTGCATAGTTACGGTTGGTATGTAGATGTTTATTTTGAAATAAAGCTCTTAAACTGATATGACTTGGATTCTTACAATTGTTACAATTTTATGGCGAAGAGGATGGGATCGTGGGAGCGAGAAGCCGATTTGTGAAAGTCAAACCTTTTAAGCGACTTCTGTTTAGAAGTTATTTAAAGGACAATTAATTTTATAATGGCTACTTTGGGACAAATGGAAGAATTTGACGTTTATCAACCTGTGATGTGGGACACTGATACAGAAAGGCTTAATTTCTTCTTTGAAGCCAACTGTGTAGGAAATCCTGAGAAGAAAAGAGCTGTTTTCATGAGCGCGTGTGGGAGCAAAACGTTCACTTGTATCCCCGGACATTCCTGCTACAAAGCCATATGACGAAATTGTAATACTTCTAAAACGACACTTTGCAACGAGTCCTTCGGAAATATTTCAGTGGTTCCAATTCCATCGGTGGAATCAAAGGGCGGGCGAAAGCACGAGTACGTAAATCGCGGAGCTAAGTCGTTTAGCTGAGAACATCAATTTCGACGACACACTGGAGAAGATATTGTAGGATCGACTCGTGTGTGGAATGCGCGACGAGGCTGTTCAACGGCGTCTACTCGCCGAATCTACGTTGACGTTCGCACAATCTCAAGAGAAGGCGTTAGCTGTGTTCCGTCATACAAGGGAAATTCGAGGGGCAAGATCTACTACTGTACATCCTGTCAGATCCAAACCTCGACGTGGAAAGTATTCGGGTTCGAAGCCCAAGAAGGAGCATGGCTACGACGGACGCGGGGCTTGTGTCAGCTGCGGAGGTATTGACGAAGCTACTGCAAATGCCGGGATGCTGAATGTCGCCATTGCAAGCGTAAGGGTCACATCGAGCGTATGTGCAAGCTAAAAAGTGGGTCAAATACTTCGAATCCTGGAAAGTACACGCATATTGTAACTAACAAAAAGACAACCAAGCGAAGCGTATATCATATTGAGTATATACAATCATCGACGAAACAAAGTGTCGTCGTTTGTTTCAAATAAAAATTGCCGACGTTTGAGAAATCTCCATATATCCTTAGAGATTGCAACAAGCGACCTCTTGCCATTCTGGGATTATTCTACGCCGATGTAACCAATGGATCGGTCAAAGCGAAGCTTCCATTGTTGGTATCACGGAATAAGCACCATTGCTTACTGGGAATGAATTGGTTTGACGCCATAGGAATATAATTCAAAGGTATTTTACAGCTGGACGCTTTATCGGTAGAGTCAGTTGTCAGCGAGTTCCCGGATGTCTTCGACGAACAGTTCCACCTCTCAAGTTATATTTCGACCCAAGCGTGAAGCCAACAAAGCTGCCTTTTGCAATTGTACCGAAGGTGGATAAAGAACTCGAGAATCTCGTGCGACAAGGCGTTTTAGTACCCTCCAATCACACTGAGTGGTCGACTCCGGTTGTGCCAATCACGAAGAAGGACGGAGGAATTATACTTTGCGGCGACTACAAATGTCCACTGAATAAGGCGCTACGTCAAGACCCGTATGATATTCCGACAATAAGTCATCAGTTAGCAGAATTATCAGGTGGCAAACACTTTGCAAAGTTGGATCTTTCCCGTGCCCATTTGCAATTCCACGAAGAGTGACCTGCAACACAGACCATTCTCAGACGCCGAGGAGCATTCAAATGCACGCGGCTTCAATTTGGATTGTCTACCGCTCCAGGAATATTCCAAAGATGTATCGAGACGCTTCTTTGAGGAATTCCAGATGTAATTCCGTATTTTGATGATGTTCTTATCAAGGGATCTACACGACTGGAACTAGCACGAAATTTTCGGGAGGTTTTAAAGTCGGTTCTGCGAGACTGGTATTAAAATAAAAAATTGCATCATTGGAACATCGAGCGTGACATTTCTTGGGTACTTGATGAACGGCCAAGGCGTGCGTCCGTCGACTGAGAAGTTAGAAGCGATCCGCCAGGCACCAGCCCCAAGAAACAAAGCAGAGCTTCAGGCCTTCCTTGGGTTATTAAATATCTATCACGTTTTCCTCCGGGACAAGGCGAATGTGGCGAAACCACTCCATCGTCTTCTCGACAAAAAATCTACGTGGAGGTGGCCGCGACAGCTTGAAGTGGAATTAGATAAGATAAGATAAGATTTATTGGATCCATTAGTCCTCTATTGAGGAAATAGGACAAGTCAAAGAATATGTTACATATCACACTAAGAATACGAATATAAGAAACAAAATATGGATACAACATATGAGTAAAGAAAATTATGTATACAATGATAAATAAAATAAAACAAAGCAGAGCAAACAAAATATGAATACAACATATCAAGAATATGAGTACAGAACAATAAGAGAGATAGTAAAAGAAACTATGTATACAATGATAGACAAATAAAAGAAAGTATACATAACATGTACAAAAGATATAATTTCTAGATAAATCAATCAAGGAGCTATTATCGTCCGATTCGCTTCTTGTCCATTTCGATCCGTCGGAACCACTAATTCTGACGTGCGATGCAAGCCCATATGGAACTGGAGTAGTATTAGGCCACCAAATGTCGCCAACGGTTGCGGCCCCGATAGCTTTCCATTCTTGTTCCATGAATGAAACGGAGCGACGCTATGCGCAAATTGATAAGGAGGCCTTTGCATTCATCCGTGATTTGCAAAAATTTCATGATAATTTGTATGGACATCATTTCGAGATTAGAACTAACCATAAACCGTTGTTGGGTTTGCTGGCCAAGTATAAACCAAAACCGACTATGTTGTCACCGGCTATGGAAATGTGGAGCTTGATGCTAAATGCATACGATTATAGCTTGGTCTACAAACCGGGAAAATTAATTGGGAATGCTGCTGAATAGGATATTCCACCTCCGAAGGAAGTTCTTCTTCTGGAACCTTTGGATAAACCCCCACTAAGAGCCGAAGAGATCACCCGTATGCTATCTAAGGACACGCTCCTTTCGTGTTCTTAATTGGGTTAGGTGACGAATACGCACCATTCGTCCGTCGACAGCACGAACTCACAACCCATAATGGATGTCTGCTGTGGGGTTGTCTTGTTGTAATACCACAAAAGGCACGCGACCATATCTTACGTACCCTACACGACTCACATCAGGGAATTGTGCGCACCAAGGCACTGGCACGAAGCTACGTGTGGTGGCCTAACATGAGTAGAGGAAATTGAGGAGATAGTAAAAATCTGCGAGACATGTCAAGTGGCACGACAGGCTCCTCCAGTGGCACCTGTGATCCCTTGGGAATGGGCAAAGAAGCCATGGTCGCGTCTACACGTTGATTATGCGGGACATTTCCAAGGATCCGTTTACTTGATTGTTAACGCTTCCTACTGGAAGTGGTTGGAAGCAGGGGTGTCATCAACCGATGCAGCAGCCACAATCAACACCCTTCGATCACTATTCACTACGCAAGGAATTCCTGACACCATAGTTACGGTTAATGGATCCGGTTTCAGCAATTAAGCGAATTCACGGCAAACAATGGAATCCGGTATATCGCAACCTCAAACAGAAAGGATAGTGGGAGCAACGAAGGATGCCTTGCGTCTCGTCATCAACAGCCATTGGCAGATTCGTTTAGCGCGGATCCTGTTGGCCCAGCGCTGCGGCTAGCTGGGGCGCCACCTGCTCAACTGCTAATGGATCGTCGTCTGAAGACGTGCTTAGACCGTCTACACCCCGACTTTGCAGAAGCAATGACACGGAAGCAACAAGATCGCCAATAATTGGCGGCCTTCCTGAACGTTTTAAAAACTTTGAACTATGGGGAAGGGGTGTTATGTCCGAACGCGGAGTCTCTGTGCGAACCGAAATACAAACTCCGAGAATTTACATGTCTAAATCCAGCCCTATTTATCACACAAACAAAATGAACTGCAGCCTTTATTCAATTAATTTTGAAGTATAATCGGAACACAACACAATTAGAATAAATTTTTGACATGGCTTTGACCTGGGCTAAGGAGGTATTAAATAATATAACTTTTGTGCTGCATAACCTCCTAACTGGTGCCCAAACGCTTCTGGTGCTGGCTGCTGTAGAGACAGGCAATTGTTGAGAGGATCCCAGCTGATAACACTGGACCCGAGTCATCTAACTTGATGCTTCACAGATATCAAAATGCATTCTCAGAATCTTCACTACTCTTTCAAGCAAAACAGCTTTCAAGCTCTCTACCAAGACTACAATATTAATCTAAATTTGAGCATCTCAGCACAACTGCTTGTCTCCTTCCATGATCACTCCATCAATCATTAACATTCCCTTGCTCCTGGCTTTCACAAATGTGTGGGTTTGGCATGCACCAAGACAGAAAAGATAATTTTGTCCATTGGTATTCTTTCTCAGCTAGTGTTAGAAAGTCATGACCCTTCTGTCCTACATTTCTCAGTTTACCCTCACAAATGTATATTTTCAGAGGTTATTGCACTTCATCGCATACATGCATTTCAATAGATGTGTTGAATAATATGGCTACAAATGTGGGGTAAAGAAACTGTTTTACCAATATCATCACCCCTACTATTTTTTAGCTTTTTTACTTTGTAGTTCCTCTCCAGTAGATTGCATTGCATTCTGCTTACAATCACCAGAAACTTTATCTCAACATGGAAGATAATACTCTACATATATATATCTATAAATTTCTGTAACCCATTTCTCACACCCTGGAAATCAACGACTCATCTGTTTCACAACCTGTGCAACACCACACATTCACAAACTTCGGAACTAAACTGATTTTGTGATATTTTCTTTAGGCAAGAGAATGACTAGGGTATCTTGTTAGTAAAATGCTTATTGATAGTCATAGATATGCAAAATACACTCCCACTCACAGTCTTAATATATATAGGTAGATAACCAAGAATTCAAAAACACGATATTATATTAAATATTTGGTAAATACGATATATTACAGAAATCTTCATGTTTAAAATATCTCCAAGTCTTGCTTTTATTTTTTTCCCAGGCTTTACGGTTTTTGTTGTGGTATTCAGTCCTAAGACTGGTCTGATGCAACCCTCCATTCTAACCTATCATGCGCAAGCCTTTACATTGCCTCATATTAGCACATCCCACATCCTCCCTAATATGCTTAGCGTATTCCGTCCTTTTCCACCCTCTTCTGTTCTTACCCTACACACTTCCCTCTAATGCTAATTTTACAAGACCCTAAATGCTTAAAACGTGGCTTTTAATCTATCCCTTCTCTTGGTCAACGTTCTTCATATTGTTCGCTCTTCCCCTATTCTGTTTAGACTTCCTCGTTTGTGATTCTATCCACCCATCTGATTTTCAGCATTCGCCTATAGCACGACATTTCAAATGCTTCTATTCTTTTCCTTTCCGCAACTCCTATCGTCCACGTTTCGCACCCATATAACTCCACATTAAATACGAACATTTTTAGTAACGATTTCCTAATATTCATACTCATATTATCGATAATTAAATTCCTCTTTTTAGCGAAAACCTTCCTTTCCTGTGCTATCCTACTTATTATGTCTGTTACTTCTATCATCCCTAGTTATTACGCTTTCCATGTAGCAGAATTCCTTAACTTTCGTCAAAATGTTGCTTCCCAATCTAACACCCTTTGTTATTCCACTGTTTCTGATACTACACTCCATTACCTTGATTTTCCGTCTATTAATCCTCATATTGAACACTTTTTTCATGGCCACGTTCATGCCATTTATTATGGTTTCTAAGTCTCCTTCTGACTTCCCTAATACTACAATAGCATCGGAAAAGCGTGGGATTTTTATTTCTTCTCCTTGCAGTATTATTCCTTTTCCATATTCCATTTTAACTTTCTTCGTCGTCTGTTCTATATATAAGTTATACAGCATGGGCGACAGACTACTTCCTTCTTTGGCTTACTCCTTTCTTGAATACAGCTTTCTTTTCTTCATCTTCTATTATAATTACTGCTGCCTGTATTCTGTAGAGGTTATGTGCCAGCCTCATTTGTCGATATTTTATTCCATTGTATTACACTACCTGGTGGTATACTGTTAGTATAAAATCACGTGATTGAAATATAGCTAATACGTTTTAGAATTCAAAATAATGAACCAGAAGTACGTGGAATATATTTTCATTAATTCTGCACCTTAGGAGTTTTATCACATAAACCGAAATAGATGGTAAAGTTTTTTGTATACACTTTGTACTTCTATTTATTTCATCTAAAAAAATTTATTTTTTAATCCATATTTTCTAGATTCAAGATAATAGTAGTTTGACTGACTTTTCTAATTGATATATAATAAAGATTGTTGCAGAATTTACTATATAATAACTTTGTACTATAGTTCTTTGGTAGTATCAGAAAGGCTATGTTGCAGTAATTATCACTGATGCTCATTGCATGAAAATAATGTGACAGAATTTGTAGGTGAAATGTTATGTTTCCTTCAAAAGTATGTGTATGTCGAACCTTAGCCTACTATGAGAGATGATTAAAATTACAGCGAAAGTCTAAAGCATTGTAACATAAGAGCTTCACTTATTTTTTATTTTCATTGTTTATTGGAATAAAACACACTAACTACAATACCAATCTCATGTGCTGTTTTATATGTGATGAAGGAAAATAAAACATTTCAATAAAAAAATCATTTTCCAACAGAGCAACATACCAACTCAGTATGATTACTATGCAAAAAAGACAAAGTACAGTATTTTGAATTTAAAATAGAACTTTACCGAAGAAAATGTTAGTGGTTGTAATGAATTAAATGCCACTAGATGGAAGAATTAATTGCTTGTATGTTTATCCACCAGAGTGTCTTTTTTGTAGTTAACTGAAGCAGTAGTTAATCCTTGTGTTCTTGATTTAACAACACGTCACCTCTTTTCTACATAATCCACACCAAACCAACAGGTAATGGAGCCCAGCAATAGAAAGACGATTGAATACAAAATAAACTGTAAGTCGGACAGTTTCTTTTATGAAGACAAAGCGTGCAGTGAACGTGAAGAACGTGGGATGGAAGTTATACTTCAAAACACAACTATTTCATTAATCAATAAATAAACTATATAACGAAGAAATTTGTTATAAGAAGAAGTAGTTTATTGGAGAAGTAGATTGATTACTTAATGATTGAATTGAAGCTGAAAGTTGTACCAGTAATCAAAACGACATAGATATGCAAAGGACGGTTTATTCTAATAAGATGTGTGATGATTACAATTTTTTTAATTTACTTAAAGCTAATAAGTAAAGGGTTAATAGTGCAATATATTTATTAGAAATGAGCGAAATGAACTTAAAGATAACTGTAACCTAGGAAGCGATATCGTACGTATATCGAAGTGATTCGGATCGATGAATCGACCGTAAACAAGTGATTTCGGCCCAGCAACTGTTTTCTGTCTGCTATTTCAAGGATAATTCAATTTTTGAAATATGGCAACCCAGAATGAGGATTATTGGGTGCCCAAATAGCTCTTACGTATGGTCCATGCTTAGCCAGAAGGGATGTTGAGAAACTATAGATCCAGTTTTCAAAGATGAAATATCTGGAGAGGAGAAGAAACAACCAGAAGGCTCTGACTTTTCTCTTTTTTGCGTTATAGGGCACTTATCTAGATAACATTGGCACATGTTCCACAGACAAGGATACTTGGGAAACTTTTAAAGAACTGCGTTCACAGTACGGTCTTCTGCAAGCGCTTCAGGTAATGCACGACTTCTTCAACATATGGAGCTGCATAGGAAACTAAAAAGCAGTGGATAAGTATTTAACGACATAGAAGTTGCCTTGGTAATGCTGATTAAATTCTCACAATCATATGAAACCCTCATTCTTAAAATTGAACAAAAAGAAGAAGCGTTGTCGACAAAGAATGTAAAGACCCGCTTGTTCCTGGAGAAAAAGAGGAAAAATCGACGTTAAGAGAAATCTGAAACTAAACTGAAAGCCATGTATTCGAAGATGAAAGAAAGAAACAACTATAATCAACAAAAGAACCAATAAGAACAGTCATTGCACAACCATAAAAACGGAAATCAAAAGCAGAAATGGTTTAAGTGTGTTTGTTTCAATAATTTGGTCACATTGAAAAAATTGCCAAGAAGTGCAGGAAGCAAATGATAAGGTGCTCAAACAAAGATCCCACAACACAAGGCATTAACAGTAATGGGGAGAAAAAACCAAAGCCAAAGTGTATAGTATCTAAATAGTGGTGCGACTGATCACATGATATCGCACAAGGGGAATCTAGTCGGCTTGAAACCATCAACCACAACTATAGAAGTAGTCCACAAAGAAAAGATAAAAGTAACGGGTACCGGAAATCTGAGTTCATGAGAGATTAAGAAGACTCAGGCACTCTATCACCGTTCCTGAGTTACAAAACAATCTGTTGTCCGTGGGAAGAATTGAGTTAGGTGCAAATGTAATGTTTGGAAATGGGAAAGCAATCATCACTGAACCAGATGGAAATGTCATCCTCAAAGAACCAAAAAGAGGTCCACGGTCGTGAAAACAGATGCATTATGGCGCCGTCGACTCGGAAGCAACCAACAAACTGATGGATGCTAAGAAGAGAAAGAAAACGAAGATGGATACCAAAGAGAATGTGGTACTCGTAACAAAGCTAAATTACGTCCAAAGCGATTTCCAAAGGATGGAGGTGGTAGAGCAACTAAATCACTAAAGCCAATCCATTCTGATGTAGTAGAAAATATCACATCAACTTCCAAGTGTGGATCAAAATACTTTTGCGACATTTATAGACGACTACACAGGTTATGCCACTGTATAACCCATGAATAAAGTCTAAACCCGAAGTACAGGCAGATTGTTGGAACGTTTCTTTACCTGGAAAATGGAACCACACCAGATCTTGCCTATGCAGCAGCCTACCTGAGCCAATTCAATGTATTCCCAACAGAGGAGCATACGAGTTAAACACGTCCCGCGATACCTGAAGAAGACGCAACACTACATCCTTTTATACAGACCGACCTAAATGAAATTGGCCAAGAAGAATTCATCTCAGGCCATATTTGGGGACAACATGGGATCTATCGATCTGGCCAAACAGATAGTTACATCAGTTCGCAACAAGCATATTGACATAAAATACTTCTTCCTTCGAGTTAAGACGGACAAACCTCATTTTGGAATTTGATTACGTCAGCTCAGATGAAAATAAAGCATACATCCTTACCAAGACATTTAGTGAGAAGGAAAACCAAATTCACTGTCAAAGTTTAGATGGAAACATTTGTAGGTTGTATGTTTCTCCACCAGTGTTTGATTTTTGTATTTAACTGGCGCAGTAGTAAATACTACTTTTTTTAGATAACGTGTGTTCTTCTTTTAACATCCCGTCACATGTTTCCACATAATCCACACAAAACCAACAGTAAGAAGAGTTTCTCCCAGTAATGTTAAACACTTACAGATTTGCAGATTTCTACTCTTATTCAAATGTTCCAGAAAAAAATAATTTTTTTCTTGAAATCAATGTATATCTTGTGCTGTAATTATTCAATGAATTCAATATAAAAAAGAGGCATAATTGAATGTTTACCGACAGTTTTTTTCTGATTTTAAACATTGGTACATACTTTGGTACTGCCTGTCTTGTTAAAAAAATTATTATTTATATATTCGGTTTACATGACAGACATATTTAAAATTTTCTTACCTTTGCGAGCTGTAATTTATCATAATCATCGCGATGATTAATTAACAGGGCTTGAGTTTATCTTAAAGCGTCTTTCTAGCTGCATTTGTTCTTCAAAAATATATTGCGTGGTTGAGCCGTAAAGCGGTTAAATCGCGCACGAATGATCGAGTCTCTACTGTAACTGTATTCACATTACGTGAAAGATAAACACTAACTTTTGGACTAATATATGATGCCAAAAATAACTCAAAAAATAAATACGATTACTCAATTATGTTCATAAGTATTTAATACTTCTGACGAATTGTGCAATGTAAGAGGTTTTTAAATTTACTTTATTCTGTTTGTATACGACCTAAGTTTTCATTCACACGCAACAATATGTTGACATTTTCAGAAAAAATTAATTTTGCAGGAAAGTTTATCCTTTTTCTTACAGTCTACCATGAAATAATTATCACGGGAGTTAAATGTATGTATTTATAACTTTTGCACGGATATATATGTAAGGTAAATGTGATCTAGCGTCTAATAATTACGAGAGTGAAACTCTTTGACGCTATTACTAATATAAGTTTCTTTATTTTAGTTTGGGTTACCTATGGGAGCAAATGGACTGTAGCCCAGCTCCATTATTTGAGGTTCAATTAGAACTTAGAGAACCAAATATTGAGCTTGTTCCTCCTTTAATACCAGCTGACCTTCCAGATGGATTTCAAAAGCTTGTGTCTGGTCTTATAGACGACATAATTCACATGGCATCATTGATTCCACGTGTTGCATCTATTACAGGTCCTCAAAGTTATGAAGTAAGTGTTAACTTCAAAATGTTCACTGCACGTTAGTTGTGGCGTTGGGCTGACTTTTAGTTCTGGTGTATTTGTGCTGATGTGCTGCAGCACATAAATAAGTTAAGGAATAATTAATTTCCTTTAAGAACATTGGCAATGATATTTTCTCAGTATAAAGGTAAGGCCCATCATTACTCTGGGGATGAAGCTCCTACACCTACAAGTGATCACTTACATTTTAGACCAGGGGTGGAATACCAAGCGCCAATTTGACAGAAGAATTTAGATGTGTCATACGACTCGAGCACATTTTATCCGTCTTAAGTTCATGGTTAGGTTGGGTAAATAGATTTGAGGATACAATGTACTTCGCTTAGGGGACGTTACGGGAAATCTTAGTCGCAGTTAAATTAAATAATTTACGCCAGTTTAATGAAGCACCAATCAATTTGCCGAGACACCTTCACCTATTTTTGGAGGTATATGTACTGGGGTCGAAGACTTTTGGCATAAGGCTACAGTTGTCCACTGATCCTATTGGATCTAGGGTTTTCCCTGTACCTCTTTAGGTGAAACACTGAGTAGGATCCTTAAACTACAGCCCGAGGGCCCTAGTCAACCCTTGGCTACCTTGATCTATCTTCCGCATCCCCCCTTTTCAATTCCCTTCCTGAGCTATTACAGGGGAGTTGTCTGTTTGAGGATCACTCTCATGTAGCCTGTTAACCCCCCCCCCCCCAAAAAAAGGATGATGTTCCCGTATGAGAGGGAGATAGTTTCATAATGTTGTTATGACTGACTGAGAGTCTGGTTTCGTGAAGATAACTCTGAACTACAGTTGTTGGCACTGAGAGCGAGATAAGCTTGGAACTTGAAATTGTCTGCTCTCTCTGTTTGCCAGAAGAACTGTTATTAACTTCTTCTATTTCTGACTTTCGGCTATTCATAGTATTTATTTATAATATATGTCTAACAGTACAATGCTTTTTGTCAATGTAAAAGGACTTCTCGTTCGAAATACTAACAGGTTCAAGGATACAACGCGCCACTTTTAATCTCCACGTTTGGGCATGCGACACGGTTTGGCCACCTCTGTTATAGACCGTTAAGGTAGAGAAGTTTTTTGGGGATGGGGGTGGAGGATGTAAGGACTAAATGAGGGTGATCCTGAACCAGGAAAATCCCCTTGAATACCATTGGAAGGGAATTGAAAAGGGCCCCCGAGCTATAGTTCAAGGATCCTATCAGGTAATTCTCTTAAAAGAGACGCAGGAAAACCGTATAAAACCTGCACCAGGTAGGTCGGAGTTTGTAAATGTCTACATAGTATTCAGTTTTTAAAAAACAGTGCGAGACGAATTTGTATACCGAAAATATTAAGTTAAATCTTTCCTTTCAGTAAACTAAAATTTAGCTAAATTGGTTGAACGCACTACAGGTTAAATAACTTCAATGAATGGAAACTTTTAATATTGTGCACTAATGTTCTAGTTTCATTAAAACACAAATGAGATTCTTAGCAGTCATTCATTCCATAATTGTTTGAAAATCACAAAGCGTCATCGTTAATCTTGATAAATCGATTTTGATGATTCTAACTGTAATTGTACAGGTGAGCATCATCAAAACTAAAACTGCATTTACTTCAAAAGTGATAGATATTATTTTTTATTTGAATTTATTTTTTATTCTACACATTTGAAATATATGTAGTTCATTTATTTCAACCCCTTTTCGTGAGTAGCGACGTCCTGTACGTGTGTCTAATTCTTGTACTTTGAGGACGAGATAGTGGGAAATAGTTGTATGCAGATGTTGCTGTCAATCGTAGTAGAGGTAGTTAGTGAACAGACAGATTATGTGGTAAAAGAGTGCAATTCAATATTTGGGATACTACTCGGCTGACACCACATTACACTAACTCCTGACAATGGGTAGAGTTTTAAAGACATGGTTTCAGCTGATGTGAAAGAATTGTCACCCAAGAGTTTTAACAGTTGTAATGTGAGGGAGCGATAGCAGAATACTAAAAGAGTTGTGGTTAAAAAGAGTTTTTCCAGGGGGGTTCCAATGATGTTGACACAGGCTCTCAAGGAAACACGAAAAACAATGTGTTGCGACCTTTTGAATACTACGTGAATGGTGGAGATGACTTTCTTGCAAAAACTGCTACAGGCGATGAATATGGATATACAATTTTGAACAGGAGATGAGGAGGCAATTAATTAAGTGGTTGGATACATAATCGCTTAAGAAAAGCTAATCAATACTGGAGCTGGAAAATCTATGGCGACGGCGTTTTTCAATTCCGCAATATCCTTTCATGTAGACAAAATGCTACATGGAACGACCATTAATTCTGAGGCCTATATGGCTATTCTGAAGAAACTTCAAGCTTCACTGAGTCGGTTTCGAACCCATCGGGAAAAGAAGGATAAATTGCTGTTTCACGACAATGCACGGCCACATGTCAGTCATAAAACCGCGGGTGAAATCAGAAAACGTGGATGGGCAACATTGAAATACCCGCCTTAGAGTCTAAACTGTATCCTTAAGATTACCATGCCTTTAACAAACCGAAGGAAATACTTTCTGGAAAGAGGTTTGAAGATAATCACTATCGAGTGAACGCAGCAAAACAATGCCTCAAATGTTGTGGTACAGATTTTTAACATACGGGTATATACAGGCCCTAGTTCCAACGTAACGAACCTCAGAGGATTGCGGATTGAGTGGAAAAGTAAATTTTGTCCCATAGATATGTAAGTACATTCTGGAAAAACAGGAAAGACGTAGAATTGAAAATAATATTATTTAAATAAAACTAGGGTGCATTCTTTTGGAGTAAACCTTTTACATATATATATTGTAATATCCTCTTCATAGGATAGGTTTGAAATTATTTAAAGTACAAATTTTAAACGGTTTGACAATTTTATGTTTATCAATTTTATCTTTACAATGTTTACATAAAGCAATATCTCTGGGTATTTTGGGTCTCTCGTGAAATGAAGTACGCAGTTACTGAAAAATAGAAAAACAATCATTTAAATTTATATAATCAACAAAATGAGCAAGTTTCACAGCTATTTTGAACTTACCCAACATTACTGGGCCTACAAACATTCAACCTCACGAATGTTTCCGCGTCTCTCTGTCTTTAGGTGCACCTTGCAACTGCTTTACATCGAGGAATGTAGTGTGATCCAGGTCCAACTCCTCTCACATCACCATTTCATCTCCTTTTTTTCAGGTCCAACTCCTCTCTCACATCACCGTCACCCCTGACCGTCTCTTCTCGTCTGCTCTCTCTCTCTCTCCCCTACTGATCTCGTCTGCTCTCTCCCCAACTGTCCTCGTCTGCTCTGTCTCTCTCCGACTGATCTCGTCTGCTTCCCAACGTCTCCTTTTTAACATCTCGTCCCGGGAGTTCCCCGCCACCGGGTTTTCACACAAAATCCCGGGGGTTTAACACACGACCCCTGGATTTACCCTGCGGTATTTTTACACACGCACCGTGAGATTCCCGTGGGATTTCCCCTGCGGGGCTACACCAACTTTTAGCCAATTTAAGTCTTCATTGTTGTTGGCCTCTACTGTCGTCGCACAAAACTTTATTCATTGTAGGCCCAACTGAACTTCACAATGACAACAATTACAGAGAATTGCTCCCGAATTCCCTTCACATTACAACATTATACCATTTGCACCTTAAAACTAAACTATGTAACCAAAATCACAGGCATCTGCGTTTTTACATTGCAATATATAGCTAAAGACGTTTGTGAATATGTGGGGTTCACAAGACATGGCGTTCTGAGCTTTCATATCCAGAATGTGTGATGAAAATCCCTATGCAGCTGCAGGAGGAGGGAATCAACATTATGTCTCCGTCAACGTATTGGCCAGCGTTTTTTTATTTCAAGTTTAAAGTCACCTCGACATCTAGGTCATTAGCGACTACATATAAGTAGGCTAGCTAGCGTTCTTGGTGATAAATTACCATACATAGTACCACAAAGGCTCATTATCATGTGTGTAATAGCACCATGTTATTTTGTTGGAGGAGTGGTATGACTGCAAAGACTATATATGAGGATTATGAATTTACTATAGTGTTATGAATGGATATCGGGTTGAAACTCTTCTATGAACAGTGTACATATTTCAGAAAGTATGCGTTTTTGGACTATGTGTATTTAATTTTCACGAAAGCAATGCATTTCTATCTGAATCGAAATGTACAGTTCCTTCAACCTCTTTAGCATAAATTCACAAACAGCTAGTATAATGCCAATATTGTCTCAAATTAGTATTTTCATGCACACAGTTTGGAAAAAAAGGTACGGAAAAACACAAGCCAAATCTAAAGAACTGTATAAATCCTCCTTAAGGAGAACTAGTTATTTAGTGGCTACTAAATCATTTTCTTAATGAACAATCTATAATATTGACATTGTAATGTATTGCATTTAATTGTGTAAACGTTTGAAATAATAATAATATATACACCAAAATTCTTAAAATTTCATTATTTGTAATAATGATGTTATTTAATATATATTTTTTGTAGTTAGATATGGAAAAAAATGAAGATATGAAGGAAATGATGCAGGATATTCTAGAAGGAGTTTCAAAAGTCTGTAAAGAGGTATGTTTATGAGTAAAATACTAAAACCTACCTGCTTTATAAAAACTCGATTATTAGACTACTGTGAATTTATGAATTGATGTTTTGAAGTATTTTAAGTGTTTAAATTATATTTCTCATGTATATAAAACCCGGGTACCCTCTGTTTTTTCATGTATTGTAAATATTACTTAAATTGTTATAATAGTGTTAAGCTAGGTTTACACGGGCAGTGATGTTCGTCGAAGTTGGGTTGGCTGTGCACTGTCTATCGTTTACATATTGAGCTGGTAACTACCCACTTCTTCACTGACAACTCTGTGGAAGTGCTGCCATCACTACAGAACGGGCAGAGAACTCTGATGCATGTTTATGCTTCTCTGCTATTTCTTGGCAACAACAACCGGTTGGAATGTTGATGTTGCATAGTGTCGACATATTGTTTATATCAAGTTGAATATTTTTCCCCTTTGTGTTTTCGCGCACCCATAATGTCCATAAACAGGAACTAATCACTTTGTATTTGTGATAGAATAGACGTAACGAGGAAGAGTTCGTGAAATTCTCCCAAAAACTCAAACTCAGTATTACGCTACTGTACTATAGATACATAAAAATAAAAAACAGTTGTTTATTAATATTGATTTATATTATTACTGCAGAAATCATGCAATAATAAAAACAGCACATGTACTTTGAATATGGTTTTCAGTGTTTAATTGGATCGGTTTCTATTACTTGTTGTTTTATTCCCCTTAAAGATGTCAATTACTGAACAAAACGAAATTAATTATTTTTCATTACGTGTGATAGTATTATGTTTATAGCTATACATCATTCTTTCACGTAGTTTTTTTTCAGTTAAAGTTAGCGCCGTTGTAGGGTGGACAATAATTCTTTATTGACAGTTAACCTAAAAAATTATAGGCTCATAAGTGCAACATACGAACTCTATCCTAAATGCTTTCTGAACCAAAATTACAGCCGCTGTTCACAACAAAGATTCACTTACTCCAATCGCACACTATACCAAACTGCACGCGTATTGTAAATGCAAAATACAAACTGTTTACCATCGCGCAATCGATAGTCAGCCCTGTCACATTGTTCACAATCGATAATTAACAACCGTAACTGCCACTAACTGGGCTCCCATGAGGGCAACGTCTAGGTCGGTGGAGGGGGAACGTCAGTCATGACTGACATACTGTTGACACGCTCCAAGAAAAGTGAGGCAGTGCTCTCGTGTCAGCGATGGATTGGCAGTTGTCAGTGCAGCACTGACATCACTGCCCCTCGTTTTCTTGCAGTCATCACTGCCCGTGTAAACCTAGCCTTAGTTAGTAAGACATTGTCGTAATATCAGATGTGCTTGAGAGTGCAGCCTAATAAGTGTAGGAGCCCGGACGTACAGTTCTGGAAAGTGTGTTCGGCGATCAGAGAGAGTGATGTTTGAGAGTGCAGGTTTGATAGCAGAAGAAACCAACAAATGCAGTTGTGTAGTGGAGATTGTCCGGACATTTATTTTTAAAGAGTGCCGGAAAGACAATTTTCCGGGCATGTGAGAACGGCAAGCCGTTAAGTTATTTTTTTCAGGAACGGTGATCTAGGAGTGTGAAGCCTCACACTTTGCAGCAATGGGAGACTGAGAGAGGACTAAACTTTGTGATCATGCACTTTGAAGGAGTAGCGGGGAAGCGAGTGAGCAGACAATCTGACGCTGTCCTATAAATGACGCAGATATGATTGTAGGGTGGAGCCTGGAATACTATGTTAGCAGCCATAAACAGATGTTGCCATCTGCTTGCTTCACACTCCTGAGATCATGAAAAATACTTGTTGTTTGAATGTGATTTTTTTGTTAAGTTCATTTTGAAAAAAAAGTTAATCATTTAATTATATATATATATATATGGGTGTGTGTGTGTGTTATAAAATTTTATTTAATCATGAGAGACGTTAATTTTTTTTTTCTTAAAATAAATTAAATTTATGCAATTCTACTGTCGTGGTTCCCAGTAATCCCAGTCCGGTTGAGATTTTTTTTTCCCCCGATACTTTAAGTGATTATAGTTTTATCTACTATTAACCTGAGAAAAGTTTGTGGTTTAGAAATTTTTTTTTTGCTTCAGGCCACAGAGTTTTCTTCTGATTTTGACGAATATTCCTACTTGTGGCTTGATGATCGTATAAGTTATATGCAGCAGTTTTTAGAGTATGGCAGGCAACTGACACAAGAAGAACTGGAACTAATGGGAATGGAGGAATGCGAACAATTTCCAGAAAGTTCTCCGCCTAATATGGACTTATTTAAAGAACAAGTAATATTATTTTGAATGTTTTATTTTTTTATTTGAACCAATGCATTTCATAATTTATGCTTTTACTGTTGTTTTGCAGATAGATAATTTTGAAGGAATTTTTAATGAGGTAGATGTAATATCGCCTGTTCATATTTTCCACACGTGGTTCCAAGTTGATATTAGGCCATTCAAACAAGCTTTACTGAATACGATCTGTAAATGGAGTGGAATGTTCAAGACTCATCTAGTAGAAAATGTTACATTAAGGTAAAGCTTATGAAAAATTAAAAATTTAATATTCAGATGCATTAATCTACAGTAATTACTTAACCATAAGTTGTAGGTTCTGATTATTAAAATTGTAGATTTTAGTTAGTTTTTTATAATGATAATTAGCTGATCGTGTCAGAATAATGTAAATTTTGAGCATAGTTGGTCGACAATTGATCCAATATTTATATGAACAAATTGGGTTTAGTTTTAAAAATGGCAAAGAAAATACAGGAATTATTTCTTGCAAAAAGCTGTAATGACAAAATAAAAGTTAATAGACCACAAGTAGGAAGTAATCTACAGTTTTCCTTTTCATAAGGTTACTGTGACCTTGATTGATGTTCTTAAAAAAACATCACAAAACGCAAATCCGAATAAACAGTCTTAAATAAATACAATAATTCAATGGGCAACTGCGTTTGTACATCTCCTCTATCTAGAAGTTTACTGTCGTGGTTCCCATACATCCTGTGAATTAGCTCGAGGTCGATGCGAAGACTTCTAATGTCTTTGCATACTTTGGACCTACAAATTTTGTTTAGGTAGACTCGCTCAATCACACCAGGCGGCTCTTTAATCTACTGTGAAACGACATAAGAACAATGGACACAAACATGTTAGGCACCGTACAATGGATGGAGATATTTTCTGTCACAGAGAATAGTAATCGAATAAACAAACGGGAGGAAATGAGTGTTGCGTTCAGGAAGAGTTGCTCAATTTTTATGTCGATAAGTGTATTTTCTTCTAATTGGACATGTCGTAATTTAAATTCCTTTCTGACGTTACAACTCACAATCTGTAGATTACGTGGATTGTAAGACTAACAGAGAAGAGTGTATTGTATTAAATTTGATTCACATTTGGCGTTAGCGTCGTATAAGTAAATTATTAGTTTCAAGTTGGATTTTCTAGCCACTGACTAGTTGATTAAAACATAATATGTGCAAAAAAGTTGGTTATTTATTTCAAATATCAATATCTACAAATAAATAAACTGATTCACAAATTGAAAATTAATAGAATTCTTTTAAATTTCAGTTTATCCGATCTGGCTGACTTCATTCATCAGGCTGATGAGGGACTTTTGCAGCCTGTAGAGGAAGGTGACTACGAAAGGCTTGTAGATGTTATGGGTTATTTGCTACATGTTAAAGAGCGCCAGAATGACACAGATGATATGTTTGAACCATTACAAAAAACTATTGACCTACTAAAGCAATATGATCAGGAACTACCAGAGGAAGTCAACGTTCTCTTACAGGTAGGCTCAATAACACTTTATATACATTTGTGTAAGTTACTCACCTTTGGGAATGCCTCGCACTCTCCCTGGTGTTTTCAAGGTTCTGTCATGCCGAGACACCTTCATCAATTTTAGGAGGTGTATGTACTGGGGTCGAAGATCTTGGACATATGGTAAGAGTTGTCCGTAGATCCCATTGGATCAGTTGTCCAGCTGCCTCCTAAAAGTAGTGTTGACACGGAGAAGAGAATGCTGTGTGATCCCACAGCAAACTCATCTCCCGTGAGAACAGAACGCAACAGCCCGACCTACCTGATGCAGGTTTTCTAGGGTTTTCCCTGCATCTCTTTAGGCGAATCACCGGGTACGATCCTTAAACTATAGTCCGGGGGCCCAAGCCAACCCTTGGCTACCTTACTCTACCTTCCACCACTCCCCCCTTTTCAATGCCCTTCTTATGCTACTAAAGGGGTATTTCCTGTACACTTATGTACCTTGTTAACAAAAAAAATAGCCATGTTTTTTATAAACTTCAACTCTTTTTCGCATTGACTTTCTGACACAATCAACAATAGTGTAGTGCGCACTGTCTGACATGCTGGTACAATGCGCGCACCGAGACTCAGTTCATGATGACTAATTATTTACGGGTGCTAAGAACTGTTCAGGTCAACATCAATTTTATTCGCCTAATTTTTCTTGATGTAACAATTGTAGCTAGTCTTTCATTTATGTCCAGAATACAATACATCAGTATGTATGTCCCTACTATAGGTCTGAATTTGACCAAATTTGGCAATCATGTTACTCAGGGCCAGAAGCTGTTTACGAACTTAAATATTTAAACATATTTATTAATGGGTTTCGTGTCTCATACGCGCATTGAAATCTTCTAAAGTGAATGCGGATTTCCTATATTCTTGATCTTAATAGTATAAATTTTAAATATTTCATGTCGTAATTAGGCAGATGCATTTGATAGTGAAATTCATCACTAGGTAAAAGTATTAAATTAAAAAACTTAAATGACATAAATACTGTATATATGTGAAAGAGTGAAATTGTCAACACCTTTCGTTTTTACCACTTTTGAAGGTGGTTTTATCGGTTGTTTTCCACCTCTATCAAAGTCCGTACTTGGTAAATCCAAATATTTTATCTTTATTTTAGTTATATTTATTGATAGTTTGTGAATAATGAATGCTTTAATAATATTACTTACGATATATTCCAATAATTTAGGAAAGTGCTCAATACAGAAATGCATCTACAATTAACGGCATTGTTATTTTCACCAGATTTGAATATTAGTGTAATAAAAGCATTTTTCCATTTCAGCGGATAAGATACTTCTTATAATGAGTTATTGAAAATCTTATGTAAAATGTATATTTCTTTATGAAATAGGTGCCATGCCATCTGTTACAGAACTTTTATTTGTATCCAAGATACTGATACTAATAAATTTCTGGGTATTCATCCAGAAATTAATCTAGAACTTCTTGATATTTTTTATCTTTAAGGTTTTATTTGTATAAAACTGGTCATTTAATTTCCATGATGAAGGCCTTTCTTTATACCTATTAATTAATTTCTGTCAACTCTCTTTTTGAAATCTGTATTTTTTCCACTCTTGACCATCATAAACACAAATTCATTACACACAAAAAAAGTAAAAGAAGTAACTAGCAAGGAACTCAGGGCGAGAAGTGAGAGTAAAGTCCGTCTGTGAGTGGGGCAAGTGACACGGGTGGTTGCTGTCCCCACTAATAAAAAGTCCGGGCACGTGGGTTTTACCCCAATTATCCGTGGCCTGTCCAAAAATCCGCTCGTGTATGTCTAGCTAATGAGGCGCATGTTGGCTAGTACGCAGGCCGCCACATACGAGACTGTGCAGAGGCAACCTTCAACGCACATGGACGGTACACTTACCTCAATGGCCTTGCCTTGTCATTGCCTCGGCCCAAACAGCAGCTCCATACAGCAGGTTGGAGCTCACCACGCTTGATAGGGTTTGCCTCGGTCCTCCAATTGTTGGCATTAGGCGATCGAGGGTGGAATTGACCTTCGCAGGTGTGCGCTAAGGTTTAGTCTTGCGTCGAGGTGTAGTCCAAGATATCTTATGCTGGGCTTCGACACAATCTGGCACTTCTATACTGTTGTTGTGGCAAACTCTCTTTTCTTCGGGCTGGAGATTATGATGGCCTCCGTTTTGTTGTCTGCTAAAGCCAACCCTACCGATTCCATCCAATGTCGGATAGCAGCTACCGCCTCATTGGGATTTATTCGCTAGAACTATCAATGTAGTGTACCATCAACTACTGTAATAAACTTCAGCTAGTTCTTCCTAAAACCAAACTAATTTTCTCATATCTCGCATTCTATTTGATAGATATATTTATTACGTTACAATGGGCTGAGCCTGGTGGCATCATACATTTAATATTCCAATAAAGGAATATAAGGTAAAGAAATAAAATAATAATAAAATTAAATTATACTAATATAAACATTCAATATACAAATACTTTAACACTAACTCTAAGCCTCAATAAATTAAGTTAAACCATTTCCCTAATTCTGTCCCTAAATAATTTTACACTTTTCGGAAAAGTCACTAATAGACTTGCAGGCAAATCATTCCAGTCTTTTACGGTCCTATTTACGAAGGAGTATTTACCCACGTCCGTTCGTTGTCTTCTCTGATTAATTTTAAATGGATGATCATTTCTCGCTACATATGTCGGTAAATGAATCCCAGTTTTGATATGACTCCAGGCCAGATCGTCTGTATACGCTTTGTACAGTGCACAAAGCCTGGCCCTCTTTCTCCTCCAGATTACCATACACGTGCCTCTAGAAATATTTGCTTTTCCTGCCCTGTTTTGAAGCCTGTCCAACGCGTGTATCTGATCCCAACACACCGCCCCATACTCAAGGATAGGCCGAACCAAAGACCTGTAAGCGATGTCTTTGGTCTTTCGGGTACTTTTCAGCAGTATTCTATTGAGAAAGTGAAGTGCCCTCCACCCTTTCCCAGTTACTGAATTTATGTTTTCTCCCCAATTTAAGTCTTTGCTCAAAGTTACGCCCAGATATTTGCAAGTGTTCACTTGTAATATATTTTCATCCCCTAATTTATATTCAACTTGAAAAACGTTTCTCATTTTTGTAAATACAATCGATTTACTTTTTGCCGCGTTTAATTTCATCCCATTTTCGTCCGACCAACGATGAATTCTGTTTAGATCAGATTGAAGAATTTTTCTGTAAATGCAAATAATCTTATCTGAGACTCAATGCCTATCGCCAAATCATCTATAAATGCTAAAAACATTAGTGGCCCGATTACGCTTCCCTGGGGCACCCCTGACGTGACTTCAACTGGCTCAGATATTTCTCCATTTATCCGAACACTGAGCTTTCTGTTATCCAGAAACTCGCGAATCCAGTTTAAAACTCGTTTCACAATGCCCGATTTTTCCAATTTCATTAAAAGAATGTGATACGGTACAAGGTCAAAAGCATTTGAAAAGTCAATTACAACAGCGCCAATTCTTCCCCCTCATCTATCACATCAAATATATCTTGACATATTGTCATTAATTAACTCTCGCAAGAATATCCTGGCCTAAAACCGTGCTGGCTACTGTGTAACCACCCCATTTCGTCACAAAGTCTACGTAAATACACCGCTAATAATCTCTCCAACAGTTTACATACCACTGAAGTGAGACTAACCGGCCTGTAGTTACTAGTTACCTTGCTTTGTATATAGCTACAACGATCGCATTTCTCCACTCGTTCGCGACTTCATTATTGTTAATAGACATTTCAAATAACCGTATGAGGTACGTTATCATGGCTTCCTCTCCTAATTTGAGTACTTCTCCTGCAATTTCATCTGGCCCAACCGATTTTTTTAGTGCGACTTAATGTTTTTAATGTGTTTGCGGAGTGACCCCGGTAAGATTTTGAAAACTGTCCTACTATCCATATTTGTAAATATTGGAAAATCTGTTTTCTTCCCAAATACTGATGCAAAATATTTTGTAAATTATTTGCTTTTTCCTTCTCGCTTCCATCCTACTATATACTATTTTCGTTAACATTGGATCATTGGATACTAAAGTAATTGTCCTTTGCTGTTCGCTTCTATCAACGCCAGTCGTCTTCAGTATAAGTATAATTTTGTTGTTACCAAAGAGATCTGATATTCTTCCTGTTTTTTTCGAAAACTATCCTGAACAGCCATGATATTGTTTCTTCGCCCTATGTTCTCATCAACTTCGCTGGAATGTATTAATTCCTGATTCTTTACCATCGCTCAAATCTTTTAGCACCCGATCAAACACCAACCTTAAAATTTTGTCCCCCAGCTCTTCTTCTTCTATTACAGATTGATTTAGATTTCCACCATGATACAGCTCTTTTAGATATTCCTTCCATCTTTCCTCCTTTCCTTCTTTATCTAGAATTGGCTCCCCATCTGCCAAATCATTAGTGAAAAAACTTTCATATTCAAACTCAGTGTTTCTCGTTACTTTAAAAGTTAATTAAAATAGATAAAAACAACAACAAATTCAATATATTTTTAATTGATTATTTCATTAAATGGTTATAAAGAATAAAGAATTTTATTATTTGCATAAAAATTTGTTTGTTGCAATTATGACATGGAAAGGAAAGTGAGAAAGTGCGTGACACCTGAAATTGAAATTCAACGTTGTCATTCATTAGAGGATGGAATTAGTCAAAATCTCGGAAACACAACTCCCAATTCTCGAAATTGCAAAATTTAGAAACATTCATCGATGTTAAATTAATTATTATCTTTTGTACTTTAGGAGCTTCCAGAGCAGTGGACTAATACAAAGAAAATTGCTGCGACTGTTAAGCAGCAAGTGGCCCCACTCCAAGCCATAGAAGTCTGCAGTATCAGAAACAGAATACAAGCCTTTGATAGCAGACAAGTTCAATATCGTGACCGTTTTCGTAGATATGAATTCCTAAGGTTAGTATTCTTAATTTATAACATCCGAGTAACTAACAAAAATTCACAAAACGTTTTAAACAGGCTGCTGTTATTTTCAGTTATCAAATTATTTCATCGTGATGACACACTGTCAAAATAAATTAAAAATATCCGCAGGCTGTTTAAAATAGTTTTTGAATTTTTATTAACTACAAAATCAATTAACACCACAAGCCGATTGTAATAAGTACTATGAATGTCGGAGTATTGAATTGATTAAAATTTTAATTTTAAAGCATATATCGTTGAACGTAAAATAACTGAATACTAACACAAATTTAATTAAAGACCAAATTTAAAAATAGTTAATATCGACATTTTTTACATTAAATAAATTTAAAATTGAACAAACTTTAACTCAGTATGAAAATACAAGAAATAATGGCCATCCTGTGGCCCTTTTTAAACTTGGTTTACAATTTTCCTTTAATTCATAAATTTACCTTTGTCCTCAAATAACATGATACGCTCTCACATTCCGCATCCCCCCCCCTTTTCAATTCCCTTCCTATGCTTTTTAAGGGGAGTTGCCTGTTTCAGGATCACCCTCAAGTAGCCTGCTAACCACCCTCCCAAAAAATAGGCAACATTAACACAATTTAAAACTGACATCTGGACATTTTCAATATAATATCTGACATAAATCGGAAACTACTAGTGGATATAATGATTTCACCATGCCACAACCACTTCGCCTGGAAGATGCCGACAGAGCTCACAGTCATTAATCGCTGTGTTACCCGTGTGGAAAACCGAGAACAGTTCCTTCAGTAACTGCACCCGGAAAGCCTTCAATCTTTAATCATTCCTCATGTTTTCTGCTATGGTCCACACGGTCAGGACACCAACGCTGATCCAGCAATTTCAAGGGTTTTTCAATAAAGGCAGATCGATATTGAAATGGAGCTATTAACAAAATTATTTCTTTATTTTAAAGGCCCATGTATGCCATTATATGTTGTTGAAATGTCGACCGCGGCTTTTCACAGTTTTACACAAGTTTTAGCTACCGGATAAAAAAAGTGTCTTCGCACATGGTTTATGTTCGTTACGCAGCAGCTGTTTTCAATTAGCTATGCGTAGCTTTCAACTTAACAGGCGTAAATTTTCTTGGATTTGAAACGGACTACCATACATTTAAAGATAGAAATTCATTGTCTGTAAAGGTACCTTTCGCTATTGTACGAAAAAAGGGTCTGTTCCATTGTGCAGCAACTAAAGTTCAGCGTTGACCGACCACAAAAGAAATATTTTGTACTCACAAAAAGTAGTTCGCAACTCTTCAGACTCTATCGCGTAATTTTAAAATATTACAGTACATATTCAAGAAAATGTATGAATGAAAAATTGGCTGTTTAGCCAAGATTTGTGAATAACCAAAAGCCCATATTCTCAAGAGCACCGTGTATTCATTGATGTGACATTACCTGCACTGTATATAAATAAACAGGTGCGTCATTTCAATGAATGGACTATATAGTAGTTTGGAACTTTGGAAAACGTGAACTACAAAATATGTGGTTAAATCTACAATCGCAGTGTTTAATACAAAAATGATCGTCTTTGTGGCTACAAAAATTATAGAACGTAGAAAACTAATAGATATTTTCCTAAACGGCTTACCTTGTTGCTCCATAGGTTTAATTGAATTTTATTTAATCGTATGAAAGTTTGTCGTTACCTGTTTTCAGATATGACTGTGAAGATCCATATGACCTTCTGGATAGTACAAACGATCAAATTACTGAATTAGAAGAGGAAATGCAAAATATTCAGGATTCTGCTTCTTTGTTTGAAGTTAATGTTCCTGAATTCAAACAAGTGAAACAATGTCGAAAAGAGCTTAGAATGCTGAAGGTATCATAACTATATACGTGTAAATTGTACTTTACACATCAATTTTCCTTGTTTTGTTGAACATTGTAAAATACAGGAATAAATTGTTGTCCTTGTTTGTATTTAATGACGAGCTACTGCGCTACCAGAATAGTGGTAGTGAGATGCCATACGGATTTGTGTTTGATTTATTGTTTATAATTGAGTTAGTTCATGGTGAGGCGCAGCGTAGAGCGGATGAAAAAATTACATGTACGACCACGCCATGAAGTATTGTATGTGTTCGGTTTCTCACCTGGCATTTTTGCTCAAAGCCCTTCAAGAGCTGAGGGGACAATGGGGGCGCCTTTAAACAAAATCCCCTGCAGAAAGAGTCTTGCTCCCTTGGAAAAGAATAGAAGAAACCATGCCCCCTCGAGTCCAACTCCAAAGTGCATTGGCCTGGGAGGTAGAAAGCCACCACTAGGTGGGCTTTCGGGACCTCCGAAGGTTCTGATTTCCCCGAAGGACGGCGTTGGTCGGCCGCGCGCATAGCTCCTTTCGGTTCAAGGTTTCCCAGCAGGGAGGAGTTGCACTTGCTATTAAATGGTCCTTGAAGCTAGTCTGCTCATTCCGGCAAGCCAGAGTAAGCTTTCGAGCTAGACCTGTATCGTGCTACTAATAGCATGGGCAGTGTTGTCAGGTGCTTATGGCCAGGCGGTTTCATAATCGCATAACTAGAAGTGCGAGGGCTAGCACGGCCCGGAAACCCCAGACCCAGTGTTGGCACCACGCCCATGTTAATCTTATTGCTGGACTGTTCTTTTAAAATAAAATTCTTTTGTCAATTTTCGTTGGTAAATTTACCTGGCGCCCAAGCAAACAAGTGATCGAAGCCGGAGCATAGCCCAGGCACGTAACATTGGCGACGGGCGTCAGCGGCAAAATGTTACAATTAATATTATATTTTTTCTGTGTTCAACCTTCTCGTCTTTGCTTTTACTCGTCATTTGATTCAGTACTACATAGGCAACGGGTAATTTATGGAAAAAATTAGACACAAGTTTTTCAAACATTTAATGATTTATTTTCAAGCAATGACATTAAATGTATTATTCAGGGCGAAGTCACCAAATAATACAACTTCCACTTACACGTACGGTTCTGTGTCTCATTGTTGTGGTGGCCGCAATTTTTCTGAGACCCTATCACCTCCTCCAGCTGTCTCTCGACGAGAACTGACCACTTCTACAAGATTGCAATATTTTCCCGCACTTCTAGCGGCACACGACAATAGGTGCCTTAGGCCCATTTCATACTAACAGGATTATCAGTAACCGACAGCAGGATAAACTGCAGAAGGGTTCAAATCTAATGAGAGCTTTTATATTAGGCCTGCACGGTGGCTACTCGGTAGCCTGGCAGCCGACCAGCAGGGAAATATTGATTTTTTAACACTCATTATATTGAAATATTAAATGTTTTAAATTATGGTAATTACAAGAAAACAATATTTATATGCATACGACATTATACATGTTTTGTTTACGTATATATTAAATAAAACATAAAGAGTAGCCAAAAGTCAGAAATGGAAAAAATTAACTAGAAAACGTTTTCTCATCCAACTTTAGGGATCTCCTCAGTTCTTTCTACACAAAAAATTATACAATTAAATGTATATAATTTAATAGAAATTAATAAATAAAATTAGTATGATGTCATACTTTAAATTAAAATAATATTAAATTGTGACACATGTTTCGACGCAGTTTATTGCAATGGTCACCCCATTATGTATTTTTTATTATTGCCCGTTGTAATAAATTCTCTTCTGTTTCACCAAATTCAAAATTTTGTAAGAAATAAAATATTTCCGCGTCCACCCGATTTTTTCCCTTTTATTTTATTATTTCATTTTAAGCATTTTGTTACGTTTTACTCTTTACACTTCGCTGTGTTGTCCGCATTATGGCCAACAAGAGCACTACACTTTGTCAATGTCGACGTCAGCCATTCCAGACTTCCGGAGATGTGATTGTTAGAGTGGAATTATCCCAGGATCAGCGAATCGCAGGCCCGCGAAGCAACAGCGACTTCACAACTGTTCCTAAATTTATTTAGGAAAACTTAACAGATTTTTCAGTCGATGCGGAATAATTTTTCAAATTTTCCTACGTACATCTTTTTCTTTTTATTAGTCCCTGCCGAGATATGGGCAATTTTCGTGTTCGATGGGTCTCTGTCTCGACAAAAGGTATTAATTTCTCAGAATCTTGCCCTCCTACCTATAATCAACAGAGTAAGATTTAGAAGAGGATCAGTTGGCAAGCCAATTTCATCTGTTCATCTCTCATCTCGGAACTGAAAGGACGCAGATTAACTGCGCTCATTACGTCTGAGTTATATTTCAGACTTAGAAAAATTTCGTGAAACCAACTTTGGACTTAGAAACTGTCTGCTCCGTCCCCCCCGATGCATCACTTCGGACTTAGAAGAATTAGTCACGAATCTTGACTTCGCTGCATCTGTCCAAAGCACATTCCGGACTTAAAATAAAGTTTTCTTCATCCATCCGAGACCCGACTCCGGATAATTAAGCGCGACTCCAGACTCAGAAGTTTCTGAGATACATCTAGTAGCTGCCCTGGCTACGAATCCTGCCCCATCCTGTGCGACTGCTCGCTCGAGACATCTCCTAGACGCCGGTCGACGCCTTGTTCCCTGCACGGTATTTCATCGCGCCGTAACAACTGATCCAGACGGTGCCTTCTTCCACTGGCCTTAAATAAGGTGAAAGAAACCCAGTTTAACTTTCATTCCATTCACATTCAGTTGAACCGTAGTGCATTCATTGCCTGTTTTACTGCATAAAATCTCTTGCGGGCATCTTATATTTGTAAATGATCATTCATTAATGTTAAATTCCAGAAGAAACTCCTCAGAAAGAAATTTATAATAGTTAGACAACGTGGAACGTGTTGTGAGAATTGATCCGGAAATATTACTGTGATATTATTTTTATGACAAGAAATTTTTTAAAGTTTGTTAGTAAAGAGTAGAAAGTACCGCACCAGAATTGATTTCTTAGAATTATGTGTTTATCGGCCTAAATATATGAGAAGCGGTATAGATACCAAAGGCAGAAGCTGAAGACAAGAGTTAGTTGACGAAGATTGGCGCAGAGGGGTAGTTAACACAGATATAAGTAAGGGGTTATGGTGTTAGTCTGTAAACCGGAATACTTCACATCACCAACCACGCCAATAAGGAAGGACCTTGTGCTAACCTTAACGACCGCAGGTGCGCTACTAAAGGAATTGTATTGGCATGATCATCAATCATGATCACGAGTGTTATTCATTTTTCTAACATTATGTCACCCTCTGCAAAACGCAGAATAACGGGCTGAGAGTTTGAAGAATATTCAGGAAATCCTCATTTAATTTCGAAATTATAATTACTTACCCCTGTTTTATATTTCAATTTTACATTGCCATCAACGTTCTAGTATTGTTTCAGAATATTTTTTAACCTGAGACTATACATGCAAAGAGAACACAAAAAGGGGAAACGATAATTGGAGAAAAAGAAGGAGGGTCAATTCTTTTAAGAAATGAAGAGTTGAAAGTACTGAACATTAATTAATATGAAAGATAGATTCCACGTATCGAAATAACTTTACAATTTTTGAATTTTATGTATAAATATAAGCTGAGTAAAAAATATTAATATTTTTTTTAGTTTAAATAATAATATTATTTGATTATTGAAATTTTACTTCTCTGTGGAATCAATGGAATGTGATTTAATACTATTATAACATATATTTCAAAAATGTCTTTACTGCGTTAAATATTTGCAGCAATTGTGGGATTATGTTCACATTGTCCAAACATGTGTTGATGACTGGAAAACAACACCTTGGAGGAAAATTGATGTAGAGAATATGGACATAGAGTGCAAGAAGTTTGCTAAGGAAATAAGAGGTATATACGTTTGAAAACATTATTTATTGTAATAATTTCTTTACTAAACACTTTAATGGGATAAGATGAAACTTTAAAAATATTTCTATAAAATATATGTTTGTCTTAATTATTTTCAAGTATTTTTATGAGCAAGTTTTACGAAGTAAAGAATCTGAATCACAAGTAGAAGACTCGCAGATCTCGATCTACCTGATGGAGTTTTCTACGGTTTGGCCTAGCGATGAACAGTTCGATGTTTTTGTTGTTGAGTTATTCACAGTCGAATCACTCATTGCTACGAGTCGGTTCTTTTGAGCAACACTACGGCTCTCCATCCGATTTGATTTTCAACGTTGAACATTAATTACTCTATTAAGTAAGGGGTAGGAAACGAATAAACAAAAAAATTAAATCAAAATGTGTAATAATTCTGAAGCAATTTATTTACGAAAAATTATTTTGAATTGTTTTAGATGATTTTTGACGAAAACTTGTAACAAAAAAGTTTTAACTAACGAATATGTATTATAAATTTACATATGATATATAAACGAAATATGAGATGCTTAGTAACGAAAATTAAATTGAAATATACAGTATTATTTAATAAATTTAAAGAAAAACGATAAAATATTTATTTCCAAACATAGCAGAGACATTTAACAAATTTCGTTTCTCATTTAAAAAATATTAAAAAAAACACGTACCTGACAAGCTGAACGGTTGATTCTAATTAGGGATTCCACGTCCTGTACCACTCTGAATTGGTAAAGGCGATGTGCGGACGATGAAGTGGAAGTTTGGAGAGTTTAATCTATCGTCTTCCCAGAAGTCAAGGAATCTTGTCGAGAACTCAATGTTTCCTCGTTAACGATTCATACCCCTCTAGGTAAATTCACCAATTGTACATTCGGGAAAAATCAATAGGTCCTTCTAAACATAAATTGGCATCCATACGGCTACACAGTCTTTGGGAACGATTAATCTACCGACCTTCTGGGATTTATTAGAAACGAAACATTCAACGCAAGTAATGCGTGGAATAATTTTCAATGTTATTTACATGGCAGCCTGTATATCTAGATAAAATTTATTCAGTATATTCATTGTACGTAATCCTGATAATTAAAGCTGTTAAAGTTGATATGAGAGCGGGTTAGTGCTTTGAGATCATAAATATACTATTCAACAGGCGGAAAAAAACTAGGTACATCGAAAGGACAAAAGAAAATGCTGGGAATAATATGTTAACTAAAAGAAGTCGTAAGAATAAAAATCAGAATTAAATTCCTGACATGGGTTATTTTAGCAATAATTAAGATTACCATACCGTCTGTCAACGAAGCTACGCCTATAATTTCAAAATGTATTTCAAGTGTTATTATTTATTAACTATTGAAGAGTGGTGCTGGCCACTTTTTCGAATCAGAGCCTGAATCGAATATTGCTTAAACCCGATGTTCACGAACCGGCTCAGGCAGGTAGTTCGCTCTCGAGTCGACTTAAGAAGGTGGTTTACCCAACACTCGCCGACTCATGCAATTTGCTCACGACTCTACGAATCAAACTGAGAGCCGTAACTCTATCTACTGAGTCGTTTTAGAGAATGGGTTTTATACAAGGACCGACTCTTTGAATGAATTCTCGGTTGTTTTGCCCGCCTCTAGTTTGCCCTGCATCTCTTTCAATTGTATAGCGGATAGGATCCTTAAACTATAACCCAGGGGCCCTAAGTCAACCCTTGGCTGCCTTCCTCTCCCTTGCGCATCTCCCTATTTTAAATTCCCTTCCTACGCTCTTAAATGGAAATTGTCAGGTACTGGAGCATCCTCATGTAGCCTATTACAAAAAACAAAAAATTAAATGGTATGTTCAATTATGATTTAGTGTACAAACTTTTCTTAATTTATGGCAAGTATGTATAAGCTTACCATTAAATTTCATAATTTTGTTCGCACACAGCACTCGACAAAGAAATGAGAGTCTGGGACACATATATAACACTAGAGGCAGCCGTCAAGAATATGTTAACATCATTACGTGCAGTGGGTGAACTACAAAATTCAGCCATCAGAGAGAGACATTGGCATCAATTAATGAAGTCTACTAAGGTTTGCTACAAAGTTAAAAATTGTATTTTACATTTAAGTAAAATTTCCAGTTTTGGGCTTCTTGGTCTATCGTTTCTTCTTAACTTTACTGTCTCCAAATTTCTTCTTTCTTCCTATCTCTGTCCTTAAGTCTTCGAGGTTTTTAATTTCTTGGAAAATAAAATTTTGGTCCCTTTGTTTAATTATACAGAGAAACATATTTAGCATATTAAAATTTATTTTTTAACATAGCCGTAATATTAGTTTTGAAAAAATGTAATACTAATTTTCATAAATAATGAATTCAGTACACCAAATATGTAAGACAGATAATGCGTATTTGCCACTGGCATGGATATGTTTATACTTGTCATGGTCATGAAAACTGGGTTTAAGAGTGAAGGAAAATCGTTACACTGATCATGTACCACTCAAAAAAAAAATCTGATTGTGTCATTGAAGATGATAGTCTGACACAGAAAATGTATTTGCAAATAATTTGTTTTCAGCCCATAACATACCACAAAACTATGAATTTGACATTTTATAATGAACCTCTTCTAGCATTGTCCTACATGTTGAAGGGGATTAACTAGCTCAAATCAAAACCAGGGTTATTATTTTTCATCTCAATGTCCCCTAAAAATTTTAACTTGACTAGTCTCAACCCCACTGCTATTCGAGTTGGGTGTGTCTCAGTTCCACCATAGTTATTTTAGTCATATTCTTCTGTGTACCAAACTAGTTGAAATGATTACATACATTTTAGAGTTTATGTGGAGCATAGAATCTTACATACATTTACAAATAATTTATATGGGTAGGAGAGATAGGAAGTTGAATAATGTTATGATATAAAAATTATAATAAAATTGATTATTAAGAGTTAATACATATTAAACTCATTAATGCTCCCTGGATATGATTTAAAGATACAGCTTTTAAATAAAATAATACCTACAATATCAAGGAAATGTTACCAACTAGGTAGCATAAACTCGAGACCGTTAGCACCAGAACCTCTATAAATAAACTGACAGAAGTTAAGAACTTAATTAATGACACATTGCAAACAATTAAGTATAATAATTTTCATTATCATTTGAAACAAATTGCAAGTCCAGATGCAGGAGATGTAACAAAGAAGAAGTAATCGCAATGACTGAGACTGAGGCTATAGTGCAAAAGATTGTTGAATACATTACATTCTGTAATATGTGCACAAGATGAAATATACATCAAATACTGAAATCAATTTCATTCATCAATATTATTAATTAATAAGCTGAAACACTAAGTCCATAGTGTACAAGAAAGAAAGGTAATATTAAAGCAGCCTAAAGTTTCATGGGTGTTATAGAGAGCTAAAAGGACCATACAGACATGCTTATGTAGTAAAGTTAGACATTTACCTTTTATTGTATTTATCATTATTATAATAAAATTATTTGAATGCATTGTTTTGGGAATTATAATTTTATTCCTTAATTAATTCTTACAATAATTAGACTCAATTACAGTTTGCAAAAAAATTATAGTGATCTTTGGTGAAGCCATGAAGGATGTTGATTTCAGGTCATTATTGGTGTCACACAAAACCTACTAATACAAAACTATCTTTTAAATTCATAATGAATTCATTTGGAAAGGAACTACATTTATTTAGAATTATTTTTTCATTTTATCACTTGTGTAAAATATTATTTTTATTGCAAGATCATGTTCTTCTTAACATTCTGTAATCTATAATTCTACCTTACTTCTTAACTTATTTGCACAATGAACAAACTTAAAAGAAAATCTTTATTTCCTGACTGAAAAGAATCAAATATGTGTTCACGCTGCTACAGACTCTAGCTGCACTACCACCAGAAGTCACTGTAAGTACATTATACCATTCATGATTCAAAAATTGATTTACAATGCTTAGCCAATAATTAGAAAATATAAATGTTTTTATTCCATTTAAAATTATGTTTTGAAAATGTTCCTTTTTTAGCTAAGCATCAAATATTTATATTAGAAATTAATTTTTTTGAATATTTTATGTGGCTGTAAGATACTTTCTTTAATTTTTTTGCTATATTAAATCTGTTCCATTTTTAACTATACAATAAATGCTATTTTGTCCAGTTGGCTACAGCTTTTGAAAACTTGGCAAATCCTTTCCCTTACTAAATTATAAAAATAAATATTAAACTAAATCAATTTAGTGTACAGAAAGTTATTGATTGATTGGCTGATATTTTAAAAATACAAAAATTTTCAGGAAGTGTATATGTCACAAGAAAAATGTTTTTTATATTTGTATATAAATTGGTTAAATGTCTACTTTATTAAAATTAAGCATTTGCTTTTATCTAAGTCATTGAGGAGCATATTTGCATGAAATTACATGTTTACTACTTAACTGACTATGAATGTAAAATTTGTTGGACTAAAATTTGTAATGTATTTTAAATGTGGAATATTAGCATAATGTCATTTACCTTTTTTAAAGTTAAACACAATATTATATTTAATATTACTATTATCATTATTAATAGTCTAATTTGGTTCTTCGAAGGAGACCTATAATTTATTTTAAAATTACATAATTTTCTATCTAAAGAAATAATCAATTAATATAATTTTTTCCAAGGTTCGGTTTGTTATGGATGAGAGCACTACTTTATCAGACCTTCTAGCTCTTAATCTCCATGAATGTGAAGAAGAAGTTAAAAATATAGTAGATAAAGGTATTGTGGTTTATTAATTTAAAAATAACTCATTGACTTCAAATGACCTATTTTGTTCCTATAGACCAATCAACTACACATTTCTCAAATTGATAATAAATTTAGTGTTCATAACATAATAAATCAATTAATGTCTGATATTCAAATAAAATAATTTAACCATCAGTTTTACAGACAGTTTTCAATTGGATTGAATGGTATTTTGTCACCACAACTGAGATTTCTTATTGCGTTACAACTCAAATTATAAAAAATATTTACATAAAATTTTTTAAAAATATCAGAAAATTAATAAGATTAGTAATAATAAATAATATGAAATTTTGATGGAAATATGCCAAATGTGTGGACATAAAAAATTGACCGCCCCATGATTTGATTAAAAATGTAATACATGACTGTAATATGTTTCTTTCCAAAACAAATTAGTATCAAAAGTACCATGATTAATAATTATCAAAGCATCCAAGAAACTAATGCTATTTTTACTTTCTAACTCATAAATAAATTGTAGTTTGCTATGGTAATTAGAAAAACTTTTAGTGCTATTACTAATTTAATTCTTATGTACAAAAAAATATTTTCAACATATCTATGGTATCTGATAGGCTGAGTACTGAGTTTATTTAAACAATTAGATTCCAAGTCCCTCATAACAAATTCACATTGGGCAATTTTCAATTTGTTGGTAGCATAGTCAAACTGAAAGAATATTGAACATAAAATTATGTTGATAGCAATTTTCATTTCCTCCCAATGAATTTTACAGGAAATTTTAATTTTATCGCAACCTGATTTGGTACTGTTAATTGACAGTAGAATTAGTGAATAATTAAAAAAATATGTTAATATTAAGGTCATTTTTAAAATTTATAACCAACTTAAGAGGAAAAGATAAAAAGAAAGTAGAAATGTCACATAATATTATTTATAAAATTAATTGTGGTCAATTTAATAGTGGCCAACTAAATGTGCTCTTGGATTGAAGGAACATAAAAATAATTAAAAAACCTTGAACCATAATGTGACTATACATAGAGGAATGTCATGAATTTACTTGGGAAAATGTTGACATTCTGGAATTAAAGCAAAATTTATTTAAATGAAACATATCTACAGTTTTATTTATTGAAACACGCTAAATTATTATTTTCAAGGTTTAATTTTTTTCCTTTCTTAGTGTTAACTCATCACCTTAAACATTGTTGGGTTTAGCTGACTATTGTTGCTCTGTATTCTTGTATCACATTTCGGTCGAAGTGGCCCTTTGAGTCGGTCAAGTTAGAACTTAATACTTTTGGCATATTTTCATCAAAATTTCATAATTGTAAGTTTTATTTTATTTGTTCTTACTAATGTTCTTAATATTCTGACATTCTAATAATTTACAATGTAAATATTTGGTATAATTTGTTTAGTAATACCTGAAGAAGTCCCAAATGTGGTGACAAAATGTCGTTCAACTCTACTAAATCAGTAAAATGGGTTGTTAATTTATTTCATTTAGACCATTCATATTTTTAATGCATTTGAAGAGTCTGCAAGGTAATATAAATGACAGTTTAAAATCTTCTACATCCCGCATGTAAGCTCTTTAAGGTTTAACTTTTAAATATTTTCATATAGCTGTGAAGGAAATGTCAATGGAAAAGGTCTTGCGAGATCTTAACACTACTTGGTCAAAAATGGAGTTCGAACAGGAGAAACATCCACGTACTGGCTGCATACTTCTTAGAGCCAGTGAAGAACTTATAGAGACACTTGAAGATAACCAGGTACTTATAAAATTATAAATGTGCACATACATTTCACTAGTTTTAACTATGTGGTCCACAAGTCCAGGTGCCGCTGAGTATTTTTTATATAATTGACTAGATTATCTACTTAGATACAATTAAAAATGCCAACATATCCAAACTAAACAATTTCATTTTTTCTAATTCCTAATTAATAATTATTTTAAATGTTTTTTTATGAATTTCTTGTATAATAACATTGTTGCTCATTTCTTCCCAAATTGCCTGACTTGTTAGATTTCTTTCTAATCAAAGTTATAGCTTCAGACCATGTCAAGATAGGATCATGTCTGGACCTAACATCTGATCACACCCCCCATTATTGCAATAGTGAGCACCACAATTCTGGAACAAGACTAACACCAAAATTATTTAACAAATTAACTGATTGGGACCACTACAAAAATACTATCTATAACCAGCTACATATGCAAATCTCTCTCAAATCTAATGAAGATGAATCAGCAGTCTATAACTTTACGAGAATTATTAAAAAAGGAGCACTGGCAGCAGATCCTGTAATATCACCCAAGCAACTACAGGCACATTGTCCTATTGCAATTAAGAAGAAAATCACAAAAAAACGTAGACTGAGAAAAATCTGCAAATTTTCCAGGCATCCTTCAGACAAGCGTAAATTCAGTCAAGACTAATCAGAACTAATAACACTTATAAAATCTGCAAAAAATGAGAACTTTAACCCAACAACTGATATGGATTTTTCCCTCTGGAAGGCAACAAAAAGAATAGAGAATCAAAAGCAACAAATTCCCCCTCTACAGAAAACAAATCGTTCATGGGCATGTTCTGATCTGGAGAAAGCTGACCCATTTGCTCAACATTTAGAAAAGGTATTTCAACCACCATTAATGAGGAAATGGAAATACAGGATTTCTTGAATACTCCACATCCTTTTGCTTTGCCCATTTACGGTCATTGAAGTTAAGAACTTGATCAAATATCATGCACAGGCCTGGTATTGATAACAATGTTATTTAATGCTGTTTTGTGGCTGGGTTACTTCCCATTACACTGGAGTTAGCACATATCATACTCATTCCCAAGTCTGGTAAACCTCCCAATGAAGTTGGCTCCTATAGGCCAATCAGTCTTAAGCAAATTGCTTGAAAAGTTATTAGTCAGAAGACTAACTCCTATCCTTGAAGAACACAATATTATACCATATCATCAGTTCAGTTTTTGTACTAAACGTTCAACTATTCAACAAACTCATAGGGTAGACACAATTAATCAAGCATTTGAGAGAAAAACAATACTTCACAGCTGTCATCTTATATGAGAGTCAAGCCTTTGACCTCCTGTACAAACTCAAAGCATTTCTACCTCATCCATTTTTTAATGTCCTTAAATCTTATCTTGAGGAACGATACTTTCCGGCAAGACCAGATGGAACTACATCCAATCAAATCAGGTGTCCCACAGAGCAGTGTACTTGGCCCCATCTTCTACAACATTTTCACAGCAGACTTCCCAAACAATTTGGACGCCTTTACTGCATCTTTTGCAGATGATAAGGTTCTTGTAGTAAAACATAGTGATCCGGGTGTTGCAGTAAAACTTGTACAGCAGAATATTGATGAAGTACTAAATGAGCAAAGAAATGGAGAGTAAAATTAAATGAAACAAAATTGTTTCAGATAACTTTCACAAAATGTAAGGAAACTTCTTCAGCAGTCTTTATTTATAACAATCCTTTAACCCAAGTAGCAGAAATTAAATATTTAGGATTATACCTAGATAAGGGTCTAACGTGGAAGCCCCGCATTTGAAAAATGCGTAAACAACTTCTTTTAAAACTCCGGAAATACTACTGGCTGCCAGGTCTAAAATCAAAATTATCCTTAGACATAGTCTTCAAACCTATCTGGACATATGGTATTCAGCTATGGGGTACAGCTGCAAACTTCAACATCTAAATTTTAGAAAGATTTCAGTTCAAAGTGCTATGTGTGATGCACCATATTTTGTAAGAAACACATACATTTTGAGTGATCTTAAAATTGATACGGTTAAACCTGTGATCACGAAGTATAGTGAAAAATACCTAAGTAACCTTGAACATCATTCTAATGAGTTAATTCAAAATCTATTAGACAAAAGTGTAAACATTCAAAGGCTCAATAGACTTACCTCATAGATTTCTCTAATTTAGTAATTATTATCACAAAGAAGACTGCAAAAGTAACTACTATACAGTAAACCGTTGTGTTTCTGTCTCGGGTTATTATATCATGTCATTGTATCATATCTAATTTTTCCTTATTGTTGTTGTACGAGGTACGTTCAAAAAGTATCGCGAATTTTGAATTTCCGCGGGCTACGTATCCTATTCGTTTTTCGATATTTTTATGGCGTTATGTTGGTACACGTGTCCCTCACTTATGCTGACAAGGTCGGCCATTTTGAATGTTAAGTTAGTTGTTGACAACAATTGAAGTTGAACGAGTTTTGGATTGTCTTCGATTTTTGCCCATTCTACAAAATGGAACAAAGAATCTGTATCAAATTTTGCGTGAAAAACAAAATTAAGTGCGCGAACGCATTCCGAATGTTGACTGTGGCGTATGGTGAAACTACCCTGAACCAAAGCAACGTTTATCGGTGGTACAAAATGATCTCAGAGGGCCGAGAAGATGTGAATGACGAAGAGCACGAGCACGTCAACAACAGAGGAAAAAATTGATGAAGTGAAGAAAATGGTATTGGTCAATCGTCGAATCACCGTTAGAGAAGTTGCTGAAGACCTAGACATATCGATTGGCTCGTGCCATTCGATTTTGACCAATGAATTGGGCTTGAGACGCGTCGCCGCAGATATCATCGATAAATTGAATTTTGCCTTGGATCTTAACATTCAACTTTTCCGTGTGGCAAAGAAGACCTGTAAAAAATGTGAAGTCCGAAAGCCTTGAGGTGTCTTCCAGGATTTTATACTCTCAGATATGACAAATATGTGGTAGGTCCCTTCAACGACGATTTCTACAGTTTCGTTACAGATGAGGCATAGTGGTTTATCCCTAAAAACTATGAAAAGGTACGTTCATATTTGAAAATAAGGCACTCAGAATCAACTTCCTAGATAACTTCGGGCTAATTTTTTTCACAATATGCAGAGTAAACTGATTTAGGAAAATGTCGCGCGGACCGGATATAACATTTCAAGGAGCTGCATCTGGCCCAAAGGCCGTAGTTTGCCCATCACTGCTTTAGACAATTAAAAATATGTATTGCATCCCTGAGCATGTTTGTATTTGTAGACCCTTTTCATTGTTAGAAAGCATGGTACAGTTAGACATGTATTACAAATAAATACAATATATGTCCAAAAGTCATAAATAGAAGAATTTAATAACCGAGAGAACAGACAATTTCAAGTTCAAAGACGATCTCATTCTCAGTGCCAACAACTGAAGTCCACAGTTATCTTCATCATGAAGCTATCACCTCTCGTACAATAACATCATTCTTGAGTTTAGTCAATTGGTGTTTCATTAAACAGGGATAAATAAATTAATTTAACTGTGTCAAAGTTATTCCTGAGTGAAGCAGATTCTATGCTCATATATGTTTACCAACATGCTTTCAGCTTGCAAGACTTTCTTTCTCTCTCTGTATATCTATCTACCATTCTGTCTTTTCCCTATACATATTTGTAGTTTCAAGTGGCGGCGATCCCGCCTTTGGCAGAGGCCACTAGCAGCATTTTACGTGACAATAATTCAGTCCGTCCACGTTGATACTTACAAAACTAATGAATGATGGTCCTGTATGGGAGGGTAAGGTACGCAGTGAATTTTCATAGTGTTGGCAGCACTTTACAGAGACTTTTTGGTACTATTTTAGTGCGTCTACGAGTGCAGGAAAACACGCCGTAATGGTCAGTTTGCTGCTTCTTTTATTTTTTGGATTTTACGAAGTAAAATAAACTTTTGTTACTTCTGTATGTAATAATTAGAGTTTAAAACCTAAGAATTTAGAGGCACATAAAAATAAATTATAATTTTGTGTCAATATAATTTCAAAGAACAATTATTTAGCTACAATATTAGCCCAGTTCGGGTTTAGTGTCTGCACGGTGAAGGCGGAAATTGACGATTTTGTAAAAAAAAAATACGTGGGAGGCCAAGAGTACGCAGCCTAAATCTTCGCCTCACAAACAATATCTGTAATGGCCATTTTATCTCGTTTTATTCCACGGTTCTTTTGTTAATGCTTATTTCACTTTACAAATAATGAAGTTATGTTCCTTTCGTATTTTTACAACAATTTTACGTCTTATAGTTTTACAAACACAAAATAAGGTACCTGCTAAAAGTGGAAAGATTTTACCGCTTCGTAAACTCAAAGAAAAGGAAGATAAAAGGAAAAGACTTTCAAAGAAGTCAGAAATAATCACTTCACCGTTTTAGAATGAATTATAAGAGAAAGGACAAATGGTAAATATAAAAGCGAAGCAATGACTGAAAGGATAGCAAATAAAGCCATTAACCGATACACAAAAGAAGATGACAGGAGAAATCATCAATAAAAGGATAATGTGAAGGCCAGAAAGGGTTTAAAATTTGACCCACAACCCAGCACAAGTACCTCTGAAATATCTACTGATGATGAATAATACGTCGATTGTCCAAGATGTGGGCAATAGTTTTCCGATTGCTGGATTATGTAAGGTATTTGCTAGGACAGTGATGCTCCGCTTACGAAGGCAGTGGACCATTGGTTAGTGACCATGGCTAAAGCGTACTCTTACCCTCATTTTTTCTAAAAATATTTTTAATGACAAGCTTGTTTGTTGTAATCTTATCTAAAGTTTTGTGATAACTTACTAAATATTAAGTAACGTGATCAATTATGGTGTTGATATCTTTATTACCTCCATAGATATATCAAATCAACCAATAAGTGCATACTCTTACCCTCCCTTACTTTAATAGTTTCATGGTGCACGTTTGGTGACGTTAGTTATGGAACGGAGAGCTTGTTCTCTCTGTTTGCCAGAAGAATTGTTATTAAATTCTTCTTTTTATGACTTTTGGGCATTCGTTGTATTTATTTATAATACAAATCTTTCTAACAATGTGAAGGGACTTCTGGTTCGAAATACAAACAGGCTCAAGGATGTAATGCCCCACGGTTTGGCGACCTCTGACTTCCATCATGAGTCCGGCGGGGTATAGAATTGTAGTGTTAGAAAACCAGAAAATTATTTTCTTCTCCAGAGGGGATTACTCAGAAAATCAAAAAATAGCTGTAGTTTACACTGGTGTGCAAAATATGTATTTTGTTGATAAGATTTTACTAATTTTGTTTTCTTCTCGGTGCATTCTTCGGATATTAGAAACATCTTTTAGATTTAAATTGTTTCCATGGTCGTATTATTGGTCACTTATCGCCGAAATTTAACTTTATTTACCTGCTCTAAATCTAATTAAAGAATTATCTTACTCTACGTGCAAAGATTGTAAATCAAGAAATGATAATTTAATATTACCTGTTTCTTTTAGGTGCAACTTCAAAATCTGATAACATCAAAGTTTATTGCCCATTTTCTGGGTGAAGTTTCAGCGTGGCAAACAAAATTGTCGGCAGCTGACCAGGTGATAACAGCTTGGTTCGAAGTGCAAAGGACTTGGACACACCTTGAATCAATTTTCATGAGTTCAGAGGATATTCGGAAACAACTCCCTCGCGATTCAGAACGATTCGATCACATTGACACAGAATTCAAGGTAGATTTTTGAAGACTCAAGTTCCAATTTTAGTGATTAGCTTAACGAATAAATACATTCTTACGGTACTAGTATTTTTAAAACTACCATTAATATTTATTTTTACCTGCTTAATATTAATAATTAAAATATTGCCAAATTATTCAGCAAAACATATACTAATATAATTACAAATCTGACTTTTCGTCCATATTTGTGGACTTCACCAAGTAACTGAATACATTTTTTTTAAAAAAATAAAAAATTTGGATACATATTAAATACTTAAAATATAATATAATTTCCAATAAAATAAAATAAATAACAGATTTACATTTTTAAATTGAAAAGAATCGATTGGATAATTATGTGTCGTTGACTTCAACCAACCAAACAGCACTGTAGGCCACTAATTTTAACAATGGCATAATACGAAAATTAGATTATTTTGGCAAGAGAATGCTGTATAATTTATTGAATAATTTCTTAACTTCCCCCTTTTCAATTTCCTTATTAAAGGGGAGTTGCCTGTTTCAGGATCACCCTCATTTAGCCTGTTAAAAAATAATTGAGAAGGAATTAATTTCCTCATCCAATACTTCCACATTTTGACAATCCAAATTACGTTTTTTAAGATATGTGTTTGGATGTATCTTTAACGTCATTTTGGAACTTCAAAGAAAGACCAAATGCCAGAAATAAAATAATTTAATTTCAAAACGTTTCGTCCCCAACTTGCTGGATCTTCTCAGTTCATTAAATAAAATATTATAAAATTTCCTGTTGCTGCTGCAACGCCTGGGGCCGAAAATGGAAGTTTTATAATATTTTAATCAATGAAGTGAGGAGGTCCTGAAAGTTGGCGACGAAAAGCGGTCAAATTAAATTGTTGTATTTCTGACCTTTGTTTATTTATAATATTAAGTCAGTTTAATTTAATAATTTATTTATAAATTTCTAATGACATTTTTATTAACCTCAACAGATCGCTCTTTTCAGCGTCTTACTAGGCTCAGCTTTTGATGATTTCTTTCACGTAGTTTTAAAATTACTAATTAATAATTGTGTTTTAAAATATAGTACATCTTGTTTGGTTTTCCTTTTGCCTAATTGTTTATATTCCATTCCAATCCACCTATTTTTATATTCTGTTAACTTATCTGTGATTGCCTGAACACCTAATTCTCTCTCTTGTTTAAGTACTTCTTAATTTATCTACCCTTGTACACCCCTTCACTGCTCCAAAAAATTTCATTTCAGCTGCCTCTATTTGTCTGCGATGTTTTGATTGTTGGGACCCATACAACATTATAGGGGCTGCCATCACCTTATAAAATTTAATTTTGCTTTATTTTCTCGTTTTATCTTTTAACATTCTTCTTATTGTCCCACTTAACCTTTGAAATTGTATATTTTATTTGTGATATATTTATCCCCTTCTAAGGCCATTTCTCATCTTAAATATTATGACGTCCACAGGGTCTTTCACGACCCTCGTAATTTTACCCGAAACTAACCAGCCGATAGGCTCCCAGGATCGCCAATTCAAACCTGCAAGAAGTAAGCAATCAGTCCAAACGAGATAAAATAAAGGGAATGAAAGGAATTTTTCAGGTGAAAACACAAATTTTATAAAATAATAGTAAATTTACATGTGTATTATCGTATAATAGTAAATATTTACAACGTAGTATTTCAAGGCGTCACAAGGCCTCGATATAACAAAAGATCTCACTCGCTATAAAACATTTAGTTCTAATGCACAAACATAACCGTTGAGAAACTAGGTAGAAACGAGTATTTACAGATATAGAAAGAAACACATTTAAACAAGGTGCGAATATAATATTGGAATCTGTCTTTTGTAGTAGGACACAAAATATAAAATGCAATGTTAATCTAATCATGAACATGCATTCACTTGCATTATCAACTGTTAGTATGCAGCAATGTCAATGTCAAAATACGGATCGCTGTTGGAAATTAGACACACAATAAATAGGATAGACAACACCTGGTTATAGGTCTCCTACCAGCTGGAATCCAGATCGCGTCCTTCCCCTCCGCGTCGCGTTCACGAAGCGGGCAGCGATCCGATTCCCGTCAGACGACGGCCAACCCCAACACGTCTGGATCTGGTACTGCGTCTCTGAAACGCCGCTCAGCAAAGGACCAAATGTGCCACAGCCAGGAGAATTTGAGATGATATTGGTTACGGACTTATGATGTCCGTCGAAGTTCGATTGGCTATGAACTGCCTGCCGTTTACATGTTGGGCAGATAACTGCCCACTTATTCACTGACAATTCTGTGCAAGTGCTGCCCTCACTACAGAACGGGCAGAGAACTCTGATGCATGTTTATACTTCTCTGCTATTTTTTGGCAACTACGACAGGGTGGAATGTTGATGTTGCATAGTGTCGATATATTGTTTATATTAAGTTGAAAATTTTTCCCCTTTGTTTTTTCGCCTACGCATAATGTCAATAAACAGGAACTTATCACTTTGTGTTTGTGATAGAATAGACGTAACGAGGAAGGGTTCCTGAGATTCTCACGAAAAAGTTAAACTCAGTATTACGCTACTGTACTATAGATACATAAAAACGAAAACAGTTGTTTAGTAATAGTTTTATACTATTATTACAGAAATTAAGCAATAATAAAAACAGCACATGTACTTTGAAGCTGGTTTTCAGTGTTTAATTGGCTCGGTTTCTATTACTTGTTTTATACCCCTTAAAGGTGTCAATTACTGAACAAAACGAAATGAATTATTTTTCATTACGTGTGATTGTAGTATGTTTATAGCTATACATCATTCTTTTGCGTAATTTTTTTCCAGTTAAAGTTTGTGCCGTTGGAGGGTGGACAATAATTATTTTTGGAAAGTTAACCTAAAAATTTATAGGTTATTTGGTGCAACAAACGAACTCTATTCTAAATGCTTTCTGAACCAAACTTCTAGCCGCTGTTCACAACAAATATTCACTTACTCCAATCACACACTAAACCAAACTACACGCGTATTGAAAATGCAAAATACAAACTATTTACCATCGTGCAATCGATAGTCAGCCCTGCCTCACCGTTTACAATCGATAATTGACAACTGTAACTGCCACTAACTGGCCTCCCATGAGGGCAGCGTCTAGGTCGGCGGAGGGGGAACGTCAGTCATGACTGACATACTGTTGACACGCTCCAAGAAAAGTGAGGCAATACTCTCTTGTCAGCGATGGATTAGCAGTTGTCAGTGCAGCACTGACGTATGTTGACACGCCACTGACATCACTGCCCCTCGTTTTCTGGCAGTCATCACTGCCCGTGTAAACCTAGGCTAAGGAAGAAGGTGGCAGTGTAGTAAACCGCGTTTCGTTGGTTCAGGATGTTTCCGGCTCTCGGTCCACACCAAAGAGATGTTTATATATGTCTTTGGTCCACACCGTCTCAAGTACAATGCCAAACTTCCCCCCCCCCTCTCTCTCTCTCAAACCGTGACATCGCGCGTCACAGAGTAAATGAGGCGCTTGGAAAAACGCTTTTTGACGAGATATGAATGCACCGATCGAAAATTAATGACCCCAAGAATGCTGGAAATATTATTTATTAATTTACCCGGCAAATGAATGCTAAAACGAAACGTATTTTTAATAATAAATGATATATAATGTCCTTGAAGTTTTCTATAATCGGCCGTTGGTCAACAATGCGTCGTGGAGGTACAGACGTCGCATCATATATGCAGCAAGGATCTGTACCAAGGTTCCTGCCACATATTTCCAACAAATTGAAAACACGTTAAACAATGAACGTCGCTGGGCACAAAAATATATTACAAGCAGTTAAATTAAAATAAAATATGAGAAAGAAAAACGTGAAATTCTTCAGCAAATGGAACGGCTCGTTACAATATTGGAAATGATATACCTGTCCAAGTATTTTTCTTCTACGATAGTTTTTGTAATGGGTAATAAAAACTTTTTTACGGTCACTATTTTGTTCTTCTGGATTGTTTCTCAAGAATGCCATGCTTTTGGTTTTAGTTATTGAAAAATTCAGGTTATATATTTTACTCAGTTGATTTAACTTGTGAACCACCATTTATAGTTTATCTTCATTATCTTAAATAATTACCTGATCGTCGGTGAATAGCAATGTGTTAAAATATTCAGAGGGTCCCAGTTTTATGCCTGGTGCAACAATATCTTCTTTCCATTTCCTTATAAGGTCATCTATGTATAGGTTTAACTGGCGGTGGCGGCTCTCAGTAACATTTACTAAATGTTTAGGAAATCCTCTTTTCTTTTAGCACAATGGAATGCTTTTTCATAGTCCACAAAGGGCAGATGCATCTCAAGGTTAAACTCTGTTCATTTCTGTAAAATTTGTTTCAATGTAAAAACATTATCAATACAAGATCTTCTAACAAAACATAATCTGAGATGGCCTGTAGCCTGGTATTAATTATTCTGTTATAAATATTGTATGCAGTATTAAGGTGACTTATGCCTCTGTAGTTCTCTGGGTTATTCCTCTCTCCCTTTTTGAACATTGAAGTAACTCTGGCAATCTTCCATTCATCCAGGATTTCATGTTTTACCCAGCACATGCTATACAAATATAGAAATCTTCTTTTTAGAGTTCTACCTCAGTTCTTTATTAGCTTGAAACCAATTCTATCTATGTCAGCTGCTTTTATATTCTTTGTTTTATTCAGAGCATAGTCCAGTTTTTCCAAATCGATCCACCAATAGAATCTTCTGGTGTATCAGGTGCTTTTTTCGTTATTGGGTCATATCTTAGTCTCTTATAATGTTTTATCCAATCTTCCTTCAGTATAACATCTAATCATGCTGTATCTTTCTCTGACTTATTAAGTCTCAGTAATTTGCACGCTACTTCTTGTGTACCATGTAAACCATCCTGTATCTCGCTTATGAATCTGCCCCATGATGCAGTGTGTGTCTGCCTTACTATTGCATTGGTACAGTTCCCAATACTATTATACTTTTCCTTCATGTACTCTGTTTTTTTTTCTGTAGGTGTTCTTTGTAGGCTCTGTTCATCTCTTCAATGGCTTGTGCTATTTCTTCATCACAGACTTTTAAACCTATTTTTTGTTTATTTTTGGTTCTGAAGCCTAAAACTTCAATTGATATTTGCATGATAGCATTCTTGATATTACCCGAATTCTATATTGAAATTGTGGCCAGTTTTTGCTTGTTTGAGCTGTTGTGTTAGTCTGTGTTGATATACATTCCAAATACTATCTTCCATCAGAAGGTATTGTGGTGATTCATGACCCTTACAGTCGGGTAAAGCAAAAATAATTTAGTTGTTATTTACGTATACAGGACGGAAGACGACAATGGCTTGGTGGGGCCGAGTGGGCGGGAAAACGTCACCGTTTGCCACATTATTGATGGCCTGGACGAGATTTTGAGGACAGTTGGTGCAGGGAGGCTGGAGAGGTCAGTTGTTGCAGAGAGGCAGCAGTGGCAGAACAAGGCGACATGTATAAAACTTAGTTTCTGCACATCTAAGAGAGGAGATTCATTTGGTGGGAGTACAGAAAATAATGAGACAACATTTGATCTGAAGGAGAGGCGCTAGAGAATCTTAATATGAAGAAGACGTGACCCAGGAAAGGAACAACCGGCATACGAGCAAGAACGAAGAACGACGTCATCAGGCGTTGACATCTGGTAACGGCATTTACTCGGCTTTTCCACACAAACCATTCTCGTCGGATTCGCGATTATAATTTTCAACCATATCGTTCGTCACCCGCGTTTCCCTGGAGCAGCAATTTAAGAAGCTGCGTAGAGTATTATTTTTGCTTTTTACCGACTGAGCTAATAATTTAAATTGATATCGTAAATTTATATGTTTTATATTATAACTTAATTTGAGTTATATTTCTATTAATAATAAATTCATTATTATTATTATTGTTTGTTTGAATGTACAACAATATATTTTTGATGGTGTAAACAATGAACACCACAGTATGTTTTGAAAATCTTTAAATTATTGGCTTCTTTTTTGAGTTCTGTTTCTTCCATCTTGCCCATAATTGTATTTTTGTTTGCAGATATTTGCTCCTCTATATACACGAACGTCTGTTATCCTTGTGGCTAGTTTCTGATTAACTATTATATAGTTCATGAGAGACCAGTAAGCTGTATCTGACCAGGAAAATTTGTTGGTATCTTTTTTCTTGGAAAATGTGATTGTCACTTTTAATTCATTAAAACTTATTAATTCCCATAATTTAACTCCATTCTGGTTCAGATGGTCTTCTCCATATATACCTGTCAATTTTGGGATTGGTTCTTCCCCAATTATATCATTTAGGCTACAAGCTAGTATTACATGATCTTTGTTATTAATTTTCCCAATTTATTTCTTTAATTTCTGGTAGAATATCTCTGTCTCATCCTTTTTTCCATCTTCAGGAACGTATGTTATAAATATTGTCAAATGACCTGTATCAGATTTTAAGCTGTGTTTCACTTATGAAGGTGTATTCCCTATTCCTATTTTGCCACTTTTTATCTATCAAAACAGCCACTTCACAACAAACTATTCTATTCTGGACAACTCCACTGTATATCATCACACAATCTTCTAATTCCTTCATGCCATTGAGTTTCTTTTTCATTTCTGTAACAACAGCAATATTTACTATATTTTTAAGTGTGTTATTAAATTCTAGTTCATGAGTACCCACATTCAATGTGACAGTGTTCAATATATTTTGTTGTGTCATTTTATTTGTTGAATTTATTACTAATATAACTATTTGTCAAAATGAGAAATAAGACAGTATTTAATTTGTAAAATTTTAGATAATAATTTAAAATGTTCTACACAGATTAATTACATATTCCTTTTTGTGTTTTCAGATACTTATGGAAGAAATGGCAAAAACACCTAATGTTGTCGAGGCTACAAATAAAGATGGTTTATTGCAAGAACTCGAAATGTTGCACCAAGAATTAATTCTGTGTGAAAAAGCTCTTGCAGAGTATTTAGAGACTAAGAGACTAGCGTTTCCTCGTTTCTACTTTGTTTCTTCTGCAGATCTACTTGATATTCTATCGAATGGAAATCAGCCAAAAGTCGTTGCCAGGTATTATTAATATTCCTTTTCCTTTTAAAAATGCAAATCTCTGTTTAAATAAAGATATGATTAAAATAATTAATAATTTTTAATATTATTTATATAGATTTAGATGTAGAACTTTTATGAAACTAAACTCATTTAAAGCTTTGATTTTTCTGGTATTATAATGAAACTCAACCTCCTATGGTGTAGTGATTGGTGTCACTGCCTCGCAGGTTCAAATCCTAGTGTGGGCTTGGACATTTGTGTTGTTTGAGAAACCATACTGTGATACTACTATTTGGATATAAGTTTGCCCAGCAGTTGGTGCGCTATAAATGATTTTTTTAAAAAAAAGAAAAGAAAAAGAAGCTGTACAGGATGTACAAAAGCCTGAATTGTATGGTTAAGGTGTACAGGAAGACGAGGATGGGCAAGTGGAAAATAAAATAAAAAAGAGAGAAAAGCGAGTAGTAGTACATGTATCTATATAATTTAAAGATTTAATGTCATTTGAGAACTGCTCGACCAATATGCCTATAATTTTTTATTTTTTAAAGTTTGTAATAGTTCACAGGAATTTTAAGGAAACCGAAATTTTAAAAAATCTGGTATGACTGAGAGTTTTTTCTCCTATGGGAATTTTGTATTAAACAAGACTATAACTTACGATTCTAACAATTGATAGCCTATGCATAGTTCTTTTTTTTTTCACTATGGCCATGAAAATGTATTAAGGATAAAAATTCAGGACAATTGCAAAGTAAAATACGTTTGGACAAACTACAAGTCATAAGCTTTGTATGCACTCTTGATCACAGCTGACTATAGGAAAGATAAATTTGGTTGATCCTTTTTTGTCTAAATTAAAATAAAATTATAGAAATACATTTTTTTTCTTTTTTTTTTTGTTTACACATATCCATAGCTTTTCATAAAATGATAATAAACAAATTTATTGAAATTTGGAATGGACAATGTCTGTCAGGTCAGCTAGTTGTTCACATTTCAGGTATAAACCTAGGCAGCTTAATTGTGGATGTTTCTAAAAAAAATTATTTTTGGCTCTAACAGTTCTTCTTTTAACACAACTGTTGATTTAATGTTGAGAATTCTGTTTTTAAAGCAATAATCATATGCAACTATTATCCATCCAAGTGTAAACTTTGCTATTGAGTTCTTCATTTGTTTTGCGCTTTGTGCTGTGGTTTGATCTTGCGGATCTCACGACGAAAGCTTCAAGGTAGCAGATGCATTGTGTAGTATTTTATTGTCTGTATTTTGACTACTTCTCTGTGTAATTTATAATTTATTTTATATTGATCAAACATTTATTTTCTCTACATAGAAAAATTTAAACTTTTTTGGAAGCGACTCCTCTTAATCGGGAATGTATTAAAAATTTCAAAAAGTGCACCACGAAGGAGTGTGGTCCTGTTATGTGGAGTGCATTTATTTGAAACGAATTAATGTTGTTGCTTTAAATAAAAAATTTATAAAACATATTTATCTGCCCAGCCCATACTTGGAGTACATAATATGTGGTATCTTTCTAAAATTAATTTGAATGGAGACAGGAATAATGCATGTTGTTCTGACTGAAAAATCTGTTGCATTATCAGTCTCATTAATGTCGCTCAATCTCTTATAATATTGAAGAGATATACTACCTTGTAATAACTATAGATGGGATGTGGTTTAATTTATTTATGATTATTTAATTAAGCTCCACAGTTGGGTGAAAATTATGAAAATTATTGGGCACTTGCATACTTTATAATTAAATCAAGTTATTAAATTTATCTATTGAGAAAAAATACATTTTTGAAGGAGAAAGAAATTATAGTGACAAATGAATATAAAATCAAAGTAGACATTTATTTTATAAGAACAAAATTTAATGAATGAAACTTGAAAAGCCCAGAAGAAGAAAAATGAATTTATATGAAAAGGTAAAGCAATAATAAATTTATATACTGATGAAACTCATTAAAATCAGGTCACCTGTGGGTGAACCGTAAGAAGCAATATTTTCTATAGCAAATAGGTCTGAAAATGTGAACTCATTTAATTCAATATCAACGATATCATAGAGACTGCAGCTGCATTCTCTGGTGGCATTTTGCTTCTGTCATATTTGGAGGTACCAGCAAAGTCGATTCTTGTTGACTGCATCTGATGATTTCACTGCATGGTCACCTTGGGCCAAAATAGTGGAAACTTCTACTAAAAATTTACTTCTGCTGAGGTATCAAGAGTTCCACCCAGCTCTCAACAGTGGCCTGCAATTTAATGATCTCTCAATGCTTCTGGCTTGACAGGAGCAAATCTTTCTTGGATTGCTTAAATTTTTTTTATATCTATTGTGAAAAAAGATCTATCTCAATTGTCCAAGGAAGATCCATTTAAATTAACCTAAGGGAGGGTGTAAGCACTGCCCAAACATACATAAAGTTAATATTCTCTCTCGGCTCTACCCCCAACAACTAACTACACTATTAATGGGTAAGCATACACCTCCCTTATTAACAAATTAACATTCCTTAATATCTCACTGAAATCATCTACTGACATTGACACAGCAATCGATAACCATAACACCTCTATACTCTCCTCAGCTGCTGCTTCTCTAACACCTCTCCCAACCTATCCAATTACTAACACATTCAAAGACTTACTTCAAGAAAATTAGAAAGCTTATAAAAAATGGTTATATACAAAACACACAAAGGACAAATCCATCTACAACTCAATATCCTAATCCAATCATGAACTAATACCTCAATGACTAAATAAAATAACAGTCTTCTTGAACCACTTCAATTATTCCCATTGCCTAAATTATTCACCTCTTCCCAAATGTGTACCACCATAAATAAACTCAAATGCAAATCATCTCTTGGACACAGCTCTTCATTTAAAACGCCTACCCAAAAAAATCACTGTTCTCAAAAGAATAATTTTCAATGCCATTCTATGTACATCCTACTACCCTTCCTCCTGGAAGCCTGACAATATTATTATGATAAGCAAACCAAAATCACTCCCCAAAAGCTACAAACCCATTAACCTCCTTCCAACTCTTTCCAAACTCTTTGAAAAACTTTTCCTCTCTAAACATTAATCATCACTCATTCCATCTGCTCAATATGGCTTCAGGCCTAAACACTTGTGCATTAATCAGCTATATTCTACTACCACATTTATCAATAAAACCTTTGAAAATCGTTATTCCTGTATTGCTGTATTTATTAACAAAGCGAAAGCCTTTGATAAAGTCCATTGTTCATCCATCTTAACCAAAATAAAAAAAATTCATTTAACGACACATTCTTCACAATCCGTACAAATTATCTTACCAAATCTTTTCCCATCTCATCTGGCATCTCACAAGGTAGCATATTAGCCCTCTTCCTTTTTACCATTTACTTCCATGACATCCCCCATTATACATTCACAAAAACATATATAATATTCTGATGACATAGCTTTCTTCCACCAAATCCCATCCTTTGCCTTGGGTTTCCATACTGTCCAAATAGCACTATACGACCAGGAAACCTGGTCAAATAACTGGAGGGTCAGTATAAACCTCAAAATCTTCAATAGTTCCATTTACCCTCCAAACCAAACATCCTCTTCTCAATCATTTTATCTTTTATCCATTTAAAAAACTTCATCGCTTATCTCAGACTAATTCTAGACTCCAAACTCTCTTGGAAACCCTGCCTTAGCCACCTCTCATCAAAAAATTAAAGTACTCTATCCACTCCTTAACAGAAATGCACTAATCTCCATGTCCACCAAAAAACTCATTTACCTCTACTTAATCTGCCCAATATGATCTTACACATGCTCTATTTGGGGATCTACTGCCAACTCTAATTCAAATAAAATCCAAACCAAAATAAAAATTAACCCTTAGAATCATCTCAAACTCTCCATGGTACCTTCGCAACTCAGTAATTCACAACATCCAAATTCCCCTGACCTCCACCACAATAAAATCATCCATATTCTCCTTAATCAAAAGTTCCATTAACTACTCAAATGATATGATAGCCCTCTTTCACAGCAACCAACCTCCTCCTCCACATAACCGCAGACTAAAAAGAAAATTACCCATAGACTACAACCTTCCACTCACTCATTCCGGTATAACTTAACATTAATTTCTCCTCTAGGAAGCTGGCACCTCATTCACCTTCTCTCAAAAACTCTTCCTATAGTTTTTAATATTTCAGCTGATATCCCCAACTACCCCAAATTCTAAACAATCTTATGTACATCTCTACTTACATAACTCGGTCTTTTCTTTCATTTTTAAATTGAATGTCATTGGACATTACAATTATTTCTAGTATTCATGCCAATTTTTTATTGTATTTCATGTCAAAACAACAGTATTATCTTCAGATAAAAGTTATCTACAATAAATTAAAAAACAAATAACATTACAACTTTTAAACAGGCAATTGATAAGAAACCTTCAGGTTTTTCCTGTTAGAATAAGGCACTAATCTTGTGTATAAAGGTCTGGCACATCTGACTTTTTACTGTATTGTTCTCAATTTAAAGGTTGTCTGTTTAATGGTCATATTCATCTTAATTAAATTTATATACATTAATATTTATCCTGAAACAATATACTCTGTCTGTCTCTCATAATGCTCCCCACCATTGTTATACGCAGGTTTGGTTGTACTGTCAGAGCCAGTCAATTTTTAAGTAATTTATTTGAAATCACAGAAAATCTAAATTATCTTCTGTAGTGGCGGCTCATGAGTTTTTTAAGTTATATGTTACATCAATGTTCAAAATAATTTTTAAGAGGATAATTATGTAAGACATTAATAGTGCTACAACATTTCTAATTCCATCTATGAAATAATAATAGTGCCTGATTTTTAGTAGCAGAAACTTTTAAAAGCAAGTTGGCACACACTCAAAAGTATTTTTCCATATATATTTTAAATAATTTTAATTTTATGAATCAGGCACACATTATGACAGTAGTTTTTTCAGTTTGATAAGAGTCTTCTAAAAATACTATTATTATAAAGGTTCTTAAAATTAAGAAAACAAATAATTCTTCTTAAATTGATTAATGTTCATGCTCATGAGCACATATGCCGCCACTGATCTTCTGTATATTTTATATGGCATATTTATTCATTTAAACTGGTGATTAACATAGCACTTTTATTAATATATTTATTTGCTACAAATTTATGTAACGTATTTATTTTAGGCATTTAACTAAATTGTTTGATTCAATGGCCCATCTTAAATTTGAAGCAGATGAAGATGGAAACTTAGAACGACGAGCAGTTGGAATGATTGCTAAAGATGGAGAGTATGTTGAATTCAGCTCTGAATGTGATTGCAGTGGTCCAGTAAGTTATAAATAATATTATTTATCAATTATGATGTAAATAATTCAATTGAGTACATTTTCAATTAATGTGAGAAACAGGTGTTAATTGATTAACTATGATGTAAATTAGATTAATAGGCCACATTTTGAGACATGAGGGTCTTGTAAAGTTAGAATTAGAGGGAAGTGTGTGGGGTAAGGTAGGCAAAGGACAGAATATGCTAAGCAGATAAGGTAGCTGCGTAGAAATAAACAGGCTTGCACAGAATAGGTTAGCATGGAGGGTTACATCAGACCAGTCTAAGGACTGAAAACCACAACAACAACATGATGTAAATACAATAAACTTTTAATTCGAACTATTTTTGAATTAATAATTTATAATATTGTTTCCAAAATGATTAGTCTACTATCCTGTAATAGACTCACCCCTAAATTATTCATACACAAAAAATATTTATAATGGGAAGCTTTGTCTTTTGAGAAGGAACATTTGCCAGTGAAATATTGCTAATATTTACTGTGTGAAATAATGAATGTTATAAAATTATTGTATATTAAAAAGTTCTTTGGATTTCAATTTGAAAAGATGGCGTCAAGTCCACTTTATTTTAAAGTCACTTCATTGACGTACAAAGATTGAGTTATTTGAGTTGCAATGTGTGGGCAATGAGGACACTTAGAAATTTTCTCTTTCATAGTTCATTAAATTAATTTTTTTAAGAATTTGTATATTCACCTGAAGAGGTACCAAAAAGGAAATTATTTGTCATTTGAATTTTTGTTTTATGAAAATACATTTCTGACAAATTCAATTGGCATAAACTTTTATAATTCACTGAAGTCAGATAAATATAACTATTAGTGATAAATCTCTCTTAGGAATTGTACATCTAGAAGAAATTTATTTTTAAATTTGAGTAAAAATAAGTTTATGAGAAAAATTTTATACTTGTTATGATATTACTATGACAAATGTATAAATAATTATGACATTAATTATGGTAAAAAATTACATAAGCTTAGCTTTGTTGATCATTCAATTAATTTTGATTTCCAAGTTGAAAGATCTTTGGTTGAACTGTAAATTTATACATCACTAGTGTAATAGTAAAAAGTAACAAAGACACACTAGAAGAGGCAAGCAACAATAATTTAACTAACCTGCTAACATGGTTTAATGCGAACGGACTAACAAATAACTGTGACAAAACACATTTCATGCAATTTCACACACTCAACACAACTTTACAATCTATAACACTTAAATACGACAGCAAAAATGTAAATGAAACTTCCTCTGTTAAATTCTTAGGTCTCTTAGTAAATAATAAATTAAATTGGACTGATCAGATTAATCAATTACTTAAGAAACTCAGCTCAGCTACATATGCTGTCAGAGCAATGTCCACCTTCAGTGATTTAAAAACAAGAAAATTAGTATACTTTGCATATTTTCATTCTATTTTATCATATGGTATTATATTTTGGGGCAACTCAGTAGGCATAGATAAGATTTTTATTAGTCAAAAACGTGTTATTAGAGCAATATGTCAGGTTTCCTCACGAACTTCTTGCAGAAATCTGTTCAAAAAGTTACATACCATTCAAACATTGCACATGACCTGGACACAGACATCTTGTGAGAGTAAGTATAAATTATTCCCAGTAGCATGTTATAACCATTTTGTAAACTAAAGTCAATATAACTTCTTGGCACAGTTTAATGCTATCATAAGTATTTAAATCCTCTATTTCCATATTTCTGTGCAGGTTGAAGTGTGGCTTAACAGACTTCAACTATGTATGCGATCCTCAATATTACATTACTTTGCTGAAGGAGCCTTGACATATGAAGAGAAACCAAGAGACCAATGGCTTTTTGATTATCCTGCTCAAGTATCATTATGTGGAACTCAAATATGGTGGTGCACTGAGGTAAACTTAGCATTTGCAAGTTTAGAAGAAGGTTATGAAAATGCAATAAAGGATTATCAAAAAAAGCAGGTAATGACGCTCAATATAAAAATTAAAATTTTTATTAATAATCAATAGTTTTTTTTATATAATACATTTGCACCACAACAGAAGATGGTAACTGAATTTTCATACTTGGAATATCAAAATTCAGTATAGTCTGGTTTTAAACTGGTAATTTTAACAAAACAAATCACCAAAATAAAATTATTTTTTAAATATTTGTCTATTTATTTCAAGCAACAAGTTTAACAAAATACCTCAGGCCATGGTCACCATTTATATACAACATCCATCATCCTCCATCAGGCATGCCTCACTAAAAACTGCTCAAACATAAATCAAATAACAGTAAAAATATCTGGTTTATTAAATAGTTTATACATCTCATAATTGTATCTCTTCTTCCAGTGATCTCTCTCTCTGACTGCTCCAAAAATGCATCTTAAAACCCTCCTTTCAAAGATACCTAGTGCTTCCTCATCTGCCCATATTAATACCCTCATCTCAGATGCAAAAGTTAACACTGGTCTCACAAGCACTTTATACAGCATTAGTTTAGCCTGTCTTGAAACAAGATGTGATCTGAAGTGCTTCCCAAGTCCATAGAATGATTTATTTGTAGATATAATATTTCTCTGCATCTCAGCACTAGTGTTAGTTTTGAAACTGACCTCGGATCTGAGAGGTACAAATCAATTGACAGTTTCAAAAGTATAGGTAACGATTTTCAAAATAAACAAGGGACATTACAGTGGCCCTGTTTAGTTACTGGCATGTATTTGGTTTTCTCCAGGTTAATGGTTAAGTGCATTTTCCTTGCAGATTTTCAAGAGAGATGAAAGATTCTTTCATTGCTTCTGGCATTCTGCTAATAATATCTATGTTGTCTGCTTGTGCAAGGATCTGGACAGATTTATAAAAGATAGTCCCACTTTCATCTCTATTGGTCTGGACATCATATTCTGTATTTTAAACTGTCTCTGTAAATTTTCCATTATAGCTTTACCCAAGGCAACAAGTTTCCATGGGATATAAAATTCCCCAATGCTAAAGTACAGTCTACCCGTATCTATACTATCATAAGCTGATTTAAAATCAATGAATAGATGATGGGTTTCAATTCCAAATTTTATCAAGAAATTGATGATTATTAAAGATCTGTTCATTGGTCTGTCTTCCAGGCCAAAATCCACACTTGTCATCACGAACAATGTTTTTGGTTTAAGGGGACAATTTAGCAAATAAAATATTAGAGAAGATTTTATGTCACAGATAAAAGGCTAACTTCTCTTTATGTATTGGACATAGTATACTCCTTCAAATTTTTGTGTTTAGTCTGTGCAATCCTTTGATATATTCCTTGCTTGCATTTTTATTAATTCAGCCTCTAATAAATCTATTCCTGGGCTTTATTATTCTTGAGTTTCCTTACAGTATCCTCCAATTACAGGATTGTAGGTGGTGGTTCCACTATATTTTCCCTTTATGTAGCTTAATATTATCCATTCCATCAAGACTCTTTGGTTGCACTGCTTTCATTTACACTCCTGAAATGCTCAAGTTCTTCAAGTTCCTTTTCATGATATTTCTTCATTTCTTTTTATGGACTCTCTCCTCCTCTCTTCTGGTCACATGATACTTTTCCACAATATTGTGGGTGTGTTTCTTTTGCTTCATCCTTCTGTATGTTTCATTCTTTACTTTCATCACATGCTCACACTCCACATCAAACCAATTATTGCTTAAGCCATGATGTTTCAAAGGCATAACTCTGCCATCGTTCTCACTTTCACTTGACAACGACGGCAGAATATGCCATTGAAATGTTGTGACTTATGCTTTATTTGACCTGGGTGGAAACCCGAGAACTGTTTATCCAGAATATACACTGGGAAAATATTTGATCTTTGTGTTTAGCTCTGTCCACTTTCCCAACTTTTTGTCAGCTGTCATAGTGATAATTTACTTAAGGCTCCCAAGTTTCACACACTCTCTTACTGTTAATTAGTCCTGATAGTCATGCATTAATACCTTCAACATATGCTTGTAAGACTTTCGGCTCCTTTAGCCTTTCCTTATTGAACTTTGGAGCTTGAAATCAATGCTTCTTCCTCTCATTTTAAATACAGCTTCTAACACTTGCTACCATCAGATAGTGGTCAGGATCAATATTTGCTCCTCTAAAAGACCTAACATACATCAGATCAGATGCATATCTTGCATCTATTAGTAGATTGTCTATCTGGTTAGCAGTTCTTCCATCAGGTGTTTTTCACATCATTTTATGAATGTTCTTATGGCTTAACAACTATAATATTTCACAAGGATACAAAGTTTATCAATGTGAACTCATTATTATTTGATGCTATATTTGGCAATTATTGGTCTGTATTCCTCTTTTTTCCCTATCTTGGTGCTCATAGCACCAATTATAATTTTGATGTTTCTTTTCAGACATTCTCCATAGATTTCATACAAGTCAACATAAAACCTGTCACAGCCATGTCCTGCCATGACCTCCTAACCAAATAATCTATGAATAGCAGAAGTCCAGTCTACTGCCACATTGCCAACTCACTTCAGTGATCTTGATACGTCTGTGATGGTATTATGCCATTACTATTACAAATATGCAAAAAGGATTGTGGGAAAAATACAAAAACAAATATATATCAAATACAAAGATTAAATATCTATTTCAATGGAATAAATATCAAATAAACACTTACAGAAATGAGATAAAAGAGAAAGTTAAATAAAAGTAAGGCAAATGTATGGGCACTTTATTTAGATTGAGACTGCAGGATGAATGCACCTGTCAAATGGAGTCACTTTGTTAGGCATATTTTTCAAGGTGATGTGAACCTACAATACATTATTGTGAAAGATAATGAGGTTGGAAAAATGTTTGTTTAGGATAGAGCACTGGTGGCCATTTGGGGAAAGAAAGGCAAGCTTAGTGTATGTTTGTAAGCTGTGAAAGTGGAATTCCATTGAAGACTAAACTAAATTAAAAAATTAACTGTAGCCACAGAAACCAACATCATCCAAGTAGTCCAGGATGGTGAGGTAAATCTACTTTATAGATTATAATATTTTTTTCAAAATTAATACAATAATTGCTTCTGCTACAAGCCCAGATCCCATGAGAGACAGAACTTTTCTTGCAATAAAAGCAAATTTCATATTGTTACTTATGACAAACAGTGTAATTGTAACTCACAATGAATTATTTGTTTGATTCATTACTCATTATTTTATAGAGATAATATTGATAATAAAGAAAATAGTTGTTACTAGTGGGAGGTTAGAGCCTGAAATGGTAGAAAAAAATGATGCAGAGGATGGGAGGGTCCTTGAAGGAAAAACTTGGGTGAGGAGGAGTGTTGTGGGAAGAATTTTTTTAATATCAGGGTTGGATTGCACTCCAGTTTAGGCCAGTTGGAGACATGAGTTGAGTGTTTACAGTCTAGTAAAGTAGATTGTGTTTAGGGATGGGCAACATTGTTTAAGTTGTTCAAGGCTGGGTTTGGGTATTTTGCAAGTGGATAGGGCAGAAGATATTTATTTCTGGGGGAAGTCTATGAAATATTTTTAACAATGAAAATTGGCATAGGAAGATAGTGTGTTTGAAGTAAAGCAATTTGCCCTCTTCCTTAGGGTCTAGGCTGTATGGAAGGAAGCATTTAGAGTGTTCAAGATAGCACCTCATAAAATGAAATTATTTTAGGGTTATATGAAGTGATGATTAGGCCAGAACTTAGGTTTTATATCAACATCAAGAAATGTGATGTTTGTGTGGGAGTGTTTTCAAGTGAACTCGGCTAAGCCATGTACAACATATTCAGTCTCTCTCCCCATCTTTCTCCTCTTTTCTCCCTTTTCTCTCTTTTCTCCCCTCACTTCTCCCACTCCTGCCTGAACCCTTCTCCTTTCCCCCTTTCTCTCTCTTTCCTTTCTCCAGCCCTCTTTCTTCTGTCTAACAGCTGGTGTTCCATAATTTGAATCCTAACTGAGCAGCTGGCAACTATGCACATTGTCTGAAGAAGGGAATTTAGACTCTCAAAAATTCACAATTTTGTACTTCTCTACCTATCAATGACTATTTTCTGTCTTTCTTTCCTATTAATATGAAGCATGGAAAGATTACTGAATGTCTGGCTTCCATGCTCTTCGGTCTAGAGAATCTGAGTATGACAATCATGTAATTATTTTTTATAGGAAAATTTATAACAGAAGTGTAGTCTAGAGAATCATGTTAAGTAAATTTAATATCAAAAGAATTTTAGCACCATTAGATTGAACTAAAAATTCTTATCCGTCACAAAACAATTATATATTATATGAGGTATAAATAATGTGTTTATAAATCAGAGGTCATTTATTTAACTAAACATCCAATTTTACAAATTAAATGTGTTCATTAGTTGTATTTAAGCTGTCTCGACAACCTGAAGATGCCAATGGTGACAGTTGCCGAAGCAACTGTGACGAAACCACCCAGTTGATTTCCCAAGAAGACTATTCAACTACTATACATGGAGAACTGCAGTATTTAATTCAATCTATATATTTTTTCAGATATTTCAGTTAAGTACATTAATCTCCTTACTTCTGGGTGAACTCAGCAAACAAGATCGTCAGAAAATAATGACCATTTGCACAATTGATGTACATTCAAGAGATGTTGTAGCCAAGTTAATTCAGGCTAAAGTTGAAACAGCCTCAGCCTTCCAATGGCAATCACAGTTAAGGCATAGGCAAGTTTACTACAGATTTACCTTAATAATTTGTTTCAATCTTGTTATTATATCCAGTATTTTATTATATGAACATTTTTATCTTAAATGATATCTTTTGATCTTATATGTAAAAATAAAGTTTCTAACATTTTTTGAAAAAAATATATAAATTATCTTATAATATTAATTGACTTAGAATTTGGTTTGATAAATGTAAAAATTTTATGTTCCTTTCTGATTAATTAGGCCAATTCTTTTTTATCATAATTTCAAGATATTTTGTGTGTTTTGTTTCTTATTTCAATTTTTTTATATGCTGAGTATTTCTATGGTCAGCTGCCTTTAACATTATAAATGAAAAATATTCATGTTTAGTTCATATTATGTGGTATTAAATAAGGGTTTTAATTTGTAAATTTTTACTAGTGTACCTGCTTGCCAAAGAGTTCTTGGGATTCCAACCAGGTCTCAACATTTGTTTGCCACAATATTTCAGTGGCTGGCACCACCATTTTCTTCAGGTGAAGAGACATGTGAGTGTGTGTATGGGAGAGAAATAATTAATCTGAGAGCTAGTAAAAAATGGAGAAATTGGGAGGCAGGGAATGGACTGGTTGACCTTCGGTGGCTGCCATGAGGCATGATCCATGCCAAGGGCATAACCTTTCTTGATTTTCCAGTGTATGATGAAACTGGGAAGAGGTCAAGAGTGAGATATGGAACAGGTGAGGAAGCATGTCAGATTTTTCTCTTTCTATGTTGCACATAATTTATTTGGTGGTGTTCCATTGGTTGAGTTCCACAGCAAGAGCCAAAATGGTACATAGAGTTTTAGCTGGTAAATTGACTACAATTTTCTGGTTGGATAGACCAGCTTCAGTGCTCTCTCTTCCTTCAAGACTGTTGTGATGTGATACTACCTGTAGACCAGAACCAATGAGAAAGCTTACACTCAAAGCCTACTGTCACTGTTACCGATATATAGGTGACAACATGAGCCAAATCACACTTCACCTGAAGAATATGCCAGTGCCAGCCATAAAAAAATGTGGATAACAAATGTTTACACCCAATTGGAATACCAAGAACTCTTCATCCAAAATCTTAAATTCATTTTTTTATATGTAATAAAAGTCTTAATCTGTTAATTTCCTACAAAAATAAAGTGATTATTCAGCTTGAGTCTTTTTCCCAATCTGCTTAGTATTCGGATTTTAATGGATTGTTATTTTGTTTAAAATATCTGGAATAGAACTAGGCAGTTTCCCTCAAATTTTGGAAGATAAATTAATCATAGTTTACCCAAATTATATTATTTTAGTAAACTAATATTACAAAATTAATTGAAATGTTGTAGGTGGGATGAGAAGGAACGCGATTGTTTTGCAAATATTTGTGATGCACAATTTTGCTATTCACATGAATATTTGGGTAACACACCAAGACTTGTTATCACACCTCTAACTGATCGCTGTTATATAACTCTCACACAGTCCTTGCACCTTGTGATGGGTGGAGGTCCTGCTGGTCCAGCAGGTACAGGCAAGACAGAGACAACAAAAGATCTGGGGAGAGCACTTGGTATTATGGTTTATGTATTTAATTGTTCAGAGCAAATGGACTATAAGGTGTGTGAACTGTAAACTACACTTTAAAAATAATATTCTAATATTACTCAAGAAAGAGTTTATTTTCTTATTTTGTTCTGTTCAAACATACCATTTCCAAAACTAGATAAATTTGACTCAGTATGTAATAGTTCTATTAAATTAAACAACACATTATAATAAACCATTCCCATACTCATTTAAATTAATGAAATGTCATGGCAGCTTACATGATATTTGTTCATTTTTATCTACAGGATCATTAGACTCACATGGATTGCTATCTAAATTAATTTTAATTTATATTATATTTAATGATGATAAAACAAAATTGAAAACTTTCCATGGCTCTTTGGCTTCCAATTGCTTTATTTCCACCATACTTATTACATGTTGGTTGTGAAGTACAATAATTTGATAATAATTATTACATTCAGAGTTAAATAAAAATTACTTTGACTTAAGAATATCTGAAAATCAGATGGGTGGATATAATCACAAACAAGGAAGTTCTAAACAGAATAGGGGAAAAGTAAACAATATGGAGGATGTTGACTAAGAGGAGGGATAGATTAATAGGCCACGTTTTAAGACATGAGGGTCTTGTAAAATTAGCATTAGAACGAAGTGTGTGGGGTAAGAACAGAAGAGGGAGGCCAAGGATGTAATTCACTTAGCAGATTTGGTAGGATGTGGAATGTGCTTCTTATGAGGAAATGAAAGGCTTGAGCAAGATAGGTTAGAATGGAGGGTTGCATCAGACCAGGCTTAGGACTGAATACCACAACAACAAGAATATCTGTATAGCAACAGACTGCTAATATTGTTAATTGATAATTGCTTTATTTATTGTCTTTTTAAGTTTCTATTGTGTCTCCTCTTTATCTATTTGTTCCTTATTTATGCTATTTATCAGTACTATAAAAATAATGTGTGTATGTGTGGACATTTTTCATATTTGTCAGTAGAGAATAAGGAAAGTTTGCAGCTTTATTGAAAATAATATTATAATGGATTATCTTTTAATAATTTTAGTCATGTGGAAATATTTACAAAGGACTAGCTCAAACTGGAGCATGGGGTTGTTTTGATGAATTCAACCGTATTTCAGTTGAAGTGCTGTCTGTAGTTGCTGTCCAAGTTAAATCTGTTCAGGTAAGCTTCAGTCAATGCCCTTGCACTGGCTTAATTACCTTGATTACCAAACTCAACCTTACCCTGTTAATAATACCATAAGGATTGTTTTTGTTTTACATACCGTCTTGGTTAGGATTGTCTTTAGGTCTGCAGGTAACTTCACAAGTGTCCAGGTATTATTTTCTAGAAGAGCTGTCAATTCATTGTTCATGGCTTCCTTCCAATTTTCTTTATTCACATTTATAACTGCTTCATCATATTTCTTTGGTTGTTCCACTTACTCATTAGTGGTTGAAGCAACTACGACATAATCTTGAAGCAAACATTGCTGAGGTTCTTGCAATTGACCTTGAAGATGCTGGTGTCGACTGACATTATCTCTCACCTGATTGTTGATAATCCTGGTGAGCACTTCATCATGCATCTGAATTCTTTATTAATGTTTTCTGAAAAACCACAATAATAACATATAATATTATCAGTTTCACTTGTGAGTTTTCAAAGTTATATGCTACATCACTCCAAGAAACAATTTTTATTAGGATAATTACCTAAGATATTAGAAATACAGTTACATGGTTGATAATACTTTATGGCATGTAATGTGTAACATTTCCTATTTAGTCTCCATGACATGTAATAGGGAAGAATTATTAAAACTGTAAAAATATAAACTTAAATTGGCACAAATTTGTAACACCAAATTATTTTCACTTAATATATATTTTGAATAAAGAAAGCTTTTTAAATAACCTTTGATTAATTCAAATAAACCACAACAAGTCCATATATAGTAAATACTTTTTATCGAAAATATTTAAAACTATAGCCTTATGAACATGCACACACTGCCCGGTGCCGTGTTCTTTGTAACTCATATGATTCTTAGTTTGTGGGTGGGTTTGGGAATGAAACATTATACTGCACATGCACATTTTTCATTTCAGACACTAATCTTGAGCTGTAATATAGGATGGCACAGAGAATATACTGCCTTAGCAGGAGGAATCACGCCAGCAGATTGGAAGTTTAATATCTTAGAAATGGAGCAAGAAATTTACAACAATACTATTATTTTAAAGAATCTTAAAATTATGGACCCAATAATTCTTCATAAATTAATTAATATTCTGTAGCTCATGAGCTAATATGCACCATGTGCCACTGAATATTATCAGAGTTACCAAACTGTTGACATGGATTTTGTTGCTACTTTTGGTGCCCTTTGTCAATCTTTATTGGTTAATTGATTAACCCACACACTTTGTCTGCTTGATTATTGCCTAATCAGGTGCATCTCATAATTGCATATAATTGGATTTTCAATTGTTCAAAACTCTTTTGGGAACTTTGCCCAACTGGTTTAAACTAATTGAAACTTTCAAATAATCTAACAATTATTTTACAAATCAAAAGCATAACCTCAGCATTATCTCTCTAAAGCACATTCTGCAGTATAGATCAGCATGTTTGTGACTCTGATGCCTGAGCTATCATGTTGTCATGGTGTTTATGTTTATTTCAGAAAAATTGTAGACTTAGTTCATATGCACAACCTTTAGCAATCAATACCACTGTACAATTTCTGCATCTCTAGCCACAGAGGTCTTGGATCTGAGATTGTTGTAGGCTGCTCTTTCAGCTAGTCATTAATTCCATTTGTCAGAATAATCATTGCTGTTGACTGCCTTCCAGAATTTTTCAACCTTCTAATCATATTAAGATTACTCGGAGCTTGTTGCAGTAGCACCCTAATGATGAATTTTTGATACAATAAAGAACACTATGGAATATACAAGTTACAAAAAAGTAACTAAAATACACACATAAATTAGTGATATTTATTTTATCACTAATTTTTGTATGAATTTTGGCTACTTCTTTTTGTAATTTGTATACTTAAATCACAGATGTTTAATATTTTAAGTTTTCAGTACTTTGTAATGTGTGTATAACTTTTATTGTTCATTATAATATACATTTATGGCTTTCATATCAATATTATTTATCCTCAGGATGCTATAAGGGACAGAAAAGTACAATTCAATTTCATGGGTGAACAAATTGCATTAGTTCCAACAGTTGGCATATTTATTACAATGAATCCTGGGTATGCTGGCCGCACAGAATTACCTGAAAATCTAAAAGCCCTTTTCAGGTAACTAAAATATTTTAATGATAATGATATACAACTTTTATCCAAAATATTATGAAAATAAACCTATTTTTTATACACTGAATTCTAGGCCTTGTGCTATGGTAGTTCCAGACTTTGAGCTAATTTGTGAAATTATGCTTGTAGCTGAAGGCTTTCAAGATGCTAGAGTTCTAGCTCGAAAATTTATTACATTGTATACATTATGCAAAGAGCTATTATCAAAGCAAGATCATTACGACTGGGGTTTAAGAGCAATAAAGTCAGTGCTGGTTGTTGCTGGTTCACTAAAAGTATGTATCAATGTTTTCATCAAGGAACAAATGCCATGCTTACATATTACAGCTTACTATACCATTTAATTACACTTAATGATTTTATTTAATAAATTTGTATACATAATATGCCTGATAGATTCAAAAATAATATTTTTATAACATATAAATTTATTCATAATATGTTTATGATACACAATAATCATATGACATGAACTTTAGGCCTAAACATTGTTGAGTCTTTACAAGGTTTTATCAGAGAACATTCTTCAACAATTTAACCACTCAACAATTGATACATAACTGACTGCAAATAATACAACAATTTCCCAATAATTGTTTTCTTTACAAGGGTTTATCAGAGACCATAAGTTTGTTTCATGTTCAACAACTTAACTACTCATAATTAAATAAAAAAAAAGATGATTCCAAAGAATAGAACAAACATTTATTTCAAAGGAAACAACAAACATGAAAATACTTTTTCTCTTACAAATATTGATTTGCATATAAATAATGTTTATTGTAATAAATGAGTGCTTAGTATTGTTATTGGCAGGAATTTGATATGCGAGGTCATTCTTTATTATTAAGATGTTTAATCATAGTAGTCAAGTGTGAAGGCATGCAATAATTTGACATGGTTTCAAATTAAAAATTTTTTACAACATATCTGTTACAATTTAGCTTCTCTTAAGCTTAGCAAAATGTGGTTGGAAGTAAAGATCACAACTACACAAGCATGGTTGCCCACACAATTACCAACTTCAACATAAAAATACTGTGCCTACTTCTGGAAATGATTTGTTTGAACAAATCCAACATATATTTGTACCACTACAAATAATTTTCATTTTTATTGCTCAGCGTGGTGATCCTGGGCGTCCAGAAGAACAGGTTCTTATGAGGGCTCTGCGAGATTTCAACATCCCAAAGGTATATTTTTTATCTCATGATCTTGATATACATTTATTCGACTAGAAAATCCTTGCCAGCCAAGAAGACTCATTTTAAAGAGTAACAGTCTTCATATTGGGTTGGAGTCATGGCTTGAAAAAAGAAAATATTGGATCAAAAATTATTTCTTCAAACTGGTAGCCCAGTCATTCACAGGTGAATCTACTGTAATCTGACCTTTTGGATATACTTGCCTGAGAAAAATTAATATCAGTGATCAACAACATAGCTCATTTAGTGATTTGTGTGCTGTGTTTAAAAACACACATACAGAATTGTTTTTAAACACACACACACATATGTATATAAATATGAGATAGGAAATGACATTGTCATGTTTAAAACAATTAATGGGGAAAGGACAGAGAGATAGAAAGAAGATGACTTACCTGAGGTTCATAGATGGTAGACACCTTGTGAGGTTTGGAGAACTTGAATTTTCGGAGGCACCGCCCCCTTCATCAGAAAGTTAGGAAGACATTTCCAGTGATCGGCTAGCCGACGACTGAGCAGCCAAAATTTGCTGCTCTGCTAACTTGGGTCGTAAACAATTGACCCCACCAGGTCACCAACTTTCTCTCTCAATAAGGGTCTGGGAAGAGGCAAGGACTTGATGGGGGTTGGGGAGATGCATACTAACACCCCCATCTTGACACACATTCATGCCGTACATATGATTTAAAGAGCGAATTTCCTGCCTTTCTCCCAAATATTTCTATCTTTCTTTATATATATATATATAAAATTTTAACATAATTAAATTAAAGTTTCCCTTTTTAGACAAATAGGAGCGACCCTTAACACTGAATCGATGGGTAATACATGCCAATGATTAATCATAAAAACTAACTGCAGGATTCAAGCGATTGGTCAGGAAACACTTACAGCCTTAATTCTGGGTCTCAACAGATATTACTTCTTCTTTTTTTTTGGGAAGGGGGGGGTTAACAGGCTACATGAGGGTGATCCTGAAACAGGCAACTCCCCTTTAATAGCATCAGAAGGGAATTGAAAAGGGGGGATATTACACACAGTCAGGAAACACTTAAAGGTGCACAGGTCACAGCTTGGATGTGAGAAAATAGTGTAATTCACAACATAAATAACAAATTTATCAACACTGAATACAAAAAAAAAATATACAATATGAAAGTGTAGTTATTTAATAAAAAACACTTTATATACAGTGATAAGAATTTATCATTATACAAATAACTTGAACTTATATAATATTTACATAAAATTAAAATAATCAGTGAGAGAGAATTTATGTAATATAATGTTCTTTAGAAATACACTCTTATCTTGCATGTGATATAAAAAATTGTGAAGTGCAACTTTACTTAAAATAATATGTGCGATAGTCTATGATAAAAGCAATAATGAAAATTGTGTTACTATTTTCGCCCTTCAAAGTTGAACAGCTGATCACAGCCAATACTCACATTCAATTATATGCATTGATCACGTCTAACGATAAAATATACACAAGTGGTCAATAAAATTCAAGTTCATAAAATATTCAGGAAGGATTTCACCTGAGTATTGATGTGATGCAGCTTCCCAAGAAATCACTTGAGTTGTTTCAAGCACAGGCATGAAGTCAGGTCTTTGAAGTTAACGGCTGGATTCCAGGCAGGCTCTGGTTCGCAATGTCATGAACGCGCTGGATGCTCAGTGCTAACTTTGCTAACAACTAACTAGTGGACCGTCCTTGGACTAACTGCAGACTTTCAGTCCAGCTTGGACTCCTCACTAGCAAGTTTCTGAAGCATAATGACCAATGTCTCTACCCTCCAGCTCTTCGAGATGAAGTGTTATTTCTCAGTCAGAGAAGTGATCTCAGATGAAAAAGTAGAAGGGATGATTAAACTTCTAAAAATGCAAATTCCAAGAGAATAGAGGGAATTCAAATAAAGTAAATTAGACAGTAAGTAATGAAATAGTTTTCTACATCGATTGGTATGAAAAGATGATTAGATAAATAAAATAACATTAAGAAAAGAATAAATTGAGGGCGCTCCAATTGAAATTTGGCGGATTCTATGTTGGAAGAATATGGACAGATCTCAATAATTATAGATAAACTGCGTAGAAAATAATAAAAATCATTCTTGAGATAGAGATATCAACAATCTGAAAAAATATAAAGATGCTATTGATCAAGTTATCTATAACTCTGGCTATTTGTTTATCACAACAATTGGATGTACTAAAAAAGATAATTACAATGAAAAGCAAGTGAAATATTCGGGATTAAAAATGTGACAAACATGAAAAAATGGTAAAAAAAATTAGGAGAATTTTTCTATCTTTTTAGAAAAGAATTTGAGATAGAAATATTGATAATAGAGATAGAAATTTAATTATCAATGAAGAAATTCTATTCTTGGGTCAGAAAGGATAGGACAAATTGCCAAAAAAAACATGTTACTGGTCCGTTACAATATATATAGTAACATGAAGTTACATCTCTGTCCTTAATATCAGTCAAGCCGCTCAAGACTGTTCTGTTGGTACCTTCATTCAGACACGCAAACAAAGGTGTGCATTGTTGAGACAATTTTTCACAGGAAGCAGTAGTAATAATAAGCTCTGTCTCCATTAAACATTATTATTCCTCTCTTTCTTGCATTTTGTAACCATTGAATTATATTCTAAGCATATATGTTTACTTTATTCCAGTTAAAACTTGAAATCAGAATATCTGATATTATTGAGGTTCCAATATCATTCTTTTATTCTTGTTTCTCACCTGAAAAACTCGAGCAACAGAAAAACATGTATTCTGGTGTTTCATTAAGTCCACATTCAGGGCATACTGGTGAAATATCTATGACAAAACTGTAGAAGTGTGTGTGTGTGTAAAATTAGCATTATATACCAATATTTTTAAAATAGGTGTCTTTTCTTTCTACAGATAATAACTGATGATGTCCCAGTCTTCATGGGGCTTATAGGTGATTTGTTTCCAGCACTAGATGTACCTCGGAAACGTGACTTGGATTTTGAACGAAGTGTAAAACAGGCAGCAACAGATTTGTTGTTACAACCAGAGGATAATTTCATTCTAAAGGCGTGTGTTAGAATTAGATGTTTACTCCACATCTCTTTAGCTTTAAATTTATTTTAATTAACTTGTAATTATGCATTAAATATATAGCTGATAAAGTTTTTCTGTGGCTTTTTATTAAAATTATCACCAATATTCAAATAGGTTGTACAACTTGAGGAGCTACTGGAAGTTCGGCACTCAGTTTTTGTTGTTGGAAATGCAGGTACTGGGAAAACTCAAGTCTGGAAAACCTTGTTACGAACTTACCAGAATATGAAACGGAAACCTGTCTTCAATGATCTTAATCCGAAAGCTGTAACAAATGATGAATTATTTGGCATAATAAACCCAAATACAAGGGAATGGAAAGATGGTATGTTTTTCTTGATAAATACAAGAACACTCTCATATTGTTGTGTGACATACAACCAAACTCAAAATGCTAGCTAGTATGGTGGTCATAAGTAAATTAACCATTTTTGATTAACACAATTCATATTTGCTGTTATGAATACAGATGTTTATCCAAGTAAAATATTACTTTCTTTTGGACAGTATTTATTACTTTAATTTTTTAATTATTTTGTAATTTTATCATTCTACTTTTCATTTGACAAATTTATATAAACATTTTCAGGTTTATTTTCTGTTATAATGCGGGACCAGGCAAATCTGGGAGGAGATAATCCTAAATGGATTATTTTGGATGGAGATATTGACCCTATGTGGATTGAGTCATTAAATACAGTAATGGATGACAACAAGGTAAAAATATTAAATTTTAATAATATTAAATCTTTAATTATTTAATTTTTCATTACAGTTCTTAAATGGCATTAATTCATGGAATTAATAATTTCAGATTCTTACTTTGGCCAGCAATGAACGTATTGCTTTAGCCCCCACAATGAGGTTACTCTTTGAGATTTCAAGTTTACGAACAGCTACACCTGCCACAGTTTCAAGAGCTGGTATATTATATATTAACCCTCAAGACCTTGGTTGGAATCCGTAAGAACATTGTATTTCATTTTTATTACTAACTTGTGAAAGTGTTTGGTCTATTGAGTGTATATTTTCAGATATGTTACAAGCTGGGTGGAATCACGCACTTCATCTCAAGAAAAATCTAATTTGGTAATTCTCTTTGACAAATATATTCCAGGATGCTTAGAAAGTGTTAGAACTAGATTTAAAAAAATTATCCCTGTGGCTGAAATTTCACATGTACAAATGTTATGTCATTTGTTAGACTGTCTACTGATACCTGCAAATACACCTCCAGGTATGAAATAAAAATTATATTTTTAAAAATGTTTTATTTTGGTATTTTATTGGTCTTCAAAATAATTGGGTTTTGTCCATTTAGAATTTGTTTTAAGACTTCTGTATTTATCATACATATTTTAGACTGTCCAAAGGACTGGTATGACATATATTTTGTCTTTGCTGCTGTTTGGGCCTTTGGAGCTGCAATGTTTCAAGATCAGGTGAAACAGCTATTTAATTTTTCTTTGGTTATAGAATACTATGTATAACTAAAATATCTAATTGTTTAATGATGAAATTTAAAGATGATTTTTACTAGCTCAAGATAGTTAATCCAGGTTATAAATTTAATACTCACTATTGCATAATTGCTAATGAAGATTCATTACCAAGAACAAATCATATTGACATTAAGAATTGATTAAAAGTGACATTAATACTTAATTAAAAATAGAATAATGTAAAATTTAGGAAAATTAGAATTATTTATTATAAAATTCTTCTTGGTTACTTAAATGTTCTCTGGTTTTCAGGCTGTGGATTATAGAGTAGAATTCACTAAATGGTGGGTAAATGAATTCAAGTCAGTTAAATTTCCAGCTCAAGGAACCGTTTTTGATTACTATATTGACACAGAAACAAAACAGTTTTTACCATGGACTGAAAGACTCCCTCGTTTTATGCTAGATCCAGATATGCCTCTTCAGGTAACTAAATTTCAAATAATTTGTATTTGTAAATAAGCTGTTTAAATATATAATGTATATTTCCCTTTGTCCTTTAACCAGCTTGTGCTGTTGTGAAGGTGAATAACATAAAGTAGTGATCCAAGTAAAGAACTGTCTGTCTCACAGCCATGGTGTGACAGACCAAGTTTTTGACATATACTTTGAAAGCCCTTGGAAGTGGTGGTAGATTTTGGAATGCCACGAAGTATGAAAAAATTACATGTGTTGACGGAGGGAGAAAAGTGAAGGTTCAAGACAGTAAACTTTAAGAGTAGGGTCAGTAAAGTGGTTGTTTGAGACACAATTGAGTTTTTGGATATGATGATAGAAGTGGTGAAAGCAATCAGAAGAAGATTGCCACTTAGCAGAAGTGTGTGGGCACAAATTTATAGTTGCCACACCAAGACCTTTAAAATAGTAAGCCCACCCCTTCCCTGAATTGAACCCATTAAATTTTAATTAATATCCAGAATTTCATTTGTAATTAACTTAATTTAGGACAGAATTATTTGTGAGATTGATTGTGAGTGTGATTTTTCATAGAAACATTCATCAATTGAGAAGCTGTGTGGCTGAACATTGAGTTTAGCTAGAAATATTTTTGCCTTGTACATTAATTTGTTTTAAAATTTTATAAGTCCTTATATTTGTTTATTAAATAACCCTCACCATATAATTAATTAAATCAAGCCAAAAGTACTGAGAGTCTAATGCTCAGTTCAGGAATGTGTCTTGGCTCAATGTTTATTAACTTGTTTAATGGATCACATTGGTCATGCAATAAATGATTGTCAAACTTATACTTAAATATTTAATTAATTCTGAAATGCAGTGGTTCCTGGGCTGGCATTCAGCCAACTTTATCCTAGAGTGTGGTTTTAATATGATCATTAATTTATTGAGGTGTCTGATATTTAATTAGTGATTTTCCTATCTAGCAGTGGTACCCAAATGTTTTGGTTATATCACAATTTTTCCATGACACCAAAGTCAAAACTTTGGTTAGTAAATTTATAAATAAAATAACACATTACATAAATATTTTAAATTAAGTGAGTTCCCAACACCTTGTTATTGTGAGATCACCATACATTGGCATGGAATGGTCCCATAATGCTGTTTACCAGAAATTTCATGCAGTGGTTGTGCTGCTCTATGTTTAGAAATTCCACTATCACTAATTTCATTTGTAGTACTAAACTAAGCTACATAAAAACTGTATAATAAATATTTTTCTATCACAATGGATTGTGAACATCAGTCAAGGTATTTTTAATTATATAATTATGTGTCGAATGTAATAATTTCATGGTGCCCCTATAATACAGTTTGAAACTCTGGGGTATGTGTGACACAGTTTGTAGAGGACAAAAAGTAAATAAAGAATAATAGACAGTACATTAATTACTCCATTATAAAAAAATTCTAATATCAATAATGTAATTTTTGTTTAGGCTGTTTTAGTTCACACTGCAGAATCGATCCGAATTCGTTTCTTTCTTGACCTGCTAATGGATAAAAAGCATCCAGTAATGCTTGTTGGAAATGGAGGTGTTGGAAAAACAGTTCTTGTTAGTGACAAGCTTGGTAGTCTTTCAGAAAATTATGCAGTCACAAATGTTCCCTTCAACTTTTACACAACATCAGGTAACTAAATATTTGGCACATAGTAAGAAAAATCATTTATTCATCATTAGCTATATCATTAATAATCTGAAAGATTACTTGAAAATGAGAGGAAAGATTATTAGGGCAGGTGGATAAAAGAATCATGGAGGAGATGATAAAGGAGCAAGTATATAGTGAGAGTAGGGTGGGGGTGTGAGATGGGGCACTATAAGGTAGTTTCAGTTGTAGATCAGGTCACCAGTATTTTTTTTTATTATAGATTGATGGAGAATATGATTAGTTCACTAATTTAATTACTCTAAACAGAAAAAACAATGTGGCAGTTATCCTGGTCAGCCAAGGTCCTACACAAGTCTGTATTGCCAATAATAATAAAACAAATACAAGGGAAATATAAATATAAAATGCGCTGCACACCTTGAGAAGTATATGATTGCCATCCTCTTAAAAAAGTTATCCTTATTACCAAATTTCCACATTAGTTTACTGAACTGGACTTTTCTGCTACTTTATCTTAGAGTATTATTTTATTCTAGTTTCAACTCAGTCACTTTGAGTTTCCTTGAGATTCTATCTGTATGGATAAACAACATGAATCAATTGCAGATGATCATTGCTTATCAGATGTGTCTTTAGAATTTCTTTTGTAATATTTGTTATTATATACATCTATCATGGATGAAGAATTTGTGCTAATTGCAGGATGGCTGTTATGAATTTCACTTTGGGCTTTTCTGCATTCCTATGAATCAGTTGGTCTGGGAGTTCTTGCCTCTTTTGCAATTGTATACATTTTTGTATATATATATATCACCTGTAAGTAAAGTCCTCTTGTTTATGAAAGCCTTTCTTGCCTGTGCTATCCTAATCTTTATGTATACTATACTTCTGACATTCCTAGGGAAGGGATATTTTGAAGGAAAATAAGGATTCTTCATTGTCCACTTCTTCTTCTCCTTCTGTTACTGACTGATCTAGATTTATGCCATAATACAGCTCTTCTAGATATTCCTCCCATCTTTCTGCCTTTTCTTCTTTATCTGTAATTGGCTTCCCAACTACTCTCTTGATGTTCTAATATTTTTCCTCTCTCTGAATGTTTATTACTATAAGTTGCAGTAACTTACCATAGTTGAACTAAATTCTTTCAGTATTTCATATTACTGATAAGATTTTTCAATCAAACAGAAATGCTACAAAAAATCTTGGAAAGGCCACTGGAAAAGAAGGCTGGAAAGAATTATGGTCCCCCAGGAAGCAAAACACTCATTTATTTCATTGATGATATGAATATGCCAGAGGTATGTATTTATTATTGAATTTTAAATATTTAAGAAAAAAATTGTCTTTTTTTGGAAATAATTGTCTTATTTATTTTTTAGTTGAAATTTATAAAGTATCATTTCATATATTATTTGTAATATTTTATTCTTATGGAAATATAATTAATTTTTAATATGTAGGTAGATGCTTATGGAACTGTTCAACCTCATACATTGATTCGGCAACATCTTGACTATAGCCACTGGTATGACAGAACTAAATTGTCATTGAAAGACATTCATAATTGTCAATATGTTTCTTGTATGAATCCAACAGCAGGAAGTTTCACTATTAATCCTCGTTTGCAAAGGCATTTCTGTGTTTTTGCCGTCAGGTATATCTTTTTTCTATAAATATTATTAAGTTTATCATGAATGAATCAATCATGAATTGAACAAAAATAGTAAAATTATTTTCCATCCAACTTTAGAGACAGACATCATCAATAAATAAGACCTAGTTTATTCATTTTGACTAATATCTAAGTAATTAGTTTTAACAAAAATTGAATTATCAGACTGTTCCAAAGATTATTGAATTCACTCAACTATGTGATCAGTTCACAAATAAAATGCCCACACACTGTACTTTAATAATTTCTTTATTATTTGAAATCATATTTCCATAGTAATTTCATACTTATTCTATTGCTAATTTAGTTTTGAAAGAAAAAAAATGAGGATTGTAGTATGATTGAGTGCTTGAAAACTTTACAGTGGGATTCTTTATCAGACTGCTAATTTTAAATGTTCTTTGAAAAGGAAAAGCCAATGGACCAGTTATTTATGTCATTTCAGTATATAAATGTAAACATAATTCTTTATTCTCTATCTATTTCTCCTTCAAACATATTTTAATTTTCTTGACCTACCTACCTTTTGGATATAAATAAGTACATGACAAATTGAAGTTATTCCAAGTTATAGAAAAGAAACAGTCTAAATTTATGCACTTAAATTCATAAGTATTTCAGAGAAATGCTTGATAATACTGACCCACTTCATAAACAGAGTGTTAAACATCAATATACAAATATAAACAAAATTTTCTTAGATAAAAAGGGTAACTTCATTAAGGACAATTGTATCACAGTCTGTCATACTCAGCATAAGAATGCTTTTCTTCTAGCTTCCTCATTTTACTTTTTCATATTCATTATAGTTTTGTGCTTACAAATTATGAAAAAAAAATTATCTAGTTTCATTTTTAATTGATTTATTATGTTTTATTTCAGTTTTCCTGGACCAGAGTCTCTTAATACAATTTATCAATCAATATTGACTCAGCATCTCACAAATCCTGAATTCAGGTTCTCAGCAACAGTAGCTAAATTAGCTTCAAATATAGTAACAGCATCTCTGCTGCTTCACAATAAAATTGCTCAAGTGTTCCTTCCCACTGCATTAAAGTTTCATTACTTGTTTAATCTACGAGACCTGTCAAATGTTTTCCAGGTAAATTATGATTGCTTACATTGAGGGAAATAATATAATATGAAGCAAGGAAAGGTAAAGTAGCAATGTCAAAATAACGCATTCCTTTGGATAGGAAAGAAATATAGAGACCTACCGCAAAGTATGTGTCAACTGTCAATGGACCAAAATGTCAAATTTTATGTTGAAAGCAGAAAGAAAAGTCTGGTGCCATACCTGAAATTGATGTTTGGCATCACCATTGAAGACAAGCACACCTGTATGTGAGGTAGCTTTTGGTGAGATCAATGCGACAACTGGTGAAGTGGAAGTATTGTAAGGTGGTAGTGGGTTTGACATGGACTAATTATGTGCTATTTATGCCCAAAACTGTGTCATATGTGAACCCAAAAATAAAAATTATAATATGTAAAGAGAAAAATGGTAGTCATGATTACAAGAAAAGCTGGATGGTACGAGCACCTGACCCCATGTATGCCATACTGGCTTTACAGGGCGAATGCGCGTAAATTGGCGTACAGAACCCCAAGGGGCTCCTCGCCGAAGGGGCTCACGCATCTGTTGAAATCCGGCCGAGTGGAGTTAGCCAGGGATTTCTCCGAGATACTTCTCCAACCGACCGGCTTGCGAGTTGCGGATTATGTTGCTCAGATTGCATACGGCTCCCACACCCGAGCTTTTGACCTCTTGGAAATGCACTCCGCCCGTAACGGCGAGAGTGCCCTTGGGGCTGCTGCCTTACCCAAAGGCTGGTGGCTTCAATTGCTGGGGCCCCTACTCTTAGGTTACACATACCCAGGCACCAACTTGCTAGCACCGCCACCGTGGGTTTTTGAGCTCCTGACAGAGTCCAACCCAATTGTGAGCAGGGCTGCCACCCGGTAGAGCAACAGCTGGGCTAAAGCTCACCCCTATCTACCTGTATTTTTTGCTGAGAGCTCAGGTCAACCTCATCTGGTGCTTTGAGCCAGCCCAGAGGGCCTCTTTCCCCAACAAGGGCCCCGGTGGGAGCGAGTACCCCCCTGTAGCTGGCCGGGTTCAACCTTAATGGTAGCGCTGGCACTTCTAGTCAAGCGTAGCCTTTTCCCCCTATAAAGGCGACTGCTCCACCCTGATAAAAGAGAGTACCATGTTACAACTAGCATTTGAAGCTTCCCGCTTCTTCCGGATTGCAGCACCTGGTTTCAGAGGCCTAGCTCAATGTCACTTTCGACAAAGGAGTTCATAAGGCAAAGAAGGAAACATGTTAAAAACCTTTCTTATCTCTCCCACTTTTTGAAATGTTTCCCCTGAAAATAAGCAAACAAAAAAAAATACAAGTTACAGCGAGTGTCTCAAGAAGACTTATGTGACTACATTATTTTTCTGAAACACCAATGTAAAGTCTCAGTTTTTCAAAAGTCTGTCTTCGCAAGGCCTTGGTAATTATATCACTATTCTGCTTGAAATTTCTATGTACACTGGGAAGATTTCACCAAGTTCATATTTTTCTCGTAAATATTCAGATATTGAATATTCCCAGCTCATTATTCTTGCTTAAGCAAATAAACCCACATTTTGATGAATGACATGGTTCACCATCTTCACAATCTGAGAGGCAACTAACAACACTATTGCAATTTAGCATTTCTCCAGGTGTGCATTCTTCAATATCTCTTGCTCCTTCATTGACATGTTCTGAGTTTTGCTGTGTTTGACAATTCTCTCAATCACAAGTTGTTAAGGGATCTGAACTTATTTGTTTTGAGTGGCAGACTGGATATGATGAACAGAATGAGCCTGAACAGCTACTGTCCTTCATGATGATACACTCTTTATCATCACCTCATGGAAAGCTGTCTCATGGGATGTCACATTCACAAGTGTGACATCCATTTGCTCCAACTTTGAAACCGTATTCACACATTTGTGCTCATATGTTGTGGTCACAATCTGACTAAGAAGCACTTCTACCAGTAGCTTTTACCCTCTCAACTTTTTTTATACTGCACTTTGACCCCACTTCCCATTGTTCCTGGAAGTTTGTCTCCATTATAGTTGACACACCAATACACCAAACCATTACGACTGCATTGCCAAGGTTCAAACTGACCTGACTCAGGTGAACACAGTGGCACATAGCTTTTACCTTCCTTTTCATTAATTATTAGAAGTTCAGTCAACATTTTCTATTATAAGAACACTGTTACATTTTGAGGTTGACTGAAATGGTTTCCAAATTGCTCACATGCAAAGCAGAATGGCAGATTCACATAACACACAAGTGACACACTTGTTTTACTGGCATACTGGAGCGATCCTGGATGTTACTTCTGGTAGTCTGGAGCAGAAATTCTTGGATCTGGGAAGGCACAAAGGCGGAAGATGCCTCCTCCTCATTCCAAGTATAAAACCAAGCATTGACCCTTCGTCTCAGCAGCTTACTGACTGTCGGCATGGCTTTGAGATGACATATTCCCAGGTTAATTTGGCATATTCAGGCAGTTTATTTTGTTGTGAGAGTTATCTCTTCTCAAAATAGTTAGCAAATACTTAGCTCTTAAACATTCGACTAGAGCTGCCTGTTAATCGTCATCATTGAACACCTTTGAAGAACTAACTTTTTATCTCCTTGCAGCTTACCTTCTGGACTCACTGTTTCCCTACCACCTCTCATGTGGTTCATTTCACCCAATCCACCTCTTTGTTTCAAATCCTCTCCCTTAGGGTCATCCAGGTGGTGGGGTAAAGCAAAAATTCCAGGGTGATTGCCCTGAGGCTGCGGGAAATTTTCTTAATCCAGGTAGCGACACTCTGTCATGTTGCCAAAGGTTTATGGTTCCAGTAGTCTTCACTTTCCCAACACAAAAAAAATTCTTTGTTCATATATATATATAATTAATGGGGAAAGGACAGAGAGATGGAAAGAAGGTGACTTACCTGAGGTTCATAGATGGTAGATACCTTGTGAGGTTTAGAGTACGTGAATTTTCGGAGGCACCGCCCCCTTCATCAGAAAGTTAGGAAGACATTTCCAGCAATTAATAATACTTTATTAATTATCATTATGCTTGACTTGATCTATTCTTGTATCTCAATATGTTAAATTAAATAAATATAACACTTTACAAGTGCTCAAGTGCTGCCAGGCAGTATGGTATAACATCCATGGTAACCATAAAAGGTTAGATTATGTTTAGACTGTTATTCACATGTGAATGAATGTTCCAATTAATGAAGATTGGGATCATAAATTTTTTATCATATGAATTTTTAGTATTGCATGTAATTGGTTATTAAAATATAGTAATAGTAATATAGTACAACAACAATGGCATTATCTGCAAAGAGTTTTTAGGGTACAAGCATACACTGAAAACTTATTATTAGGGAATAAATAAGAAGTTCTCAGGATTTCACCCGGGTTATGTCATTTATAAGATACGACATTTCGAGGGCGAACACAGGTGAACACTGAAGACAATGGCGGAGATAGTCCTCAAAATGTCGTATCTTATAAATGACATAACCTGGGGTGAAATCCTGAGAATTTCTTATTCAGTCTATCCACCGGGAAAGCCTACATTCTCTAATATTAGGGAATAGTTTGTGAATATAAATTAGTACTTGTACATGTTTTTGACACTAGTGTTTTAATAACATTAATCATTAGCAAATGACAAGAATATCTCTGTGTCCAAATAAAATATTTTATTTAAAGCAATTGATCATTTTCATCTATTCATATCTAAGTGTTCAAATTATATTCTTTCCCACTATTAAGTGTTTGCAATCAATACACAATTATAAAATTCCATTTCAGGGTTTGTTGTTTAGCCAAGGGGATTGTTTAGCAGCCCCTACAGACCTTGTTAGACTCTGGATGCATGAAACACAACGTGTTTATGGAGACAAATTGACAGATGATAAGGACATTGAGGCCTTTTCCAAAATTCAAATGGATATTGTAAAGAAAAGTTTTGAGGTAATTTTAATATAGGTTCGATCTAAAAATTTAGTTCTTAAGTGCCAGCTTTTCCAATTTTTTCATATTGCTTTATATTTCAATTTCAGGATTTAGATGAAGGAATTGTAGTGGAAAAGCCTAATTTGTTTTGTCATTTTGCTCAAGGAATTGGTGAACCAAAGTACATGCCAGTCAAAGACTGGGCCATTTTAACAAACTTATTACAGGATGCTTTGATAAGTTACAATGATCTTGTGGCAGCAATGAATCTTGTACTTTTTGAAGATGCAATGACACACATATGCAGGTATATAATGGAAAGTATTCAATTTAACTTCTGAAAATTGGAAAAATATTTAATATTGCAAAATGGATATGAACAAAACTTCTACTAAACCATCCAATTGAATAAAAAAATACTCTCCATATAAGGAATTTAGAATTAGGATGAATGTAAAAATTAACAGACAATCATTGAATATAAAACATTACTGAAAAGATTTTTATGGGCCAGACATTTTGATGTGAGTTTAGTATTTTTCTCTAATAGCTACAATCTGAAGACCCTCAGACATGTCTTACTGTACAGGCAAAAGCCAGACTTAATATTTTCTGTTTATAACACTTTCTTAAGAGAGTGTGAGATCAATAAATTTAGTGTGTGTGGATGTTTCATAATAATGGTCACCTATGCATTGACTTTCTTTGAAAGTAGTGGAGCCTATATTTAACACTCAGGTTAACAAACAATGATATATTTGAAATGTGAAAAAGTTACACATTGGGTAATTGGACAATTTACATTAAATCATATGCTCAGCATAGTATTACAAACAAAGAAAGACACATGTTAAGTGTAGAGAGGAATTAAATAAGACAGAAAGACTGAAAATATTCAGCACAGCCATGGCTCAATCCTTGAGTCTCACAGAAATCCCTGCTGTAGGTGTGAGGCTCATTAGCCAATTGCACTACCTTACAACTTACCAAATATAATCAGGATGGAGAAGAATTTTGAGCACCCATTATGGATAAATTACAAATTATTGGTGCATTTGAAACATAACGAAGTCACACACATTGGATATTTGGATAGCAAGTAAGGATAGAAAATGGGGTAGAAACGAAGGAAATACGCTTTAAGTCATATGGTCAGCAGAGAATTATGCTCAGAGAAAGACATATAAATTAAGTGTAGAGACAAAAGTAAGAAGAAAGAAAGACTGAAAAAATTCGGCGCTGCTGGGACTCGAACCCGGATTGTTACATAGCCACCACTGCAGTCGTTGAGTACCTTGACATTATGCTACACTGTCAGTGTAACAAAGATAGTTAGTATTGAGGTTATATGGGTTATTTAGTTGGAATGGATAGAGAGAAGTGGGATAAAAGAGTTATTAGGAGCATCCATTTCGGATAAATTTCACATTAATGAAATGTTTTAAACATGAGCTTTTATTATATGTATTTCTAACCATATTGCATTCTTTAAAACACTTTCCCACCTTTCTACCATATTTTTATTTTTACTCACTATTGAATTACCAAATTCATATATATCAAAAAAAATTCCAAGTTATATTATCATTATATATGATTCTGCACTAGCAATTTAGAAAATTGTACATTATATTTTTGATAGATTATTTATTTTATGTGTTGCTAGAACTGAGGGACAGGTCAGAAGAGACAGAAAAGTAATATAATTTAAAAGTGAAGTTATTATTTATTAATTCACATTTTAGTATCTAATGCACACATGATAGTACTTAACTTTTTACGTTGATATACCAATTTTAAACTATTAAATTCATAGAATCAACAGAATATTAGAAACACCTAGGGGAAGTGCATTGTTAGTTGGTGTTGGTGGATCTGGAAAACAGTCATTGTCACGTCTGGCTGCCTTCATATCAAGTTTAGAAGTGGCACAAATCCAGTTACGGAAAGGTTATGGAATACCTGATCTGAAGGTAAATATTAAATTGCATAGTTGTTTAACATGCAATCACTAGTGAAAATCAGAATAATGAGTCAAATATAATTGAATAACGTTAATTAAAGAAGTTATTATAAACTTATTTATATATTTAAAGACATAATAAAAGCCAACTTTAAAGTAAAAGTATCTATGGTGTACAGTCATTTTTGCATGTAGTACTTACTCCATAGTGTCACGCCTGAGACAGTTACGTTGTTGTGTGATGAAACCCTCCATGCTAACCTATCTTGTGTCAGCCTTTTCATATCTCCATTACTAGCACATCCCACAACCTCCCTAATCTCCTTGCTCTCCTTTTGTACTTACCCCACACACTCCCCTCTAATGCTACAAGACCCTCTTCTCTTAAAACATGGCCTATTAACCTATCCTTTCTCTTGGTCAGCGTCCTCCATAGTGATTGCTTTTCCCCTATTAACTTCCATGTTAGTGATTCTATCCACCCATCTAATTTTCAGCATTCTCCTATAGCACTACATTTCAAAGGCTTCTATTCTTTTCTTTTCTGCAACTCCAATTGTCCACGTTTCACCCCCATATAACACCACACTACATAATAACATTATTAGCAATGATTTCCTAATATTCACACTTTATTACCTGTAAGTAAATTACACCTTTTCATGAAAACCTTCCTTGCCAGTGCTATACACTCTTTATGTGTACTATACTTCTACCAACCCTAGTTATTAAACTTTCTAAGTAGCAGAACTTCTTAACTTCCATCAAAATATCCTTTCCCAATCTAACACCCTTTGTTATTCCAATGTTTCCTGCACTACACTTCATTACCTTGGTTTTCCCTCTATTTAACCTAATATTGAACTCTTTCTCCAGGACTATGTTCATGCCATTTATTATTGTTTCCAAGTATTATTCTGACCCCCTAATATAATATTATCATCCGCAAACTGTGGGGTTTTTATTTCTTCTCCTTGCAGTATGATGCCTTTTCCATGTTCCTTTTCAACGTTCTTCATCACCTGTTCTATATACCAGTTAAACAGCATGGGTGACAGACTACAACCTTGTTTTATTCCTTTCTTGATTTCTGTTTTCTTTCCTTGATCTTCAATTATAATTACTGCTGACTGTCTTCTGTAGAGGTTGTGTATAAGCCTTCTTTCTCGATATTATATTCCTGTGCTCTTCAAAATTCAAAATAGGATGTTCCAGTTCACATTATCAAGTGCTTTTTTCTAAATAGACAAATGCCATGAACATTGGCCAGCTTTTTCTCATCCTGTATTCTAAAATTAGACACTAAGTCAATATTGTTTCTCTTGTCCCTACATTTTTCTTAAAAAACTGATCTTCTCCTAACTTGCATTCTATTTGACATTTCTTCCTCCTATATATAATTTTTTTTAAATTTTTTGCATGCATGAGATACTAAACTAATTGTCCTGTGCTGTTCACATCTATCAGCCCCAGTCTTCTTCAGTATAATGATGCTTTTACTAAAATATTCTGGTATTCTTCCAGTTTTGTAAATTTTGCAAACTATCCAGAACAGCCATGATATTGTTTCTTTGCCTGATCTTATTAACTCTGTTGGAATGTTATCAATTCCCGGAGCTTTACAATTGCTCAGGTTGTTAGAGCCCCATCAAACTCTGACCTTAATATTTTGATATATATATTTATATACACATACACCTAAATGATGGCCAACACCAGTCATCTCTCTCCCCCTCCCCCTTTCTCCTCATCACCCCTCCCTCCCCTCTCCCTTTCTCTTCACCCCCTCCCCCTCTCTCTCTCTTAGCCAAATGTCATAATTCTGGACATTTTTCTTTTGCTAGGAGTGGCCAGATATAGCTCATTAGTATTGATTTTATATCTTCATTCCTTTTTTTTATAATTGTAAGGAGTGCAACTTTTTTATGGAGCCCTGAAAGTGGGTGTGAAATTACTCTTTTAAAAAGAATATCATTTTTCATACATTTCAGCTCAAAAATGACTGTAAACAGATGTCTTTACAAGATGTTTCTTCAATGCATGAAAAAGTTTATCTTCCAAATCTCCAGTTTAGTTGAAAATTTTTGTATATCTTATATCATTTCCACAAGCGCATATTCCCTACAATTTGTAATTTAGCACATTGACAGTTATTTGGTTATGACCATAAGTATGAAAAATCCTGGAGCCAATCAATATCTTCTTCTCAATCTTCCTTTGCTTCATTAAAAGGAGATCTGTATACTGAGTCACCACAGCAAGTCTTTTCCTTTCTCTTAAATTTTAATGACAAGTTTCATTACATCATTTATTTTCAGAAATTTCTCACATGGGCACTGTTGATGAACCATACAGTGATAACATAAAAACTGAAAAAGTATAAAACCAATATTGATTTTTATAACATGAAAGTAGTTTTACTTCTTTAATATTTTAAATAAAGAAAGTTAATTTTAGGAAGAAACCACATATTATGGCAATATAGTATGCAGGAATGTGTGATAATTTTCTCACAGGTATGAAAGTTTTCAAAATGCCACCTGTTAAATGTTTTTCTTGTAAATATGCTTTGATTAATTCAAATAAACCACAAGAAGTCCATAAACAGAAATCTTTTTATTGATTCATCAAGAACATTTAAAACTGTAGACTAATGAGGCTACTGTGTCAGCATGCACACTCATGCTCAAGCGCATTTCTCATTCCAGACAGGATTCTTGTGCTATAAAGGATGTAGCCCAGATGTATGTGGGAGGGAGTACACTGAAAGGCAGGTAGTTTAAAGTATTTGAAATCAAAGCAGAAAATCACACTCTAAAAATACTATTATTTTAAAGTTTCTTTAAATTATGAAACCAATAATTCCTCCTAAATTAATTCATGTGTTGTAGCACATATGTATCAGCTGTCACTGGTTCCAAGTTTCAAAAATGTGTCATGAAACTCCATTTTTATGGTGGCCCCTACTTGTGAATAATAATATACACTTATGTGCTGCTAGAAGAGAGAACTAAGTCGATACAAATCAAAATGTAATTTTAGTATAGACTACAAATGCTTCAGTTCTCTAAAATACTGAGAATCTACAATGAAAATAAAAGACTTCAGTTGTTATAACAAATATAGCATGCATGCCTGCAAGAATCCAAAAGGAATTGATGATATTAATTGTTACAACAGTCTACAAAAATCATCATGAATTGTACTTGTAAGCACTATGACTGCAGTCCTGTAGCATTTACTAAAAATCAAAAAATATGTAGTCAAACTTCACTTGATGAGCACCTTATGTAACAATTGATTCACATAATGACTAAAATTAAATATAAGAAAATAAATTGCTTAATGATCAGATGTGATAAGATGAGTCTCTTATGGAAAAAATTGCCAAACTTAACAATATTACATATTAGAGGAGATGGTATTACTGGGCCATTAGCCAATAAAAGCAGTCTTACTCTGTTGATTGGTGCAATTTCAAGTAGTGGTTTAAAAATTAAACTTCTGCTCTCATACAATTTAGACAATCCATGAGCCTTCAAGAAGTACAAATTCCAGCAGAGCAAGTGGAGATCCTAAAGGCTTGGATGAATCTTACAGATTGGATCTTGATGAAGTGCTTGTTCCATCTGGGGTGAATTTGTCACTCTGTGCTTTGCACATTATTGACAGTGCTCTTGCATATCATCCTAGCTGAGATGATCTCCTTGATTAATTTAAATTCGAAGAAAGACAAGAATAGAAAATTTTCAAACGGGCCAGGGACTCAAACCACGAACATTTGATTTTATGAGTAGTCACTTTCCACTGAGCTAATATGAGTTGACTTCCAAGGACGGATTCAACATCCCTCCATTCCCATAAACCTAAGCCAGGGTCACCTACAATTCATGTCTTTCTTCTAAATTAGCTATATGCTCCTACTTGAGCTTCAATTGAACCATTTCTACTTCCTTTGATTTGAATTTAAATTCATCATTATCCATTTCCTATCTCACAACGCTACTCCTTTACTGCAGTCCATGGAGCAGCAGGTAATTTAAAATTTTAAAATGCTCTCCACTAAAGCACTAAAAAGCATTGGTAACTGAATGAACCTATCTTACTGTGAGAGTTTTGGAAAGATCACTTTCACAAAATTGGCTCACTTATGATGAATGAAAGAGCATGGGAAGGGGTCACCAAAAGGGGTCTTATTTCTGCATGAAAGAAGCTTTAGCCAGATAGCAATCTCAAATGTGACTCCAAAGGGCTTGAGCAACTACTTGTGGAGCCTGTAACCAATGGCATTAAGTCTCTGGTTAAGAATATGTTGTAAGAGGTGGATAGAAATGGCATTAATGAACTAGTGGAAGAGCTCAACCAGAAGCTGACCACCAATAAATTTATGGCTTTGCATTTCATGTCACAGCAAGAAGATATGTATAAGGTGTCTTTAGGGGTAGAAGAGATAACAGGCTCAACAGAGCAACAGCCTTCCAGAGAAAAAAGGGAGATGCTGAAAACACTTGAAACTGATGCATCATACATTGAGACATGTCACCCTAATAAAGCAGTATCTATGAACAGTACAAATTAATTTAATGAAAATGTTGTTTCACCGACACTAAATTTTGAAGCATAAACAAATGTCCTCAGACAACATTTCTGTAAATAAAAGTTTGTATTATTAGCAATTGGCAGATCAATTCTTTTTGCTGAGTCAGAGTTGATTCACTCAGTGCTATGAGTCAATTCTTTTAAATGACTCTTCAGCTCTCCAAATCCCATCTATTCTCAATGTTGAGCAATAATGGGGGTAGGGACAAATACACTCAATACTAGAAACAAAATATGTAATAACTATAAAGTAATTTATTTTTGGTAAAGAGTTTTAAATTTTTTTTTGATGGTTAATAAATTTTGAAGAATATTTGAGACAAAATTTTTACCTAACTTATAATGTGTGTTAAAAAATATGTGTTGTAGGTCGGGTTGGGGAATTAAATTAAAAGGGAAATTAAAAAATAAGAAGAAAATTATTTATAAAAGAATTTAACTAGGGAAATATGTACACAATTTGAGGTTCAGCAAAGCAATCAGATCTAATACACCTCAGGATAAAAATCATGGGCGATACTCTCCCTAAACGTTAAGGATTGGAAACCTGACAGCATACCTCATTTGTAGGGTGTCGTCAATTGTCTGCCAGCTTCTCTGTAGGGCATCGTCTTCTTCAGCACATCTGAGACCAAGAATCAATATTGAATAGGGTTTTGCAAACTTAGTAGTCTGTACATATCTTGTGTTTGAGTCCCACCAAGAACAGAAATTTATGTCTGTGTTACTCTGTATTCATGACTTTCAATTCTGATCTAACTTTTCTTTCTTGGTTGCTATGAGAATGATTTAAGGCTGATTCTGAAAAAAAAACTGCCATTAACTGTTATTAGGATAATGAAAATGACAATTATTTTTCCAATCCATTCTCTCAAAATAGTTTACAAAAAATCATAATTATTTGACCCTTTTAATTTTTTTGCCACTGCAGACATAGTTTTTAATAAAATGTGCTTTCATCCACATAAATTATAATTTTGGGCTCAGTATATGCTATATTTAGAAAATAAAATTCTCCTTAGACAATGTACCATTTGTCTTGAAGTAAAGTAAACATTTATCATCATCATTACCACAGTCTATTACAGGCTCTACAACTTTTTAAATTAATTAATGTATTGGAAATTTAATAATAATTTGTAATTAAATATTATGAACTTGTTTGCTTGTTATATTTAGATGGAGTTGTCTGGATTATATATGAAATCGGGAATGAAAAATGTTGGAATAATGTTTCTAATGACAGATGCCCAAGTTCCCAATGAGCATTTTCTAGTGCTGATCAATGATATGTTAGCATCAGGGGAAGTTCCTGATTTGTTTCCAGATGATGAAGTAGAAAATATAATTGCTGGAGTTCGTAATGAGGTAAGTAATTAAAACAAAGACTGTGAAATTAAACATACTTTTGTCTTAGATGCAGGTCTTCTTATTTCAAATTGCAAACAAACGGAAGAAAGCAGAAATAATAACTACATATAAATTAATGTTGTTTGCTACTTAATTTTACAATTTTTATATAAAGAATTCAGTATATGAAGAGTTTCACTTTTATTTTCTAAAGGTATTTTGATTCAAAATGAAAAAGTAAAAGAATCATCAAACACTTGAGTATAAACAACAACTTATGTGTTGTATTCACATTAATTAATTAATGTGGACAGGAAAGAGAGAGAGAGTTATAGCAACTGACTTACCTTAAATAAATAGTTGCTGTCACCAAGCTAAGCAGTATGAACATGGCATGTTATGAAGTGTCTAAACATCTTCCTCATGATAGAATCGGTCTGCATGTTGAGCTGGCTGGCCACACATTTTGTGTTCCTAATTATCAGCTAGATTAATTTGTAAGTCTAAAAATAGAACATACTCATTTTCTATTGTAATAATCTAGTACCTCTATTGTTAATAGGTGAAAGGAGCAGGATTACTTGATTCCAGAGAAAACTGCTGGAAGTTTTTCATTGATAGAGTTCGTCGTCAATTAAAAGTTGTTCTTTGCTTTTCACCTGTTGGTTCAACTTTGAGAGTGAGAGCTCGAAAATTCCCAGCCATTATTAATTCTACTGCTATTAATTGGTTTCATGAATGGCCCCAGGAAGCTTTAGTGTCTGTTTCCAAAAGGTTTTTAGAAGAGCTGGAAGCTTTGCCGGTATGAAATAGTTTATTGCCAAATTTAAATTTAAGAATTGATTTGTACAGTAAATTAGGTTATTTTTAATATGACTAAAATAATTATATTTTCCAAAAATATATTTCAAATACAAAAAATTTTTCAATAGATTTTTATGGCACCTCTCCTTCACAGGTTTTGTAAGATGCAACAAGGAAGTTTACACAAATTCAAATGTATGTTTTAGTTTTATTGGGTACTGGACATGGCATAGATATTTTGGTTTTTTACTTTTAGCTCTTTGAAATTTAGCTCTCACACAGTTTACTATAGAATCAAAGTGTATCTAGTATATCTAACATCTATAAGAATTCACTAAACCATGTCTTTAAACTATAAATGTTAATTTCATTCAAATTATTGAATTATATTATGTAGCCAACTGTTTGATGTAAAAAATAAATGTATTAATCATGTGATTTATATCATTTAATAGTTTATGGTTTGAAATTTATTGTTCACATAAGCATTTGTTTTCATTACATATAATTTTTTTAATCAATCATTTCAAACATAAAATAATTTTAATACATCTTGAAATTCTATACTAATATAAACTTAATCATGTAATGTAGTTTAATTGAAGCAATATATTATTTTTCATTAATAGTATGCTATTACTTGTAAAGGAGAGCTATCTTGAATCATCTTCAAGATTTATGGCTTATGTGCACACATCAGTAAACTCAATGTCACGTGTTTACCTACAAAATGAAAGACGTTATAATTACACTACTCCAAAATCATTCCTGGAACAAATTAGTCTCTATGCTAAACTCTTAAATCAAAAAAGTGCTGAACTTCAAGGGAAAGTAGAAAGACTGGAGAATGGACTTGAAAAGCTAAAGAGTACTGCAGAGCAGGTTAGTGATTATGCAAATGAGAATCATGAATAGTTTTGAGTTTATAAATAACATGAAAATGATTTTACAATTATTGTTTCAAACACTTTTCTAATCATGGAAGTACTCAAACAAAGCTAATAATTAATTTCATAGCATAATTTCACCTATTGAATAGAAAATTGTTTTAGGTTGATGATTTAAAAGCCAAGTTAGCCATACAAGAAGTAGAATTGAAACAGAAAAATGAAGCAGCAGATGCTCTTATAGACATAGTGAGAATTGAAACAGAAAAAGTCTCAAAAGAAAAATCTCTTGGTATGTACATATCAAAGTTTATTGTACTTATTATAATAACAAAATTTTGCTAACATTCCCTGCTTCTGTTATCATGAATTTAATATTTGTGTCTGCCAGATTACAAATATGAATTGCACTCAATCCAATGTAAACAAAACTTTCTTTAATTTCACTTTATTTTTATTCATTTTCAGCTGACGAAGAAGAGCGAAAAGTTGGTATGATTGCTCAAGAGGTGAGCAAGAAGCAACAGGACTGCGAAGAAGACTTAGTGAAAGCAGAACCAGCTCTTTTGGCAGCTCAAGAAGCTTTGAACACTTTAAATAAAGCAAGTTACCTCTTTCCTATGCAATTCTTGCCTGCTTCCAAAGATCCATTCACTCGAATGCCAGCACCACTGCATATGCAAAATTAATGTATATATAATAACAAAAACAACAATTGTGAACCACATGGTCTTGAGGGAAATGGCAAGAAACATAAGTTTTTGAGCCAAGCATGAAACTCTCAGGGGTCTTGGCTTTTAATTAATTAATTACAGGGGAAAGGTTTATTTAATAATACACTAACTTATTGGAAAATTAGCAAAAATTACTTTAAAACTGCCAATAGTATATAAGTGTTACAGTAAAATGCCCTTTGTGTGTAGTATTGGCATTGATGAGTCATTTCAGCAAAATACAGTGAACTACTTAATTATATTTATTTATTCTGTTCGATGTTTCATGCAATGAAATTAAATACGTAAACTGTAATTTATAAATTCCTGATACTTAAAAATTTTATTTTCAAATTGTAAAGCTTACTCTTTAATTTCACAGGCAAACCTTACAGAATTAAAATCTTTTGGGTCGCCTCCAGGTGCAGTTACAAATGTCACAGCTGCAGTAATGGTTTTATTAGCTCCAAATGGTAAAATCCCTAAAGACAGAAGCTGGAAGGCAGCAAAGGTATTCAGTTCTTAAGTTTTCTCTCCATATTTTGATGCACTTTAAATCTATTATTTCAAATATAAGTGTATTATAATACATTAGTCTACGAGCAAATTACAATGATTATAATTTAAGTTATTACATGTTAGCCTTGTTTTAAGGAGAATTTAAAAATTGTCTAAACTACATGGCAAATTTCTAGGAGGTACATTTGTAGTTCATTTTTAAATGATTTGCCTTCTAATTATTAATTTTTGTTAACTTGTTGAAAAGTTTTGCGCGTTTTATATATGTGGATATTTGTCTGTGGTGATTTTACTTAATGATTTTGACCCCTTGTACAAATTTCATTATTAATGTATTTTTGTGGGGTTACTTTGTTGGGGTGTTCTTTTATTAATATAATTACTTTTTATACATATAAGGAGTACACAGGCGGTACCAAATAGATTATATTATGGTCAGACAGAGATATAGGAATCAGGTGCCACATGTTCACCTGAGGGTATAGGTCCCCAGGGAGCCGCGAACAAGAAAAGATAGAGATCCTTTATCAATATTTCGGTGAGCTGAGTCTGGCTATGAATTTGCTATCAAAGTTGATATGGAACAGGAAAGGAAAGTGAGATATAAGGTTTGTCTCCAAGGATTATATAGGTGGAAGGAACGTTGAGAATAGATTGGTAGGTGGGTGAATTCGCCTAGGTCTTACTAGGTAAAACTCAAGAGGTCGCAGTAGTTACCAATCAAAACACAGATGTGTTTAGATAGTTTCAGATATGTTATAATTACAGTCAATATTGCACACTGTAAGAAGTGGGAAAGGAATAGAAGACTGTTAGGGTGAACTCTAAAATGGAAGCAAAGCAGAACCTTAGGCCAAGCTATTCGTGATCGACTTCAAGGAAAGTTGGAGTGGAAACCTATTTAAAAGGGTCAATAGTCAAGGAGAGCTGACAAAGCTGACACACACATTCTCTTGCAACTGCTACTGGTGTGATTGACCTGAATTGCAAATGTATCAAAGAATGCGTCAATCAAGTAACACAGGCAAATGACCTCTGCTATACGGTGATTCATAACACAGATGCTGGACTGCAAAACCTACCCAGTAGCAGATGTGTACTCCGACCAGAATCTGTTGATTATGAAATGAAGGCTGAAACTGAAGAAACTCAAGAAAGGACTAAAACTAAGAAATGGGAATTCAAAAAACTGAAACAACAGGAGGTACTTCACTTTCAAAGAAGATAACAAGAGTAGTTTAATAAGAGAAAGGAGAAAGAAACAATATAGAAGAGATTGGGCATTCTTGAAGAAAGAAATGATTAGAGCAGCCGATGAAAAATTATAAAAAATAGCTCAGACCAATGACACAAGAAATAATAAAAATGATTGATGAAAGGCGTAAATTTAAAAATGTGAGATATGAAAATGGAAAAGAGCAGTACAGATGCTTAAAGAATGAGAGCAACCAAAGAGGCAATGAGAGAGAAGTGCAAAGCAGTTGAAGATTTCATGGTGAAATGGAAAATCAAAGAAACATCCAGAGAGTGGAAAAATATTAGCAATAACATCAGGAGACCAGTTGGGAAGACAATTCTGGATAAAGAAGAATAGGCAGAAATATGGAAAGAATATCTACAAAAGTGGAAATCTGGATCAGTCAGTAATAGAAGAATAAGAGAAGGTGGAGGAAGAAGAGCTGGGGTCGGAGTTTAAGAGGGCACTGGTAGATCTGTAAAACTCTATGAATTGATAACTGTTATATCTTCTCAATTATATTGTTACTTATACATACTACTTTAAGAATATCTTTGTAATTATTATTCTGTAGATCGTTAATTGTTATTGCACGTATTCTAAGAGCAGGAAACTTGTTACATTCTGATTCTCCAATCTTTTCCTGTTCTTCATTCTTCTGAAGTATACAATAAAAGCATTCCAGCAAAGTTGATAAGATCATCAGGCACAGAAGCAATATCATGGCTGTTGAAGATAGTTTGTGAAATCTACCAAACAAGAAGAATACCAGAAGATTTTAGTGTAAGCATCATTATACCCATATTGAACAAGACTGGGGCTGATAGATGCAAACACCACAGGTATCACAATTATGCAAAATATTGAAGAAATAGTATATAGATGGATGGAACGTTAAATAGAATGCAAGTTAGGAGAAAATCAGTTTGGTTTTAGGAAGAATGTAGGGACAAAAGATGCAATTGACTCTTCATCTAATTTTAGAAGACAGAATAAGACAAAACAGGGCTACATTCATGGCATTCATAGATTTATAATTTGCCTTCAATAATGTGGAATTCACTATCAAGGATTTTGAAGAGGACAGGAGTAAAACATCAAGAAGAATTATCCTTTACCTCTGTAGGAGGCAGACAGCTGCAATTAGAATTGATGATTAAGAAAAGAAAGCAGAAATCAAGAAAGGAGTTAGACAAGGATGCAGTCTGTTAACTTATACATATAACAGGTGATGAAGAAATTTAAAAATGAATAAGGAAAGGAAATCAAACTGCAAGGAGAAGAAATAAAAGCCCTATGTTTTGCTGATGATATTGTAGTATTAGGGGAGTCAGAAAATGACTTGGAAAATGGCATGAAGATGGTCCTGGAGAAAAAGTTCAACATGATGATTAGTAGAGGGAAAACCAATGTAATGGAGTGTGGTATTGGGAAAAGTGTAATAACGAATGGTGATAGATTGGAACGGAAGTTAAGAAGTTCTGCTACTTAGGAAGTGTAATAACTAGGGATGGTAGAAGTATAGTAGACTTAAAGAGTAGGATAGCGCAGGCAAGGAAGGTTTTTGCAAAAAAGAGGAATTTACTTATGGGTAATGTAAGTGTGAATATTAGAAAATCCTTGCTAAAAATGTTCGTATGGAGTGTGGTGTTATATGGGTGCAAAATGTGGATGATAGGAGTTGTGGGAAGGGAAAGAATAGAAGGCTTTGAAATGTGGTGCTATAGGCAAGTTGCTGAAAATCAGATGGGTGGATAGAATCACTAACGAGGAAGTTATAAACAGAATAGGGAAGAGCGAACAATATGGAGGATGTTGACTAAGAGAAGGGATAGATTAATAGGCCACATTTTAAGACATGAGGGTCTTGTAAAATTAACAATAGAGGGAAGTAAGTAGGATAAGAACAGAAGAGAGAAGCAAAGGATGGAATACGCTAAGAAAATTAGAGATGATGTGCTAGTTATGAGGAAATGAAAAGGCTTGAGCAAGATAGGTTAGCATGAAGGGTTGCATCAGATCAGTCTTAGAACTGAACATCACAACAGCAGCATATTTAATAAACTTACATTAAACAGTTAAAAATAATTACAAACAAGTACTTAACCATTCCTTCTACTTATTGAAGAATTCAAGGAGTTGAGTGTTTATATACCATAGTTATGGTTTCTATACCATAACCATAGTTATAATGCATTGTTGATACACTATTATAAGATATTAGCAATATTCAACAATAATATATACTGGGTCTTCTCTGTAGTACTTAACATTTCTTATTGTAAGTTAAACATAATCACAGGAATGTAAATAGTAACATAGAATTACTAGTAATTAAGTAATAATAACAATTTATGTACATTCTTTGATTTGTTCCACATCGCTGAAGTACCACTTCAATTTAATATGACTTAATACTAATACAAACCTACTGTTCTGAGAAAGGGGACTCAGGCTTTTGAAAATAGCCATTTTATTACTTCCTTGGCTTGGCAGTCCCACCTATTGATTCTCTGCTCAGTGCTATCCAAATGTGTTTATTAAATTGACATGATTACATTACCTTCAGTTGTTTTATATATTTATACAAAATATATAAAACAAAGCAGCCTAAAAACCTATTCCTGAGCATATTGCTAACTACCAGAGCACTATTGAACTGTCGAAAACACAATATCCCAATAGCTGCTCGCACCCAAAACCCCATAACCATCATTTCACCTGAACCTCCCTCAAATCTCATCACTTAATTCAGCAGATTCTGAATTCCATATTTGGTAACTCTCTTTCTAAGTCTTGGTTTCCCCATTCACACTCACTTAATTTACGTTTTTCCTTCCATCTGTTTGTGTGTATGTATTGTGCTTGTTTTATGCATGTTAATAAATTTATTATCTATTATTCCATTTCTCTTCCTTTATTTTTCGGTTCTTGTGACCTCTCTTTGAGAGACTGTTGTTGGCTTTGTTTAGTGTCGATTGTTGGTGTCTAATGGCTGGTGCACTGTGGTTTGAATTCAACACTAAGTAACAGTCCACAATGCTGTTCAGTGTGTCCTGAAGAACAGGCCTCAGGCCTTTAGCCTGTTGATGCCAACTATCAATTTAGAAATAAATATCCTACAATTTATTCATATTAATTTTTAGATAACAATGGCAAAGGTTGATGCCTTTCTGGATGCACTAATTAACTATGACAAAGAAAACATACATCCAGAAATAATTAAAGCCATTCAGCAGTATTTGAAAGATTCTGAATTTGACCCTGAATTTGTGCGTAGTAAGTCTGCAGCCGCTGCTGGTGAGTTTGGTTTAACATATATCTAGTACTTGTTAAATCTGCTTTATTCCCTAACATCCAATAAAAATTTTACTTAAAACTTATATTTATTATTGTCTTCGTTTAAAAGGAAATTATACAGAAGCATGCAATACTTAAATCTTTATTCCTAACAATATACACTTTTTCAAATTATATATTATTCGTGTTTAAGTTGAGAATTAATGAAAAATTTACTAATGATGTCTCCTAATATTTATTTTCTACTGACTAAGGGTATCATGTCAAAGTACATTTCAGTAAATAAAAGGAAAAAAGAAATAATTAATTCTTATCCTTCAAAAATACAACAGTGGTTTCAGAAATAGTAATGATTGTGTATAGCATTCAATTTCATTATGCATCTCTTTTTGAGTATATAAGAAGTATGGCCACTTTGGAGTATGACCTACAATAATGAATAACTACTCTAGGGTATATCTAGCAAAACTTTCTGTATTATTCAACCATTTGCACACAATGGTGGAATAATAATTGCACCACAAACAGCTTCTTGAAAATACCATCACCATTCAGGATTTCTTTCAAACTGATTCATTTGTAGGATCAGGATCACACTTTTTACAGTGGAGTAAAGTAAGTAACTTTTTATTGCCAAAAACAATACAATTGTCAAGCAAGCATGAAACTGTTGTACAAAATTATATATTATGAATACATATATTACTGTATAGACTTAAAATTTAACTGAAAGAGTTTTTCTACGTGATACATAGGCTTGTTGTTTAAAAAAAATTTCATAGTCTGTATAACTCTTGTTGGAGGCAGCTTCTTACATGTAATAGTAACCAATTATACACTTTGACCCACAGCCTAAATGAAAGCCAACACATTTATGAATACTACACTAAAGGATTTCAAAATATCCTAAGTGTTACAAATGAATAAGTGCCGCCATTATTTATTACATCCTAAACTAATTGAGCATTCATTCTAAGTTAACTATTGCACATCATACTGCGTAAAATTTATCAGGTTTGTTAAACTGCAATGAATGGAAAATAGTGGAGAATGAATCAGTAATAACTATGAAAGCAAGTTCAACATAGAATTCCTGTGGTTTCTGCAAAAAATGTTTTCAGACTATGGCAGCTGATTGTTGGTGAGACAAGTACAACTGTTTTGAGCATGCTGTAGTGATTTTCTACTGAATATTAAAAACAACATTTTTATAAAATAATGCTAACAATACATTATTTTTGGAAACTTTTGTACACGCTTTGATTCATACATTATAAGTAATTATATAGGTCTCAAATCAAAAGATGTGGACCTCAAAATTCAGAAAATGAGCCAGCAATTTCGTCGGTTTATGAAAGACAAAAGAGGAATTAATTTTACAATGTAAATATTCTGAATTAAATTCATTTTTAATCAAAGATGATTCCTAGATAGGTGGTTTCATTTTTTACGTTTTTATGAGTTATTTAAATAGAGGGGGATTTGGGGTGGATTTTGATTTGGCATTTTTTGGACTATTGTTTTAGATTAGTGAGCACTGATTGAAGAGGCTTAATGTTGGAGTTCAAAAGGGAGGTTTTGCAGGAAATGGCAATGTCGCCTATGAAGAATATTGTACTAGTGTCAGAGTGTTGTGGGATATCATGGCAGAAGACGAAGCTTCTTTGAGGAATGCCCACAGTGATAGGGTGGGGATGGGAGAGGCGTTCATTTATTTGATAGAGAAGGTTCTCGGATAGAGGTAGTTGAGAAGTAATCTGAAGTGATTGTCATTTAGATTGTCTTTGATTTTGAATATAAGGGAGGGGTTATAGATTTTGCCAAATGTTTTTCAATATTTATCTATCAAACATGTATAACAACAGAGTTTACATTAAAAAATTTTAAAAACATATATTATATTATTTATTTTATAATTTATTAGTTATCAATAGCATAAATATTGAATAAAACCTTTCTTCCCTGTAATTTGGTAGTAGTGATATATGAATTTGTAAAATCCATGTGGTTGTGAATATGACAGAAATCATTTAATTGAAAATTGTGTTTATTTATCAATCTATCTGGCTCTTTCCATATTTAAGGTTGCCAATACCCCCCCTTTTTTTAACAACCTAAAAACCGCATTTTGGAATAATTATTCTTCTTGTGTATGTATAGTAAATGCAGAAGCATCTGAAATTTTGCTGTTATTTAAACATTTAATATTTTTAATTTTTATTTTGTTTATTCATAGGGCTATGTGCCTGGGTCATCAATATAATAAAATTTTATGAAGTGTATTGTGATGTTGAGCCAAAGAGAAAAGCATTGGCACAGGCCAATGCAGAATTAGCAGCTGCACAGGAAAAACTTAGTGTTATAAAACGAAAAGTTGCGGTAAGAATCAGATGTTATTTGGAATAAAAGTTATGTCAGATGAACCTTTAAAGATAATTGTATTTTGTTGGCATCAAATAATATAGAATATAATTTACAGAGCCTTGAGGAACAGTTGGCACAATTGACTTCTGATTTTGAAAAAGCCACAACAGAAAAATTAAGATGTCAACAAGAGGCAGATGCCACCACTCGTACAATTGAACTAGCCAATAGACTAGTTGGAGGCCTAGCTTCTGAAAATGTTCGTTGGGCTGAAGCTGTAGCAAAGTGAATATTCACATTATCTGTTTATATTTTGAGTATTAAAGTAGCAATAAATTTTAATTGATTATTTTACTGGTATTCTAATTTTGATCAGCACTGTCTAATTTAAATTCCAAAATGACTAATTTTTAAATATACAATTTGATATTACAACCTCATTTGTCTGATTTTCTAATCGCCTGTTTATTTTTATATATTTCGGAGTAACCCTCAGTCACTTATTCTCTCAGAATATAATAGAGTTACCATCTAAATTTGTGTTAGTTTCTTATGGATGTAATCTTTCATTTAAGTCAGTATTTTTGAAGAAAGCATTGTCAAACATCTTCCACTAAAAGGTATTTCCATTACTCCTGTTTAAATCCCCCTCCCAAAAAAAATCCTTTGATACTCATGAAAAATCACATGTTAAAATTTTTTATTGTTATTCTGTTTTTTATGTTGTGTTGTTCTTGTAGTATGCAGTCCTAAGACTGGTCTGATGCAACACTCCATGCTAACCTATCTTGTGCAAGCTGCCATTTCCACATAACTAGCACATCCCACAACCTCCCTAATCTACTTGGTCTCCCTCTTCTGTTCTTATCCCACACACTCACCTCTACTGCTAATTTTACAAGACTCTCTTGTCTTAAAACTTGGCCTATTAATCTATCCCTTCTCTTGGTCAACATCCTCCAGATTGTTTGCTCTTCTCCTATTAAATTTCTTGTTAGTGATTCTATCCACCCATCTAATTTTCAGCATTCTCATATAGCACTACATTTCAAAGGCTTCTATACGTTTCTTTTCTGCAATCCCTATTGTCCACATTTCGCCCCCATAAAACACCACACTCCATAAAAACATTTTTAGTAATGATTTTCAAATATTCATACATATTACTCATAAGTAAACTTCTCTTCTTCACTACACTTCATTACATTTGTTTTCCTTCTATTTATCCTCATACTGAACTCTTTCTCCAGGACCATGTTCATGCCATTTATTATTATTTCCTTAATACTACAATATCAGCAAACCACACAGTTTTTATTTATACTCCTTGAAATATGATTCCTTTTCCATATTCCATTTTGACTTTCATAATCACCTGTTCTATATATAAGATAAACAGATGGGTGGCAGACTTATCCTTGGCGTACTCATTTCTTGATTTCTGCTTTCTTTTCTTGATATTCAATTCTAATTACTGTTGACTGTCTTCTGTAGAGGTTATGTATAAGCCCTCTTTATCGATAGTTTATTCCTGTCCTATTTTGCATATCCACTATTAATTTGTCCAAGAGGTTATTCATTATTTAATTTTTTTTCTGTATGAAAAGACATAACTTTCTGAAAAAATTAACAATTTTTTAATATTGTTCATTTTGTCAGTTATATTTGCTATGTGTTTATCCCATAATGACAATCATACAAAACTGATATCATTTATAATTTAATTATTTATTCCCCTCTTACTTACTACAGCTACATGACTCAAGGCACTACTTTGCCTGGAGATGTTCTACTTGTAACTGCTTTCATATCATATGTGGGCTGTTTCACTAAACAATTTCGACTAGATTTACTTAATAAAATGTGGCTGCCATTTTTAAGAACATTGGAGGTATGATTAATGTTGTTCTTAATTAGCACAAATATATAATTTTAAGAAATATAGTGCTATAATTCAGAAAACATCTTTGTCTTTATGTCAAAGCCACCAATACCAACTACTGAAGGACTGGATCCATTAGCTCTTCTAACAGATGATGCACTAGTAGCCTCTTGGAACAATGAAGGATTACCAAGTGATCGAATGTCTACTGAAAATGCAACTATTCTTTCAAATTCAGATAGGTGGCCGTTAATGATTGATCCTCAGGTATACTTTACTCAATTTTATTTTATCAATTATTGTTTTTCTTTTAACAAATTGATGGATTGTTGGAAATTATGTCTAAATAGAGCATATAATCAATAGTGGTTTCAGATCAACTGTATAATTTTACATACTTGACTGTTTACTTCATAAAGTATCTTAACAATAGATGGAGCTTATGTAATAAAGTTATGTTTGTGTTAGCATGAAGATAATATATGAGAAGATTACTATGTAATAGGCAACTAGAAGCCAATAAGCATTTCACTGTTGGTCATGCTGATATACTAGTTAATTTGTAGAAAAAATTCTATAATCACAGATGAGAAACAGTGTAGACAATTGTGATTTGTATAAGATTGTAGCAATATATACTGATTTTACTTTTTTTAAAAAAATTATAGGTGTATATAATATGTTTAGTAAATTGAATTCTAGGACTCCATAAATACTGTGAGGTTATATAAATAAAATTTCACATAAAATCAATAATTCTAATCATTTCTGTGTTTAATAAACAATATGAACATTTCTAGTACTTGCAGATGTGTTCCTATGGCATATATTAATTATAAATTTAGATCTAGTAACAGAGTAGCATATATTTTTTGGATGACACAGTCACCATTTCTGGGAAATTAATGTATTGCTATTGATTTATGAGGCACTTAACTATTCTGAATAACTCTTCAGAAATGTAAAATATTAATTATCCTCATAAGGCAGTGTCAAAGATAACACAATTTATGTTACACAGCTTCAAGGTGTTAAGTGGATTAAACAGAAGTATGGTGAGCAACTTATTGTAATTCGACTTGGTCAGCGTGGTTACTTAGATGCTATTGAGAAATCACTTAGTAAAGGTGCTACTATGTTATTTGAAAATATTGATGAAAATGTAGATCCAGTTTTGGATTCCCTTCTAGGAAGAAATCTAATTAAGAAGGGAAGGTAAGTAAGTGTTTCTCATTCAAAAAAATTAGTAATTGACTGCCTCTTCTAGATTAGTATTGATTAATAAATATTATACATATATACAAAAAGTGGTGGCTTGTGAGTTTTTAAACTTATGTGCTACATCACCCCAAGGAACAATTTTTATGAGGATAATTACATACCATATTAATAATACTACAACAGCTACAGGGTTAATAATACTCTACAACCTGTAATTGTACCAGTTCTTATTTAGTCTGCATAATGTGTAATAGGGATGAATTATTAAAACTGTACAAATATAAAATAAAATTGAAACAAATTCCTAACACTTAAGTATTTTTTCTTTGTACATATTTTGAATAAAGAAAGTTAATTTTAGAAAGAAGGCACTTATTACAGCAATATTGTATGCAAGATCATGAGTAAATTTTATCAGAGTTATGAAAGTCTTTAAAATGTCACTCCTTAAATGTTTATTATTTTAAATAACTTTTGATTAATTCAAATAAACCACATGCCCATGAATGGTAATTCTTTTATTAATTCGTCAAAAATGTTTAAAACTGTAGCCTGATGAGGCCGCCTCTGTCAGCACACCTTGGCCGGTGCTGAGTTCTTTATAGCTCATGTAACACTTATTTTGTGGGCACACAAGGGGGTAAAATATTATGCTGTGCATGTGCATTTCACACTTCAGGCTGTAATGTTGAGTTACAATGCAGGATAGCATAAAATGCTTTGTCAGGAGGGATCACACTGGCAGGCGAGCAGTTTAAAGTCTTAGAACTAAAACCAGAAATTTACACTAATAAAATACTATTATTATAAAGGTTCTTAAAAATAATTCTTCCTAAATTACTTTATGTGCTATAGCTCATGCGCACATATGCACCAGCCACCACTGTATACAAGTATGTATTAATGAAATAACTTTACACTAAATTCACTATACACTGCTTACCTTAACTTCAATTGAATAAAATTATTTTTCAATTAAAATCAGTAATAATACTGTATAAATTTAAAGAAATAACTGACCCCAGAATTCAAAGATTAAATGAACAATTAATTCAATAGCATTCTATAAAATTATTGTTGATTACAGTGAATCTTTAATTTTTTGTAACGTTTTAAAGTGGTTAAATATTAAACATTTTCATTGGTTCTTTAATTATTAATGTAATTGTAAAATGAAAATAATTTAAGGAATTAAATATTTTTATTATGTTATGGAAGGAGGGTATTGGTTAGAGTGTTATTAAGCTATTGTATTGAAGTGTAGAATTTTTATTCTCTCCTCAGACAAAGAAAACTGATTTTCACTTGCTAAAAGTAATTCTTATTGTTAGTGATCAGTTACTTATATTTAACACTTTATGTGGTTGTTAAATTTTAGATATTAAAAATTATTAAAGCCCAAATAATGCACATAAATGTACCTTTATCAAGTGAATAAAATAATCTAAAAATTGGCACGCATTTACCATGTTTGACAATGTATAAATTTTGTTTTACAGAGCCATCAAAATTGGTGATAAGGAAGTTGAATATAACAGCAACTTTCGCCTTTTACTTCATACTAAGCTTGCTAATCCCCATTATAAACCTGAAATGCAAGCACAGACAACTCTTATAAATTTTACTGTGACAAGAGATGGACTTGAAGATCAATTACTAGCGGAGGTAGTAAAAGCAGAACGGCCTGATCTTGAGGATCTAAAAGTAAGTTTATTTTATAAAATAGTCATGAATATCCATTAAAGACTCAGGAGCACATATATTACTGTGTTATATAAAAAAGAATGGTGATGTGACAGCAAAGAAAGGTAAAATATCTTATATCAAATTGAGGTCTCATGTCACCATGTTGGACTATTAGAATACTGTACAGTCATGTTGCTCATGGTATACACTGCTGATTTCATGTACCCAGGTTCGAGTCCTGGCCACATCAAATATTTTCAGTCTTTCTTCCTTCTTCCATTCCCTTCTATGCTTAACACATGTATTTCTTTGAGCATGATTCCATTATGCTCAGAGAAAGACATGCTAAGCATAGAGAGGAATGGAAGAAGAAAGAAAGACTGAAATTCTTCGTCTCCGTTGGTAATCAAACCCGGATCGTCACAGAGCCCCCATTGTAGCTGTAGAGTGCCTTGACCATTAGGCTACATCACTGATGTGCCAAATTGCATCAGTCTTTTAGGTTATGTGGTTTATTTAGTTGGGATGGATAGAGAGAAGTGGGATGGAAGAGTTTATTAGGAGCAACCATTTTAGGATAAATTACAAATAAATTAAATGTTTGAAACAGGGTGAAGTCACACACATTGTATATTTGGATAGGATGTAAGGATAGAAATTTGGGAGAAAGTTAGGAAATTTGCTGTAAGTCGCAAGCTCAGAATACAAATATGGTCAAAGAAAGCTGTGTGGTCAGTGAAGACAGAAATAGAAGAAGAAAGAAAGACTGAAAATATTTGGGGACTGGAACCCGGATGGTTGCACAGCTCTTGCTGTAACCACAAGACACCTTTACCAAGCATATGCTGAGCTTGTAACTTAAAGCGAATTTCCCAACTATATAGGCTGTAAAAGTTAATTTGACAACCCTCAGGAAGTGGGGATAATTTTGCAATGAGTGAAATAAAAACAGTTCAGAGGTGAGAGGAGACATATTTATGCAGTGAGACAAGAAAAGAGTTGGAGAGGAAGTGTAAGCAGTGAGAGGAGACAGATGTAAGGATTGAAACAAAGAGGACAGTGTGTGTGTTTTGGACAAACAGGGGAGAGTAGGGTGGCATGTGAGAAATGTTTTAGTGGAGAGGTGTGTTGGCCAGGGATATCGACAAGCTGTTGTGATTTGGGTACCTGTTCATGCAAATTTGACTAATGGAGAGATCAGGTGTGTATGACATACCTGCATTAAGGGGTCCAGCTGGAACGTGGACATCTTTGGCAGATGCAATGAGATCAACAACAAGTAAGCCCTCCCCATCTCTTTTTATGTGTGTGCAATTACTGGCAATTACATTTCAGATGTGCCATTGAACATTTTAATACTTAATATAAATTTTAGAACCTCTGTAATTATTTTGTAGATAGCTTATGTATTATAGTTCATAAGTGAGTAAGAGTGTGAGAAGCAGCATTCATTGATTGTGTGGCCATGTGAGTGAGCTTTTACTATAATTGATTTGTAAATTTCATTGTTTGAAATTTTAAGCTCTTCTTTGATTATTAAATTAAATCCCCCCTCCCCCCCAGTAATTAATTAATTAAAACTAAGACCCCTGAGAGTCTCATGATTGGCTTAAAAACTCTTGTGTCTTGGCTCGATGCTTGCCATCGCCCTCAGGATCACACAGTCCACGATTGTCATTTCTTTCATACCTATGATACAATTGTGACATTACCTTCACTTATTACCTGCATTAATACCTTTGCAAATAATTAATTATTAGTTACACCTTATCATCGTTTCACTTATGCTGATTGATTTCTTAAACTATTATAGGCAGACTTGACTAAGCAACAAAATGATTTCAAAATAATGTTAAAAAAATTGGAAGATGATCTACTCTCCAGATTATCATCAGCTGGAGAGAACATTCTTGGAGATACTGCCCTGGTAGAAAATTTAGAAACTACAAAGCGCACTGCGGCTGAAATAGAACGTAAAGTTGCTGAAGCTCGTATTACATCTTCAGAAATTGATCAAGCTCGTGAAATTTATAGACCTGCTGCTGCTAGAGCTTCATTATTATATTTTATATTGAATGACCTTAATACAATTAATCCAATTTATCAATTTTCTCTTAAGGTTTGTTCATTAAAAATATTCATAGTTTAATGTTATAATTAATATTCATTAAAATAATAATAATAAAGTACATGGGTTAATATTACTTTTTCTTTGTTATAAAATATTTTTGTCAAATTTTGGTATTTAATTAGAGTTAATAACACCAGAAAATCTCTCCCACAGAAATATAAAATCAAACCTGATTCATTGTTAACTTTTGCAATTTAGCAATATTAAAAATAATATTAAATATTGGGACAACTTGGCATCATGTTTTCTTGAAGTGAATTAACATCAGAATTAAGTATCAGTTATAATTAACTTTATTGAAGAAAAGGAGTGTGTTAAAAATTTGGAAATTATTAATGAACGTTTCAATAAATATACATCTTATTTGAATAAATCAATAATCTGACAATTCAGTATAAATTGATTAAAAGTGAGCCAAATTTTCAGCAATAAATTTTAATTAACATTTATTTTTATATAATAACGGATTTTTAGTTTGGCCCGAAATTGTCATCAGTTGCAGTCCACAATGCAAAATTATCCATATGTGTAATATCCAGTTAAAAATTTACCTGATGAAGCCTTCAAATATGGATGATCATTATTATATTAAATAAATATTTATTAATTTTTTGCTGGCAAAATGGCTGTATTTATTTCTTTATTTAAACACCTCATTTATTTTTTTAGGCTTTTAGTGTCGTATTTCAGAAAGCTATAGAGAAAGCTACACCTGCTGAAGATGTACCCACAAGAGTAATCAATCTTATAGATTGCATTACATATTCTGTATCAGTTTATACGACCAGAGGCCTGTTTGAATGTGATAAACTTATATTTTTATCTCAAATGGCTTTCCAGGTATATAATCAAACATTACTGCTAACACATTTCTCTTATCCTTACATATCTTTTAATAACATGTGAAAATTGTGTTAAACTCTGCCTGTCTGCATGAGTTTAGGGATAAACAATTGCACTCAGGGAGGTTAGAAGTTCACTGTAGTTTTCTTGTTTTTAATAATACTTCAGATAACATGTATCAATATTTATAGGAGTTACTAACCTCATGTATCAAAAGTTTGATATTAATGTATACTTAAAAAATGATTGAAATATGAAGTGCTTAGAGCTAACAGGAGTTCTGATCTCCTTTGACCTCTCTATTATTACCACAGAGAACACAAGACACGAAGCATTAAGGAAGGAGCAGTCACATTTGTAACTCAAAATGTAATTATTAGCAGTGAAATTTTTAAGACACTACTATCAGATTATCAGGAAATATTATTGAAATCCCTAGTATGTAGCTTAAGTAAATATAGTAAGCATACTTTCAGTATTATGAGCAAATCAAGTACTGTCAATTTTTCATGTTCTTTAATTTGTAGACTGGACCTATATGTAGTGTCATTATGACATTGATAAAAAAACCTAAGTACCTATTAAATACTGTAGTAGTTTCAGCCAATAAAGCTTTAAAACTAGGAACTAGGCATGCCAAATCTACATTACCAAAATCAACAAAAATTAGAAGTAGGAAAATAGATAAATTAGAAGAAAAGTGCTTGTTAATACATGATTTCTACTGTATGGCAGGGTTATGTGAATTGCAAAGCTTTTTTAAAAATACATGAAAAAACTCATCAAGTTAGTTAAAGAGACAAAGCCTTAATTTAATGACAATGTTATAAATCAAGCATAAAACAGTTAAAAGCTATATGGGATACAGCAAAGAAATAAAGTGAATGCTCAAAAATGGGAAATAGCTATGATAATCAGTTCAGCAGTAATGAATTGAATAGTTTCTTCACCAATAAAGTGAATTAACTCCTCCAAATAGTCGCATCTGACAGTTGACAACATGATTTACCTGAATAAAGAACCAAACCTTGACTGTCATTTCAAATTTTGTGTGGTTGAGGTTGCAGATATTTGTAATGTGCTTTCAACTATAAGGAGTAGTAGATGTGAAGGTATACACCAAGCCAGCTCAATTATCTTGAAGTATGGATCTCATTTTCTGAAAGAAGCCCTTTCACACCTAGTTAATACATTCATTCTTCCGTACTTTGCCTGTAACAGGCAATGCCCCTTTAATAGTATGGGAAGGGAATTGAAAAGGTGGGTGTGGAAGGTGGAGAAAGGTAGCCAAGGGTTGACTAAGGCCTCTGGGCTACAAATTTCGAACTGATCTTAAACTTATTGGGGTTGGACAAAATAATATGAATTTCATTGAATAAGGGACAGCTTGTTGCTGGTTGGCACTATTGTGCATGTGTATATACTGCGACGTGGCTGCAGTGCCCAGTTGACGTGCCACATTTTGAGGTTATATTGCAGTATATTATATGCTTTTCTCTGCAATGTTTAACACCAGTGATCAGTGAAATGTGTGATCTATTAGACTTCAAAAGAGAACAATTCATTGCTGTGTGGTTAGTGGGAGCATCTGTGATGAAATCAGTTCAATTGTTGAATGTTTCACAGCAACAGCATCCACAGTAATGACAGCATTTACAAAACATGTTAAAACATCATCAGCGAAGAGAAATAATGGGTGAAGGCCGAAGCTAACTGACAGAGACAGATGAACATTAAACATAAAACTTCTGTGACAAAAGTGACCGCAGAACTCAACACTCACTTGAGCAATACCGTTTCAACAAAAACAGTGTGGAAGGAGCTTTATAAAGCTAACATTTATGGATGGGCTGTAATTTTGAAACTTTTCATAACGGAAGCCAATGCAAGGCTGTGAAAGAAGTGGTGCCATGATCATGAAACCTAGATATGGCATTTATAGATTTAGAAAAAGCATTTGATAACATGAATTGGAACATACTTTTAAGGATTTTGAAGAGCACTGGAATAAAACATTGAGAAAATAGGCTTATACATAACCTCTGCAGAAGGCAGTAAATCTACAAATGCCATGAACTTAGGGAGATTTTTTCTTATCCTGTCCTCTAAAATTAGACACAAAGTCAATATTGCTTCTCTTGTCCTTACATTCTTCCTTGAACCTAACTGATCTTCTTCTAACTTGCATTCTATTTGACATTCCATCCACTTATATACTATTTTCATTAATTTTTGCCACATGAGATATTTATCTAATTGTCGTGTGCTGTTTGGATCTATCAGCACCAGTCTTATTCAGTATGGGTATAATTATATTTTTACTAAAATCTTCCAGTATTGTTCCTGTTTCATAGATTTTGCAAACTATCCTGAACAGCCACGATATTGCTTCCTCGTCTGTTTATCTTATTAACTCTGCTGGAATTTTATCAATTCCTGACACTTTACAATTTTTCAGGTCTGTGAGCGCCTTATCAAACTCTGGCCTTAGAATTTTGTCCCCCAACTCTTCATCATCCCCCTCCTCTTCTTCTTCTATTACTGACTGATCTAGATTTCCACCATGATACAGCTCTTCTAGATATTCCTTCCATCTTTATGTCTTTTCTTCTTTATCCAGAATTGGCTTCCCATCTGCTCTCATGATATTCTTGCTAATATTTTTCCTTTCTCCAAATGTTTCTTTGATTTTCCTATAAGCTGTTGTATAAGAAGGGAATATTTTTATTAAGATGACTACGACCAAGCGTTAGTGCTGAATGGTGTATTTTGACAGGTACATACCCATCTATTAATTGGAACTCTTCTATGAGGGCCATCATTCCTCTGCAGATAGGTTATACAAACTTCAGAAGAAGAAAAACTGTTACGTTGATCTGATACTTTGATGTAAATGCTATCCAATTAATAAAATCCTATTGATGCAGCCATAGTATTGTATCCTTTTAAAAGCAAGGAATTATGGCTGCATGCAATGTTTATTTACCAATGGCTAACATACATTAGAGAAAATCATGAGAACTTCATGACACAAGAAACAAAAATAATTTAAAGTGGTTTAGTTGCAACATAATAAGGCACAAAAGACTTTCTACTACATTTCACTGAAGTTTATTAATGCTCTTCCTCCTTGTATAAAACTACTACCCATATCTAGGGTGTAAGTTTAAGAACTGTTTATGCAATATTGATGATTTATTTAAAAATGTTTTGAATGGGTAAACATGAATTCATTTTTTTCTATATTATCTATAGATGTGTAAACTTGTTTGTTTCCTTTTTATATGCATATTCAACCAAAAATGATGTTCACATTGTACTATATTTGATAGTATATAGCATGCTATATGTTAAATATGTTAATATTAAGATTTGGAAGATAAATTCCATAATTTCTTGTTATCAATAATATATTTCAACTGAAAATAATTCAACTAATGACTATTTTCAACGATTTATGATGCAGTTGTGTGAAACGAGTTCTGAGTAATGCATTATTATACAGTACATTTCAATTATGGTGTTATTGAACTATGCATGACTCTTTTTACTACTTTACTAATAATGAGATAAATGAATTAAGTATAGATGTGATTATTTGAATAAGTAATTTAAATATTAATAAATATTAAATCTCCATTTTCTTTTCAGATTCTCTTAATGAATGAGGAAATTCAACCAGCTGAGTTAGATTTTCTTTTAAGATTTCCAATTATGCCTCATGTTACAAGCCCTGTGGACTTTTTATCAGATAGTAGTTGGGGTGGTATTCGTAGTTTATCATCAAAAGATGAATATAGGTATATCTTTTAAATTTAATGTTTACTTATATAAACAATTTAATAAAAATTAGTGCATGACATATTTAGTTATTGTTGAGCTTAAGTCAACTAGATTCAAAGCATATTCTACAAAAGTTAATTTTATTAAAAAAAAATTCTGCTAGTATTGTGTTATCATTTAGAAATGTGTATTGTTATTGTTCTAACTTCACTTTACATAATTGATAGTTTACATATATTTCAGAAATTTAGATCGTGATATAGAAAGCTCTCCTAAACGTTGGAAGAAATTAGTAGAATCAGAATGCCCAGAGAAAGAAAAATTTCCACAGGAATGGAAAAACAAAACTGCTTTGCAAAGGCTGTGCATGATGAGAGCTTTGAGACCAGATCGAATGACATATGCAATGGCGTAAGCTTTAGCAAGCATAATTTATTTATTTTAATTTATATCTAGTAAGGAGAATTGATACACTGGCCACATATCACTCCAAATTCAGAATGTGCCCTGTAAGGTGACAGTCCACAGGTGGCTTGGTAGGCCAAGGCCCTGAATGGGCTGCAGAGCCAAAGGAAGTAGTAGTAGTATGTAGTAGTAATATCCAGTAAATGTAGATAAATACACAAGATTGGATACATTCCATATTACACCATAATATAAATTTGGCATTCCAAGTGACAGCCAGCACTCTACAGCTGGCCATTAATCATAATGTTCTTCCTTATTGTCTGACAAAGGGGGTGGTTGCCTCTGAAAATTTAAGAAAGAAAAAAACATTCTTCATTGTGTATACTTCAGTTAAGGCATCACCTTTCTTTCTCTATATCAAGAAATGAAAATAATTACAAAGGAAATATTTTTAAGTTATTTCAATATTCATTTTTTAGTTATCTGAATTATAATTATGATACTCAAAGCTAATGTACCAGATTATCAAAGGGTAAGCTACACTGGGCACATTATTAGAGGGATGATCACCAATACTTATTTCTATTGATTGTTCAAAGCCTATATTTTACCCAAACTTATTCTTCTAACTTTTTCCCAACCATTTTCTGTATTCAATCCTCTCCTTTTTATACGTTGTAATCACCTTAGTGCTGCATTTATAAACTTAATTCTTATATCTAAAACTTAAAACTAGCACAATGTGCCTGCAATATGAGTACTTTTTGGAAAACCACTTTGAATTATATTTGTCTAATTATATCAGTTAACAGAACAATGTTTTCAAATGCTTGGCTCAGTTAAAATAATATTTTTGAAAGAATAATTCATTATTAAAGAGCATTCATTGAAGAAAAACTGGGACCTAAATATGTTGAAGGAAGAACAATGGAGTTTGCAAAGTCATATGAAGAGTCAAGTCCATCAACACCAATATTTTTTATATTATCTCCTGGAGTCAATCCATTAAAGGCAAGTGTAAATAGTAAAGCATTAATATTTAATATGCATGGCACTTTTTATCTCCCTCTCCCCCTTTCCCTCCCCTCCCCTTACTAAGTCATTTTGATGGATGATGCCCCTCACAGTTATCGATGACATGCGGTGGATAGCACTAAGCACTAACTTGGCTAGCAAAAGCCGACTGATGGGCTGTCCTTGGACTAAGTGCAGACTTAGCTCGGATTAGCGAATTTCTGGAATAAAGTGACTAACGTCTCTCCCCTCTGGTGCTTCGAGATGAAGTTTTGTTTCCCAAAACTGAGAAGTGATCTCCTCAGATGAAAAATAGTGGAGGATAAAAAATAGAGGGGGTGATTAGACTTCTAAAAATGCAAATTCTAAGAGTATAGACTAAATTCAAATAAAGTAAATTAGACAGTAAATTATGAAATAGTTTTCTATGTCAATTGGTATAAAAAGGTGGCTAGATAAATAAAATAAAATACTGTACAAAGTTTTCTCGAGCTTCAAATAAAATACTGTTTTTTATCAATAGTAGGTGTCGACTGGCTGGGATGCAATAACGTGTCAAATATTTGGGCTGCCATAACATTTGGAATCATACTGTCTTGATGAAATGGTCTCAGGCTCTCAAATATTTGGTATGGTTCTGCGTCCCAGCAAGTCGACGCCTACTATCAATTTAAGGTCAGTCAACTGCATTTCTCTGTACCTCTTTCCTATCCAAATGAATTAATTAGACTTTTCCATGTCATCTTTCCCTGCTTCAATAATGTTTATATTATACCTCTGCCTTTCAAGAGACTCCAATACAGTTTATACATTCAGGCCTTAAAATTATTTTCATCACTATTACTATTAAAAAGTTATTGATTCACAGTATTACATTTTCATTTAAACTTCCATATCTTAATGATTAGTGTTGAAGTATGTTTTCAATGTCAGAATTATTGGTGAATTATGTTATATATATATATATTTGAGTTCTATTAAATTTTATACCAGAATTTATCAAATATTTCAGGATGTTGAAGCATTAGGATTTAAACTTGGTTTTACAATTGATTTACAAAACTTGCATAATGTCTCACTGGGTCAGGGTCAGGAAGTAGTAGCTGAACAGGCTATGGACATAGGTGCAAAAAATGGTCATTGGGTAATACTTCAGGTAAATATAAATACATTTAAGCTAATATACATCCTGTCTATGATTATATTCAATGTTTCATATTTTAAGGTGAAAAAATTAAAATAATTTATAGCAGTGCACAGAATAAGACTCAAGAAGTAATTTACAGGATATTTATGGACTATAAGTAGAATGGCTCATTTTAAAGAAGGGGGATTGAAAGCCAGTCTGTTTTTTCGCAGTTGTGCTGTGGTTAGTAATACATTTAGAGAAAACTTCCTTTTGCTTGGCCAATGTAGAAATCAGGCAACATCTGCAAATAATCTGTTAAATGAGACATGTAGTACAGGAAAGTAGGATGTAGAGGTGGACTATGTTACTCATGGAATGTGGATAGTTGGACAGGGGATATTTCATTTTTGTGGAGGTATTTACCCTACATGAATTGAATCCTCAATGCCCTCATAAGCAGAAAATCATATACATGCCCTCATTCTACCCTAGTGATGGGCAAATCGATTTTTTTTGAGTCATTGAGAGTTGATTCGCTCATTGTTATTGCTATAAGTCAATTCTTTTAAATAACTCTTCAAATCCCATACGATTCTTTTAGCAAAGTTGAGCATTAATAACTCAAGTAATAATACACACAAAAATTATATACAAAATATGTAATATTTATAATGTCATTTATTTATAAAAAACTATAATTTTATTTTTATAACTATTTTATAAAATTAACATTGCTATTTACATATAGTTTTTGGGAAGGGAACCAACTCCTTTTTTTCATCATGATGTTTCTGGCTTGGGAAAATATATGTTCACAAGGATCCAATGTTGTGAGAATACAAAGTATTTTTAACACTAGAAAATATAGATTAAGAAATATGATTTTTTCTCTCATCCCACAACACAAGAGGATCTGCATATTGAGATTTGAGAATGTAAAAATATTATTCAAGTGGTAGAACAAAACTATGTACACATTGAAAGAACAAAAAAACACTGGGGATAATATATTAACTATGGATATAGAGAAGTTATAAAAATAACAAATCAAAATTTCATTATAGTCATGATTATTTTATCAATAATTAAGAATACCTGCCTGTTATAAAAGGGGCTGAGCCTATCAATTTCAAAATTTATTGTGAGTGTTATTGTTTATTAGTTCTTGAAGATAGTCTCTCATAACTTTTTCGATTCAAAGCCTGAGTAAAATCTTACTTCAACCCGATGACTCAAGTAGCTAACCTTGGAGCTATCCATCCTAGAGCTGACTCTAGGAGCTTATTCAGGCAGGCAGTTCACTCAAGACTCAACAATTCAAGCAATTTGCTTAAGACTCTAAGACTTGAGTAACTAGCTTATGACTGTATAAATCAAACAGTGAGCTGTAACTCTAAGTTGTTTTAGAGAACCCTTCTTTAATAAGAATTGATCTTTGAATTGTTTCTTGGTTCTTTTCCCCTCTCTATTCTAACCCCTTGCAGACTCAATCACATATAATCTGTCTCTACATTTGTATAGAATGAACTCCTACAATTGACTGAATCACATTTTTACTTTCCCATGTTTGATTCCCTTAATAATGTGACTTTTTTGCTAAGCAGATATGACATTATTGTATTATTGTATGACATTATTGTTTTATTTAGCAATTTAAGACTACACAGACGTGCTTATAAGGTGGTGCTTGTACACCATACACAATTCAAAGACAAAGCTGTACAACAATATTAGAATATAAAAAGACAGTACAGTACTATCAACTGTGACTTCTAACAACCAACCTTACAACAAATAATATTTTGAATATATTAATATTGCTGAATAATAATAATAAGTGCTGGTAAAAGTAATTAATTGTTAAATAAATTCTGGTAGAATATACACCTTGTAAAGAAATGGTTGCCAGCACTGGAAAAGAAGCTTGAACACTATGCTGGAGGTTCACATGCCAACTTCAGAGTTTTCATGAGTGCTGAACCTGCTGCTTCTGCTGCAGCTCACATTATACCTCAGGTATGAATAGTGTAATTATTCTCTGGATCAGAGGTTACACTATGTAAATTTTTTTTGTGTTGGTAAGCAATTTCATTCCTTTTAATAAACTTGATTACAGCTTATGTATTTCTTATTTCACAAAAATATTGTCACTGGACGCATATGCTTAATTTCATAGAATAGGTTTGGTTATTTAATATTTGATATTTAAGTTGGTTGACATTTATAGTCATGAACACATATATTTAAGTTTACCAAAATGTTGAATTCAACCTAAAAATTATGATTCTTTTGGTTAAATAAAGAAGTATCTTTGAAAGTGAGGTGCAGGAAGATAGAAGTGAGGAGACCATGTAGTGCTGAAACTGAATTTATTCTGCAGCCGCAGCATGTGTGTCTATCCACAGCTTACAACCAAGCGGCCAAAAAAAGCAAGCAGCGTCTGAAGCATGTGTTGCCACTGGAGGTGTGGGTGCTGCATTGTCATCTCTCTCCAGCAATTGTACTGCCTCTGTTGGGCAACATCTCTACCGCCACGTATCCAATAACATACAAAACTATGTAATAAAATAAATGTCATACAAAATTGCTGCATTCCTTGTTGGTTTTGTCAGGTGATTCAAATTCACAAAAAGCACTAGAACAACACATAATTAATTCCCATTTAGATTAGCTATTAATTAATGCTAGAATACCTAAATACAATTAGAATTTATTGTTTTATATAATTCAAAGTAAAAAATGTTTTCAACACATGCTAAAGTCTGTTTTCTTCAACTGACAGTATCAGAATATTCAAGATCTTTCACAAAGTTTTAGATTAGAATAGTAATCAATCATTAATATCTCATATTTTTTTATAGTTCAACAGATAAATTTCCAAATTAGGGATGAAACATAGAAATTAAATTATTCACATCTGTTCTGTTGGAAAAATTTGTTCAGAATTGCTTTTCAAAATTATATTTTAATCATCTAGACAACAGTGACCACTAAATGCCTATTAATTGATTCAACACATTTCTTAAAATATTTACTCCAAGTAACTTTTTCTTTTGTATTTACTAGCTATTAGACATGCTTTTCCTGGGTAATTATGATTATTTGTTCATAACCATTTTGAAACTACAATTAATTTGATCACAATATTTTTTAAGAAATTATTTTTCAGGGAATACTTGAATCATCAATAAAAATTACAAATGAACCTCCCACTGGAATGATGGCTAACCTTCACAAATCTTTAGATAATTTCAATCAAGACACTCTTGAAATGTGTGGTAAGGAGGCAGAATTCAAAGCAATACTCTTTTCATTGTGTTACTTTCATGCTGTTGTGGCTGAGAGGAGAAAATTTGGACCACAGGGATGGAATAAAATATATCCTTTTAATGTTGGTTTGTATTAAAGCTTTATTATCTAAAAGTAGTATTAACTACATATTATTGAAGATATATATATATATATAATTAATGGGTAAAGGACAGAGAGATAGAAAGATGGTGACTTACCTGAGGTTCATAGATGGTAGACACCTTGTGAGGTTTAGAGTACTTGAATTTTCGGAGGCACCGCCCCCTTCATCAGAAAGTTAGGAAGACATTTCCAGTGATCGGCTAGCCAACCACTGGAAATGTCTTCCTAACTTTCTGATGAAAATTCAAGTACTCTAAACCTCACAAGGTGTCTACCATCTATGAACCTCAGGTAAGTCACCATTTTTCTATCTCTCTGTCCTTTCCCCAATAATTGTTTTAATTAACATGACAATGTCATTTCCTGACTGTTATATATATATATATATATATATATATATATATATATATATATATATAGCTATATATGTGTGTGTTGAAATGTGAGATGACAAAGTTAAAACAATTAAAAATTGATTTGGACAGAGGAAAGAGAAGCAGAAAACAGCAGTTGATTTGTCTTAAATTGTTAGTAGTTGTCAAATGATATGGAAGTAGTAAATGTAATTTCTTCAGGTAGAGCTTCAATTGAATCATTTCTTCTCTATTTGAAGTTAAAATCATGACCTTTTATCCATTTACACAATGTTCATTCTTCACTAATTCCTAAGTCAGGATGAGATGAATGTGATTAGTAAATTGTACGTGACTTGAGCGTCAGGTGTATATGGTGGATTGATCTCACATTGGGTCCTGTTATTTATTTATATTATCACAGTACACTGTTTAATCTAACAATAATTTCTAGGCCAACACATGCTTAATTTTTTGTATAACATGGTGTTTTAATATATATCTTAATATGTTGTGTCTTATCCCCAAAGTGACCCTTTCTGAATATAATTTAGCATGTATTCAAATTTTGGTCATTCATTTATGACTATACATGCAATTTTTTACCCCTTTCCAACCAACACCAACTTATCCAGCATGTTAAGTGTCAAAAAGAAATTCAACAACTTTCTAAACACTATTCAACGTTAATAATGGTTGTCTTCACATTATTTTTATGAAGTTGCTGGGCCCATGATGCATGGAGTTGGGATTATACAGAAATAACATCAAGAAGAACACAACTAATTTAATTGATTCCAAAAAGTATTTATTTGCAAATATTTTGTGTGTATGCATGTTTTCCACCCCCATCCCTTTTCTGAGAGGCCAATGGAAACCTTCATAGGTGTGCATAACAACTCAACAAAGTATTCTCACAATCATGGGCATGGAAACACATAAATTAATGGACAAACAAACATATTGTAACATGTAAAGTTACAGCCCCAGCCAAAAGCAATGCATGCAAGGTATGTAGCTTGCAAGTTGCGACTTGTTTGGCGAGGGGCGCGATTAAAATGCTGCAGACTGATTGTAGTCTGAGTGACATCGCTGTCTGACGTAAGCAAACGCAGCTTTGCATTCTACTAGCACGTGATTAGGTTTTGAAAATGGCTGATGCTATGCGTGAATTCGTAGAACTGCGATTGGTGGATGAGGTCATGTTACCGTGCTTCTGCATGTTGGCACAAGTCAAGAGCTGGCAGGTTGAGACAGTCATTGGGGTGTAGGAGGTGGCTGCGAATTTTAATAGCCACGAGGCGTATAAAGGTCTTAGTCGATGTCAGAATGGGTTTCTAGACGCATGTGTGTTGGTTCGTGAATCCTCTCAGTCTCATGCGATCAATGACTATCGAATCAACCTCAGATTTCGGTGGTGATACGCCAGGAAGTATTGAAAGTCTTCATTGACTGTTTAATTAAGTTACATAGGCGAATATTAAGAGTTGTTAGTGGAGAATAAATGAGTGGCCATGCCCTGTTTTAGATTACCAACTTCGTGCTCTGATTAAAATTAAATTATTAAATTGATCTTTAGGTGTTTTCTGAGCTAAAAGTATCTGGAGCTAAATAAAATTCCTAAAATGATATATCATGCAGAGCTGAGCTTTACGGGGAAATGACTGATCGTCACAATATGTATATATTTTTCAAGTAGCAGCCTGACCATTGTTGCGTCGCTGCTGACGCAAAAGGTACCCGGGAAAGACAGGCTGTGCATATTATGTTCTCATGATATTTTGAGTTTTTCAAACCGACTGCGAGAAAGATCGCAATTCTTAGACAGCGAACGTCTAGGCACGCCGTGTACATGTGACTTGGCATTTCTAATGGCCGATCCATAGCAGGAAGCCACACACATGCAATTGGTAGTTTGTGCAAGATGGCGTTAGCCAGGAAGGAACGGTATTATTAGTCGTCGATAAATGTGATGAAGGAAAGGCCTGCTTAGCGGCCTCGCGAAAATTCGCATAGGATTTTGACGCAACCACAGATTCAGGTGGTGATGTGCCAAGACGTAGCCAAAGTCCAATTTGATTATTTTTCTTCCATAAATATTAATTCTTCAGTGATTTTATAGACGGCTTGCAAAACAACTACAGAATAAGGGGCGCTAGGCGATTAGGTGAAGTAATTGAACATTGACGAATTTATCATCATTTGAGTGATAGTAGAATGAGTGGATCTAGAGATTGTGTTGACCATGCCCTGGATAATTGATTTTTCTTGTGTCTCTGATTTTAATTAAATTATTTTGTTTGAACTTTTGGTATTATTTCGGGTAAAAATACTTGGCACTAAAATTATTCCTTTTCCAAGTAATAATCATCATTGACATACAGCTGATCAACCGAAGAAATGACTTTACTATATATATATATATAGCGCATGTATGTATGTATGTATGTAAAGCCTATATTTGCTTTTATCTGGTGTTAACACTTTGGACCTAGCCTATGCCCCAGGATAGTGTTGACTGGCATAAGGCTTAGTACTCTTTCCAGAGGAACAGGGCTTAGGTTTTTGAAAACATAAAATTCCTTACTACACAAACTGGCAACATCAACTCCCAATTTAAGTTTAGCCAGTCATTTGATGCAGTCCTGAACTGCTGTTAAAATTTTTGTATGCTTCTTACTATGTGGTGTGTCTTCAACTACTCTCAATTTATGGCTGCCCATACTGCAAAACAAATGTCATACATATGCAATAGTTAGTCCGAGGTTGGGGAAAACAAACAATTGTAAATAATTAATTGTTTCATTTTTCCTGATTAATGTATGAGGTGAAAATAAATGAATACTAGGTTATAGTATTTATATCTCTTTGTTACTATACAAAATAGTTATATATACTTTTAATAAACTTTGTTGTTTATAATTTCACACAGCTATTTAAAAAGTTAAATTATATTAAAGTTTCTTCTATTCGCTTTCCTTTTAATTGGAAACCTCCATAAAACACATATTTGTACATATTTTATTTGTTACAGGAGATTTAACTATAAGTGTAAGTGTATTATACAATTACCTGGAAGCTAATTCAAAAGTACCTTGGGAAGATTTACGCTATCTTTTTGGAGAAATAATGTATGGAGGTCATATTACTGATGATTGGGATAGGCGCCTTTGCATATCATATTTAGAAGAATTGATGCAGCCTGGACTAGTAAGATCAATGTTTCAATTCACCTTTAAGTTATACAAAAGTTCTAACTTCTTATAAAACTTTCCTAATCTTTAAAGGTAGATGGAGAGTTACTATTGGCTCCTGGGTTTCCTGCACCACCAAATACTGATTATCAAGGCTATCATGTTTATATAGGTAAGATAAAAATGATCACTTTGTTGTTGGAATCAGTTTGTTAGTAACATTTTAATAGAAAGGAGGTTGTGTGATATATTGAACAACATTAACATTTTCTGAAAAGTTCGCTCCTGTAAACTGATCCTAAGTAGCAGTTATGGTTAAAAAATTACTACACATTTTGTTTATAATTACAAACTAGACTGTTCTCCATAAAAACGGTCATTTAATAAATTGTGTTAAATATGTTGACCCTCTAAGTCAACACACATTTGAAGGCGCTGAATCCAATTGTCATGCACTCACAGAAAGATTGCTTCAATTTGAAAAAACTGACTTTGATTGAAGACGGTGCCCATGTTTGGTACATACTGTAAACCTCACCCATACCTAACTGGAATATTCAGGTTTCCCAATTCCTGTAGAATTTTTGAAATAACTGGTTGTACATTAGGCATATTATTCCTTATATTTACCAGAAATTTATGTCTACATTTTCAGAAAAACCACGCATGTGGACACCATTTAGAAAAAAATAATTATAGCATTTTATATACGCATGTTGGTAAAAATATATACTTTCTATGTAGTATTAGATTGCAATTTTATGAAAAAATTTAAGACATGATTTGATATTTATTACCAGTGTCGGTGCCTGTTCATTGAAAATTCTGCTATACTGTTCATTTCAAAGATTTCTATAAAATCACACAGCAACACACACTCATGGATCAGCTATAGTATTTTTAATTTTTCTATTAAACAGAATTACAAGAAATACTTTTAACTTTAAAAAAGGACACCATTGAATTAAGTTAATACAACAAATACAAACAAATTTATGGAAAATTGTTTTATTAAAAATAAAAAATATTTTTTTTTAATGAACTATTGACAATGAACTTACCAACTGTAACTGTAGCACTTTTCAATTGGTAGCTTTTGGGCATGGAGCAAATGAGAGCAGAGAAATAGACAATAATTGTTTCCTCATCTCACTTCCCCCTCAACAAATCCTTACTTCAGTTGTGTGGACGATAACATAATGTTGCAAGAATTAGATTTTGTGGAGTAAGAAAGAGCTTCAATGTCAAATTACTTCTGATTTGGAAAGAACTACAGTATGGATATTCTCAGACATACATATGTTTAAAACAAACAAAATGGACTGAATAATATACTAAGTTTAAACCAAATAAAACATTTTTTTAAATTTCATTTTGTTCAGATACACTTTATTATGCAAATCATTTTCATTGACCAACATGGCTAGTCCATTAATATGATTTAAGTAGACGTGTTTCATAAATTAATCATTTATTATTTTAAAATTAGAAATATTTCTTTAATCACACAGCTATGGTCAGCGTCACCAAAATATTTAAAGCAATACTCAAGTTTGGCCCAATTTTAAGGGAAGTAATGAATGAAAAGAAAGCCCACGGGATCTTCCATCTTTATTAAAAATAAGAAACTAGACCTACTTTATCATCCTGTTCTAAAACATTAAGACTGAAGGAATAATCTTCTGTCAAGACCTTTTCTATATTTTCTGTACACTCTATCTCAGGCAGTTTCTTTGTTATAGAACTACCACCCAGACATACCCTATGCTCTCACACATTGTTGTGTGGACTTGATTTCTGCTCTTACAAATTTTATTTCTGATTTGTCAAAATATTTGGAAATAATAGTTACTTGTTGAGAATGAATTAGCCCTAACTAGCATTTGTAATTGGTACAATAGTAATAACTCAGATTTGTGAACCTACTGAGTGAATTTCTTTTATTTTCTTGTTATTTGTATGTCTACTTGGTTTTGCTGACTTTCCACACCAATTTGACCCATAATATCACTGCAGCTTTCTCCTGTGCATGCTGTGAAACTAAAGGCAAAAGCTTGTGATAGAGAATTGATACTTGGCTACTTCTCTGCATTGAGAGATCGTATTTTGGTTTGTAAAGATTTGCAACAATGTACAATGGGAACTTATATGATTGGCTAGCACTCTGAAGCATTGCTTTGACAATCTTATTGGAACTAGGGACGTTCTTTGTACAAATTAGGTCTGAAGACAGATTCTACCACTCAGATTAACATTGAGGAAAGATCTGGGAAGGAAATGGAATCAAAGGAACGCTGAAAGGACACCTAGTACTCAAATCCAATTGCAAGGAAAGCAGAAAGGAGTAATGATCAGTTGTGTATAATAACAGGAACTTAATTGATGTTTCAAATTAACTATGTAGCTCTTGAACTGTAAAAGTCTGAAATTGAATATAGTATACTATGAAAATATAAATTAATTTTATAGGTCTATGGTGATTTCAATTACTAACAATGGACTGACTAGTGTAAACATGACTGTAATACTGACTATTTATTTGCAGTGCCACAAACCAGTAAATAATACTGAGTTTCTTATTGACTGACAGTTTAAACAGCTTCTAATTACTAAGATAAGAAATTTTTTATGAATATGTGGGTATTATTTTCAAGAAGATGTAAAAGAAAAAGCTTTATTAATGTGCATTTAAAATCTCTTAATAGTGATCAGTGATTAATCTGAACCTATCCCACAGTAATATATTGTAAATTAAACTTCATATTTAGTATTTTACTAATTTTTCCAATATTTTTATTTACCTGAATACCCTAGCATTTAAAATGTATTCAAAATATTTTAATAAATGTGATGGAAAAACATAGTTGATTTCAGAGGAAAGAAAAATTCTCATAAAGGAAATGTTGAATTCTATACAATTTTTTAATTGATTGTCATGCAATAGAGAGAATGCTGGCTGATGAATATTAGTTTATAAATAACTTATGAAAAATAATATCTATTTAATTATTTATCATTGTTTCATTGAAATATTAAAGCAATAGAATTATTGAAATATTTTCTATGAAAGTTTTAGAACCACAATACTTGTGTGTTCCCCTCCCCAAACAAAAAAAAATTAACTGAACTCTTTGGGTGTGTATTTTATAGTCTAAACAGAGAACCATTACAAACTTGTTAATGACTTTGTGTTGAAATAAGAAATTTGTATTAATAAAGATTTTGTTGAAATATTTAATCAATTTATTTAACATTATATGCCTGAAATTTTTTCAGCGTATCCTTATAAATAAGATTTTACTTTCATATTGAACAGCCTGTCACTTGATGACTAGGTAACTTAATGTTTGTAAACATAACATATTGCATATTTGTCTGTTCCATTAATCAATTTGATAACAATAATAATGATTTTAATTTACTCTGTCTATTTAATTTTCATTGGATACAGATGCTACTTCTATTTGAGATATTTTATATTTTCAACAGATGAAGCAATGCCTCCAGAATCTCCTTATTTGTATGGTCTTCACCCAAATGCAGAAATTGGTTTTCTTACTACAACTTCTGAAAACTTATTTCGTACAGTATTTGAAATGCAGCCTAGAGATGCTGGGGCATCTGGAGGTGCTACAGTAACTCGAGAGGATAAGGTATAATCAACTTGTAGTGTTGAAAATAGAATCATAAAATGAATTATATAAACATATTCTTGTGTTAGGTCAAACAAATAGTTGATGAAATTATGGAAAAGCTTCCAGAAGAATTTAATATGACAGAGATAATGGGTAAAGTTGAGGAGAGGACACCCTATGTAATTGTAGCATTTCAAGAATGTGAGAGAATGAATCATTTGACAGGGGAGATGAAACGGTCCCTAAGGGAACTTGATCTAGGTTTGAAGGTAAGTAAAATTTGTTGCCTCCTATTATAATAACATTTTATGTTGATGATGTGTGATAGTCATTGTTTAAAAGCTACCATATTTACTGACTCTCTACTAAATGACTGGCCCAATTTGAGAATGTACCTGTGTTTATACTTATTTATGTTCAAAATGAGTCAGCTATGAACCCAGTATGTAAATCTCTATGTTTAACTTTTCTTAAAAATATATTAGTATTATTACATTCATTAATGTGGCATTAGGCATTTCTGTACCATTCATATGATTGATGTAGAATTTTATGTGTTCATCGCTGCTCATCCAAAAGAAGGTTTCTAATGATCTTTTAAAGATTTAGGTTTCTTCCTTCTCCCTTTCAGGCAAAATATACCTTCCCAATCTAACAACCATTGTTGTTCCACTGTTTCCAAAACTAAACTTCATCAGCTTGCTTTTTCCTCTATTAATCCTCATGTTGTACTCCAGAACCATGTTCGTGCTATTTATTATGTTTTACAAGTGTTTTTGTGACTCCCCTAAAACACAATATCATTGGAAAACTGCACGGATTTTATTTCTACTCCTTGCTATATGATTCTGTTTCCATATCCCATCTTGACTTTCTACATAGCCTGTTCCATATATAAGTTATACAGCATGGGTGACAGACTGCACCCTTGTATTACTCCTTTCTTGTGTAATAACAATTAGTTTATTACTGATAATTTTGTCTATATAAAAAAACATAATTCAATAATTAAACTATAATTTATTACCACACTTTTAAAAAAGAAACAAAATAAACAAATTTATATTTTCACACAGACAGTCTCACAGGGTATCTGGGCCTTGTGGCAGAGGTTGAATTGAACTATGAATTTCGATTGAAGAAAATTTCATTGTTAGGAAGTTCATTGGGTCGCCGCTGTCTGGGCTCATCATGCAATTTGCTTCTTCCGATTCTATTTGTTGAGTCGATTCTATTTGAAATTATATATATATTTATTAAATTTAGAATTGTGCAGTTCGCAAATGTCCACTCTGTTCTCCATCCACTCCCCAACTGTCCTGGACAGCACCCTGTCATAAAAAAATTGCCCCACCCTTGACCTGGAGGACAATAGATTTCTCTATCTGACCAGCCTTGAAAGTATGTGCTACACTTGATATATTTCTTTTCTTGCCCTTCAATTCTAATTAGTGCTGTCTGCCTTCTGTAAATGTTATAGATATGCTTTCTTTCTTGATATTTTATTCCTGTTCTCCTCAAAATCCTTAATAATGTGTTCGAGTTCACATTATCAAAGGCTATTTCTAGATCTACAAATGCCATAAACATAGTCTGTTTTTTCTTTTCATGTCTTCTATAATTAGACGTAAAGTCAATTACATCTTTTGTCCATACATTCTTCCTAAATCCAAACTGATCTCCTAACTTGCATTCTATTTGATGTTCCGTCCAGACAATCTTTCACTATTTCATTAATATTTTTCTAAAATCTTCTGGTATTCTTCCTGTTATGTATATTTTGTTAACTATCCTCAACAGCCATAATATTGCTTCTTTGCTTGATGATCTTATCAACTTTTCTGGAATGTTATCAATTCCTAGAGCTTTACAGATCTGCCAGTGTCCTGTCAAACTCCGACTCCGGGTCTTCTTCATCCACCTCCTCTTCTTCTGTTGCTGACTGATCCAGATTTCCATCATGATACAAGCTTTTCTAGATATTCTCTCCATATTTCTGCCTATTCTTCTTTATGCGTAATTGGCTGATGTTATTGCTAACATTTTTCCTCTCTCTGAATGTTTCTTTGAATTTCAATTTAACCATGAAATATTCAACTGCTTTGAGTTTCTCTTGTAGTAAAGCCACTTTCGCTGCTTTGCCTTTCCAATCTATCTCATTCTTCAAGTGTCTGTGCCCTTTACCATTTTCATCTCTTGAGTTTTTATATTTATGCCTTCCATCTACCGTTTTTATTATTTCTTGTGTTATCAATGCTTTCTATGGGTTTGAGCCATTAGTCCTATTTTTTGTTTGCTGCTCTAGTCATTTCTTCCTTTAAAAGTGCCCATTTCTCTTCTACTTTCTCCACTAATCTACTCTTGATATCTTCTTTGAAATTCTAAAGCACCTCCTGTTGTTGCAGTTTTTCTAATATTTTTAATTCCTTTCTTGAGTTTCTTCATTTTCAACTCGCATTTCATAATCAGCAGATTATGGTCGGATTTTATACCTGCTCCCTGTCTCACCATTATAATTGGTACCTGCCTGCCCCCCCCCCCCCCCCAGATTCTTCCACATGTAGAGTTTTCTTTCATGATTGCTAAACCAGGTATTTGCCCCTCTTAATTTGTGCTCAATGCACCAAGTCCATATTCTCCAACTATATAACTTTCTCTTCCCTTTCTTATTTCTGCATTCCAATCACCAATTATTATTATATTATTATTATTATATTTTCGTTTTCCTTGACATACTTAATTATTTCTTTAATTTCTTTGTGGCTATTTGCACTGTATACATTGTATAGCAATCAATATATATGCTACAAAAATATATTGAAGTCAGTTAATAAAATTTAATAAACTATTAGCACATTTACAGAGACACAAACAAACTGTGCAGAAAGTAGCAGAAAAATCATCATGGCTACAGACAATAAGCCTCTCTCCTGCCACACGTGTTCTCTTTACTGTGCGCCAGATTTAAACATCAGCTAAAGGCCACTACAGATTTTCTCAATTTCTTCTTCCTCTGCGGCACTTGTGGGTGTATAAACTTGAATGATTGTCAATGGCTGTGTTTTTTTTTCTAATTTTATCATAACTAACCTTTCATTATATTGTTTATAACAACTTATTCATTGCCACAGTCTTTTATTTATGACAAGACCTACCTTTGCATTCCTTCTATTCACTTTTGTGCTAATCACCCTATATTCTTCCAACCAAAAATCTTTCCCTTCCTGCCATCTAACTTCTCTAATTCATACTATTTATCACTTTAACCTTTCCATTTCCCTTTTTAAATTTTCTAATCAACCAGAACAATTTAAACTCCTGACATTCCATGCTCTGATTTGTAAAATGTCACTGTCTTACATTCTCGCGAGTATTTCCTGCCCATATACCTTCGGAATATTTTACCCGAGAGGCTGCCATCATATTGTTACACATTGAGCATTGCATATACATGGGAAATTAAAGATATGACTTAAGTTTTTGTTGCTTTCAGCCATGCAACAGTAATACAATCATTAAAACTGTTCCTGCCATGCTTTTGTTTATACAACAGTGAGTCATTCCTGGATCACTATTCTCATGCCTCAAGTCAGTAATAGTGAGACCTGTTTCCCCTCACCATGTTAGCATTTGTCCACCCTGAAAAATCAGTGCCATACATATCTGATTAGCAGTCCCCACTTCGCAACCTGGGGAGACGTCTGATGAAGGACTAGCATCTCCACTCACTTATTCCCTTATACATACCCACATATATACATACATTCTCATATACACCTATGTCCTTCTCACAACTATCCTAAATGATGCCCAACTCTGGTCGTCCCAAAGGACCATTCCTCTTTCCGTGTTAACTTCATTACAATCTGTTTAGCACTTACAACCTAACAAAATTGCTACTTTTTCTAATAAAACAAACTATTATCCATAATTATTGCTTAACAAAGACTGTCTTGTCATAACAATACTCCTTTGTGTTTACCGCCCTATAATATTTATTGATTATTGCCAATAAAAGTTAATTTAGTTAAATCCACAATTAAATGATTCAAATTGATACTATTCTTAACTTCTTAATTATTACGGATTGTTTTCTACCAATTAGGTCCATTATGAATATGAGTGGCATGTAATGGAAAGGAAATTAAAATTGTCTCATTACTTAAGTAAAATGTAATTTTACGCTATATGAAATTATTTTATTAGTTTATAAAGGTAAAATTATTTTTATAGTTGCAGTGTAGATTATTATATAAAGACCTGGGCCACATAGACTCAATTCTATTTTACATAGATACCCCATATTGTATCTATAAACATTATTTTACAGTAATCAGACCATGAGATGGTTCAAGTATGTTATTCTCATAAATATAATTGACTGCTTCAGTTTATATTTGTGTATGTATGTGCCATATACAAATATAAACGTAAGGAATAATTTCGGCCAAATGTTGTGCAATTGTTCAAAAGTACACGTGATAAAATGTTTTTCACAGTTAGTGAGATTAAATACTATACCTGTATAATATAAATGAATTCCCAGGAATTTTTGTCTGAAAGAACATGCGTATCTTTTACATACCTGTATGCTGATAACATAAAATAAAAACGGCAGATCTGTGCATAATCAAAACTGAGAATCCTGTATTATAATAAAATAAGTTGACATGACTTGTTTCACCATCAATTCATCATGTTTCTATACTATCAATATATCTAATTCTGTTATAAAAACCTATTTATGCTTAGCTACTTTCAATTTAAGTCAGCTGATCTCCCTCTCTTTCCTGTACATTGTGTGTATGAATTATTCTGTTATTTTTCCATTGTTGTGACTTTTCCTTATCAGAGAGAGAGTGTGTGTGTGTTGATTTTTGACCACTGGTCTGCAGCTTTTGAATTCAATGCTATATAGTCTACAAGCATGATTTTCAGTCCTACTGTCCTGAGTAATTGGTACATGGTAAGTAGGTGTTATTATTTTCTTTGGGGTGTTAAAGTAACATTAGGAGGAGGATAACACATGCAAAAATTTCAATTACATTTTATTTCCGAAAGGAAGACCTATCTCCAGTATCAGGTAATTAATGTGACTATCTGTCAATCTTTCCAATACATACAAATCATATATAAGATGAATTTATACATAAATAAATTGTATATTATAAAATATTTAAAAACATGTCATGAAAATAGATTCATTTTTAAATACATTCCAACTCAAAATATGCCATGCACATTCCATTTACTGTCAAATGGAAAAATTGATGCATTTTTCTCCATTTTCAAGTAGTTATATTTTAATAATTATTTATATGTTTTATAGGGAGAGCTAACAATCACATGGGATATGGAAGAATTAGAAACAGCATTGTTTTTGGATCAAGTTCCATCTGTTTGGGCATCTAGAGCTTATCCATCATTACTAGGCCTCACAGCATGGTTTGCTGACCTGGTACTTAGGTTGAGGGAGTTGGATATATGGGCAACTGACTTTGTAGTATGTATATTTTAATAAAATATAAATTTACTTATCTGCACTGTCTAATGTCAAACAAAATGACATACAACATCATTGTTTGGAAGGAAAAAAAACTGGATAAGTAATGGAGGATACAGCAAAATGTTATGTATATGTTTGTCGGTGAGGTCTAGCAACATATGTATCAGATGTTCCTAGACCTCACTGACAAACTTCATCATGTTTCAAACATTTCATTAATTTGTAATCTATCCTAAATGGATGCTCCAAACACTCCTATCCTATCTCTATTCATTCCAACTCAAGATTGACATCATTCAGTAAGCAAGTATCATGGCCGAGATGGTTTTTGAGAGATCTTTGATGATCTGGGTTTGAGTCCCAGTGATGCAGAATATTTTCAGTCTTTCTTTCTTCTTCTGTTTCTATCTACATGTAATATTTGGCTTTCTCTGAATGTATGACTTAAAGTGAATTTCTCGACTTTCTCTCACATTTTCTATCCTTACATACATACACTGAATGGCTAACTTATTATGACCAACCCCTCAATACAATATTGGGCAAATTTTTGCTCTTAATACTGCTTGAATTCTTCTGGGCAATGATTTTATGATATTTTGGTAGGTTTTAGGAGGGATTTAAAACTATATCTAATGAACAGCACTTGCCAATTCCTTAAGATTTTATGGTACTGGATCCAGATGCCTAATGGCCTGTTTGATCTCATCCCACAAATTCTCAGTTGGATTTAGATCTGGTGATTGTTCGGGCTTATAAGGCAAGGTAAAGTCTTCATCATGCCCCTGAAACCATCTGAGGACAACACCAGCTTTATGACAAGGAGCATTGTCCTGTCCTGTTGGAAGTATCCATCCCTTGCATTAACATAATAGGATGTACTTGATCTATGATAATACTTAAATGCCTTTGGCATTCAAGTACTGTTTCACAGGAATCAAAGGGCCCATACCATACCAAGGGAACATCCCTTAAACCATTACATTGCCACCACCAGCTTGAAGTGTTGTGGTGAAGAAGTTGGGGCCCATGCTGTCTTGTTTTTTCTCTATATTGGAACAGTGCCATCTGCATTATGGATTTGAAATCACAATTCATCATACAACATGACCTTTTTCTAGTCATCTACTGCCCAATACTAGTGTTCCTTTGTGAACTGAAGAAGTCAGGTCTTGTTCAAGGCAGACAGTAGAGGCTACTATAGCCCATATGGTGTAATGTGCAGCAAACAGCTCATTCTGAGACTTTCAAGTTAGTCTTTAATATTCACTGCTACTTAGTGCACTGTTGAACTGATCAACTCTGACAAGTCTCCTTTCACCTTTTCAGCTCATGCATTTTGTAGCCTGTGATGACCAGAAACCTGACATTGAGGCCCAGTTTTTTTCTTGGCAGTCCACTCTCTGTAAACCTTAATAAGTGTTGGCCATGAACACTTCTACAGTGCAGCCATTTTTCTGATACGGGTTCTAACACTTTGAGCACCTACGATCATCCCCAAATTTGAGCTTTGTTAATTCATGTGGATTGCTATATCTTCACAAACAACACAGTAAAACTGATGATTCATTTCTCCTACATTATCATTTTATATCTATCTCACCCTCTAGCGCCAACACTGTGACACTGTCAGGTGGTCATAATATTTGGTCACACGGTGTATACATTGGATAGAAAGAGATACAGAAAGAAATAGTCCTTGACTTACTATAGAGTGGTAGTAGGTGTCGACTATCAGGGAAGTACAAAAATTGAATTTTCATACTTCCATGCAAATTGATGCCTACTACCAATTTAAGATGCCAAGAAATACAAATTTTCTGTCTCTCCTTCCTATTTAATTTATTACTTTGAGTTTGTCATCTGATTTTTCTTTATGTTAAATGTGCCTGATTACCTATCCAAATACTTCTAAATCCTAATCAGCAAATATAATATTGAATATTTTCTTTCATACGACATAATAAATCATAACAGACATTCAAGTATTTAGTAAGATCTTACATTTTTTTGTGATTATTTCAGCTTCCATCTTCTGTATGGTTGGCTGGATTTTTCAACCCTCAATCATTTCTTACTGCTATTATGCAGTCTACGGCTAGAAAAAATGAACTTCCCTTAGATAAGATGTGCTTACAGTGTGACGTAACAAAAAAGAACAAGGAAGAATTTGTGTAAGTTAACATGAAAATTATTCATAAATATTTAAGTTCTTTTGGAAGCACTTTTGTGCACGGGTGTTCAAACCATTAGTCATTATTGTGATTGACTTAAAAGTGTTGATCTCAAAAAGATACCAACTCATTCCACAATTCCCCAAGAAAAGGAAGTAATTTTTTTTACCTCCTTTTCTTGGGCAATTGTATGGCAACACTACATCAATTATGAAAAAGTGAATTATTGACATTTCTTTTCAATCTAGAATACATTTTTAAACCCAATTATTGTGTGATGATAGTTCCTAATTCTAATATAATATTCCATAAGCGTTATTGAAAATGTGGACATTGAGTCTGTTTAATATGGTTTCATATGTTAACTGAAATACTATTAAGTTGTTTAGCGCAGGCTACCTGTTTATATTTACAGGGTATTCCATATGAAACAACCAGAATTATCGAATGTAAATAAACAAAATTTTCTGACTACTTCAAGCATTTTTTTTTCTAACTGGTGCCATATCGACTAGAATTGAGCTAGTATCATGACATAATGTATTCAACTAGTGTAATTGTTGATATTTTACTCATTTCAGAAGAGGGTATCAAGCTGAGAAAAGTACCCTAATAGCCTATGCCATTGTTTGTTTTTATGGCATTTCTCGTGTAAAATTAATGGTAATAACATGAATGATGGAGTATCTGAAATTAACTCATTAAGATGAAAATGTTTCATGGGCGTGTATGAGGTAGCCATTGAAAAAAAGGACTTGGTGTTTGCAGCTTGCAAGCATGAGCTTAAAATAATGCATACATCAATTGTCCCCCTTAAAACCCTACTACTTCTGTTTTGAACTTTTTATCATTACCTTCATCCAATATATAATTTATTTGTAATTTATCATTAATGGATGCTCCTAATTCTTCCATCCCTCTTCTCTATCCATCCTAACTTGACAACCTAATAGACTGAAAATGTTCGGTTGGTCGTACTCGATGTGGTGGCGGAGTTGGTAAGACGCACGCCATGGCTTAAGTGGCGATACACTGCTGATTTCATGTACCCAGGTTCGAGTCAGGGCCGCATCGAATTTTTTCAGTCTTTCTTCCTTCTTCCATTCCCTTCTACGCTTAACATATGTATTTCCTTGAGCATGATTCCATGCCATATATATGATTCAAAGAGCGAATTTCCTGCCTTCCTCCCAAATATTTCTATCTTTCTTTCTATCCAATTATCAAATGCGTGACTTTGTCACTTATCCAATATATAATTTATATATATATTAACTTCTTCAGTCCTAAAATTAGGACTTGAGGAATATGTTTCAGTAAATTGTAGGTAGTGGCAAATCTTAAGCACTGACTGGTAGTCATGCCATTGAAATCATGTCTCCTGAAGAAGGGGACTCAGACGTACTACAATTTGTCATACTGTGTCTTAATTGAACTTAAAGCTAGTGCCACCATTGAGGACATGGAGAAAATCTTCAAATTTTTGGAGGTGATAGCTTCCTTCTTTAGAAGAAATATATATCATTTGCTGACCATCTGTTTCTGATACATAATGGCACATGTGTCGAGAGTGAGAAAGAATTTCTGTGGTGGTGAGAGTGAGTTACAATGATATATCATTGTGTCCTTCCCCCCACCCTTCATCCAAAATAACTATGCCATTGCTCTTTTAGGAATGTGGTTTGAAACATTACAAACTTTTTATCACCAACCCTCTAGACCTAGATTGTTCTACCTATAATTATAAATATCTGCAGGGACTGCAGGGAACCCTTGTACTCACACATCTATATGATGTATGGAGGAAGCTCACACTTGTTGGGCAGGTGGCTCATATAGTTCAGATAATAGAACCACAATATACCAAGCCAAGGTCCTAGGTTTGATTCCTAGTCTGATCATGATTTTACCATTCTTAAGTTTTAATTCAGTTACATGGCCTTCCTTCGTTTGAAATTATTTGTTATGTTCTTAAATTAATTTTCACCTTTGATCAACTTAATATCAATTTTTTATGAAGTTCTAAAATTCGGCCATGAATAATTCGATTGATTAAATTTTAAGTGAACCTGGCTCACACCTAATGGTGAATCAATTCGGATGTATCAGACTGTAGAGCCACCAAGTGGAGGTTGCAGATTTAGTTCATGGACTTGTCAAGATATTTCCATCTTGATTGTTAATTCAGTTTTTTTGGCCTTTGAGGTTAGCTTAAGCATTTCTTCATTTCATCAATTTGTTTCTTCAAACACTACGTAATTAAATTTTATATAATTATTTCACTTCATAGACCTGGAAACTTTAGTTGTGACCACAGGAAACCCTAGCCACTAATAATGATAGTTATCAAATTATTCGATTATAGCTGTGCCCACATCACATGGCCAGTGATCAGAGTCCAATTTTCTGGCGATAATTATCTCATCACTTATATTTACAATTATAATAGCTAGTGTTCCATGGCAGAATGTACGTTGGTCCTTACCTTGAACTCCTACAGAACATGCGTGGTGCGCTTTATCTCGGAAACACTGATTTTACAAAAGATTTTTATACAACCAATGTTACGAATATTATATTTTTCACTAACAATTTTGAAAGCAGAAATTTTGATTGTCCACAGAAGGAAAGAAAGAATTTTCTTCTAATATGACGCTGCTGTGGCGCGACTGCAAGTACATTGTTTCTTATGGAGCTGTACACGTGTCGCGCGTTTGTTCTCGGTTTGTTCAACGACGAAATACAAAACAGCCCAGCTGTATGATGTGGAATTTTAATTTATAAAATCTATATTGCTCTGACTTAATTTATAAAATAATATTTAAAATTAATAACCAATTGATTCTGAAAGAAATTAAATGAATAAGTATAATTACGACGTTTCTATCACTATCGGCGGTTCTCTTTGAGTATTTTCAGGATATTATAGTGACTGATGTTGCGGACAAAATTGAATATATGCAAATCAAATGTTCTAATTAATAAATGTTGTCGTAATATGTGAATTCCTCTATGAAAATACAAGGAATCCTGACAGCACTATTTATTGCTGTTGTATATGTAACGAGGACAGAGAATATTTTTGGGAAAAAATTATATTTCAACATTTGTTCAATCCCAATTATTTCTAAACTTTGAACATAGTGGAGATTTCGATCTTTACTCAGATGACATTAATCGATTCTCTATATTAAAATATATTCATACACTGAGTTCCGTCACAGTTCTACATTATAAATCTTGCTTTATAAAGTGAGCCAGTATGACGGTACACAGAATCGATTAGTATCATCTGATTAGAGATTAGAAGCTCCTGTATGTTCGAATTTTAGAAATGAATAGTTTTTCCATACAGTGGTTAAATTGTTTTTCTTTTTATAAATTGTATCACATTTAACAAGACGTGGATTTATTCGAGTGCGTGTTTCTGTGTCACACATTGATATCGATTTATTAATCGATAAAATATAAAAACTGCCAGCTGAGTTTCATAATTTGTATATTATAAAGAATAATACTGATAAATGAACACACTAATAGTGCAATTTATTCTGTTTTATCCTCCAGCACGAAATAATAGTGAATTGCACTGGGGAAATTAGATGAAGTAAACAACTTGTGGCTCCCTCACGACCCCCTCTAAATCTCATGAAGTTTTGTAAGGAAGTAAACCCAGACCGCAACTGAAAATGTGAAAAATATTAAATCTCATTGTACACTGGTTCTGAAGTAAGAAGCTGTTAACTCGTACTCGCCGCTGAATGGGCCAACTTTGATCCCTTGGCAAATCAGTTCTAGCGGCCAGATAAATGTTCAATTTGGCTAATCGATACAACTTATAACCCATAATGTACTGTTTTGATCAGTATAGTATTGCAGCTCGCAGTTCTGATATCTCTTCAAGCCAAAGTAGCCATAAAAATTTGTCGCGTCATTTTGAGGTCAATTACTCAGCAGCAAAAGATCTATACGCAACAATAACTTGTAAATGTAAATAATAATGTCGAGTTAAAAATTTTCGTGTCCCAATACCATAATTTTGGGTAGGGTGTTGCTAAAATACAATGAGATAACCTGTCACCTAAAATATCCGTGTTTGTTTCTGCCGTCTTTAACGACGAAAGAGAATCCAAAGAAATCTAACTTCTAGTTCTATGTTTGAAATAAATTGAACTCTTATTAATACTGGAAACAGCAGTTTGCCTTTGTTCCGAAAGTCAACAATCCTTCAAGTCACTTACCATGTGCACCAGGCCTAATAGTGTCGTAATTCAATTGTTGTACGTATTTTCTGTTGATATAATAGTTTTTAACGTCGATCACTTGCAGAGATGATAGACATTACTACCTACTGACAGCACAATAACTTGCAGCAAAAGAAGAATACGTTTGTCCAAATCGTCTGTCTGTGCACTTACATCAGAGAAAATGGCGTATTAGATCTCGAGAAGTCTTTGAATATATTCCTTCCATAACTGTAAGAGGTTAGATACATTATAGGAAACTAATATGATTGCATATAACTCTTGTAGTTTTGTTGCAATGTTAATGATCATGCCAGTGATTATCGTTTTTTAATAAAATGAGTGCTTGACATGCTGAGTGGTAAGTCTCGTGTAGCACACCATTCGTATTTTTCAAACTGGCGAAAGAAGTCGGTCCTTTCGGTACTTACAATAACACGCGCAGATAATAACGCTCTCGACTGTTCGGATGAATTGTATAAACTCTACCGAGAACGCATTCACAAAAGACACCTGCGTATCCTTCGACAGAAGTACCGCGCCGTTCTCTTTGTTGTATGTGTACATGTATGTATTTATTTAATCTACAAATGGGCAGATATCCGATGCAAATGCATAGAACGTAAACAATAATTAATAATCTGGTCATAATGACCACATTTAACCTATAGTTAACAATATACTAATATTTTCAATATAAATCATATATACACCTAATAAATATGAAATCATATCATTAGAAGATAAATTTTCAAAAATAAATAATATTATTTTTGCCTGAAAAAAAAACACTGGAAATATATTTCACTTTTCTATATTGTTAGATATTTCGAAGCACTTATCACTTCATTTCACTGTATTACACTACACTAATCTTAGATTAAATCTAAATTTTCTTTCCGTTAGAGGAATTTCCCCAAGCACTTATGCAGGCAAATTATTCCAATCATAAATTGTCCTACTTATTAATGAGTATTTTCCAACATGTTTTTGGTGCCTCGCTTATAATTTAAACAAGTGATTACTCCTCCCGTACCGAGTCGATTCTTTCATTCTATCTCGGATTCCCTGCCAAGGTTTTTGACCTGCAAAGGCTCTGTAGAAAATGCGTAGCCTAGCTCTTTCTCTTGTCTGTAGCGTATCCCACCTTTTCGTTCCCATGTCCAGGTCCTATTTGTACGAATTCTGCGGCCCTTCTTTACACCCTTCCTAATTATTCTATTTGATGTGGGATGTGGTATCTATGCAGAAATGATCAGGCTTGCGCAGGATAGGTTAGCATGGAGGGTTGCATCAGACTACCTAAATCTTCAAAAGATCGAACACCAAAGTTTCACGGCAATCGGATATATGGAATAGGATCGCTTCAGGGTAAACTCCCGATTGGCGCGGTGTTGCGTATATAGTCCTTTCGGATCCCCGGGTGAGTACGGATAGTATTGAATAAGCAGTATATACTTTAGATTAGCACTTTATTTAGTATAACATGACATGACTTGTATGGATGCATTCTGTATAACGACTGTTCGCACATTCGAATTGTCAACGGGTCCTCCCACTCTCGCGTCAGCCGGTGGCGCTTTCTGGAGGCGGCGCCACGAACGAACACAACATTCCTCCCCCCTAAGTTTCGTAGTCCGATAGGTAGGGTGGAGGACGACGATTCCTCGCAGGCAAGGACCTCGCCCTTGCTTGGGTCCCAGGAGTCGACGGACGTTCCTGACGAATCCTGGCTTGAATTTGCATCAGGTGGTTCATGGTTTCCCGCAGGCGGTTCCTCTGGATCAGCTGCGGCGGCCATGGTCCCAGTCGGATGAATCTCGGACTCAGTTGGAATCTCGGAGTCCTCTTCGGGTTCATCGCTGTTGGTCGGATCTGTATCATTGATACGTCGACGGAGTTGATCGACGTGACGACGCCAGATTTGTCCATCAGGGGTCTGCACGCGGTAGGATACTGGACCGGTGACCTCGATGACTGTTGCCGGAACCCACTTCGGATAGTTTCCAAAGCCCTTCGCGTAGATTTGGTCTAACGGGGCGAAGACTCGGAGTCGTGGATTGGCTCTGGCATCTGCTTGGAGTTGTTCTTGCTTTGACGACATTTCCACTGAGAAGTCGGGGTGCAGACGGTCTAAGCAGGTCTTGAGGCGACGTCCCATTAAAAGTTCGGCGGGGCACGTGCCTGTAGTGGCGCTTGGAGTAGAATGCTGGGCTAGCAGGAATCTTGCGAGCCTCAGGTGCCACTTTCCAACAATGATTCGCTTCAGCGCATCCTTCGCAGTCTGAACCATTCGCTCGACTTGTCAGTTCGAAGACGCATGCTTGGGAGCGACGGTGATATGGTGAATACCATTATTACTGGCGAACTCCTGGAACTCGGCGCAGGTGAAGCCAGTTCCATTGTCGGACACGATGGTGTCAGGAATACCATGCGTAGCGAACAATGGTCGTAGTGCTTGAATTGTCGATTTTACTCGAATCACTTCCAGCCATTTGGAATACGAATCGACGACTAGAAGAAGTATGCAACCTTGATATGGGCCAGCGTGATCGATGTGAAGTCGACACCACGGCTTCTTAGTACATTCCCATGGGAAAACAGGTGCTTTCGGTGGTGCATGACGAGTTAACTGGCACGTCTCACATCGGTTGACGACGTCCTCGATCTGCGCGTCGATGCTCGGCCACCAAACGTAGCTCCTGGCTAGTGCCTTAATCTTGACGATGCCTTGATGAGAATCGTGCAACGTCTCAAGAATGTGCTGCCTTGCTTCGCTCGGAATAACGACGCGGCAACCCCATAGCAGGCATCCTCTATGAGCTGATAATTCATGTTGACGCCGGATGAATGGCGTGAATTCGTCGCTCAACTTCCCGGTAGGCCATCCCCTCCACACCCAGTTGAGGACACGCGACAGGAGCGGGTCCTTTGACGTCATTTTCGCAATCTCCGAAGCTGTAAGCGGTGGCTTGTCCAATGCCTCAAGCAAGAGGACCTCGCACGACGGCGGAACTTCGAGTTCGTCGGTGGGTAGAGGTAATCGGCTCAATCCGTCAGCATGGCCAATGGTCTTCCCCGGCTTGTAGACCAGCTTGTAGTTATAAGCTCCCAGCAAAAGACTCCATCGCTGCATGCGTGGCGATAGCATGTCCGGAGTAGGCTTGTCTTTAGCCAACAAACCTAGCAGCGGCTTGTGGTCCGTCCGGATCTCGAATGTCTGACCATATAAGTAATCGTGGAATTTTTTAACGCCACGTATAATCGCAAGTGCTTCCTTGCCGATTTGGGCGTAACGACGCTCGGTATCGTTCATTGTCGCTGAATGAAAAGCGACGGGTGCTTCCACTTCCGGTGCCAACTGGTGTCCCAACACAGCTCCGGTACCGTACTGTGAAGCATCACAGTCAAAGTGGACGAGAAGAGTGTCCGATGACAGCAGCTTCTTAACCCCTGTGAATGCGGTGTCATGAAATTGAGTCCACTTCCACGGCGCTCCCTTGTCCAGTAGGCGATGCAGTGGCTCCGCGATGTCGGCCTTGTTACGAAGGAAGACGTGGTAAAAATTCAGCAACCCCAGGAATGCTTGCAATTCCTCTTTGCATTTAGGTCTCGGCGCGTTGTGGATAGCGTCGATCTTGTCTGTAGTAGGTCTCACGCCGTTCTTATCAACCAGATAACCCAGGAATGTAACGCTTGTAGTCCCGACGATGCATTTTTCTCGATTCGCTCGAATGCCAGAATCAGAAAATCGTAGAAGCGCTTCGCGTAAGTTTCCTGCGAGTTCTTCCGGCGTAGCACCCTTGATTAGCACGTCATCAAAGTATGGAATGACTCCGGGAATCCCAGCCAGCAACGTTTCGACGAATCGTTGAAAGATGCCTGGTGCAGTGGAAACCCCAAATTGCAACCTCTTGCACTTGAATGCGCCTCGGTGAGTGACAATGGTCTGGGCCATTGCGGATGCATCATCGACGGCGAGTTGCAAATACGCTTGCGACAAGTCCAGCTTTGCGAAGTGATGACCTCCTGCGAGTTCGGCGAGGAGTCGATTGACGGCAGGTACTGGATACTGATCTTGTCGAAGTGCCTTGTTAATCGTGCATTTGTAATCTCCGCATAGACGAATAGTACCATCGGGTTTCAGAATAGGGACTACTGGAGTTGCCCATTCGGAGTCGGCAACTGCTTCAAGAACTCCTTGATCTATCACATCCACCTTCGGAATAAGCGCGAAGGGCAATTTCCGAGCCTTGAGTCTGATAGGATTAACCATCGGATCCAATCGTAGCATTACCGGCGGTCCTTTGTATGCCCCCAGTTCCTCACTGAAAACGTCGGGAAACTCTGCCAACTCTGACTCTGGCGACGTCGAACTCACGCGTAGAATACCGTCGAGTTTAATTCCCAGAGCAGTAAACCAACTCAATCCCAGAAGACTTCTCCTTTCCTTCTTCGAGATTAGTAGTGGCAACTTTCCATTGCATTTTCCGTAGCAGACTGGGACATCCAACATGCCTACAATCTCCACAGTTCGCTGGTTGTAGTCGCGAAGAATATACGGCGACTTCTTAAAACGAGGTTATTTGTTACCGTAGATCCGTCGACATGTTTCCAGGTCTATGATTGAAACTTTTGCACCAGAATCCACGTCCATTTCAATTGATGCTCCATTTACTCGCACGACGGTCTTGATTTCGGTCGCAGTGGACGATATTTCGCACGTCTGGATATGCTGGAGGTTGTATACACTCGTCTTGGAAGGCTTCTTATCCTTTGGAGTCGGCGGTGGGCGACGAGAAAAACTTCCACGGTCCCCTTGCGAGTTCTCCGCAGGCTTCGAACGACAAACACGCTCGATGTGTCCCTTTTTCTTGCAACGGCGACACTCAGCACTTCGAAATTTGCAATTATCACGAAGATGACTACCACCACAGCTTGCACAAGCTCCGATTGAATTCTGTCCACCTTGTGGCTTAGCGGAACCCTTGTTCGACCGTTGGCGTCGGTTTTCGTATTTCGGAGGATCCGTGTTGACTAGATTTGCATTTATAGTACCAGCACCTCGGATTTCTTTCGTATGTCGGGTAGCAGCTTCGGCTGCTAAAGCTTTTTCCTGTGCTTGCGCGAAGGTTAAAGCAGATTCGGCGAGCAACCGGCGTTGTAGAGCTTCGTTTCGGATACCGCAGACAAGTCTATCTCGCAACGTCAGGTCTAGCGTAGCGCCAAAATTGCAATGTTCAACTAAACGACGAAGTTCGGCGATATACGTATTAACAGTTTCGTCCGCAAGTTGATTTCGACGGTGGAATTGGAACCGTTGAAATATTTCGAATGGTTGCGGCGCGAAATGTGCTTTAAGAAGAGCGGTTATTTCGTCATACGACTTCGTTGACGGAGCTTCCGGCGACACAAGAGAACGAACAACGGCGTACGTCTTTGCCCCACAAACAGTTAAGAATACGGCTCTCTTCTTACAGACTTCCTCGATTCCATTCGCTTGCATATAAAACGCCAGTCGTTCAGCGTAAGCGTCCCACGACTGCGGTTGACTCACGTCGAATTCTTCAATCACGCCTAATGTAGCCATTTTCTTGAATTAAAATGCCACTTATCTGAATTGTAGTGTGATTGATGACTTGAGTTACGAATTTCCACTTCAGAACTTGTATTTTCGACGAACGGAATGTTCACTTTTTGAATGTTCAACTGCCACAGCAATGGCTGCCTACGTTTCACTTTTGAACTTTGCTCACTTGCTGTTTCCAAGTTGTTTCTTCTCACCCAGGAATCCCATCCTCGTCGCCAGTTTTTGCGTATATAGTCCTTTCGGATCCCCGGGTGAGTTCGGATAGTATTGAATAAGCAGTATATACTTTAGATTAGCTTTTATTTAGTATAACATGACATGACTTGTATGGATGCATTTTGTATAACGACTGTTCGCACATTCGAATTGTCAACGGGTCCTCCCACTCTCGCGTCAGCCGGTGGCGCTTTCTGGAGGCGGCGCCACGAACGAAACGTTCTAACGAACGAACACAACACGCGGCTATTCAAGGTATTTTCAAATAATTATATTTGTTACAACTTGCCTTTGGTTTTGAACATGACCCGATTTCACACGTTTCGGAGCCTATTCGAGGCAAACTTCAGGCAACAGATAGACTCTTCAATTATATTTATTTGTATAGATGGCTCGATGCCCAAAGATGCACAGGAATTCAATTATATGAGTGTAAACATCCGTCCCCGTTTCCGGATTTAGTTCCGGTTTCAAATCTGTGTCCCTGGATTGTCTCAACAAAATGCCATCATTTCCAATAAAAGTCCTGCTACAATAGATGGAGTGAAAATGCTTGCACTCATGTGTTAAGAACTGAAATTTTATTCAAAGAATTTATTATTTTCTTGCTTTATTTAATCTGTTAGAAATAAGTGTTGTTTGAATTGGTTTTTACCTTTTAATTGCATACCATTCATATTAATCCGCCAAATGAAATAATATAACTCAAGTATTAATATCTGTGTTGACCAACCAAGAATGTGTCATGCTAAAAAAATGAACATTTCATATAAATGATGAATCCCTGTCAGTCCTAGGGTGGCACATACTACAGCTTTGTAGACTTAATGTGTCTTTTATTTATCATTGCAAGTCCTCCTTCCTTTGGTAAAGTTGCCCTGCCCGAATCAGCAGAAAATAATGTGGTCATCTGCTATTAAGGCTTGTCACGTGAAGGCATACTTTATCCAGTTGCAAGTTCTGTATGTTTTTAGGTTCGACAGAAAACAACAAAATTTCATGTCAATTGGATGCATAGTATAGGAACACCTAATAATAGCTGGCAGTGCACCCACTTCGCACAAGGAATTAGGAAAGACCCTATTTATGCCTCAATACTCACCAGTTAAACTTCTGTAGATCAAACTATGATTTATTTTATTTGATATTTACTTTAAACATTTTGATATACATCAATTCTGCAGACTGTTAAAAAAAAAGAAGGATTTACTTATGGGTAATATAAGTTTGAATAATAGGAAATCGTTACTAAAAATGTTCGTATGGAGCGTGGTGTTATATGGGTGCGAAACATGGACAATAGGAGTTGGGGAAAGAAAAAAATAGAAGCCTTTGAAATTTGGTGTTATTGGCGAATACTGAAAATCAGATGGGTGGATAGAATCACAAATGAGGAAGTTCTAAACAGATTAGGGGAAGAACTAACAATATGGAGGATGTTGACCAAGAGAAGGAATAGATTAATAGGCTATGTTTTAAGACATGAGGGTCTTGTAAAATTATCATTAGAGGGAAGTATGTGAGGTAATAATGGAAAAGGGAGGTCAAGGATGCAATTCGCTATGCAGTTTGGGATAAGGCAAACTTAAGGATGATGTTTGTGTAACTTTTCCTTAAAATTTCGTAATCTACACATAAGATGAATTTTCAGGGTCTATATTTCTAATAACAGGCTATAAAATTTCACACATTTAATGAAATTTATTGTTGGAATGAAGGACACAGACGATCTAATCACACACATAATATAACATAAACATTGAAATAAAACATACTCGTTACTGCCAATTATTAATTCTGCACCGAGAAGAAATTGTGCCCTTGTGGCCCCAAATGAAATAAATATGTGGAGTTTATATTGTTTTGAATAAAGAATATTATACATCTGAATGAAAATGAATTATCTTTACATTTATTAATTGATATAATACAATTTATTAGCCAAATTCTTTTTATGAAACTAATCTTTTCTTTGGATTGACAATAAACTCATTAAACAGTAATTGCAAAAATTAAATAAATCTACATATATAATATTTGAGGAACATAGTGTATACTTTTATTATTATAGTTGTCAATAACTTGGATTAATATTTAATTACAGAGGCAAAGGAGCTACAGTGCGTACTGTACCTCGGGATGGTGCATATGTTCACGGTTTGTTTATGGAAGGAGCACGTTGGGATATTCAAGGTGGTGTAATAATTGATTCTCGATTAAAGGAATTGTTTCCTATGTTACCTGTCATCAATATCAGAGTAAGTTTTTTTATCAGTCTCTCTCTCTCTCTCTCTCTCTCTATATATATATATATATATATATATATATATAATATATATATAGTATATCCAATTATCAAATGCGTGACTTCGTCACTTATCCCATATATATTGTGATAAGAAAGGGGAATTTGTAAGGTTGTGGCGTTATGAGGCGCAGTTCGGCCAACAACAATGGATAGTCGGCCGAGATATTGTTTTTCCCCGCGGGGAAGGCCCGCATTGCCTGTACGATGGTGAACCCCCGCGGGAGAAATGAGGGCGGGGAACCCCGAAATATTAAGAAATAAGGGAAGTCCCGTCAGAAGCTTTATAAGGGAAGCCGATGGGTGGCTCGTGATCAGAGAGGGGCAGTCCAGACCCGAGAAGGGAGGCGAGTAGATCAGATCGTGGTAGAGACCTCAGAGTGGCAGACCAGACGAGAGCAGACCAGAGAGCAGAGCAGACCAGAGCAAAGTGAGGCGACCAGACCAGATCAGACCCGAGAGGACGTGGCTCGACCCCAGAAGGCAGGCGAGTGATCAGACCGCAGAAGGGAGGCGAGTGCATCAGACCCCAGAAGGGAGGCGAGTGGAGCAGAGAGCAGATATCCAGAGACGCACAAACATTCGAGAGGTGGATGTTTGTTGGGCCAGTAATTGTGGCTGATGCATACTCCATCTCTTGAGAGACCCAAAATCCCCTGGGATTAAGCCCGTGTCTTCACTTAAATTAATAATCAAAATTATTAAAATTGATCTTATTTGTATTTTAAATTAATAAATGTTTTATACACAAAAAAGTATATTACATTTTGGCGCCCAACCGTGTGAGCTTACGATCTCTCTCAAGGGTGAAGTACTGCAGAAGCTATTTTTGTAAAAGGTAATCTTTCCAGAATTTAGAGTTATAGTTTTTTTTTGTTTTGCTTTCTTTCGTGTTCCTCTCGGTTAAAATTTAAATTCTGGGTTTTGCAATTTTTACTGTGCAATTTCCACAAGTACGCAATCTTTTGCTTACAAAAATTAATACATGTTTTTTTTAATTAATATTTTGGGGTTTTCTTTTGTGTGATATATGCTTCTTAGAAGTAAAAAACGTGTGATTAATATGGAAAATTCACAGGAACTAGAATTTCAGTGTGCGCAGATTGAGAATTTGGAATCCGAGGAAGTGATCGGTTTAAACGAAATGTTTAATGAAAGTGATAAAGGGCAAGCATCAGGGACAGAAAATGTAGACGTCAGCAATAGTGATATTACGAATGCCATAGGGGAAAAGAGTGATAAGCAAAGAAGAGACAGTACTAGCGTAGATATTGGGATGCTAATAAGAAATTTGGGTAATAAATTGGATGAGATGAAATTAGAAAATAATAAGAACATGGCTGAAATAAAATTAGAAAATAATAATAAAATGGCTGAAATAAAATTAGAAAATAATAGGTTGGGAGAAAAAATTGATAAGAGTATGGCAGAAATGAGAATAGAGTGTAAGGAAAATGTAGAGAAAATGGCTGAGAAGATGGAGAATAATTGGAAACAATTTAGTGTACAATTTAAAGGGGAAGTAAATAAAAAAATCGAGGTAATAAAGAAGGAAACGAATAAGATAAATGATAAACTAAATAAACTGGAAAAGGAACATGATAGAGATGTGGAAGAGATAAGGAAAACCACGAAAGATAGTATGGGGAAACAAAAAGGGGAACTATTGAATAGAATTGATTTGGAGAAAAATAAGTTAGAAAAGAAGATTGAGGCTGAGAAAGGGGTGATTGTGAAAAGGATAGATACAAAGGTAAAAGAGGTACAAAAGGGGATGGAAAATCATATCAAGGAAGTAGAGGGTTCAATAAATAAAAAAATGGAAGAAAGAATTAGGGAAACAGAGGGTAACGCCGAAGAAAAGTTTAAATTTCTACAAGAAAAGATAGAAGACGTCAAAGAAAACAGTGAAAAAATTAGTATGTGCAGTAGAGGGGCTAGTAATCAGATATGTAGTGTCGAAATTCCGTTACCATGCTTTAAAGAGCATAGTAACATTAATCCAAAAAGATTCATCATCGATTTGGAACAATATTTTAGGATAAAAGGGGTACCAAATCAACTAAAATTAATGGTTTTACTACAGGCGGTAGATAGGGGAACTGTACAGTGGATAGAGAGTAGTATGACCATTAGAGACTCGTACGAAGAAGCGAAAAGTATCTTTTTAAGGAAGTATTGGAATGAGATGCGACAGGCGAGGGTAATGAGAAGCATTTATGAAGATAGATATAGACCAGGAATGGGAATAAGAATGGCACAGTATTTCTCTGAGTATGTGACAAGGAATGGGTACTTAGATACACCGTTATCAGAACAAGTCTTGGTAAGGGTAATGGGCAATCACTTTGGGCCGGAGATTACAAAGATTTTCTTAGGAGTAGGGATTGAAACAATACAGAAAGCAATGGAGTTTTTAGAGGGGTGTGATGAAGTGAATGGAGAAATGCGTAGAAGTATGGGAATAAGAGGCAATGAAGGAGATACTATGGCGAATATGGGAGGGAGAATGATGGATAGGAGACCCATGTTTGAAGATAGGAGGGAAGGAGGAGTAGATACAATTGGAAATAACTGGAGAAGGTCAGAACAAGGCAGGGGAAGGGGACGTGATGATAGATATGATCAAGGAAGGTTAAGGGAAAATAATGGGAGAATGATAAACAATAGGTATGCAGGGAATGGAGATAAAAAAGGTGAAATCCCGAAACAAGAGATAGCAGGGACGTCTAATAATTTAAACTAATAAAGGTTGCATGTAATGCTCCGGTACATGTAACAAGGCATGGGAGGAATATTATTGGGGCGTTGATTATTGAGGACATTTTGGCCTGCGAGAGTGATCTGTTTGAGGAGGAAAAAGAAGAAAGTAGAATCAGGGATAAGGGAAATTCACAAGCAAAGATTATGCTGAGGGTGGGGGAAGTAGATATCGAAACGTGGGTGGATACAGGAGCCATGTACTCAGTAATGAAGTATAGCACGTATGAACTATTACAAGAAAATGGGTGCATTAATGAGTCATTACCAGTAAGTAATTTGAAATTGTATGGGGCTCTGGGAAGAAGAGGCGAAAAGGTTGTAAAGCAGGTCATGTTGGAAATTAAATATGGGAGGGAGACTTTAAAGGTTAACTGTATGGTATTAAAAAGTTTGTTTACAGAACTAATTTTGGGGGTAGATTTTCTAAGAAAAGTAAAAGCGAAGGTTAATTTTGAAAATGGAAGCTTAGAAGGGATAGCAATAAACTCTACGGGAGAGGAAGTGAAAGTAAAGTGTTTAAGAGTACCATGTTCAGCTAAAAAAATCACAGCAAAATTGTTGCCAATATATCAGGGTCCGTATGTAATTATTAAAAAAGGGGGAAGTAATTATTATGACATTCAAGATGAAAAGGGAGGACCTATTAGAACGTTTAATTTGTATAATTTAGTGCCCTATTTCAAACGAAGGGAATAGTGCAGTATGGATGAGATCCAATCTTATCGGTCTGTGATAATTTCATGATTTGCAACCATGGGAACTCCGAGCTAATAGGACACTTATTTATATTTTCAGTGTTCTATTTCTTCATAACTATATCCATTTTCAGTTGAATAAATAAGAACCTTTGTGAGGTCATGGACACTTGGTATTGTTTGTTATTTTGATTAATTGTACTGCTGGATAATTAAATATGGTATGGGGGCTACCAAGCTATTTTAGTTTTAGTGTTGGATAAGTAGCAGTATTAATTAGGAATAAAATTTTAGCTTCTGAAAATTCTATATTTGGGGTTTGATAAATGTCATAGGAAGGAAAACATGGAGCCACATTGAGAAGTGTTTTTGTTTGAGGAATGATGTTAGAGGGCAGTTCAGCCATATAATGTTGTTGTAAACGTATATGATGGCATGTGAATACTGAACTGTGATGCCAAGTTTCTCCATCCTGGCAAACTGAAAGTTTCGTTCCTGTGAGCGGGTAAATTTAAATAATTTATAATTCATAACAGGATTTTATTTTATCAATGGGGGGGCACCAGGCAAACATGTGTAAGTTTATGTAAGCCACGTGTTAACATGTAATTCTATTCAATTTTAAGTATAAATCAATAGGAAAGATTATTTTAAAATTAAGTTGAAAAGGGTGCTCAATCAATTTGATTAATTTGTAATTTCTCCGAGCACAAAAAAATGATTGTAAAGAATGAGCAAGGGGGTTAAAGATAAAATATGGAGATAAATTTCTCAAAAATTTTGTAAAATTTTATTAAAATTGATCGGGGGCAATGTGATAAGAAAGGGGATTTTGTAAGGTTGTGGCGTTATGAGGCGCAGTTCGGCCAACAACAATGGATAGTCGGCCGAGATATTGTTTTTCCCCGCGGGGAAGGCCCGCATTGCCTGTACGATGGTGAACCCCCGCGGGAGAAATGAGGGCGGGGAACCCCGAAATATTAAGAAATAAGGGAAGTCCCGTCAGAAGCTTTATAAGGGAAGCCGATGGGTGGCTCGTGATCAGAGAGGGGCAGTCCAGACCCGAGAAGGGAGGCGAGTAGATCAGATCGTGGTAGAGACCTCAGAGTGGCAGACCAGACCAGATCAGACCCGAGAGGATGTGGCTCGACCCCAGAAGGCAGGCGAGTGATCAGACCGCAGAAGGGAGGCGAGTGCATCAGACCCCAGAAGGGAGGCGAGTGGAGCAGAGAGCAGATATCCAGAGACGCACAAACATTCGAGAGGTGGATGTTTGTTGGGCCAGTAATTGTGGCTGATGCATACTCCATCTCTTGAGAGACCCAAAATCCCCTGGGATTAAGCCCGTGTCTTCACTTAAATTAATAATCAAAATTATTAAAATTGATCTTATTTGTATTTTAAATTAATAAATGTTATATATACAAAAAAAAGTATATTACAATATATATGAAACGTTTGTAATGTGACAAAGTCACACATATTGGATATTAGGATAGTAAGTAAGGATAGTAAATGAGGGATAGAAGCTTCCTCTGAGCATATTTCTATGCCGAGCTTGTGACTTAAAAGTGAATTTCCCAACTTTCTCCCACATTTTCTATCCTTACACCCTATCCAAATATATAATGTGTGTGACGATGTCATGTTTCCATCATTAATTCGTATATATATGAGTCTGGAAATGACATAGACACGACTCAGTCGTCGGCTAGCCGATCACTGGAAATGTCTTCCTAACTTTCTGATAAAGGGGGTGGTGCCTCCGAAAATTCAAATACTTAAACCTCACAAGGGTTCCATGAACCTCAGGTAAGTCACCAACTTTCTATCTTTCTGTCCTTTCCCTATTTTATATATATATATAATCTGTTGTGGTATTCAGTCCTAAGGCTGGTCTGATGCAACCCTCTATGCTAACCTATCTTGTGAAAGCCTTTTCATTTCTGCATAACTACCATATCCCACATCCTGCCTTATCTGTTTAGCATATTCCATTCTTGGCCTCCCTCTTCTGTTCTTACCCCACACACTTCCCTCCAATGCTGATTTTACAAGACCCTCATTTCTTAAAATGTGGCATATTAATCTATCCCTTCTCTTGATCAATGTCCTCCATATTGTTCACACGTCCCCTATTCTGCTTAGAACTTCCTCATTAGTGATTCTATCCACCCATCTGTTTTTCAGCATTCTCCAATAGCACTACATTTTAAAATCTTATATTATTTTCCTTTCTGCAACTCCTACACATTTCACACCCATATAACATCACACTCCATACAAACATTTTTAACAATGATTTAATATGCGCACTTACATTGCCAATAAGTAAAGTCCTCTTTTTTGCAATGGCCTTCACCATCTGTGCTATCCTACTCTTTACATCTACTATACTAAAACCATCCCTTGTTATTATGCTTCCCAAGTAGCAGAATGCCTTAACTTCCTTCAAAATATCCCTTCCCAATCTAACACTGTTTGTTATTTCACTGTTCTTGGGTTTCCATCCGGGTTAAATGATGTTTAAGCTTAAACTCCTTCGATCCTTGATGATCCTTTTTTTATTCTACGGTTTCCCGTACTACACTCCATTACCTTGGTTTTCCCTCTATTAATCCTCATGTTGTACTCTTCCTTCAGGAACACATTCATGCCATTTATTATGTTTTCCAAATCTTCTTCTGACTCCCCTATATTATATTTATTATATATTATATAAAAACATTAACCCACCTTTTGTGTTTGTATGTGTAATATGTTATAATTTTTAGGCCATTACTCAAGACAAACTTGATATGCGCAATATGTATGAATGTCCAGTTTATAAAACAAGAATGAGAGGCCCTACTTATGTCTGGACATTTAACTTGAAGACAAGGGACAAACCTGCAAAATGGACACTGGCTGGAGTTGCTTTGCTTCTGCAAACCTAATATATTTTTTAATTAGATTTAACATAAAACATTACTCATTGCTGTAGGTGTACAGCAGTTATTTTCATTTAATCATTTAAAAGAAAAAAGTCACAAATTAATTTGGACAAATAAAAATAAATTGTTGTCATATTAAGTCTAACTTACTATTATTGTACTGTATTTACAAAAAAAATAATTTTTGTGAATGCATAATGGATTATATTTATTTTTTATATTTAAAATCATGTATTATTTCCAATATGTACTATGTTTTTATTCTATCTTGTTTTACATACAGGAATTACAATAAATTATTAAAATCAATTATGATTCTGAGTGCCTAATAATACGTTATTGAACCCTAAATCAACTTCTTCATTTATATAAAATTTATCACAATACGTTTTAGACAGTTAAAAGATAATATTATTTAAACAATAGAATATTATTTTATTAATTATAAAGGATTAAGTAGATAGCTCATATGTTTTTAATACTTCAGTTATGCAAGACCAGTTACTTGAAACTGGATATTGCAGATCTCAAGTGAATTTGAGTGGAAGAATAGGAACAATATTAACACAGGTTCTGTTGATAATGAATGGAAACATTTTCACAGTATGTTAATTCATATCAACCCAAACCATTGTAATACTGCCCCAACTTCCTTTGTTACCTATGTAACATAATGTTTATTAGAATATAGAATAGAATATTTATTCATTTCTGACATCAATTGTTTGACATACAGGTATTAATACAATCCTAGCTGAAAAACATCAGTCTGTCTACATGCTATAAAAGTTTCTGTTGTAGTCAGTCCTTAGACTGTGTCTTTTCATTTCTACATAACTACCACATCCTTCCTAATCTGTTAGCATATTCCATCCTTGACCTCCCTCTTCTGTTCTTACCCCACACACTTCCCTCTATTACTAATTTTCAAAACCACCATGTCTCAAAACATGGCCTATTAATCTATTCCTTCTCTTGGGCAAAGTCCTCCATATTGTTCTTCCTTCTCTTATTCTGCTTAGAACTTTCTGGCTAGTTACTCTATCCACCCATCTGATTTTCAGCAGTCTTCTAAAGCACCACGTTTCAAAAGCTTCTGTTATTTTCTTTTCTGCAACTCCTACCATCCATTTTTTGCAACCCATATAATGCCACACTACATACAAATTTTTTTAGTAGTGATTTCCTAATCATCATCATCAGTTGTTTCTTAAGTCCAATCAGGACCTTCGCCTCCTCCAACAACTTCCTCCATCTTGACCTGTCCAATGATACTTCCTTCTATCCTTGTATCTTTGCCCTTCTTAAGTCTGCATGTCCATTATCCCACCTCCTCGTCCTTGGTCTTCACCCACTTTTCCAAATACTACCAGCTTAAATTTCTCTCTTCCCTCATTTTATTGACAACGATCCTAATCTGTATCCTTATATATGTAACAATGTCCATGTCTTGATACATTTCTTTCAATTCATCATTGTATCTTATTCTTTATTGCCCATCTATATTAATGCCTCCATATATACTTCTTAGTATTTTTCTTTCAAATATGCTCAGTGTTTCACACATTTTCTGAGTAAGTTTTCCATGATTCCGCCCCATACACTTTTATAGGTCTTATTAGTGTCTTATACAGCCATATTTTTCCTTTCTGGGGACAATTTGATTTTTTAGGAGAGGAACTAGGGCATAGTAGGCTCTATTGGCATTTTTTATTATCCTTTCTATATCAAATTCTATTTCATTCTCTGATGTTATTAAGCTCCCCAAATAAATAAATTCTTTTCTGATTTAAAAAAAAATCCCCCTTATTTATTGTTACTACTTTTCCTTGATCCCTCCTTGCCACTGTCATGAACTGTGTGAAGCTTTCCTTCACATCATCCATTCGCCTTCCTGATATCATGATATTGACTGCATATGCTAAGATTTGGTATCTTCTATATAACAACATTCCTCGCAGGTCCAGGTTAGCTTTTCATATCACCATCTCTAATGCTATATTTCCTCATGGTATTTGGTCTGATGAAAATCTCCGTTTTAAAACCACACTGGTACTCTTAAGAAGGCAGGAACATAATATTTTGGAAAAGATCTTATAACCTGTGATGGCTCTGTAATTTTAACATTTGCTCCCTTCTAAATATCTTATTACAGCTGCTTCTCTATTCTTTATAGTTTGCTCTGTGAAGTGTCCTGCATTATATGTACTTTACTACTCAGGACTTTACCATCGCAATCTTTCAGAAGAGCCATTCTTGGTTTTAAAACCATTTTTTTGTTTTTAACCTCCCTGTAAAATTCTCTAGCTTCTCCATTCTTAAAATCTTCTCTAGTATTCCTCAATTTACTTTCCAACATTTCTCTCTTTTTCTTTCTAAATATCTTATTACAGCTGCTTCTCTATTCTTTATAGTTTTGCTTCATTTACCTGTTGTCTGGCCAATTATCGGAAGAAATTATTGAATGATGAATTTATCAACTCCAATTAAGCTTACTTTGTGACAGCTATTAAATATAAAAATATACCTACATTTTACATAAGCATATTAGATTTGTGATATTAGTGCTCAGCGGTAGGTTTCAAATATATTAACAGTGTTAAAGAATTCAGTTTTTCTCATTGTAATAAAATTTTTGAACAAGTAATACTGAGACTTATTGTAGAATTGTATTTGTTTACTCCTTCAATTAATATATTTTTTAAACTGTCCCAGTATTCACTGATGATTACCATTAGCATTCCAATAATATTTCTATCTTCGGAAAATCCTAATATGCCTCTCCTGCAGCATTATGTACAGAAACACATTCTGCCCTTTGTTGAAATTTCCTTGTAAGTTTCCCAACTGACTGAAGAATCATCTTAAACCCCTTCAGACACATCATAACTTAGTTCCTTTCTAGGCCTTTAACAGAAAAATATCTAATGAGGAATTTAACGTGGTCACAATCTCCGGTGTCTCTGCCATATTCCATACAATTGTAATTATTATATTCTGAGCTGCCCCATTCGATCCTTTTCCAATCAATATGTGGCCATTTGAAGTCTATGTCGAATACACTTTAATTCCATAATTAATGTTAATTTTGTAAATAAATGTCAATGTATGTTAAATTAAATTAAGTTGCTTTCTTCTACATATCACACATAATTAGGTTATTCCATAGATGTTTGGAAAACAGTTAAGTATATTATAAGCTGGGTGGGCAACTGAAGATTTCGCGCCCCATCCTTTTTTCCAAAATGGATGGGGAAATTAATTTTTAAAAGTATTTAATATGTATTTAATATATTAATTGTGCAGCTGAAATGAAAGTTCAGAATAGGTAATGGCCAAGAAGTTGGTCATGAATTATTTATTTACTAAGAAAAACATATTATACTTTATGTTAACAAAATAATTTAAAACAATATATTTCATCCACAATCCATGATCCTTATCAGATATATACTACAGACAATTTAAAATGACGATATGAAATGAAATAGTCTTACACAATGCTATTAAACTTATTGTTGTGTCTTATTCTTCCTTGGCTCTGCAGACCATGAGAGCCTTGACCTGGGTCGACTGCGGACTGTCATGTTTTTATGGCACATTCTGATTTGGAGTCATACGTGGTCAGCATATCGATTCTCCATCTTGTTATATTTTTAATTTAATTATAATATTATTTGAGCATATTACAATTTAATGGTAAATGAATATTTAAAATAAAATAATAACATTAATTTATTAACAAAATATGATTGATTGATGAGATGATATGAAAAAAAAACCAAATGTATTAAATGAGAACTGTAGAGTATTCTAAATTTGCAATCAAATTATTAACACCACAGTCATCAATGGAGTGAACACAATCATGAAGCTAATTTTCTTGGCAAACATAACTGGCAATGTGATACTGTAGAAATTTGACCAGTGACATTCTGGTTGGCTTGTCTCATTAACAGGTCACAACTTGGACTGGAATTGTCAAAACATCTACCCAATTCTCAACATCTCTTCACACTTACTACTTTGACCAACAAATACACATGGCCCATAATCTAATGAGATGCTTGTCCAAAAACTTCTTTCCACCTCATCTCCTGATTTCTTTACAAATTCCTCCTCCAATGGCCAGTCAGCATCAATTTTAAATAATTCCCATTGACTGGAGTTTTTGGTGTTGCAACCAATGGGAAAAATTCCAGCAGTCTGATGCCAGTAAATGTGTGTGCACAAGTTTTTAGTCACACAGTAGCAGATAATTAAATAAGCTGTGTGTAATTCCTAACTGACAGAAGTAAATCTGAATGAAAAGTTCTTGAGATTCTAGTCAGGTGTTGCAGTTTGTTGTCCACAACATTTCTATAGCCTGAAGACAAGGAGTGAGTCGAGGATTCTCACTCCATCTATTGTTGCAGCAGGAGTTTTTTTGGAGGTCACGTGATGGATGTTGAGAATTGTTGTTTCATTTACAGGACTGTAAACATGCGTTTGCTTTACATTCACATAGATGAAAATTTTTAAATCACTAACCAGATAAAATAAATTGTATAGCCCAAATATCCGTCTATCGGGTCAAGGCTTGGTTTAGGGGACATAGCTGAGAATACGCTTTCGGCCGAGGATTGTGTTTGAGATCCGGGGACTGATCCCGAAAACTGGGCCGGATAATCACTGTACTATAATTGAATTCTCGGGCATCCAAGTTCCGCGCGAACCAATTCGGAGTTTAAATTTATATATATTTGTGTGTGTGTGTGTGTGTGCTATGATATATATTTATATATAGTGTGGTTTAAAACCCGGGTACCCATTGATTCTTTGTATTTCATATTAATTATAAATAGTGTATGATATTTATTTAATATTAAAATGGGAGAAAAATACTCCAATATGAGGAATTGTGGACAATGTAAAGTGTATCCATAGTTAGGACAAAGGAATTTTGTTCGGCGATAATGGAAAGCCAACATTGTATAAGTCAAGATTGTTAGTGCCGCACAGGTAGCGCGTGGCGTCGTGTTATTGCAAGTCGGAAAATACACTGATAAGTTGGTTTGGTCATGCGATCTATGATCTGTTAGATGGCCGAGGCGGGAGAGCAACGAAGGACATGGTGGAGTGAAGATGTGCTTTTAGAGAGATGGGCGATAGGATTGACACGGAGCGGATGTGCTCCCGTGATGGTTGTACTGTGAGAGCGGTGAAGGAGGTCATGGAGACGTGGTTTGGAGAATACGTACTTTCCGAGAGCTGATGTGTTAGGACAACGGCAGTGATCGTTACAGGATAACAAATCTGGCAATAATAGTCACCAGTATTTCTTGGAAGGTGTCGTCAGCGTGATGTGATATAGAGGAGAGCAGCCGTAAAATAGTGGAATCTGTGACACGTACTTACCGGAAGATAGTGGAGGGCACATGACAGAGTCTGAAATATGAGATTAGCAGCCAAACCATATTGGGTGAGTGATAAAAAAGTGTGAAACTTGCTCATTTTCTTTATTCAATTCAAAAACCTAATATTTTTTTCTTATCTTTACACTATCTGCTTGCTTCACACTCGAGTGGCCCAATATCCCCTGAGATTTTGAAAATTGATTGTAATTTAATGTTGTTTTTTCTATTACTGAATATAATATTATGAGCTTTTAAAAAGTTAGTTAATCATTTAATAAAACTTTCACCTCCCGTTGTATATATTGTGGCGGATCGGACGTTCCCGGCCAGCTCTACCTCAATATTGTAAATTAACACTTTTAGGGCGCCAGGTATTTTTTCATAAAAGCACCAAAAGAGGATTACATTAGTTTAATTTGTGTTCAGAGCATGAAGTATATACATCAAGAGGGCGTGGTCATTCACTCATTCTTAACGTAACACACAGCCTACTTCTACGAATGCACTCCGTGTTCGCCAGACCACATTATTGGCTCGGGCCCCCAACATGTAGCAACTCGCAGGCTACATTCCCGGCTTGCGTTGCTGTGGGCTTGGCGGTATTTAACATGTTACATTGTACCCGCCCGCAATGAATTAAAAAAATTATACAATTTTTTACCCAGCCACTCACTCAAACACAATCATACACAACTTGATTGACCACCGTTCTTAATCAAAATTTACAAAAACTGTACAAAAATTCACTTATAACTAATAACAGTTTTTTCTGACATACCTTCAACATTTCAAAATCATAAAGTAAAATACAATTCAAAATCATTACAAATAAATCACAAACAAAACCTTAACTCTAATTAAAATAATATAACTTCAACACAAACAATTTATTTAAAATATTTATAAGAGGTTCGCTGTCAAGATCCACACAACTTTGACATTACTTTTCTAGTCAGCTGTTTCTAACATTTCATATAACATTTATTTTTGACATTAACAGAATACCGCATTTGGTTTTTCCACCTGCTTTCCAAGGAAATTCACAATCACCACAATTCCTTTCCGGTTACAAATGTACTCCTTTTCTTAGGGGATTTTGGGCCAAGTAGCAGAGAACACTTACTTAAACATTGGGCCCCGTCAATGCATGGGAAAATTATTTTAACAATAGGTGGATCTCACCAGTGTCCCAATTTTTGTCACTCAAAGAATCCGCGTGGCCAGCAATTAGAGGCGTCGACGTCGGTCACGTGCCAATGGTAATGATGATGGCAGGAATCTCGATGATAGTCGGCGTCTCTCCACTTACACTCATAGGAATTTCAAAATAATTTCAATTCGTCGCATTTTTGCGACGTCCTACAACTCAACGTGTCGCCACCATCTCTCTCCTAGAACTGCCCCCAAACCCTTGCGTCCTCGCGTATTTATTTAGTCGCCCCTTTTTTTGTGCAACTATTTGGCTGCCTGACCAATATATATATATTCGAAATGTATATATATATATATGTTAAAACCAAAGAGTATATATATACTCTTTGATCTACATCTACTGACTACTGATAATTAAAATAAATTGTGTAATCATACAAGCCTAAATATAAATTTATCGTAACAACGTTTTGGTCTTCTTAAGGATTTTTCCTTCCTGTAGAAGGAAAACGTACAGAAAATTAAACCTAGGGAGTGGAAATTAGGACAAAAATTTAATAAAGTTATATGGTTATAAATTTATTCGCAACAACGTGATTAATTGATTTTACTATATTGGGGAACTATATATCTATGAGCTTTTATCAAATTCAAGAAAATTGTTTAGCTGAAAATTAGAAACCAATAATTTTGAGAATAGACTTGCAAATTTCTATAGTTATAAAGTTACCCGAATAATTCAAACTTTGTGTTATCTAATAAGTAAAATTGAAAATAAAATTGTAGTAGTTTGCAGATGCAAAACAAGTTGGGAAATGCAATTTCATCTATCTAGTATGTATGAATAATTATAAACTTAACAACGATCTTCAAAGCTCAAATAAGTTATTCTGCATTTTGCCCTGGCTAATGAGAAAGTCTATGACTATAATCTTTGGCTCTGTAGATAAAATAAAGATATTTTATCTTTGCAATGCTCTGATGATATCTTTGCAATAGCGGCACATGTCTCTCTATACAAATCTCTCTCTCGTCTCGTGGGTGCTGCGAAGATGTCTGGTGGTGCGTAGGATCTCGGCAATCAATTTTTATAATCTTGGTTAGTTTTCGATAGAAATAATTGGGTAAACAAATTTTCATTATTTATAGGGTGTTATTGAAATGGAAACAGACGGGACGTTAAGTGTTGAGGAATGTGCTGTTTTAGAACGTCAGAATAGTAGATTGGTTTCAGATTTCGTGGCACACCGACTGGAAGTAAATGCGAAAAAGAATTGGGATTTGTTTTATAAACGGAATGAAACTAGGTTCTTTCGAGATAGACATTGGACGATACGAGAATTTAGGGATCTTTGTATCGTGGAGCCTAATGTAAAACCTTCAGTTTTATTGGAAGTCGGATGCGGCGTAGGCAATTTTGTATTTCCTCTTATCGAAGAAGGTCTAAATTTGTATATTTATGCTTGTGACTTTTCCCCACGTGCAGTCGCCTTTGTGAAAAATAATCCGTTGTATGATGAAAGTAAAATTAAAGCATTTCAAGCAGATATAACCACGGACGAAATTTTGGAACATGTGGCATTAGAATCTGTCGATGTAATAACGTTGATATTTGTATTATCGGCTATTCATCCAGATAAGTTTATCAGCGCGTTGAAAAGATTGCACGCAGTTTTAGTCCCCGGTGGATGTATATTATTTCGCGATTACGGTCTGCACGATATGGCACAGTTTAGATTTAAACCAGGAAACAAGATCGGTGAAAATTTTTACATGAGGCAAGATGGGACCAGGTAAGGGTAGTTTACTGGTGATGATTTATTGTCGCAGTTCATATAAATTCATTGTTTTTCATTATAATGTTCTTGCAGAAGTTACTATTTCTCGACCGCAGAAGTTTCCAAACTGTTCGAAGCTGCTGATTTTAAGATTACTTCAAATTCTTACGTTCAGAGACGGACTGTAAACGTAAAAGAAGGTGTTGATGTTGGGCGCATATTTGTTCAAGGCAAATTTGAAAAGTCTGCATTTAATAAAGTAAGTCAATTCATTAATATCCGAAATGTATATGTACTGTCTAAATATTTATTACTGGTATTTTTGCCGAACTATTTGAAAAAGTTTCTATTGTATCTGCTTGTTGGAAGCATCAACATCGATGAAAAAGTAGACTTAAAAACTATCAAGTTTTCATGATGAAATAATTCAGTTGAAGTCTGTGATATTATTTTGATATGTCTTTCGCTGCTATCTGAGTGGCATGTGAATTATTTTGTAGAAGATTGGAAAATTATTGTTCTTGTATAAAGCATATATTTGCAGGTGCCCTTGGAAGCTGAGCAAACTCAAAAATGAAACCGAATTATGACATCAGTATTAGGATCTTAATGAATGGAATGTTGAAATATGCAGTATATTTCCTTGTAATAAAGGGAACTTACGGTTTATGAAGGATGTCCCATTAGCCAAGTCTGTCTTGTGATACATAAACTGCTAGGGAAGCTGCAGTTCAGAAATGGGCCAAGCAGGGTGGTATAGCCAAATATGTAAGTCATATCTAAGTATTAAACCCTGTACTTTTGTGTCCTATTAAAATTTCTTTAGTTACTGAATAACTGGGTTGTCCTTAAGCCACCAATTGTGCAATATTTTATTTAATTTTTTACTTATAGTACTAGTAATGTTTTATTATAAAAAATTGTTTAAGTAATTCAACCTCATTTGAAACCTTTCCTAATCTTGCTTGTCAAGGTCACTTTTATAGTTGTTTGACTTTCTTTAGGACAGACTTAGCTTTTTCAATATAATTCATAGGGTTATTGGGGTGGAGTGGAAAGTCTTTTCTCTTAGTTAAATCTTCTGAAGACAACCTTGTAAGAAACTTATTTGACTTGTCCTTTTGAATGAAGGTTCTGATGTGGAACAGAAAGAATAAAACCGATTGGGACGTGCTATTATTGGATATAAGATGTTGGCTAAGTATCCCAAGTAGTCTTTAGCTGAAGTGGTTTCTTCCCAGGACAACAGTTTTTACTGACTTGTACATATGAATGCCTATCGAAGGACTGGCATGAGCATACAATAGTAAATATAGTACCTAAAGCTATCAATTATTCATGATGATAATAGTTCAGTTGATTTCTGTGATATTATCACAAATTGTCTTTCGCTGCTATCTGAGTGGCATGTGAATTATTTTGACTGTGATTAGAAAATCTCTGTTCTTATACCCTGTTTTTATTTTCAGGTCACATGGCAGTATGATAGTCATCTGAAGATACACTGTAAGTTTGTTTACTAATACATTTTGTAAATTATGTTCTTTGTTTGACTGGATGGTGGAGTGAAAAACTTTTCACAACCATTCAAATTTATAATTTTTTCAGTAATATATAGATTTAAAATTATTGAGATTAGTCTTTTTTAATGACGTTAAATATTCTATCTGAATAGTGAGATTTAAGGGTGCAACTCCAGTTACTCCATCCCTACAGATTTATTGGAAAAACTAAGCACTCCTTGGGATGGTTATCATGTTGAAAGCCATGTCGGCCACCGGTGGCACACGGTACCCCTGACTTAGACTTGAATTTTTGAGCAGTCGGCCACATGTGTATAAATTTCTATTTAACTTGGCCGAGATGGCCCTTCTAAATATTTCTTCAACTTGGTCTTAGATTATCTTCAAAGTGTCAAAAGATATGGTAATATTTGTAAAAAGTTGTTGAAATAACTCATTTACATGAAAATATTAATGTATGAGTTGAATGAAAGACATTTCTTACGTGGTCATTCATATACTATCCTATCAAATAGGACACCGTGCCGACAAAATGGCCCCAACAATAGAACTGTTGCCAGCCAAATGTCTGTCTCTAATTGCTTCAATAAACTGAATGAGAGTTCATCTATTTAAATACCAGAACATGTAGTGACCAATGTAGCCAAAGAACAATTTGGCTCTATGTCTACACTGTGACATACTCAAGCCAAGCATTCCTTTGATGTTCCATCTAAATACTGACAACAGCCAGCACATGCACAGATCAGGTTGAGTCGTGCTTGGCTTGTTGCTCACTAGTCTGAATGAGGCTTTTAAGTTAGGGTACATAGTTGTACCAATGTTATGTTGTATAATATGTATAACTGTTGGATGTGATTAATTTATATTATAAATAAATCTTTCAGGTACTGGTTCAGCTCCTGTTAACGTATGTTAAAATTTTCATATTAAACCAGTGATGTGATGAACTTAGATTTTTCCAGACTACTAGATCTAGAAGGTATGCATTGTATTTTTTTTATGAATTATCTGTATGGACTTTAATATTCCACTCATGTATACTCTTTTTTTGTTTTGGATATGGCTTGTCGTAATATTATAATGATTTTGCTAAAGCACTGTCATATGAAAGACCATTCAGTGTCTTTCTACAATCTAGGCTTTATTTCCCTAATCTTTTTGTTAAGTACCTCAATATTCAGAACTGGACTAGTTTGGTACTGTTGCCTCTTCCCCCTCCATTGTCCCTAGTTACCCTCCTTTCCCTGTTTGACTCTTGCACAGGCTTGTAATATCACAAAAAAATGCATAGCAAATATTTTTTACTTATTCAAGTTCAGGTTGAATGAGCTTTTTCGTCCAAATACACAGGGTGATTGTGGGTGGAGTGAGCATTTTCAAATTAATTCATGGGATAGTTGTGACATCACGAAACATGACTGTACCAAAGTAGCTTTTAGCCCAATATCCTTTTGAAATTCACATGTACTGCAACTATCTATGATGATTTTATGATTAATGAATTTTGTGATTTGTTTTATTAGCTCTATCTGAATTAATTGTATTCTTCTTTCTTTGCTATGTAATTCCCTGGTAGTTCATCACTTTTTACTTTTTTCAGGTAGTTTTGGTAAAACTGTTGCCATTTATTGGTGGAATGAGTCACTATTAATCAAATTATATGGATTTGGTGAGAAATAGTAATTTCTTTATCTATTATAATGTAATTTTGCATTGAATGATTCTGATAAAGGAATTTGTATTATTCCAGGGTAACCATACTGTTTGTTGAAGATAAGGTGCTGGATTTGGAGTATGGCATATATATGTAAGATGTGTGAAATGATAAATATAAAATTTAAATAAACATAATTTATTTACAAATTGATCAATACTTTTCCTTAATGATTAAAACAAATGCCACCTTAACACCTCCGATTGACCTTTTGCCTTATGATTCCAACAAAGTGGGCTCCAAGTGGAATCAAAGATGCCCAGCCTTTTGAGTCATTCAGTGGTTTGGCAGTTCGGTTTAAAGTTGTACCAATGCATGCCTAAGGTATGATTGGTTTACTTTAAGATACCATCAGTGAACATGGAAGAAATATAATTTGAGTGGTTCAATTTATTAATTAGCAAATTTATAATTAAAGGTTTTTCTCCAAGTAAGCCCAATTTCTGATTAAACTTTTATTGAAAAAGATATTTGTTAATCATGCTGGTACATGTAAAGTTCTTTGCACACCGAAGTTACACTACATTATTTAATTTTTTTGTGCAATCTTTACAGTCTTAATGGTCTCAACTTAAGAAAAGTACTCAATTGTTTCACTTGCAGTCTGGTTTTGGTATATTGGCCCAGCTCATTTACCACAGGCCATGCCTGGTAAGTAGTGGGTTATTTTCATAAAGAATAAATTATCTTCATTTTTAATGATTTGGGTATTTCTGTTGTAATTTTCACATTTTGATGCAACATTTCATGCTAACTTATCCTGTGCAAGCCTTTTCATTTTTATTTAGCTACCACATCTTACCTTTTTTTATCCCTCACTTCCCTCTGGTGTTAATTTTACAACACCTCTGCCTATTAATGTCTCCTCTTGCTTGAAGTCCTTCAAATTTTCTCTGCCTATTCTCCTTAGACCTGCCATCCATCTGATCTGTAGCAACACATTAAAAAACTTTTGTTCTTTATGCGGTATCAGTTCACATTTTGCAACATGGTGGGATAGGTCAAATAGAATCCTTAGAAAGGCCGCAAAATTTGTACAAATAGACCTGGGCATGGGAACGAAAAGGTAAAGAGACTTTGGTGGGATATGCTACACATTTTCTACAGAGCTTTTGCAGGTCAAAAACCTTGGCAGAGGAATCGGTTAAAATCAAATCGACTCTGAACGGGAGGGGAGATCACCTGTTTAAATTACAAGCAAGGAACCAAAAAACAGATGGAAAATACTCATTCCTAAATAGGACAATTAATGACTGGAACAATCTGCCTGCAGGAGTGTTTGGGGAACTTCCTCTAACAGAAAGAGAATTTTGACTTAATCTAAGTTTAGTGTATTGTAGTGAAGTTATCAGTGCTGCAAAATATACAACTATGAAATATATTTCCAGTTTTTTTTTTCTTCAGGCAAAAACTTATTCTTTAAAAAAAATTCATTTCTAATATGATTCCACATTTATTTATATTGAATATAATTATACATTCACCTATGGTTAAATATGGTCCTTACGACCAGATTATTAATTATTGTTTAAGTTCTATGTATCTGCCCTTTTGTAGATTTATTAAATACAACAATATAATGTGATACACCATATGAACATTTTTAGGAATGGTTTCCTAATACTCGTACTTACATTAAGCTACAAATAAATTCCTTGCCTGTGCTATCTTACTCTTTTTATCCTACTATTCTACCAAATTAGAAAGGCAGTAGGTATAAATTTTCTATTATTGCACAGATATTTCATATTTCTTAGTAAAGTAAAACAGTTTCCAAGAACAGTCATACTGCTTCTTAGTCCAATACTCTAGTTTATTCCACAGGAATTAATCAATTCCTGGTACTTTACCATTGCACCTTAAAAATTTTGTCCCCCAACTCTACTTCATCCATCTCGTCTTCCATTACTGTCTGATCTAATTTCCAGCTTGTTACAGCTCTTCTAGATATCCTTTCCACCTTTTCTTTATATATAACTGCTTTCGTGATGTTCTTTTCTCTGAATGTTTCTGCTATTTTCCTTTTCACTGTGAAATCAACTGCTTTGCATTTCTCTAGGAGCCAAGTGTCTTTGGCTGCTCTGCATTCTTCATGCATCTGAACTGCTCTTGACCAATTCCATCCCTCTTGTTTTATATTTATGCCTTTCATCAATCTTTTTTTTGTATCCATTTTTTCCTATTGGTTTGAGCTATTCTTCCTACTTTTCGTTGATAGCTGTAGTTATTTTCTACCTTTAACTGTGCCCCTTATCTTTCTCCATTAAACCACTCTTGATTTCTTCTTGGAAACTTTCAGTTTTTCTAATTCCCGTCTTTCTGTTTTAATTTCTTTACTGAGTTTCTTAATTTTCTGCTTGAATTTAATAATCTGCAGATTATGGTCTTTCATGATTCTTGAACCAGGTATTCGCCACTAATAAACCAAATCCATAGTCCCCAACTACGCAACTTTCCTATTACTTTGTTCCAATCTCCCATTATTATAAAAATCTTGTTTCCTTTAACGTACTTCAATTTCTTCATAGATTTTTTCAATATCTTCTTTCTCTGCAGCACTTGTTGGCTGTGGTTTTAGTACTAACTAATGTTTCATTATATTGTTCATAATAAACTTATTCGTTGCCCCAGCCTTTTATCCATTACAATACCTGCCTCAGCCTTCCCTCTTCTTTTTTTTTGTTAATAACCCTATATCCTTCCTGCCGGGTCAATTTTTTCTTTATTAATTTGCTTTAAAATCGCGGTTTATCAAGATAATAACGATTTGACTATAGTTTAGAACTTCAAAGTTGTAAATCATCTGATTTGTAGACATTCGTGTAGAAATGCGAAGTACAAAATATAAATGCCTTCAGGATTCCTTGAATTTCAGAAAAAAATTAACGAAAATTTTATCGTCAACTTTGGAGGCCGATACTTTTCTTTATTATTTTCGTAATCTGAGCATTAGGTTTATCTTAGAAAATAATTTTCAGGATCTATTCTGTAATATCTGCCGCAATATTAAAGCTCAAAAGAGGCATTTTTGGAACGACGTCTACTCTGACGAACGGCTACCTTCTGCGAAAAAACTCGTATTTCAGCCAGAAATGCATATTTCGAGCTGAAATTTTTCAGATGTTCACATAAGGCCTCATAGTACAAACAGTAAAAATTTCATCAAAATCGGAAATTGTTGCTCGGGGATCAGTTCTGAAAACTAATCTACATGACATGGAACGGCCCATTTCCTATTTTTTAAGTGAAAAAAATCAATCAAGGAGTGAAAAAACCATTAATTTTATTTTTTCATGTGGTATTGTATATCTTTATAAATAATTATAAAAAACTTTAGTCGTTATCCTTTTCCCTCACGATGATATTCCGCTTCGCGTCGATAGTGATATTTCATTAAAAAAAATTCATTTCACCACTAAGATATAATGTATTTTCTGTGGGAGAACAAATTTCATTTCATCAGCTGATCGAAAAAAAACACGCGATTTCAAAAACTTTAGCAGGCTGTAAAACAAAAACCATTTGTTATAGAGCAGAAATATTTCATATCATTCCTTATATCCATGAAAGTTTCATTAAAATCTGAGACCATGGGTGTCATAGCTGGGTTGAACTGACATGGAATGACCCTGCCATCAAACTTCAATTTCTACTATATCTAACTTAAACCTTTGCATTTCCCTTTTTAAATTCTCTAATCTACCAGCAGGGTTTAAACTTCTGACATTCAACACTTCGATTCGTAGAACTTGTCTTTTTGATGGCATGCTTCTGAGTAGTCTGCCTGGAGATTTGAATGGGGTTTTATTTTACCTCTGAAATGTTTTAGCCGAGAGGCTGTTTAGCCTCGTATGTGAGGGGGAAATTATATACACAGCTTTCAGCCGTGCAACAGTAACACCACCATTAAAGCTGTTCCAATCATGTTTGTTTTGTCCAACAATATGCTATTCCTGGATCACCATCCTCGTGCCTGTAGTTGGTAATAGTGAGGCCTGTTACCCGCTATGATGTGAGAAGTTTAACCAGACCCTTAAAATGTGATGTCCTCACTACTGTTTGTTCTTTTTGTTGCTTATAAATGTGGTAGGGAATCCAAAGACAATTTTTCACACTCCATGGCTGAAATAGTGACATTCTGGTAATCCAGGATTCTTTGTTCCAGTCTGCAAGAATGGTTTGAAATGCTGTTAAGATGGCAGCTACAATTAAACACTTCATATTTGTGGTGCAGAATAGTCTTCTCTTATTGATACTGACCATTCTGGAAATTGTTTTCTAGTTCACATTATTTCATATTTGGGTTTTCTGTATCATGTCAAATCATAAGAAGAAAATTAAATGAACCCACCACCAGCTGTTTCGGGGCCCATTTGAGGTAGAATTTAGATACAGAAAACCTTGAGAGTGACACTAAGAATATGAGCCTCCCAGTCAACTATTTGATGCCAATATAGGCCATTCTTGCATATTGGAAAAATCCACCATAGAGGTACAAAGTAGCCTTGAATCTGCTGTTGTTCCTGAATTGTGTACTAAGTTGGTTCATATTGTTCCATACATTAATTTACCTTAATCACATAAAACTAATATATTGCGTTCTATTAAAATGAATCTTTACAATGTCTCCTGATTAATTAATATCGCTTGTTCCGGATTCACTGTGCACGTCACTGCGATTTTTCCATATAGTGTGTGCTCTTATATCATTCAAGGAGTACTAGTTAAGTTGAATGTTTGTTGTTGAGAGTTGACTATAGACTTTCAACTTGGTCGACATGCAGGTTTGTGACCTGGATGGAGTCTTGATTTCTTGTGAGTGGAACCTAATGTTGGACACCGTATTGAAGTGTTGTTGACATAAGTTGGAAGAGAGCTTTTTATCGTGATCGTTCTGTATTAATACATGTTGTTAATTATTTTATTACTGTAGTCTTATTTACAAATTCAAAATAATGTTATTTGGAAGAAATTGTTTGAGAACTAAAAACAACATGCCAGAATTTAGGAAAGTTAAATCAAAATTATTCAAGGATAAGACCAAGAAAAGGAATGCTTAGCCAAATTGCTGGTCATTTACCAATAAGTAGACAAAGTGGTTATAGAAGAGAGTTTAAGAAATTTGAAGACAGCCTCAGGTCTGGAGCTGGCACAAAAGCTCAATTGTCTTAATTATTATTAGTCCTAGACTTTATAAAGTGGTACGGCAGTAAGAAAAATTCTGTACAATTGCTAAAAACCTGAATCACCGAGGGCTGTTCATTTACAAAAATTGTTTTTTCTTTGTACTTGCTGAATGTTCTCTGCTTGAAACATTTAATTAATTACAATATATAACCATGTTTTACTTGTTTTAAAAAGGAAAAATTCTATAAGTGAACCCAAAACATGGCTGCACTCATACAAACAATAAACTAGAAGACTGCTTCCAAGTTGGTTGTGAACCAAGTTCACCAGCTATGGGCAGCTTCACCCTTTTGAGTGCTCGTAGTGCTATCGTGCTTTTCCTGTGCTGTCACATGCTTTATTGACAGATGGCACCCAAGTGCTAATTATTTATACAGAATCTTTGTAGTTCTAAAATTGACCACTGGCATGTATTGACCTAATATAACATGCTCCTCCTGCATGTCACCATAAGATTCTTAATTGAGAGGTGGTGAATGTATTTTTTTTCCTAATCTGCTGTAAAATTGGCAAAAGTAGCATGAGTCCCAGGATATTGGCTGCCTGTTAATTATGAAAACATTGTCCATGATATGACTACATCTAAGTGATATGTCTCTCGGATAAAGGTTAAGAATAACAGTTTATACAAATATGTGAATAATTGAGTTTTTTATTCAAAAACATAATTTTCATTTAAAATAAATACGTTTGTATTTACTAATTTTGCAACTTGCTCGATAGAGGTTTACTTGGTTTCTGTCAGCGCGTAGCCTTCCAAATCCAATCGAGAGAATAGATCAGCCACATTATTTGGTGATAGACAGGATGTGTCTAATCGGCAGAATTCTGAGAAAATAAAAGAATCACACAATTAATTAATGTTTCATAAATATGTTAATACTTGCAGCTAGGCATCTAAAAGAGATAGGTTTAAATATCCAATAGTGCAAGAGTTGTCCGCAGGATGGAGGCGCTGCGGGAGTTTCTCGTAGACGCTTCAGCCCAGAGTGACTGCGGGGCTTACCTGATCATGTCGGGGATGCCTCGCACTCTCTCTGGGTATTTTTTATCAAAGTTCTCATATGCCGAGACACCTTCACCTATTTTAGGAGGTATATGTACTGGGTCAAAGACCTTGGGCATATGGCAAGAGTTGTCCACTGATCCCATTGGATCAGTCGGCCAATTGCCTCCTGAAATTGGTGGAGACACGGAGAAGGGAATGCTGCGTCCCCACAGCAAACTCGTCTCCCGTCATTCGGAAGGGCGTGAGAATAGTACCCAATGCCCGACCTACCTGGTACAGGTTTTCTAGGGTTTTCCCTGCATCTCTTTGGTGGAACACCGGTTAGGATCATTTAACCATAGCCCTAGTTAACTCTTGGCTACGTTCCGTATCCCCCCTTTTCAATTTCCTCCCTATGCTATTAAAGGGGAGTTTCCTGTTAATTCTCCTCCCCCCCCCCAAAAAAAAAGCATCTCTATAACAAGACAAGGTGCCTGTGGGAGTGACTGTCTCGCTTGGTTTAATAATGTGTTGAGAAAGAGTTTAGTGTTGAATGAATACTGTAGTGGGCTGATACAAAATTAATTCCCCGGCACTCAGCTAGTACAATATAAAATATTTTTTCAAATAAATAACGTGTAGGAAGTTTTCGAGAGATATGTTCGCATTTGTGTGTGTAATGTCTCGGTTTCTAGTAACGTGAATAAAAATCTAAGTATGGAATAAAATCGAAAAGTTACGCGAAACTGCAGTCATAATTTATTAAAAATATACTAATTTTTAATGTAGATTAGTTGAGTGATTGATTTTATTCAGTGGTATGTCGTTTATTTTTTCATGCTACGTATTTGTTTATATTACCACGACGCAGTGTTTAATTCTACAATAATTTCTTGGCCAACACGTGCTGAAGTTGAAGGAACTCACATTTTTTATCCTTTGCCACTCTTTTCCTGCTCTAAGCTCAAGGAATTTGAATTCAATCATAAACGGCGTGGTGACATACTGTACTTTCAGACAGCGACGAGTTTTCATTCGAAGGTAATAATTACTGTTTTAGAGTGTTGTTTTCTTTTTAAATAAAACCCTTCCCCATCACCCCGTATAAGTGGTAAGTAACGTGTAAAAATTTCACAAGTCGTTTACGTTTACACGGGGAAGTTAGCTTCATTCACCCCACTCCTGGGGCCGCACTATAACTTAATATCAGAATGAAACTAGGTGACTTCCACAGCCCCAATTTCGGTTGTTTTCCTGTTATATTTATGAGACGGCCCTTCAGCTACGAGATCGCCTATCGCTTAATCTGGATTTTAAATGTCAGAATTAAACTGAAAAGTGACTTTGTTAACCTCGAAATTTACATCATTCTCGTTTAATTAGCTTATTTTTATATAACGCAACAATCAGTGCAGTCATTCCATGTCAAGTGGCCTAGCTGGGCCATTTCCGATTTTGAAGAAATTTTTACCTTAGATGGATATCTGCAAAATTTCAGTTCCAAATAAACATTTTGGCCGAGGTAGACCTAAAACTTGCCACTTCTGACCTTCAATGTGGTGGCAGTTAATAGAAACTAGACCTTCAAAATTCGTTTCTATGGTGAACCTTATACGTAGACAACGAAAAGTTACACGAATATCATCCCTGTCCAGCATGCATCCTCCCCACACCCCTCCCCTTAAGTTGCGAAAAAATTGCTCCTTTCTTTCGTATTTTCAAAGAATTGTGCTCAAATAAATAAAATCGGAAATGGTTGCCCGGAAATCGTTCCTCAAATTAGGTCACTTGACATGAAATAATCCAATGGCCCTACCCTCCAAAACGAAATTGGGTTTAAATTATACACAAAAAAAGCAAGCGAGAAACTATCAATCTCATTGGCTACGAAAAGGATTTGTTCCGCTCAAATATCGGCCGTTTTTCCATATTTTAATATTTTCACTTTGGTTTAGGGTAGAATGTAGGGAAATTTAAAGCAATTTATTGACTCGGATAAGAAGAAACGGGGCGACGTTCATGGTACTTGTAGATTTCGAAAAAGTCTTTGATAATGTTAACTGGATCAAACTATTAAGGATCTTGAAGATGACAAGGATAAAATATCCAGAAAGAAGAGTTGTCCATAATGTGTACAAATGGTAGTCAGCGGTAATTAGAATTGAATGGCAAGAAAAGAAATCAAGAACAGAGTAAGCCAAGGATGCACTCTGTCGCCCGTGCTGTTTAACTTGTGTATATATATATATATAACAGACGATGAAGAAAGTTAAAAATGAATATGGATAGGGAATCAAATGCAACGGCAAGGAATAAAAACCTTAAATCTTGCTGATGATATTGTGGTATTAGGGGAGTCAGACGAAGACATGAAAATCATAATAAATGGTATGAATGTGATCCTGGAGGAAAAATACAACATGAGGATTAATAGAGAGAAAACCCACGAAGTAGAGTGTAGTATAGGAAATTGTGGAGTAACAATGGGTTTTAGATTGGGAAGGGGTATTTTGAAGGAACTTAAGGAATTTGGCTACTTGGGAGGCTTAATAATTAGGGATGGTAGAAGTATAGTAGATATAAAGAGTAGGATAGCACAGGCAAGGAAGGCTTCGAAATTTGTTGCTATAGAAGAATACTGTAAATCACATGATAGGTTAACATGGAGGTTTGCATCAGACCAGCCTTAGGACTGTATAGCACAACAACAACCATATTTTGTGACCTGTTCACTACCCCCGACTATGGTGCTCTTTTCGTGTCTCATCTCCAAAATGGTTCTTTTCAGTTACAATGAGCATTGGTACAAAATTGCTCCGCGCGTTTAAAATTGTATGAGTAATTTTTACAACTGTTACGGATTGATATGCATAGTAACCTGCAAGTTGAATGTCAAAGAAATTTAGCTATTTCATAATCTCAGATTCCATCCTAATCTGGGTTTTTCCCGTATTTGATTCTCAACCCCCGACTATGGAGCTGCTGAAGTACAACACAAGTTGTATGTTGAGTATCATAAATAAGCGACTCCCCGGTAAAGACATGAATCTCAATTGAAGTGTTATTTATCCTATAACAGTGTTGATATAATACAGAAATTACTTCTGGAAGGACCCTGAATTAATTTCATTCGACGTAAATGCCATAAAATTTTCCATCCCTGCTCCAAGGCTAACATCTGTGGGTGTGTACATCACAACTCATCAAAGTTTCATCTGAATCGGACGAATACGGGACAAACAAACACATTTTTTTATTTACATAGATCAATCAGTCGCGAACTTAAAAGATTGTGAATAGCTAATTGAGTGTAGTATATTTTGTAATTTGACTTTCTGTTATTTGTCAATGACTCCACAACCCTGTAATATTTTAAAATTTTTGATTAACAGTTTAAAATTCTTCTATGCAATTTATTTGTACAAGTTTTCAATCCACTGTTTCACGTATTGCAGTTTGGATATTCCGAATGATCTACGATATTATAAATAAAAAATATAGCCTAAAATAATTATTCTGACGTTAAGTAAATTAATAAATAAAATGCTGCCATAATATGTCAGCCAAAAAATTTAATTAGATATTAATTATTATAAATATAACGTTTCATCCAACTTAGTGGCCGTAGCCGTCGCGGGAGATACTCCGCAACACCAAATTACTGATAATGTAATCAGTTTATCCATTTAAAAATTTACCTGAGGAAGTCCACTAATTTTGATGAAACGCTGTATTTATTTATTAATAAATCAATAAAGGTAGGTTACACTGATACTTGTGTTGTTGTTTATTTTTTACCTTATTAGCCTGTCAGCAGTTATTCACTAGAATATCATGATCGTCAGAACATAACTCAGGCAGCCATCAACGTTACAATATTGTAGTTGGAGTTGTTTCTTTGAAAGATGTAGGTCACAGTTCAAAATGTCCTATAAGCTCCGTGTTGTATTGTGACTATCAAGATATATTCTAGTGAATAACCGTTGACAGGCTAATAAAGGTTTTTTTAAAAAATAAAAGTTGTATATAATAATTAAAAGTAAATTTCATTCGTTTGCTGATATGTATGGCCGTATTTTTCCTCCCAATATTTTTAATATAATATTTATTTAATATAATCACAACGTTTCGTCCGTTCTTGTGGAATTCATGAGGTAGGTAATTTTTTTAATGGATAAAACTATTACAGATGTGGCTAATTTTCTGTCGTGCACGGTCACTGCCTTATTCCAAATTGGCTATATATTTTTATTTATTATACTTACTGTCAGATAATTGATTTTTGAATATATGATCTTTTTAAACTGTCGACAACTTTAAACGAGAAGCTCGATTGACGAGGATTATCTTTGAACGGTTACAGATTTATGTGTTGTTTATTTGGGTGTATTAAATAGTGTGTATAAAAAATGTATTAGAGGTTAACCTTTTGAGAGATGTCGTGTAGAGAATACATTTTAAAACATATATCATGTACTTGTCGCCTCTGATAAGTATACTAGTGCGTGCCGACACTGCCGAAATAGTATAATGTAATGGCAGGCATCATTAGCTTAACGTCAGCACCCGCCCCCTGGCTTATCTTGACTGTAGTACTATCAACTAGCGATCCCGGAGACCCTAGTCAACACTTGGTTGTCTTTCTCTCCTTCCCCCATCCCCCCTTTCAAATTCCATTCTTATGCTATTAAGGAGCCAGTTACTAGATCGCTATCATGAAGCCTGTCTCCCAAAAAAAGTCTTATGTATTGTAATTGTATTAAATAGACTTCTTCATGTTTTGTAAGTGAACTAAATAAAAACGTAGTAAATATGCTACTTCCACACAATATCTACCTGTAAAGAGTTGATTTTAAGACTCACATAATAATTATTAACTCTCTATTCTGTTTTCAAGTCTATTATTACGAAGCATGTTCTGAAAGTGAGTGTGTTGCGACCATAAAAGGCTGTGGTTGGCAACTCTGCGTGGAAGACGGGAATCTCCAGAGAGAGCGAACATCGCAGGAACACGGTAGTATGTAAACTCACGTTGCGTGTAAGATGTTGGTAAGAAATCCTGCCAAGTACGATCTATGATCCGCTTCTTAATCTCGGAAGGAATAACACCTACCAAAATGTTTTCGTGAATCAAAAGGGTTTACGGGGATTGTGTTATGACAAGAGTGTTTTTAGAAAGGCATAAATTTGTGGAACTTCTTCGCCAGGATGGGACCATCAATGCACAATGTTATTATGACACTCTCAATAACTCAAAAGGAGAGGAGTGTACTTGTCGCACAACAACTCCCGTCCGCTCTTGGACTTTACGTGGTGCCTTCAGATTATCAGCTGTTCACCTCCCTCAAGGCACACATAAAGTAGGTGGAATTAAATTTTCAACCGATGAGCAGGTGCAGAAAGAGGTCCTGAAGTGGGTGAAGGAGCTCGTGGGAAGGTTTGTCGATGAGGGCATAAAGAAGCTTATGTCACGGCTCACCATACACTGATCGGGATGGCGATTATGTGGAAATTACTCAGAAAGTGTATCATCAATATCCTGTAATATTTTTTGAAATATACATTTTCTAAAAAAATATAAAGATGTAATATACTTTACTTTCTGAACATGCTTCTTATCAACTGGGGACTGCGCCCATATATAATTTCATTAAAATTCATTCTTTTAAATAACTTGAATAATAAAAGCAACAATATAAATCTGTTAAAATGCAGAATATTTGTTTAAAAGTTTTTTCAAGAAATATATATTGTAACATGAAAAGTTACACTTAACAATGCAGGCCAGCTTGCGAGTTGCAATTGTTGAGGAACTGACGCAGCCCGGGCCAGCAATGTAGTCTGGAGAGACGGGGAGTCGTCATGGGGTAACGGAAGGAGTAGGTTGTGTCGGCGGGACGACGAGGGAATGACCACGCCCTGCAGATATAATTATTTTTCATGCTCTGATTGAGATTAAAACTTTTAAAATCAATTTTTGGTATTTTTATGAAAAATACCTGGCGCCCAAAAAGAATTAGAAATCCTCGAATACGGAGGAACGACGTATCTTCTACTATATATATATATATATATAACTTTCGATCAAACATTCGACATCTTACGCTGAAATTTGGTAAATTGTAGGTTGTTTGGCACCATTTACCTAGCCATTTTTCGTATAATTGGCATACACAGTACTAACTAACGTCAAATACAATAATCTAAGTATGATCGTATTTGATACTAGTTCATAAGTGGAAGAGGTCACTGGTGGGTCTGGATATTTTTCACTCCGTTGTAATGCCGTTTTTTAGATAATGTCCAGGAGAATTCTCGACTCGGTTAAGGTGTCATACACGTTAATTTTAACCAATCAGCATAGGTTTGTGTGTCCGAGAAATGTCATGGCGGAAGGCGACAGACAGCAGTAGTATTGCTCTGCAAACAGAGTGTAATTTCATATGGTTTTCTGTAAGATAGCGACCTGGAAACTGGCAGATGTGCTAAGGATAACGTGGTACGTCTCTGGAAGCAAAGGAGTGGCTGCATCCAGCTGAGGTTCTTCGAGATCTGACTACTATGCTGCGTACAGGAGGCACTCTTCCGGTCCGGGACTGAAAATTCTGATTCTTGCAAGTAAGTTGAACAGCGTACTGATCACCGGACGACTCAACTGGTTCAACGAAAAAAAACTCAGAGGGACAGTCTTTATAGCAGTGAAAATTTTCCCCCATTAAGTGATAAAAGTGTAGACGCAAGACTAGGAAGAATTTACTGTATCACTGGACACTTTAGCTCATGTGTATCACGGATAATCATAGTTACCAATTAAGTTAAAAAAACTGAATATTCTGCGTGTAGGACTGTTTAAGCACTCTGCAAAACGGGAGACTTAAACGCTAGCTTAGCAGAAGAAACCTAAGTAGACCTAGCCTTCACAAATAACAATATAAAACTTGTTGAGCATAACTGTATTTCATATTTAAGTAATTTTTATGCAGTAGATATAAGCAAGTAGTGATAAGGAAACCTATAAATAATATAGTTATAAGTCTACCAGTAATACGAAGGCCAGGTTGGGCTTCAACAGCTCACGCGTATAAATATTTTTCCGCGTGTTCAGCGCACGCCGACCTACATCCAGAAGGCTGACTGATATACACAGCGCAGCAAAAAGACAAGAAAAAAAAACTGTCAAGCCATCGAATACAAGACACCGATTCCAACAAAGACAAAATCCCATAATTATATTCTAGATTAATCATAAGCTAATTTCTAATTTAACCAAATAATAAAAATTAAATGTTAGTAGTTTATTATATTATATTATAAGATGGGTGACCCAACGAAGCCGGAATGTGAGAAAAAGTTACACAACCTCTTACGCTTTATTGATGAAGAGCTGAAAATAGGAAAACAAACTACGGAGGCAAAAGTTAACAGTGTCAAACTCAAAGTTACTGAAGCGTTTTTGCAAATTGCAAACTTATACGGAAGAATCGAGCAATTGGAGAAAGATTTAAAAAAAAGAAAGGGAAGCGGCTAAGAGTCAAATAGTTAAACCGACTATTACCTATGCGAATATAACCAAAAGAGTAGGAGGCACTACAAGCTCAAATTACGACAAACCAGAAGGTACAACGGTAATTATCACGCCAAAAAGTAATGAAGACACCAGAAAAGTGGAAAAAAGAATCAGAGATTTACTGAAACCCAGAGAAGAGAAAATAAAAATAAGAAATATAAAGAAAAATAAGAAAACAATAATTATAGAAACGGGAGACAAGGCTGATGCTGAAAAAATACTGTCCAATGTCAAACTAAAAGAAACCATGAAAGTCGACAAACCAAGGAAGAAACCACCAAAAATTATATTATATAATGTTCCGAAAAACATGAACGAAAAAGAGCTTCTGGGTGTCAACTATGACCAGAACTTTGAGGATTTAATGGAGAAGAAGGAGTTTGGGGAACAATTTCAGTTCAGATTTAAAACAGCACCAAGAGAAAAAGACGTGGTCCATCACGTGGCAGAAGTTGCACCACAAATGAGGAAACTGATACTACAGAGGGGTAGGCTATATCTACCGTTTCTCTCAGTAACAGCAAAAGACTGCATAGTGGTTCCCAAATGCCTAAAATGCCAAGATCTTGGGCATATCGCCAAATACTGCCATTGTGAAAACACAGTATGTGCACACTGTGGAGGTCACGATCATGTAAAGAAAGAATGTAGGAAGAACGAGGATCCACCTGTGTGCATTGCGTGCAACAAAAGAGGAAAGAAATGTAACAAGGCTGGCAAGGATTTCAAAGAATGTGAAACCTATAAGATGCTGTTAAAAAGGGAGATAGAAAAAACCGACTATGAATAGCAAATCATCATCAGAGAAAAAAATGGAGAACAAAATAAAGAAAAATAAGCCACCCTCTAAGATAGCTAGAGATAAAAGAAGAATGGAGCTCTTCCTACAAAAGAAAAAAGTGGATAATGCTCCTACAGAAGACAAATGTATCCAAGCAGACTTGGAGGACCGCCACAAATTTTATCAAATAGACCCAACAGAAATTTACGTAGACCTACAGTATAACATGACACTAAGGAAAATTGAAGAATCATCTAATTTAATGAGATGCTTAAGATATACAACCGATGTCTGCACCATAACGGCAACTCGATCCTGTTCCCTTTTCCGGAGGCTGTAGAGAGAATGCTTATTAAGATTGAGGGACTTCCAACCGATCCCATTGATCTTTGGATTCTATTACAAAAAGCATATGAAAGAAGGGACGAATGCTTAAATATTAATTCCGTATATGAGGATTTCGTGAAAATACATGGTAAAAAAGCCTTTGATCCAACCAAGACAGGCGCGGCATGTCACTATGTGACCTATAATCCGTAATCTAGTAACATTAAAATCTTACAAATTAATGCCATGAGAAGTGCTATGGTACTTCACGAAATCAGGAGACTAGTGGATGAACGGCAGATTGACATTGTATGTGTACAAGAGCCGTACACTAGAGGTGGGTGTATACCAGGACTGCCAACTACGGCTCAGGTTGTTGTGAACGGGGAAAAACCAATGGCGGCGATCATTGTGTATGCGACGGGAATTACATCTGTGAAGCTCAGTCAGTTCTGTGACGAGCACATGGCATGCGTAGAGATCATATCCACCCAACAGAGGTTTATTCTAGTTAGTATCTATTTCAATTTAGTCATGATATTGAGCCATACCTTGACAGAATTAGGCGTGTCAACGACTGCTATAAAAATGTGCCGGTGGTGTACACGATGGATGCCAATGCCAAATCTGAACTGTGGCATAGCAACATAACTGATGACAGAGGAGAAGACTTAGTAGATCTCCTTCAAGAACTAAAATTGGAAATTGTGAACAGACCTGGTAGGCCCCACACTTTCGAGAACAGAGCAGGAGCAAAATCGAACATTGACGTCACGGTGGCAAATAGACATGCGGTAGAGTACTGCTGCAACTGGGAGGTGGAGCAGAACTTGACTACCAGTGACCATAACGTCATAAGCTTCAGGTTCGAAAAGCAAGCTCGTATAAACCTAAATCTAGAAACGGAGACATACAATGTCAAACACGCAAATTGGACCTTGTTTAAAGATAAATTCACTCCTCCGGAAGTGGTAACGGAATTTAGCGACGTGGATAATTCGGCTATGCTATTAGAAAAAGCAATTCACGATGCCGCGAAAGGGGCAATAATGATCAAAAGAGGGAACGGGAGGTCTAACTTAAGCTTCTGGTGCGATGAACTCCAAGTCAAGAGGAAAGAAGTAAGGAAAGCAAGGGGAGAATATCAGCGTTCGCAGCCAAACGGGGACAGGCAATGGCTTCTAGAAAAGTACAGATTAAAGAAAGAAATATACAAAGCAAGAATAGAACAACTGAAACAGGAAAATTGGGAACGGTACGTGCGTGACATCCTGACGATAGACCCTTGGGGGAAGCCGTACAGGATTATTTCCAAGAAAATAGGTAACCCGAGAAACCTTTCAACCATGATGGACGAAGAGGGTCAGATGACCATAGACTGGCGGTCCTCAGCAATGCTATTGATGCGGAGACTACTCCCAGATGATAATCCTGATCTAGAAAATGATCAGGGAAGATATTGAAAAAGAAGGTGCAAACAACATTCCAGTAGAACCTTTTAGTGATTCCGAGGTAAAAGCTATAATTAAAAATCTCAAAAATGGCAAAGCACCTGGACCAGATGACATCTACAATGAGATGCTACAAGCCATCTCGGACAAACTGGTTTCATACCTTATTAGGTTAGCTAATGCTTGTTTAGCCCAAGGTAGGTTTCCTGCTACATGGAAGGAGTCAAAACTCATAGTGTTGCTGAAGGACGAGGATAAAGATAAAACTGACCCTAAATCTTATACACCCATTTGTCTTATAAATACCCTAGGAAAAATATACGAAAAACTAATATGCAAAAGAATTACGGAATTTAGACTTCTGAAAGGAATTTGCGAACATCAGTACGGCTTTCGGAAGATCAACGGAGGATGCCATTAACAAGGTATTAGAGACGACAGATATCTCTAATAAAAAATACGTACTTGCCATCTCAATTGACATTGCTGGTGCTTTTGATAATTTGTGGTGGCCCGCCCTAATAGCTAGATTAAAGTACTTGAGCTGCCCCAACATACTGATAAATCTTGTCAAAAGTTATTGCAATGATAGGCGAGTCACTCTAAGCTGCCCGAGTAACTCGATCGAAAAAACAACCACCAAAGGTTGCCCGCAAGTATCCGTGTGCGGTCCCATATTTTGGGATTTGTGTATGGAGAACCTGCTATCAAGTCTTTCATAAATGACCGAGAACGCGGAGGTAGTACTTGAGTACTGACGATAATATGATAGTTGTTGAAGGCGATTCAAGAACGGAGATCGAAGCTAAGTTAATGCTTTGCTTGGTGCAAGTTAACTCGTGGTGTAACCAAAGTAAGCTTGAAATCTTCAGGCACAAAACGAGATATCTGGTATTGAAAGGCACACTCGAGCGGAATCCCGTTATAAAAATTAACGACTCGATTAAGAGATCTAAATTCCTAAGATACCTCGGGGTGTGGTTGGATGAGGGCAGAAACTTTCGCCAGCACATAGAAGAAGTTAAGATGAAAAGTTCAAAAATAAAGAACAAAATCACAAGCATAGCAACAGCCAAATTTCAGCTTCCTATGTTCATATTCAAACTATATCAGAGACCATTCTAGCAACGATAACGGGATATGCTGCGAGCTCATGGGCTCACAGATTGAAACTGACAAACCGTAGTAAGAAAATCCTCCAAATTCAGAATATCTGGGGCATACAGTACTACATCGACAGACGCACTAACAGTTCTGGTCCCTCTGGACCTAGAGGTGAGAAAGAGAGGTGCTCAGTTTTGGCTGAAAAGGAACAATCAAGTAAAAATAAATGATATATTAGGCAGAGAAGCTAGATGCAAGAGAGAAATTGTTGAAATTATCCTTGATATTTGGCAAAAACGATGGGATGAATCTAGCACTGGCAGAAGAGTCCATGGCCTTCTACCAGATGTTAGAGAACGACTAGCCATGTGTCACCTCCAACCAATAGGCCATGGACTATATGGGCTGTACCTTAGTAGGATAAAAAGAAACAAGGACACCCTGTGCAAGTGCGAAGAGCTAGCCTCTCCTCAACATGTAGTGTTTGATTGCCCTGGATATGACATAAATCAAGATGAACGGAATGCCTTAAAGGACATGGATCTAAAAGTTGTAATCAGGGATCCGTATTTAATAACAGTGCTCGAAAATATAACAAACCAGATATCCCGGATTGAGCTAGGAAGATATAATTGCAATCTCACACAACCTTAGATGAAAGCTCCATGGTCATAAAGAAAAAAAAATCGATTTTCTCTGAAAAGCGGGTAGAGAGGAAGACGGTTGTAACTGCTTCAAACAATTCGACACTTCTTTGGGTCCCTCAAAGATGTTGTGACTGACAACACCACTCTCCTGGACCGGTAATCCCAGGAACCGGAGAGTAAAACAGATATGAACAGACAAGGATATATACACTCCTGACATTTTCGTATCAATTTGGCGGTAGAAATGAAAAAAAAAATACACTTGACGAAGCCAGCTTAAACCCTCATATCCTGGACGCCGGAAAATGAGGGAAACCGTAATTCCGGAGCTGGAAGTACAACCTGTGCTAGAGAAGTGGAGATGCAGGAAGGGTGGAGGAAGCGAACATTGAAAGACTGTCTCCTGCCTCCAAAAGGAAGCCCAGGAGACAAGAATAGAGCAATGGCTGACCTGCGTCTCCGCGCATCTTTACTGGTAGAACTTATGCAGGGAGAGCGTCTGCATAATACACAGTCTGCTCTACAGACCCCCTGCAAAAAATATACTTCCATATTTGATGTATATATATATATATATATAAGTATTATAAAAAAGTGTTAAAAAATCTCAGTCTGTAATGTAATGTAAAAGAAGATGGAAGCAGCTATTACTTTACATAGTTTTCCTCTCCCTTCAAATTAGAGCGCCCGCTCTTTCTTCCCTTCCATATTCCGCCAGCTGTGATTTCACAGCACTTTCCCTTCAATCCTCCTACTCCCATTCACCCTTCACCCTATACCCTTCTGTCTTTAGTTTTAGTTTATTAGTTTTATTATTGTTAAAAAATAAATATTTATAAAATAAAATAGAATAAATCTGTAACACAAATATTGTAAGAAATGAAAATAAGGCCTGTTATAGAAATTCAAGAAAACAGACTATTAGTGTAATAAAAATAAATGTCCGAGAAAGACGGTTGGTCTCGATACCAGTTAAATCGTGTGTTGACCAAGAGATTTAGCATCGAATTCATTCCTTTTCCGGTCAGATATAAATACAGCAACATCAGGCAGGCACCCAGCTAGTATTAAATATAGTTTGCCATTTAACAGATAATACTTTATGTACGAAACGGCGTCTGTGCCCTCTAGCGTAATGTCTGTGTCAGACTCAATTTAATAGTTTGGTCATGTAGTTGAGATGAGGTGTGCCTAAAGCCCAGTTACCGTGCGAGCAGCAGACTCCAGGCGCCGAGCAGACGCCGTCGGTGCAGGGCATCGTGGCGCTGTGGAGGCACGGCCCGGCGTCGCGACACGCGGCCGTCTCCGGCGTCGCCACGTGACAGCCCATCCCTGGACCGCAGCAGATGCTGGGCCCGTGGCACAGGCCTTTACCCTCGGGGCCGCACGGGGTGCACTGAAACAAGGAACAGCGTCCGTCGGTCGGTCACTGCTTTGACTTGGAGAAAGATATAAAACACATTTTCTTTTACCACACCCCACCTTAGCCTTCTATGTAACACGTATTATTTCTATACTAAAAAAAAGATGGTTTCTTTAAACTAGTTCAAACCTATACTTAGGTTTCAGGAAGCAATTATTAAGAGATTTTTAAGAATAAAACAATCAGTAAAATTACAAAAAAGAAATACAATAGTAGAAAACTAAAACTCAACTCAAAATATTTTCTTTACAAATTATTTGTTTAAAGACTGATAGTTAATTTAATAATGATGATAATTTGTCCCTTGTATTTATCAGTCACGTAATAAAATCTATTTCAATTTTGATTTCCAAATTTTATTAGGAGCTTTCGGCAATTGCCATAATCATATATAAAATTTGATGTATTTAAAAAAAATTAAAAATTGTAATGTTTCAAAGTTTGTATTTTATAGATGATTATGGGAATTGCCGAAAGCTCCTAACAAAATTTGGAAATCAAAATTGAAATAGATTGTATTACGTGACTGATAAAAACAAGGTCCAAAATAATTTACATGACAGATATTTCTCTAATATTTCACTATTTTTGATTTTGTTAAATAATTTCATTATTCAATGTGAAGTCGATTCTGTATTAGTACGTGATGCTTTCTGCAGAGAGATTTTATAAGGGGCTCAATTTTAATGAGCCTAAATCTCAACCCCCCCCCCCCCTATTCGTAAAGATGAGATGACTACAGTGACGCATGGCACAACAATAGTCCAATAAAGTACATACTAGGCGTAGTAAACAATACCCTCAGAGTAAATCGTACTTCATATAACTCCAATCTTTTAAATTTGACTCTATAGAGAGTACATAGCTTAAAGGTACTCTTATTTAAAATGGATATACGACCAATTTTTGCTTTTGAACAAGTATAATTATAGCAGGCAGTAGGTTTTTAAATTCTAGACGAGTTAATTTTTGAAATGCCCCCATTTGTGGCCTAGAGAAATACAAATTTAAACCGACAGCTTGAACACTAATAAACTCTGTGGTCTCTAAATTCTAAATCTACCACACACTGTAATCTTGCAACAGCAACCAAATACATATTCTCACTGAAGAAATGTTTGTGTTAACCTGCTTTTGAGTATTTTTACAAACGTTGTCTGAATACTTTCACGATCATCGAGTCCTCATTTCTTCATTAGAGTTATAAGGGAAAAATCATTCTTTCAGTTACACCATGGAAGTAAATTAAAGCAACAAGGCGAAGTTTATGAGAATATAGTCTGTAGAAGGTTGTAAGTTGGGCGATGACTAACCAATGTCACAAATAATACAAACAATTTTGTATGAATTACAAAAAGTTTAACAGTTGATAGAATGATTGAAGAATTTATGCCTAATGAAGCTGAGTGTGCGTATTTGTGTTTGTTCCGCAAATAAATCTTAACCCGAGGAGCAATTAGCACCAATTTTGTACACATTTCTTTATGACACGGTAACAATCACTGTTGGAATAAGACACGACTACCACCCCTAGGAGCGGGGATGGAGAGGGCTGAAATTTTTTTAATACGTGGCCAATATTTGAGTGGGGAAAAAAATGCGCGGTCAATTACATTTTTCCCCGCCATGTTTCTGTATAATTTCAACCGTATTAAGAATGGGAGGGGGGGGACACCCGTAGGTATAGGGGGATATTACATAAAAGGAATGTGGAAACAATCGAGAATCAAGTATGACATTCCTATAGGAATGGGCACTTTGATAACAAAAAATGACGATATTTGTATCTAAAAAATTGTTATTATGGACAATGCTTCACTGGATGTTGAGGAGGGATGTTCCATTAAAACAATGTGAAACCAATAAATATTACTGTGTATTCCGGATTTATGGTACTCTGAGTATAATTCTGGCATTCAGTCTTACTTTAGTGCCACAGTGGAACTGGAATGAAATGACATTCATTAAGATTAAGTCAACCGAGATTAGTGTCTATTCCGGTGTTATGGAAATCAGAGTTTAATTTTCTGTCATGAACATGCTGTTCATATTTCTGTTCAGCCCTAGAGAGTATCTTTCAGTATAGTAGGGTACTTGGATTATTTATTATTGTAAATGATTGGGGGTATTAATTATTGAATTTAATAATTGGGTTTAATATATACATTTATTAACTGTAAACTAAAATAATTTTCAAATAGATGCGGCGTGTATATTATGTACAAAAATAAAGAATTAAAAGGGGATTATATTAAAGTTCTCAGGGTAATTATTGTTTGGGTGGCCACGTGTAGCAGACTTTCTGTTCGTTGACGAACCTGAGTTGTTTGAATATGCGCCTTGCTGCAGATGTCACTGGATGTCCATGTTGTGGAACTCTGAAGCGGCCAGTAGGCAATAGCACAAAGTCGTGCTGCCGGAATTGAGGAAACTCAGCTTTTTCCTCTTTCTTCCCTTGTTGTTAGAATCTTTCTTCGCGGCTTCCTCGACTGATTAAAACATGGTACATCTCTCCGCTGCCACCTCACCAATCTGCTCTCGCCACCAATCTCCTCTCTCCACCACTCTGCTGCCAATCTCCTTTCGCCACCACCTTGTATCACTAGCAATCTGTTTCTAAAATTGTCTCCACCAGCCTCTTTAAAACCTCGTCCCCACTTATGCGACACCTATCACTAAGGTGGCAGGGATGGATATTCTCCAATAATATCCCTTGTTTCATTTGGGGAACACACGCCACCGGGTCACCAAATTCTCAGGCAGATTAGGATATTCCGAAACCGGCGACGAGGTGTCTGAGCTTTATGGCCCAAGTGTCAGCCGCAGTCCCTTTGTTTTGATTCCGAGCCGCCAAGACGGCGCGCGAAAAAACCCCTTCTTCCTGGCCAGCGACTTACTCATGCCGAAATATTTGTTATTTAAATTTCCATAAATAGTAAAAAAAAATTGGACGCGGGTTCTACTGCGCTACATTACTCTATTCTTATAGTGGGATTAATTTTGGCGAGTATAAGTAATAGGCTACTTCTATGTCCATCTTTAATTGATCAGTTTGCCCTTTTAATTTTAATTCTACCTCCGTTTCACATTTCTTCTCATTTTCTTACACGATTCCTTCCAACTGTACCTGTTGTACTTCATTATCCTGTTAAACTCCTTATCGTCTACTCTTTCCAATACAATTTATGTGTATTCTATAGGGCTTCCTTCGACAGATTCCTGAGTCTCCTTTCTCATAACCGCGTCAGTTTCTATCATTACATCAAACTTATCCAGAATTTCCTTTCTATCTGCAATCCTATTCTCTTTGATTCTTTCTTCCATTGCACTTAAACGATGATCAACACATTCTACTACAGTGATCTAATTTATTATTTAGGCGTCCTTCTATTCCTCTCATTTATTTTAAAATCTAATCAAATCTTCATGTTATGTCCGAAAAATTTCCTACCGCGGCCATAACGATTTTTGAACGGAACTTAATATTTAATTAAAAATCGCATTTAAGTGCAACCACAGAAACAATTATATACAGCAAAAAGAAGCATTCCAATTACAACATTTCGCCACTATCAATGTACCGCAGAATTAATTGAACAGGTTTATTAGATGGTTCTACATTGATGAGTTTAATTAAGTTACCAGTTACCATGACGCCAGTTGTGGCGAAATTAACATTCCGCCATGTTAGGTAGGGTAGCGGCGTAAAAAGCAAAAGATTAATAAATGTGAATCCGTCGATGCTTATTTAATTACATGTTGGTCAATGGATTATTGTGGAATTAAGTACTGTACCGGGTTAATATAAATAATTACCCGGAAATTCCGGGCACCCAGGTAGTTTTAAATAAAAATTGTAAAATAATGTGAGTCATTTACTCGTACACTTAAATATTAAGACTAAATACAATACGAAAAGTACATAGTCATTGCGCTATTTCAAACGAAATCACGAAATATGATTTGACAATGTAAAAAAACAACCATACAACCTGAAAATTAAAACGCTATATTCTAAATTCATATATTCAATTACCATTAAAGCTATGAATTCAATGGAAAAAAGGTGCTAATATTTGAAAGTGCTTTTCAAAAATTTTAGAGAAATAATAAAGGTTTGCGTTATTCAGAAATTTTATAACTGACATCACTTTAAATCTCAATAATTATCAAGGTTAAAATCTAATTTTATAATTTGTGAACAAGTTTATTACAACTTATAAAAATTAGACTTGCATTTTGGGATAATAGAGCGCTTTTAATATTGGGCATTGTGGATGCGTTTCAAAAGATATGACAATGTTCTATTCTGGAATCAGATAGGATTGATTTTGTATCTGGGCGGCAGATGCGTAGTCTATTGTTTCACATAATTTTTCGAATGATAAATCATAATGGAAAACGGCGCAATCAAAAATTGACGATTTCTACGTAGGGAAGTAATAAATCTGAACATATGGGATTGTAGAATTAATAAATAAAAGGGAATGTTAAATGTATATATATGGGTTTCTAATGGACTTTTTCATGTTTCATTGAATATGGAAATATTGCCAAAATTTCCCGTTTTAAAATTAAAAATATTACTAATTAGTTTTATTAATTAAATTGCGACTTGTAAAAAATATTAAAATATTTGTACGTGATGTAACTCCCTTAGAGATAGTTTAAACAAACATTTTACCTGTTGATTTTGCGAAGTCCCGCCTCGTTTGCCTCCTCGAGGACAATTAGTGATGAGGCAGGCAGAGGAAAGCCCAGCAACGAGCAGAAGAGTTGCCACGGTGACTCCCATATTGGAAATGTTCATTCCCCTGTGCTCCGTGCAGCTTCTTATATACGAAATGTTCGCATTTTGATGCAAAATCTCTCCCACGTGAGGCTTTGCTATTATTTGCCGGTCCTGGAGCTGTACGTGAGTCGCTAAGTAAAAGGAGATTTCGCATCGCGCGACATGTTTTGACTATGAAAAATGCAAAAGGAGTCGAATGGGATTTGTGACACTATAATCTAATTTTATAAGAACACCGCAAGAATTTCCAATCCAAAAAGTGAAACGTGCGTTTCTGTACTGTGTACTCTCGATGATATATTCAAATTTAATTACATATTTTGGACAACTCGAATAATGGTATTCTTAATATTTCTATGGCATTGTCCATTTTCAAATCTTCGAGTCATGTTCGTTGCAACGCGCTTCCCAGAATGAATAGTAATAGTTTTCTTTGTCATGTGGTGCTCAGAAACGGCACGAGTTTTGCGTAGAGGAAGTATTTATTTTCCGATGTCGTCATACGAAATTATCCTTTCCTCAGTCACGGTAGTGGATTTGGTACTTGAGAGACCCGCGGGGTAATTTAAATTTAAATCCACCAATATAGTGTGCATTCTTGTTTTTTAATCAAGTTTAAACGCATATATGCTTGAATTCATTAAATTGTTGTTGTTGTTGTATTTAGTCCTACAGAGAATATAGTTCAATTGTTTATTTAATTAGAATATTGGCCGCTTTTGGATATTAAAAAAATTTCTCCTCCACCTCCGCCAAAGTGGTGGCAGCCGTGCCTTACTCCAACAGTGTTGATTTCAGAACACCAAGAACACGTGTGCAAAATTTAGTCGAAATTATTCCATCCGTTAAAAATAGTATGCGGAAGTCTGTTTTGCCCCTTTCCAATCCCTCTTAAGGGTTGAACTATAACTTGAATTGCATTTTTTTTGTCAGAATTAAATTCAGTGGTTCACATTACACCGGTTAAGAGCCCATTCTCTATTGTTTTATGGTTATTTTCATGTTCTGTCCCTCCGCCCCCAGTCGAAGTTATACGCTAGTAGTATAGAAGGACACACTATAAAATTAATTGACCCAGAAATGTATTTGTTAAATGGAAATATTGACAGTTTTTTCTTATTTAAAATTTTCCACGCCCTCCACCCTAGCCTCTGGGAGTAGTAGCTAATAAATTAAAGAATACGTGTACCAAATTTGGTTGAAATTAGTCCAGTCGTTTAGATTTTTATTGCAGGTATACATACAGACGGAAATAAAAAGACAGACTACACACATGCAGGCAATTTTGTTATAAAGATTCATATATTACTTACCATTTTTTAGATATGTAGTCATTACAACATTCACAGGGCCTAGAAGGTAATTTAAATGTGTCAAACTATATTTTTACTAAAAGTATAATGTATTTTATATAGTAAATATGCTGAAAAATATGGCCGAAATCCCTCTTAACTTATCTTCTTCTTTCTATGGCTCTATAGTCCATAATCGGGCCCTAGCCTCCTTATTGCTGTTCTCCACGCCTCTCTATCAGTAGCCTTTCTTCTCCATCCTCACATTGTAAAATGAAATTAATAATTGGGTTTAAATATATAATTTTTTTAATTGTAAACACAATTATTTTAATGTGGGTCGTGCTTATATATATTACGTACAAAAATAATTAATTTAAATGGGATTGTATTAAAGATCTCAGGGTTTTAATGGTTTGGGTGACCACGTGTGGCAGATTCTTCTGTTCGTTGCCGAACCTGTGTTGTTAAGACCCTTCTTCCCTGCTTCCTGGAATGTTTAATGTGAATTTCGAAGCGAAGCGGACAAGACTGGTACCTATGTCCCAACACTGACTAAACAACGTCCTGTTCGCTAAAGCGGACGCCGAGAACTGTCCTTGTTTTTCTAAATTTCGGTATCATGTATTGTAACATGAAGTTACTCCTCTGTTGTCGGCTTGTTTTGAGACTTGCCGACAGGAAGGTATTGTTGATGGCGTGCCACAAGCGTCGATAATCTCCTTGTAAAACGTTTCAGCCACACACACACACGTAACTGATCGATTTGAATAACGCCGCAGAATTCTCTTTGTTTAGATTCCGAGCCGCCAAGTCTTACTGCGCTACAACATCCTGAGTAAGGCGTGCACCTTCTTGCACCATATCTTCCCATCTCGCTCGAAATCTTCGTCTACTTCGTCCTCCTTCAAATCTATTATTAATAGTTTTTTTGGTATTCTGGGCTCTTCCATTCTAATTACATGGCCAGTCTTTTCAATATTACCCAGTTTAATAGAGGGATATCATTAAACTGTCTGTAAAGCTCTTCATTGTATCTTATTCTCCACCGACCTCCGTCTTGTACTAGACCGATTATACGGCGTAGAATTTTCCTCTGGAACATATCCAGAGTTCTAGTTGAGCTCTTGGAAAGTGTCCATGTTTCGCACCCATATACCAACACAGGACAAATGAGAGTTTTGTAGAATACACATTGGTATTTTTACTGACTTCACGGCATTTTAATAATGAAATTAAGGAATAATACGCTTTGTTAGCTGCATGAAGTTTATTCTGAATTTTAGTTTCTTCTTGATAATTCTCTGTTATTATCGCCCCCAGGTAGCGGGATCTTTCAACATTTTCCAGTTTGTATTCCCTTGTACGTACCATACTGACTACGTCCTTTTTCTTTGCTTGTAGACCCACCTTCCTTCCCTGCTTATCCAATTCGATCACCATATCTCACTGCCTCATTTAGGCGTCTTCTAATTTTATCGATATCATCAGCATAGCCAATCAATTGGACCATCTTTTGTTTGTAATGTCCCCCCCCCCCAGTCTGGGCTTTTCGTATAACATATTCCAGTGTGAGATTAAATAATAGGGGATCTAGGCCATCACCTTGTCCTCATGTAACTCCAAACGGGTCACTAAGATCATTTTGTATCTTGACATATGCATTAGTATTCTTTAGTTACTTCGACCAGTTTCATTGGTATTCCTAGACTGGTTAGTATGTCAAGTTTGTTTCTTAATTGAGAAGAAGAAGCAAAACGAATTTCTGACTTAAATAAAAGAAAATTAAATGAAGATTTTGGATTTAAAACAGTGAGAAAATATGTACGCGTGGAAAGATGAAACTGGACGATTGAATCAGTGAAGTATAGAAGCTGTTCCTTGTTTATGAACAGTGGGGCTTGTACTCTGTCTGTCCTGCTCCGTGGCACGTTCAGTCGCACTTGGAAGTCTTCCGGTGCAATAGTACTGGATATAGCTTCCGGGTAGTCGCTCGTAGCTTCCAAGATAAAGACGTCAGGGCTTGCCTCGCCATTTCCTGACTTGCAGCTTGACTGACTTGCGTGCTCAGAGAGTTACTACAAATTCTAACAAATGTTCAGGGCAACATCAATTTTATTCGCGACATGTAACAATTACAACCAAAGTCTCGCATTTTAGTCCAGATAACAAGGCATGGCGTCATGCAGGAAAACTTCTATAACTATTATCCAGCTCCAGGATGTAATGCACTACAGTTTTTATTACGCCTGCTGTATATTAATTCTTCTCCTCCTAAACAGCTTGATCGATTTCAATGATTTTTTGTTGTTTTTGTATTTATAAGATTATTGGCCATAGGTGGACCCGGTAGGTGGCGTTGTTGTCGAAATCTAGATTTTATTTGGGGGGTTACTCACGAAAAAATGCATTGTTTGCTGTGGTAATCAGTCCTAAGATTAGTCTGATGAAACCCTCCATGCTAACCTATTCTGTGCAAATCTTTTCATTTCCCCCCATAACTACCACATCCTCCCTAATTTGCTCAGCGTTTTCCATCGTTCACCTCCCTATTCTGTTCTTACCCCACACACTTCCCTCTAACGCTAATTTTACAAGACCCTCATGCCTTACAACATGGTTTATTAATCTATCCCTTCTCTTGGTCAAAGCCCTCCAAATTGTTCTCTCTTCCCCTATTCTGCTTGGAACTTCACGGTTATAATTACAACATATATTCCCAAATTTTCAGTCTCGCCGTTTGAATAATCTGTGATCTTTTACTTGCGCATCAGAACAGGCGCAAGTTCACTGCGTCGTAGCTTGGCATTGTTCTGAAATTTCGAATTGCTGAGTTCTTAACTTTTCCGTGTATTGTGATTTCGTGCATACTGACTGTATTATTTATCGATTAATCCGACATTAAACAAATGAAAGTGTGTAAATGCGAAAGGTGCATTGTTTGAATTACGATTTATAAACGCGTTCATTCGGCGGTAATCCATCTAATCTAAATAAAAGATTTTATTTTCAGTGTTCACTTGTGCGATTTTGATGATAGGGAGCGTGAAAAGGTAAAATTTCAAGAATGTGTCGATCTAACCAATGGTTTAATCAGGTACTGTCGCATTAATTACTGCAGCGGGTTGTTGGAAATTATAGTGGGCAGGTTCTCCGTATAACTGTGGTAATCAGTATTATTATTAAACTAAAGTGTTGAAGTTAAATTAGCAGTTGTGATTGGAGGTCAATACATACACATGGTTTTTGAGTATTGTCGGCTGTGCTTTGGCCTGCGCCTGTGGAGATAATTTTTGTGTGCCTCGTGGAGATGAGAATTTCAGTCTGGGGGCAAGAATCAAGGAGAGAAATTGAAAATCAAATCAACCAAATTATCGTCATTTCATAAGTTTAAAACGTTATAAAGCTAAAATGTAAAAAAATCTTCTCTCGTAGAATTCTGAATGTATTTAAAACAGAGGAGGATTAATGAAATATAATTTTATAACCACGCCCGAAAATCTTATATTGTGTGTCTCATGTTCGTTAAATAAAACTACAATTAATAACATAATGGTATTTTTTAATCAAATTATCAGGCCCCAGAAATTTTTATGTGAATTAGATAATCACTTTCGCATATTAAGAGGTACATTGATCTCCGTTCTAACGTGAAATTAGCAGAGAGCTAGTTTTTAATCTTACGGTATTTTAGATAATTACTTAAAAACACTAAGATATTGTAGTATTAGGAGAGTCAGAAGAAGAATTGGAAGCTATAATAAAGGGTATGAAGGCGTTCCTGGAGAAAGACTTCAACATTAGAATTCATAGACGGGAAACCAGGGTGATGGATTGCAGTATGGGAAAAAGTGGAACAACAAAGGGTGTTAGATTCGGAAGGGATATTTTGAATGAACTTAAAGAGTTCCGCTACTTGGGCAACGTTCTAACTAGTGATGGTAGCAATATGGTAGACATAAAGAGTAGGATAGCACAGGCAAGAAAGGATTTCGGAAAAAGAGTATAATTTACTTAACGCTAAGATAAATATGAATATTAGGAAATCACTACTAAAAATGTTCGTATGGAGTGTTTTGTTATATGGGTGCGAAACGTGGATGGTAGGAGTTGCAGAAAGGAAACCGATAGAAGCTTTTGAAATGTGGTGCTATAGAAGGGTGATGAAAATCAGATGGGTGGATAGATTAACTAACCAGGAAGTTATAAGCAGAATGAGAGAACAATATGGAGGGCATTGACCAAGAGAAATGATATATTAATAGGCCACGGTTTGAGTCATGAGGGTCTTGTAAAATTAGCATTAGAGGAAAGTGTGTGGGGTAAGAACAGAAGAGGGAAACTAAGGATTAAATACGTTAATCAGATATTGTAGGTATGTATAAATGAAAAGGCTTGCACAGAATAGGTTAGCATGGAGGGTTTCATCAAACTGAAACCTACAATAACAACTCAGATGCAAAATTTCACCGGCAGGTTTAAGACAACGTTGATTGCAAATATTATATCAAAGTCAAGTAAGAAAGAATTTCATAAATTTTGGTCTCACATTGTTTGAACTCTAAATAATTCTTTAAATATCTGAACTGAAGCAACCCTGTACACTTTATTCCAATTTATTCTAGAATTTCCTCGAAACATCGGGATACTGAATTAAACTAAGCGGATATAATTATGTATGGTAATGTTATGATGCATTCACAATTGGAATCGTCGTTGGTGAGGACTCAAAGGATCTCGGGAATACAGACAGAGGTCGAAAGTTATCTTACAAAATGATGCCCTGGAATTAAGGTCACGTTCTGATATGTTGATGAGGTTCCTGCATCATCCCACGAGGTTCTTGCCTGAGAAAAGTTCCCACAGAGCCGTGGATTTTCAAAATTAAGTAAATAATACTTAAACTCAGTAAACGATCTTCTAATCGTGCTAAATCAATAATTCTGTATGTAAAAGACTGCTGGTGGTAGTTGAATAGAATTGCTTTTCCGGCGGTCTTCCATTCACTTTACCCTATTGCTGGGCCTGTTGCTTCTACTCACGGCTGTAATAATAAATTCATAATTCTGGTCAACAGTTAAAACGCAGTAGTCATCTAGCTGGTATGTTTTTATTGAAAAAATATATTTCTATCACAGAAAGATTATATATTTTAATGTGCAGGTTGGAACGCTGTATGATAATTTTTATGATTTTATTCCCGGTCGAAGTTGTTGTTGAGCGTCCTGAACGCTCATCACCCGAAATGGAGATTTGACCGACCTTCAATTATATTCCTTACCGTTGTAACCGAAACGTGTAAATTGAAATGATATACAATTGCTTATCTAAAATTAGTTTTAGTCTCACAGTTTGTTATTATTAAAGGTAGGCCTATATAATTTAAATTTAAAAAATTCGGTTTAAAAATGATATATATTCCATTTAATGAGGTGCATTATTCAAAATAGTAACTGAAAGGGTAAATTTTATGGAAGTTTTCTCGGCGAATCATTCATTGTATGAAACTTGAATTTGATCGTTTTTTGTCAATTCAAGTTTAGCATTAACGATAAAAATAACCAAACTAAAGGATCAGGATGGAAAAATCTCGAACAGACCTGAAAACGTTTCCACAGCCTACGGTTAGTAATTGTTCCCGAGCCGGTCGAGATTTTTCCATCCTGATCCATTATCTCGGTCATAGCTTCGATTGAAAGTATTTATACTGTTCTTGAATACTCAGACTTTGAATTTAAACATTTTCTTGTGTTATTTCTTTAAGAGTGTTTATAAGGATATTGAACGATGAGTATGAATCAAGGTAAACATGAAAAATAAAGACATATAAATATATAATAAGTGAATTTTTCAAATGGAGCGGGAGAATTTATTTGAATGCATTATATTAATCAACGAACTTCCCTTAGAGGAGATAAACAGCATCTTCTGGTTCTGTAAAATTTGAAGCTGTACTGGAAAAGTATAATATAAGAGAATATTCATACTGGGTACATATTCATAAGAATATCAATGTAATAGGTTAATATTAAAATATATTTAACAATCCATAAATTAGTATTTTCTAAATAAAAATATATTTATCATAATTCTTTTATTTATCAGCCTGTAGAAGGTACAATGAGGTGAGAGATGCTAATGAAAAAACTTGTGAATAAACTTTTTTATTATAAAATATGCCTGTTGATCAGTCTTTAAATATATGTTATTATAAAAGAAAATACTGTTAATCTCAATTCTGTGGTAACAGGTTACATGAGGATGATCCCAAAACAGGCAACTTCCCTTTAATATCATAGGAAGGGAATTGAAAAGTGGGGATGCGGAAGGTAGAGGAAGGTAGCCAAGTGTTGACTAAGGCCCCCGGGTTATAGTTTAAGGATCCTACCCGGTGTTTCACCTAAAGAGATGCAGGGAAAACCCTAGAAAACCTGCATCAGGTAGGTCGGGTATTGGGTACTATTCTCACGCCCTTCCGAATGACGGGAGACGAATTTGCTGCGAGGTCGCAGCATTCCCTTCTCCGTGTCTACACTAGTTTTAGGAGGCAGTAAGCCGACTGATCCAATGGAATCAGCGGACAACTTTTGCCTTATGTCCTAGGTCTTCGACCCCAGTACATAAACCTCCAAATATAGATGAAGGTGTCTCGGCGTGTGAGAACTTTGAAAAAAAAAGTTGGAGTACGAGGAATTCCCGACACCAAGGGCGCTCAAACGGTCGATCTCGAGAAACATTTACCGATATAGATCTATTCACAGATTTTGTTTTAGTTGATCCTCAATTAGGTCGGAATAATCCCCAAGTCACTGTCTTTTATCGTAATAATCCCCTGCTAGCGGCGAAAGGTGGCTTTAGCAGCAGAGGAACACGCGGTACTTATCATAGAAATTCCGCGACGTGCGACGTTATTGATTCCCGACGATTTTTCTATAAACTTCGGGCGGCTTACAAACAAACCATTAGTTATTTAGTTAATTGAGAACATTCGAGACTTCGTCCGCGCCGATATATATGTTGCGCCTGTGGGAGTAGGAGTCAGTTTTGTGACATTGTTCGTGTTAATGACGATTTCCCTTCGTTTTTCTCATTCCATTGCATTATCCATCAAGAAGTTTCGTGTTCAAAACATGGAGGGACGGCTCTAACACGACGTCAAATGCTCGAGTCACGGCAAATTACTAAAAAGGTTTCAAGAATGATTGCCCAAAATAATAGCCTTTCTGGATCAAACAGGTGATGACACTCAGATGCTAAAAAACGGAAAATTGCTGACTGATTTAACATTTTTGGCAGACATCAAAATGCATAAAAACGCCATTAACTTGGAGCTTCAAGGTAAAGGAAAATCCATCTTTGAGATGATTAGCAAAATAAACGCATTTAAAAGTAAATTGCATTTTATGATAGATGAAACGAAAGGATCTGAAACATTTTCCGCCTTTGAAAGCAAGAATTTCTCAGCTTAATTTTTATATTTATGAGGGAAAATTCTTTTAATGTTTTGGGCGAATTCGAAAGACGTTTTTAAGATTTCAGTAAATTGGCAAGTATGGCATCTTTTCTGAATTATCCTTTTTTGTGTAAAACATTGAGGAAAGTGTTACTGAAATCTTAAGTCAGTTTAACATAGACTCAGCTTCTGTTGAAAATGATGTAGTGCAGATTATATCAGATATACATCTAAAAGCCACAGCATCTGGTCTTTTATATCTGAAGATAAATATCCGAATCGCCCTTCAGTTGACGGGTCGACTTACCTGTGCGAGTCTGCATTTTCTGAAATGAAGATAATTAAGTCTAAATATCGCAATCGACTAACTGACGAGCATATGACTTCATGCTTGCGATTAGCACTTGGTAATTACGCGCCATCTTATGAAAAGTATGCTGAAGACATGTAGTGCCACGCTTCAACATCCAAAGACATTCTTTAGTTAAGTTTAGAAACTGGAGCTCGTTTGTTTTGTAAGAACCAATAAACCCGCAATTTTGAATAAGAACGAGTTTTTTCATTAACTTTTTAGTTAGAGCCTACCTTCACTAAAAAAAGTTTATATTGCGGAAAACTAATTTCTGTCGTTCTTACTAATTCTACGTGAATTCATGGCCATGAAATTCTGCAACGTCCCTGTTGTATATATATATATATATATATATATATACCTAGACGACAATCCTGCATCACATCACATATCGGAGTGTAACAATATTGAGGTAGACGGCAGCAATTCAAGTTGAGCGCTTCTGCCCTACATAATCAGGTTAGCCTCGCATCGCTCTGATTAATTTAATTGTTATTTTTATTGTTTTGAAACATGAATTCAACTGAACGTGGTTTGATGAATACAGTTTCTCAAGTCGATCTTTGAGTGGTATATCTTTTCCACGTATATTACACGTATTCAATCTCGAGAAAGTCTGTTTTCAGTCGTTACTTTGAATGTATGTAATTAGAAATTGAATGAGTGAATGATAAACTTACTAATTGGACAACAAAACCTACAGTATTGCATACGAATGGAAAATTTTTGTCAAACTATTCAGTCAGTTTGGCAGTGGGGCAGATCTGGTGATAACTGGTCCATGTCAGACAGCTATCAGACATCCGAGATAAGAAACATATGGTTTTCAAGTTTCTAGAAAATGACTTCGGTTTTTCTTGACTAAACAAGTAAGTGAGAATGGTGTTTATAGCAACTAAGCTAGGTGCAACCATATTTTGGAACAGCAATAACTACATTTTTCTTCAAGGATAAAGGAAGGTTTCAAAGCTACTCAAAGAGAGACCAGACAATTATACCATGTGTCACGCTCATCGCTGTTTAGAAGTTTCCGCATCTAAGTGACGAATCATTTCCGGGATCTTATTTACAGCCGGAAGCTGGTCATGACGAGAAGTGTGGAACATAGTTTTGTAGAAAGTACGCAAAGTATCAAGCAGTTTCCTACTGAAATCAGGCACATGTCATGCTTTCCATACTTCCAAATGAAGATGGCTTGGCGTGATCAAATAACAATTCTGAAAGCTCAGATACTTGTATTTTCCATAAATGATTAATAAATAATATGTCCTTGGTTCTATTGAAGTATTTAAAATTTTAGTCTCATCTCTAAAGCTTAATTCACTATGTCAACTAGAAATACTTCAACAGTAAACTCGAGGCCAAAAATATGGCAAAGGTTAAGAATTAATTTGATATTAAACCTAATCGTGATAATATTTGTAGGCTATCGCTAAACATGTACTAACGAAATGGACTGAGATGACTGACTGCATTAGACGCTGAAACAATTTCGACTCGAAAGAATAATTGTCACTGAAAGCTTGTGGACAGGTTAGCAACAAAAACGGCTATTATTGTGAAATTAACGTAATTATAGAGTCAAAATATGTAATTATATTCTTCATTTAAGCTTTCCGTACGATATTTCTGCCATTATTACAATTTGTTTCAATAACTGGTCAGGATTTCTATAAAAGTAAATAAAACTCCAACACTCTCAATACACAAAATGTTATTTTAAAGATATTAAATAGTTATTTTTGAATAAAAATTCGTGTTGAAAGCTTAAGAAAATTATATTTTGTGCAATTTAGGACTTATAATTACTTTCCTATCACAATGTATACATAACGAATTAATTTTTTTTATCCTGAATTAAAAAATATGATATTTAATTAATTGAATGAGTTGGTGTTTCATTTTTAAACTCCATTCGGTCCAAGGATATATAAAATATCACATTTTCAGAATTTAGATCCAAGAAAAAGAATGTATATTCTCCTCCAACATTTGAGGATAAAATATTATATATTTTTAACTTTTCTTTGTGAAATATATTGATATAACTTCGTATGCAACTCGCAATATTAATTTTAAAACATTATCACTTTTCTTATTTATCTTCCAAATAAATTTTATTTGTACACTACATATTTTAAGATCTTAGTTATCGAGTAAATAAATAATCCACTGTAGTTTATTTTTCGTTGATTTAAGATAGATTTTACCTGGCTTATATAGCACTGTTTTTATATTTCTACTTATGGAGCTATGGCCGAGTTGGTCCGAATGATAACAGTGGCGCTGCCGCCCGTAGGCAATCTTTTTAGGTAGCAGGAGCCTTCAGGTTACATGGTTAATTCTTCGGCTGGGTTATGTTCTTCAATTGGATCGTATTTATGTATAGTCCTTTTAGTACTGTAAACACAAGTGTTTATTAAGAAGAAATAATATGGTTTTGTAAGCAGAAAGCTCCTGTGACCTGAGACGAATTAATAAAGAAAGAGGATTTAAGGAGTTTAAGTACTATTGAATACGCATTAGCCAAAAATCATTCAGAAATTTTAGTACCTATGAGAATAGGCGTTGTGTAGATACCCCTAACTCCGGTAGTAGTTAATCGTATGTGTTAGTTTGTATTAAATGTCGGAATTACTGAAAATTAAATGAAAAAACTAGTCATTCTTCTTTAATTCTCCATAAGAGCGGCTATCACTCGATATGCATACGCATTATAAATTTTATACAAAATTTAATTTCTAAATCGTTCTATTCCGTCCTCGTGTTACCCTTCGCTAAGGAAAAGCATTCATTCTAATATGTACTCAAAATTTACTTAATTAGAATAATTACTAATTTAAATTTAATTATTCTGGGAACGGAGTTTACACACGTATCGTTTGTTGCGTTCCCACAATTATGATATAAATAAATACATCCTTATTGTCAGTCTCCGGTGTAATTAGAGCCATTAAAATATAATAAGAATAAAGAATCCTGAGCTTTAATTTTTGGAAGTGTTTCCATCGTCAGGTTCAAAGTTTGTAGTTATTCAGTTCAAACTCATTACTAACCTTTCTCGCTTTAAATATATTCATATAGAAGTCCTCTTAGAACAGTAGACCTACGTGCTACGGAAAACATTTACGATTTTCATCTAGGAAATATATACGTTTCAATAACAATATTTCAGAGCTTGTAATTTACATTAACTCAGAAGAAATGTTTGTGTAAATTTCATGGGTATTTTTATTATTATCTTGACAATCTTGTACAGTAAATGTTTTCGCCACGTCTTTGTAAAATAATATATAGCAGGGTTGAAAAATAATTCTGAATATATGTCATATTATTGTAAACTACTATACATGTGAAAATATAGAATAATATAGATTGATTTTTATTTTGAAATTATTTGTTTAAATGTTTGAAATAATATAATACTTACTTGAATATAATACAGAAACATTCAAATACACACCATAACATTGATTAGTTTTCTCTTGAAAATATTATATTTCTGTAATGATCAATAGACCTATTAAAATATTGCCTTAATTATAACCACCAACCGATTAACGTCTGCAAACATTTTTAATTTTTGTGATATCGGTAATTAACAATAGTTCTTCCATTTCGCCGCTGACTACAAAACCCGTGTCATGTGGCTTGTGATTGACGAGAAGTTGAACTTGTCTTCGTCATATTTTCAGCCAGTGATTCAATCACTGTAATCGTCAGCCAGTGCAGGACTCTGAATTTTTAATTGGCGACTTCCTGTGGCCTCACAACACAGAGCTCCCGAGTTCTAATCCTGGTATGGTCGTGGATGTTTGAGCCGTCATGGTCACGGAGACTGCTGGAGAATCGATACACTGACCACGTATTACTCCGAAATCGGGATGTGTCATGTAATATGACAGTCCGCAGTCAACCTGGTAGGCCAAGGTCCTGAATGGGCTGCAGTGCCAAGGAAGGAAGAAAGAAAAGTTTTTAATTTTCAAGTTAAATATATTTTTCTTCCTACTGCTGACTATAAGTTATAGGCCTAGCCATTTAAAACATTTCAAACGAAGTTGTCCGTAAAAGATGGGTCACGATCCGAAGTTGTTGAAAAACCAAGATAAGAGGTGTTCCTTAACTACGTTTTAATTGATAAAATTTATATACTCTCTTAGTTTTAGACTCAGTCTGCTTATTACCAACCGACTAATGTGACAGTTTTTGAATGTAATTTATTAAATATAAATTGAATACATAATGTTAAGTCAAACTAGCTCAAATTATAATCTTCAATAAATTATGTATTTACTAAAAATTGATATAATTTTCAGCAGTAAATTCAAGTGATAAAATATGTAATATAAACGTAAATGGCCAAGTTAAATTTACACATCTATTAACTTTATCTATAGAAATATAAAACTACATTTATAGATCATTGAATTGCTTATTTCTTCACATTCGTGATACTTTTCAATGCCGTTTAAATATGAATTTAAAATATTTCGATTGTGGAAAAGGAAAAGTGCGGAAACTTTGTCAATTGAGTGCCGAATATACATGTATTTTTAACCTTATTTAGTTTTACGTCGATGCAATGTAGTTAATTTGTTATTAATAAAAATGCAATTTGAGTCTTCTGTAACGAAACTGAAATCTTAGACATGGTTGTAGTTTTCAGTGAGTATTTCTAGTATGAAATATTTCTTGCAGTAGCTTAATTTTTATGGGATGCCTATTGTTGTTTCAGATTATTACAGTATACTAATCATAGGTTCAGTGCTTTATATAAGACTATAATTTCTGAAAATTATAATAAATAGCTGTGTTAAGAGTAATCAAAATTAATTTATTATGCAATATAAATACTTATACAAAATTAAATTAATAAGGAAGTGTCATTTTTATAGCAAAGAATATCGTACCTAATGCATGGCGAAACTTAGTCTCTTTGTATTTAGAACTGTCAAGTTCACGTGCTGATTCGAACACAAGCCGCCAATATAGGCATTTGACTACTGTCACGTGTTACGCCTCCCACCACACTTACAAGCCATGTATATTAGAATGTTATGCTGTAATACACTTAGTGAAGAAGCGGCTGCTTTTGCGGTCGAACAGTGAAGTTGTGGTGGTTGGCACTGTAGCTGATAATTTTTTGTGGTTTAATTGGAAATGGATCAAAAAGAATTAAAAGTTGACTGTCATAGAAAATATGTAGAGGATAATTCTTCCCTCCGTGGTAATGTACACGGTTTTCCTTAAACATAATGATAGTAATGTTTTACAAAGCGCTTCGTTTCTATTGATTTATTTTTCATAATTATATTTACCAACTCTTTCATTACCTGTAATGTTACAGATAAAGTTAGTCATCTGAAGAATGAAGAAGTTACTAAGATTAAGGAAAAGATTTTGGTAAGTTTAGTGCTTCTGATTTCGGACTGTAAAGCTTACATGTGTAATAATCAAAATTATAGGATCACAAAAGTTTACAAGTTTGATTTGTGAATTCCTTATTGTTAGGGTTCAAATACTTCATCAATCATCTAGATTAAATGTAGAACCTAAAGGTTACTTTCATATTGTATTTTAGTAAAGTAAAAGACTAGAAATTTATTGCATTAGCATTTTGTTTAACAGTTTTTATGTAGAACATATTCAAACATTCAATTCAAAGTATCATTACCTTTAACTTGTCCTAGATCTTGAGTTTCCTCTGAAAATTTAATTTGTGTAGTTACTTCAATTATTTTTTTTAAAAGTAGTTTTATGATTATAACTGTAATCAAGACTTGATTAATTTCTAAATATCTCCCTAATATGTTTCAGAAAATGCAGTCTGATATTATAGGACAGATAGATGAAAAATTGACTGAAATTGTAGGAGAAGTCATGAATGCAGTTGAACAAAGTGAATTTTCTCAAAACTCCTCAGATCAGTTGTTATATGACAAGGTTAAATATAGAAACAGAAAGTAAGTTTCTTTATTTTTGTGTATGATGCTGTAACATTTATTTTAGAATTGAGTAAAACTGCTAAGTCACCCCACTGTGGATCAATTTGCAAATATTATGTGACTATAAGCACATTATAAAATAACATTACTCTTTTTAAAAATAATAGTTCTTTGATTGGTTTTTTTTTGCTTATAAATAAAACTTGTTTTCTTCAGTGTCACATTTTGCATTTTAAATGTATACATTATGCATCATAGGTGGTCATCTTTTCTTATTGCTGTAGATAGTGTCTTCTGTTGGTTTATTTGTGATTTATAAACCAAAAATTTATGAAGTATTATATTCATCTGTTGGATTGGGATTAATTCACTTTTTCACATTTATAAAATTCCAGTCACCTCAAGAGTATGACAGACCTTCATACCCTGTAGATAAAATTTACAATAAGAGTAGAGAGTGTGGACATATGCCTGACTGTGTTGTATGTTAGTCTTCTGATTTGTGTTGAAAGAAACCATATATATTGTAGAATGGCTCTATCTGAAAGTGTAAAATAATATAAAATTTTAACTTTAGATAGCATTTCTCCAATACTCAGTTTTTCCATAAAGATGAGAGAATTATAATTCAGTCAATGTTATATGTGATAGCAGCTCCAGTGTGACATTTAGCCACAGTATTGACGTTGGTTTGAAATGTTGGTTTTATATATAGATTAATGTTAATAAAATCTGATTTAAAAACATCATGTTGTACATGAATGAATTTGATACTTATTGTTAAACATTTCCAAAAATGTAAACTGTAAATGAGCAAATGCCAAAAATTGAGAAACAAGATATATTTAATACAATTACATTGTAATAATTTTTTTAGTTTTGAAAATTTATTATTCTGATAAATTATTATTTCACAGGAATCCGCCAAATAGTGGAACTTTGCCTGAAAAACAATTTTTGGCACGAGAGTCCATTTTAACAGATTTATTCAAAATAAAACACTTTCACACCATTTATAATATATTTATTGTGATACTAATCATCCTCTTCATGCATACTGCCATCTATGACCTTACTGCAGATGGAAAGTAAGTAACTATTTTATATGCAGGATTCATAGTTTATTTACATCTGTTTTTCTTCTGCGTCACTGATGAAAAATAATGAGGGTGCTTAATAAGACCATATCTAGAATGGTTTCTGAATTTATAGATTCATATTTATATATAAACTGGTTTAAAACTATGCATGTTCTTAAACATTTATTTAAACAAGGAAAACTAGATGAAAATTTGCATTCAAAATTGAGGTTGTTTATATTTTTGAGTTAATAATTTAAGTTTGGAGATTTTACTAATGTTAATTATCCTTTCAAACAGACTTAAGCTCGGATTTTCTTTAATATTTTGGAATTTTGGAAAGTTTCCAAGCGTTTTTTGTATTTGGTTGGGGATGATGGTCTCGACACTTGCAGTGTATTGGTGCTTCTACTACTGGGCTAACAAAAGAATCTTGTTTGTACCTCATTGTAAGTAAATATAATTTAACTTTTTTAAAAAATGTTGAGATATTTAGCTTATTGCATCTAACTTGCCAATTCACTTGTATTAATAATTAGGGAAAACATGGCAATAATTATCAATTATTTCCAAACTGCCATTTACTAAGTCCTGTTTCTGCATTTTGTTAAATAATTTTCTTCATTTCCTTTTTTTAATGTCTCTGTACCCAAATTATCTGTAAATTAAATAAATAAATAAAGATACAGCCAAAAGAGTTAGTAAATTTAATTAGTTGTAGTAGTAAAGCCAGTCCTTAGACTGGTCTGATACAACCCTCCATGTTAACCTAGTCTGTGGAAGACTTTATTTCTATACAACTACTACATCATCCTGAATCTGCTTAGTATTTAATTAATATAAATGTGTTTTATTATATTATTATATATAATTAGTATAAATGTTTCCAACTTTGCGTACTTCTTCAGGTAAATTTGGAAATGGATGAACTGTTTATATTATGAGAAATATTGTTTATTAATTAGCTGTTAATTCTTATACTATTTATCTTCAAACATATCAGCCAATTAGTACCTTTTTTAACCGGATGGTTTGTGTTGCTTCAATTATACAATGATTCTAATTCCAGATGATTTATGTACAGTTGTCCTTATACAATTTTTCTTTCTTTCTTAAGAAAGGGGTTATTTGAGGGTTATGGCAGTAGTCTAGACTTGAGCACTTGATTGACAGAATATATCAAAATAATACTTCTTTGCTGGTGTAGGTTACTAACTTCTCTGGTATGGATACACCTCTGGTATCATAATCTCTTTACTTCGATTCCATAATGAGTTTTTCATGGAATGAAGGAAAACTACTATGGTGAATTAATAAATTTGATTTATTAAGGCGTGTATTCAATGCAGATAAAGTAAATATATTTATTCTATAAATGAAGGATGTCACATGGTATTTGTGGATGTATGTGGTTTATCTCGACTAGTCTTTAGCCTATCTTCAAAGCAGAATAAGCAAAAAATATAAAGTAAAACTGTTTTGATTGAAAGTAATAATGTTACAGAACCACTGTGACATCACTAAACAGTAGAGGGGGACAGACAATAGAGCGGGGTAGAGGTTGTGCGAGACGACTGTATCTAAGTTGTTGTTAGCCATGTTTTCATTCAGAAATGTATAGTAATCTGACAGTTGCAGAATCTTTTTCATATTAAACATGAAAAAATATTTTACAGTCAACTTTATTATTATTGTAGAACACTAGAAGTAAATTTTAGTCTGATACTTTATACATATTAATATTTACAATACAGAATATAAGTAAACTATTCTAATTTTTGTGAATAATTTGACTTAAAATGATATTTCAGCTGCCACATCGAAAATATGGGATTATTTTTGGCTTGTGGCAATTATTTTTTATCAGGTTATTTTTATGATTATCCCAGTAACAATAGTGCTTGAATCAACTTTGCCACCAGTTTCATCTTTAATAGTGTTAACTGAGCAAGTAAGTTGAATCTGAATTAGTTTTGCTAATTTATTTGAGATGAAATGCTTGAGGTAATGGCTTAGAGAGAATTTTTAATTAGCTTATAGGAATAAATATTTATTAAATGAATACTAATTACAAGAATTATTGGTCAGATTACAGACAAAACTAAGTGATAGTGTAAATATCACACAATTTTTACTTTTGTTGTGTGATTGAAAAACTCAAGAGCAGCAAGAACACCAAACAGCACAAGCAAGGTGATGAACTTAAAAGCTAAAGCATTTGAGTTTTTCACCTGGTTTTGTGCGGTGTGTAGTTCTCACATGCACCACTAACAAGAATTGCAATTGTTGAAAAACTTCTACATTCCCACCTGGTTGGTACAGAAAATAAACAGTTATTTGAAAATGTTCAGCAGAGTTCTCATTATTACTATATGGTTCAAATTCTTACAAGAAAAAATGACTATACTTGTCCAAAGCTTCTTAAACTTAGAGACATGGATGAAACATAATAAGTTGCAAGATAAGTTTTTGAAAGGAAGTAGTAATTGGTGTTCACAATGGAAAGTTAATCTCATCACAACCAGTTTAATGTTTTGAAGTACCATTTTCAAGCCAGGAAATCTCCTTTAAACTTAATTAAGGACAATAACTTTGTCTAATAAGCCAATTAATTTAATTCTCCATTATGTCAATATAGATGAAAATATGTCTGGTATTCTAAGAGACTCAAATATACTCCTAGCATCTCGAGAGAGTAAAAAATACTTGTGGTACATTAATCTAATAAAAAATTCTCCAGCCACATACAAGTCCAAAATTGGCCCTGGTACATTATTGTTGTCTTCAGACTGGTCTGATGCAACCCTCCTTGCTCATCTGTTTTCTGCAAGCCTTTTCATTTCCCTTAACTACCACATCCCAACAGTTTCGCTAATCTGCTTAGCATTTTCCAATATTCACTTCCCACTTCTGTATCCCACATACTTTCCTCTAATGCTAATTTTACAAGTCACTCGGATCTTAAAACATGACACCTTAATCTATCGCTTACTTGGTCAACGTCCTCCATATTGTTTGCTCTTCCCCTATTCTGCTTAGAATTTCCTCGTTAATGATTCTATCCACCCATCTGTTTTTCAGCATTCTTCTATAGCACCACATTTCAAAGGCTTCTATTCTTTTCCTTTCTGCAACATGTTTCGCACTCATATAACATCACACTCCGTACGAACATTTTTAGCAATGATTTAATATTCACACTTACATTAACCATAATTATATTCCTCTTTTTTGCAATAGCCTTATCTGTGCTATCCTACTCTATATCTACTATACTAAAACCATCCCTAGTTGTTATGCTTCCTAAGTAGTAGAATTCCTTAACTTCATTCAAAATATCCCTTCCCAATCTAACACTGTTATTCCACTGTTCTTGGGTTTCCACCCAGGTTAAATGGAGTTTAAGCTTAAACGTCAAGAAATGTTTATTCAGATTATACACCAATAAAACCTTTGATCTTTGATGATCCTTTTTTATTCCACGGTTTCCCGTACTACACTCAATTACCTTGGTTTTCCCTCTATTAATCCTCCTATTGAAATCTTTCTCTAGGACCATGTTCATGCCATTTCTTATGGTTTCTAAGTCTTCATCTGACTCCCCTAATACTACAATATCATTTGCAAACAATAGGGTTTTTATTTCTTCTCCTTGCAGTATTATTCCTTTTCCATATTCAAGAACAATTAAAAATTAAAAGTCAGCTAGCCGATCACTGGAAATGTCTTCCTAACTTTCTGATGAAGGGGTTGGTGCCTCCAAAAATTCAAGAACTCCAAACCTCCCAAAGTGTCTACCATCTATTAACCTCAGGTAAGTCACCTACTTTCTATCTCTCTTTTCTTTCCTTATTAATTGTTATATATAATCAGAAAAGTACATCGTCAGGTTCTTGATAGGTTAGGTAAACGTTTCCAGTGATGGCTAGTCATCATAATGTACCAATCATCCCTGTATTATTATTATTATTTCAGCTGCTTATTGTAGCCAATAACATTTCAGGTATCAATTTCATTTTATAACACAGTTAATGGAACTCTTCTTTCTTATATTCTTGCAGTTTGAACAAATAAAATACTTCCCCATTGCATCTATTCAAATGCTGTTTTGCATTATAGTATTCATTTCCTCTGTAATTATCATAATTTCAGTAATGCAATGTACTTACTTCTTAATGAATTTCAATTTATCTCTAATTAAATAAGGTGTTTAAGAAATATCAAATTTGGATGTCTCTTATTATCATCTCTTGTTTCAACCTTAATTATTCTGAATTTATATTCTCTCAGTGCTAATCCTAGTTTCTGATGTCATTTTTTCTTGTAAATTATTCCTAATAATTATTAATGGCCTATAGTAATAGTTTATATTTTTAGCTTGTAATCTAAGTATTGCATAAAAAGCTAGTGCCTGACTTGTGTATAAGAAACTAACGCGACAGTACGATACTAACTTCTTGTATGTTCTCCAAATATTTTTGTTATTAGTGACACCTCAATAAAGGTGAGAAATATTGATATTTAATACAGTTTTTGTAACACTTATGATTTTTTATCAGTTGTTATCAGAGGTGCATGCAAATTTTAATAACTTTTGTTAAGTTAATGCTGCTGGTTTTTATAAAATAATATTATTATAGTTTGGTGTTATACATAAATTACTTGATTAAAATATTTTAGAAATGTATAACCAAAATGCCTTCTATTAACAGGTCAGAATGGTAATGAAGAGCCATGCTTTTGTTAGGAGTAATGCTCCTAGAGCTATGTCCTATAAACCACACTCTGATGATAATGATGATGCCAAAATATGCCCCAATTTTGGCCACTACATTTATTTTCTGTTTGTACCAACCCTCCTGTACAGAGACACTTACCCAAGGTGAGTTTTAAAGTAATAATTTAGCTTTACATGTCAACATTTAATATTCAGTTTTGTTTATAAATATTATATACAGTATTTTCTTTTATTTATAAATATTAATATTTATATATATAATACAAACATTTTAATTTGTAAAGAGACCTAAGTTTTCAGTCCTTGCTATTCGACCATAATAGTCCTAGAGCAAATGTAACACGGTGAAAATTTCTATTTTACCTTAATTTTTTCATATTAACATTAATTATAAAAACAAAACACTTATTAACAATTTTTGTGACTTTAAAGAATCACAATAATTCCTTACCCATGTTTTTTTAAGGATATCACTATAAAATTATTAACAAATGAATTTTTTATCCTGTAGTTCTGTTGTTTTCAATTATTTTTTTCGCATTTACTTGGTAAAAATTAGACATCACAAAAATATTAAAACAAATATAGAATATTTCAAGTCCTTGTCACCAAATTTGCTCTCACTTTCCTGATCTTGCTTTTAATGTCATTGTACTCTTACGGAAAGACTCTGTACCTTCGCAAGCAAAGCATTCCTGTCCCTTATTGACTTAATTTTGAAGGAGTATTTATCCACAACTGTTCCGTGGTCCCATTCTTTTAATTATGGTATTTTTTAGAGGAAAATGCGGGTATATTTTGGTACCTCTTATATCTTTGCAGGACAGTGTATCCGTATAATCCTTACAATAGTGCTCTTAGTCCAGCCTTTCTCCTCCTTTCATAGACTGTTTCCCATTTAGTTGCATACCCACACGAAGCCTCGGCCAATTTCTGAATTTTGTGCAATGCGTGGATATGCTCCGCTCTGGAAGGATCCTGACTTGCTGCCCCATATTCAGTCACAGTCTAACTGTTGAAGTGTAAATGGTTGCCTTGTACTTTTCTTCAGTATTCTGTTTATGAAGTGTAACAACCTCCATCCCTTTCATGATACGAAGTTTACATGTTCACTCCAGCTTAAATTCATATTAAAAGTTATGCCTAAATATTTACACTTTTCAATGAGTCACTTTTCCATTTCCTATTTTACATAATAATAATATAATCTGTAATTTTGTATATAATTTCTATTCCCTATTTCTTAAGTTTAGCTAACAAAATATTGGTTGTACTACATGAAAAGCCTTCGACAAATCTATAACTTCTAGCTATTCTTCCTCCATCACTGACCATGTCCACAAGATTCCGTCATACCATTGCTAATTGGCCATCACACGAATTTCCCTGTCTGAATGCATGTTATCCAGGATATATCCATAGATTATGAAAGTGACAAGTTGTTTGTTAATATTGGCAAACATTGATAATTCATTTTCATCAAGTTTACAAATGAACTTGAACATGAATCCAAAGGTCAAGGGTGCTAGACTTCCCGAAATTGAAAGACCCAAGTAATTTTACACAATGGAAGAGAGATCAATGCTACTTATGTCTCGCAGAGCATATGCTGTGGTTACAAGAGGGGAAAAATAACCAGACACAACAGCCTCTGTTGGCAAATGTAATGATTATCAACATTGTAAGAGAAGGGCTATGATGGAGTCACCTGTAAAAGCCGTAACTGGCAATGTGATGGATACGGAGCTTGTGTGTGGTTTACTTCAAACTAATTTTGAACCCTCGTCAAAATCACTTGTTGGTTCTTATTGGTGAAATTATATGGCGTACACTTGCTACCTGAAGAAATTATTCCTGTATATTTGGCCAGATTAAAGGAATTTTCACAAATATTAAAGGAGTTGAAGGGGGCCAGCAAATGTATGCTTAGCATACAAGATGATAAAATCTATTCTGGAGGATTGTGGTATCATAATTGTACCAACTACCTGATGGAGAGTTTACTTCAGCTGCCGTGGAGAAGGCCTTGCTAGTAGGAGAGCGACATCAATATGCTCAGCAGTCTACAAGTGATTTGGAATCTGCCTTCAGCACCAGTTTGTCTGCAAGGGGAATGAACAAGACGAATAATGTAAAATAATTGTGTGTGTGGTATGATGAATAATCAGTTATAAATGTAAAAAGTATGATATACTGCTAGGTTTTGTAGTGTTAAGGAGAGTTCAAATAATAATAAGAGATGGAGGTATCTTGAAAAATGATGAAGGCAGTGTTAGTGTATGGTAAAAATTGACACTAACTGAATTTCAGTACTTTGACTCAATCCAATTTAAGGAGATCTTTGTTCACTGTTACAGACTCCACCAGTGGAAATTCATTGATATGCAATAATTTTGAATTGAATATTTTCTGCCTGATGCTTATAAATTTAGGGTAATAAACTGTTCTAATGAGTTTTCTTATAATTTCATATTAAACTTGGGTAATTCACTTCAATTAAGCACGTTGATAAACTTGTCATAGAGGAAAAGGGAATAGTAAATGCCAAAGGTTTTGGGGTTGTGAAAGTTACATTAGTTGTTGAAAATGGTCAAAAAGTCTTTGTTACATCGAATAACACATTTTGTGCCAGAATGTCCAGAAATCTACTTTGTCAGCGACAAACAATGGTTACTTTCTGTTTAGAGATTTCTGATCTTGCTGGTTGAAGTTATTTCTAGGTCTTTAGGAAAGGTATTTTATATTCTTTTTATGCAATAAAGTTTAGTGATTCGCATTTAAATAAAGTGGCTCCTTTTAGCCCTTATAATTCTATTGGCACAAAAAATTAATTTGATATCACTAAGCGTTTGGAACAAGAGATATCTACTTAGGTGATGGGATAAAATAATATGGATAAGTAAATTAGGTATAGTTTGTGACCCTTCAAGAAATATGAAACGAGACTTGCAGACATCTGAACAGTGTACTATGGGAAAGTTAAAGTTTTGGGAGATTGAGCGGTATTTCATCATCTCATCCATTAAAATTTTTGCATTTGGACCTGTGGGGCCAGGATCTATATGTAGCATAGGAGGAGCTCTTGACTTCCTTACAATTGTATATGATTATTTGCAGTTTGTATTATTTTTTAGGTATGAAAGTGTCAGTTGTACTTTCAGATATTGGTATAGAGTTTTGTTTAAATGAATTAGTCACTTTCTAGATCCGTAGGTATTATTCATGGGGGACAAATATATATTCACCGGAGATAAGTGGAATGCTAGAGAGAATTAAGAGATTCAGTTAATTTGTTTATAAATTTACTGTTATCATCAAAACTAAAACAGTTTTTGGGTAGAAGCGGTATTGATATTTAACCACATAAGGACTAGATTGTCACATTCCTATGAGAAATTATTAGGTTGTAAACCTACTTTAAAGCATTTTCATGGTAGTCTACATCTATATTCCATAAAGATACTGAAAGAAGCTGGAACCTAAGACCACAATGGGAATATTTCTAGATTATGCCAATTGTACCCACAGTTAACATATATTTGATCCTGTTGCAGAAAAGGTTGTACTATTGAAGGATTGTAAAGTAAATGAGCTTTTATGTGCAGTGAAATTAATACCACAACATGGACAAAAATTGTCCGGAGATAGTTACTCTGAAAATTGTAGATTTTACTGTTGTAATAGTGTAGTGAAAAGGCTACTCAACAGGATAATATGGTCCTTATACCCAAAGTTTCTCAGTCTTTGCAGATACCAATTGCATCAGAAAGTTCAGATTTGAACAGGGATAAATTTAAGTGACAGAACAATTACTGCTTGGAAGGGGATAGGAATTAAGAGAGGACTGATCAAGAACCAGTATTATGTTTCACCTTACAATGGAAAGAGATAAAAGTCCATGGTGGAAATAGATTTTTTGTACTGAAAATGAATACCTGTATGGTGCCGAGATTTTAATATTTCTACAAAGAATTGACTAGTATCCCAATTTCAGATTCTAAAACCAGTTGACTTCTAATTTGGTTTGTTTCACATGTAAAGCACTGACTAGTTACAAAGAGACCATGGAATCTGATTATTCTGATAGTTGGCTGAAAGCCATGAAGGAAGAAATGCACTATGGTTGAATGTGACATTTGGGAAGAAGTTCCACGTTTATAGAACATCCTAAGAAACTACATATTGCTGTGTTAATTGACAATAGTATGTTTTAGTGATAATATTATCACATTTATAAGATTTCTTTAACTAGTACTTATCTTATTTGTAAATATAATGTAATTTAATTTCTTACAAATAATTATAACAATTTCTTTTTGGTCCTCAGAACATCTGAAATTAACTGGAAGAAAGTTTCTTGGTACTTTGTAGAAGTCATAGGTGTTATTTTTTATATAAGTTTTCTGTTTGAGAGATTTATGATACCAATGTTCAAAGACTTTGGTGTTAACCCAATGTCTCCAGAAAACTTGGTGGTTTCTATATTTGGAAGTATGATGCCAGCTACAATGACTTTACTATGTGGTTTCTTCTGTCTTCTACATTCTTGGCTGAATGCATTTGCGGAAATCACACGCTTTGCAGATAGAATGTTCTATAAGGTAATAACTTTATTTTTTAAGAGATTTGTATTCATTTAGTTTAGCTTACTTCAATTATATTGTTACAACAAATTCTAAATCAAAATGCTTATCAGAGAATGCAATTCTGCAAAAAGCTGTAAGTCATTAGTTTGGTGTTTCTCTATAATTGACTTAAATCCTTCTGTGTAGGATTGGTGGAATGCTAATTCTTATGCGGCTTACTATCGTATGTGGAATGTTGTTGTTCATGACTGGCTCTACACCTATGTTTATAAAGACTTGTTTGAGCTTCTCAGACCTGCTGGCAGATCAGCTCCAACTCTGGTTGTCTTCCTTCTTTCGGCTCTTGTACATGAATATATACTTGTGTTCATGTTTGGATTCTTTTATCCTATGTTGTTCCTAGCTTTTGGAGTATTTTCATGTGAGTACTTTCTAATTGTTAAATTGTTGTAACCATTAGCTGTTAATACTGAATTATTAACTGATTTGCAGCTGGTTTGTTCTTTGTGACTCATGATAAATTGCGTGGGGGCAATGTTTTCATGTGGTTGTGCCTGAGCACTGGTTGTGGTATTCTGGCCAGCTTGTACTGCATGGAGTGGTATGCTCGTATCAATTGCCCTCAATTACTTGTAAGTTTTTACCAAATTTTTACTTGTTTACTATAATGCTGCTAATATAAAAGTCTTATATTTAATTTCAGTTTTTTGTAGACCTTGAATTAACAATATTCATAAATTTAATTCCTGTTGACATTGATCGTAAAGAAATGTTTCAAAGAATCCAATTTATTGCTTGGATGTTTCAGTAGTTTGTTTTGATTTCCACTTGCATGAGTTGTGATGACTGATGTAAATTAATGCTATCTATTGGTAAAGAAGATTTCTATTGAAAATTAATTAGTTTGATTTTCATCTATAAATGAGCTTTGTGGTTAGCGACAATTTTATACTTTTGGAGGTAATTTGTACAGAAATAATACAATGATAAACTCTAAAAGTACAAATGACAATTTAGCAAGAACTACAACATGTATAGATAGAAAAAAAAGAATCCAGAACGTTAACACAAATCAATATATTAAAAACAATGTAGCAAATTGAAAATGACAAAGCTCAACAGTTACTATTCAATAATTGAAGTGCTTAGTACAAAAAGATCTTAACTCAAAACTGGCAAAAGGAGGTATTAAGAGTTTTGTAAATTTTCCTGTAATATTGTATAGTTTCCAAAGCATCTATTTTTCCAAATGTGTTTCTATCATCTAATGGGTTTTTGTTGAAATATATTCTGAAAACAAAATTGTTAGCAATAAAATTTTCACTGTTTTTATAAGTAATTAATTGATTATTTTATAGTGAAAATAGTACTTCCAAAAGTTGTACAAATTACACAACTTTTTCTCTCACAAATGTTTAACTTTGTCTCATCTAAAGTATTAGGCAGATATAAAAAACACATTTTATTCATTATAACAATTGATATACAAGTACTAGATTTGTTTCATTAATACTTTTTTCCTATTAAGTCTTCCTATTGTATAACCTGAACTGTTTAGGCAAATCTCGAATATGTAGGAACTTGACTGCCATCCTTGTGACATTAATTGTACTATTCTTTCTGACACCATTTCCATTGACCCTGTAACCATCAATGCTGTAAATATTGCTATGTTTATAAATATTTTCAAATGCAGCAAAATCTTTGTCAACATCCATAAAAGTATGACCTACTTCTAGAAACTTGAGGTCTGTACAGTCAAAAAAACACTTCAGAATCAAATATTGAAAAAATACAATACTGTGAAAAAGTTTTTTGGTTAGGTGCATAGTTACTTCAAGCAACAAGATTCCTATAACTCTTTGGGGCTGTTTTTATAAAAGTCATCAAGCAGCTTGACCTTTATTATTTGTCCAGAGGTGGAAATATGATTTTGCTTGGTTAATATGACCTACAATCCCATGCAAGAAGTTAAAACTGTCTGTGGCAATGGTGCATGTGCTTGTGAATTATTTTTCTCATAATTTAAAGGAATCTTTATAATAATAGGATTTTCAGTGTGTGAATTTCTTATTTGATTCCAAAGACTTTTTTTCCCAGCATGCTCTCCCCACATCTGTGCTCTCATGATTCTAGCTCAATTCTATCTAGAACTACAAATGAACAGTGCAGTAAACAGTTTCCTTTGTTGCATCCTCAAACTGATTCTTCCTTAAACTACAATGTTTGGTACCTGACATCACTAGCAGGAAATTCATGCACCAAAATTAATTTGAACATTTTAAAATAGTTTGTATTTTAAAAACGAAACTAGAATTTGTACATTTGCATAGTATTAAAACAATACATTACTTTTGTTCGTATGAAATGTGGTATTATAACATGCAAAACTGGAACGATAAGGGTTGCAGAAAGGAAAAGAATAGAAGCTTTTGATATGTGGTGCTACAGAAGAATGCTGAAAATCAGGTGGGTGGATAGAGTAACTAACCAGGAAGTTCTAAGTAGAATAGGTTAAGATAGTACAATTTGGAACAGAAGGATGGAATATGCTAATCAGATTAGGGAGGATGTGGTGGTTATGTATCAATGAAGAGACTTGCGTAGGATAGGTTAGCATGGAGGGACCAGTATTAGAATTGAATATCACAACATAAAAAAAATATATATATATATCACAGTCCAAGGTTATTTTAAATTTGTTATTGTAGTAGCATATTCCATCCTTTTATCTTACCCCCACACACTAATGCTAATTTTACAAGATCCTCGTGTCTCAAAATGTGGTCAAAGTCCTCCATATAGTTCTCTCTTAGTCTGCATAGAACTTCCTGGTTAGTTGTTCTATCCACCAATTCTTCTACAGAGAACATTTAAAAGTTTGCATTTCAAAGAGTTTCATCAAACTGCAAAAACTACTGTGGGAACCTTAATAAAATACAGTAATCACAAGTGGCTTATTCTTAATATTATTTAAAAAATGTGGGATGTAACAATGCTTTCATGTTAGTGTCAACTGTGTTTTAAAGTTTTTGCTTCTAAAACATGTCACCCGATGGAATTAGAAATGTAGCATATTAGGAGCCGTGGAGTATTAGGAACACTATATCTATTGTATTATTAATGTCTTGTGTAATTATCCTCATATAAATTATTTTGAGGGGTGTTGTGGCACATTACTTAAAAATCTCACGAGCCGCCCCTGCAAACTGTTTTGTTGTTTGATGATATAACATCTTCTTGCATACACTATTTCCTTTATCTTGGTGAATTCTGTGATTTTCAGGAAAAGTAGCATGTAAGACATGGAAGATTCGCATTAAACTAATTTTAACTATATAACTTCAATTCACAAAATCAAAAAATTGAGTTAGCACCTTAATGCTCTTAAATTGTAAAACAACTAATCATCCACTTTTCATGTATACATATTTTTTCAGAATTCATCCTGGGACTTTTTTGTACCACGATCTTGGTTCTGTAATGCCGTGAAGCCACTACGATGAAGGCTCCTACTTACTAGACATTTTTTTTACCAAAGTTAATCATTGTGCCATACACATTATGAAAACAAATTAGTATTGAACTTTTCTTTGTTTTATGTATATTGCTTAGTTGACAAATGATACTATTCTTTTTAAGTCCTTTACAAATTTTAATTTTATTTAATAATAAAACGTGCTCTTTAGAAAACCAGTTGTATAGATATAGTCAAGTATGTTAACTACTCCTTGTATTAATTTTAAGAATGTATCCTAAGTTCCTATGATGCATATATTATATAGTGTGTAAAAAATTGAATGTTAAATATGCACGCCATGGTACCTACTTAAAGATTGTTTCCCAATTTGCTCTGAATTTTTATGTAAAGCTTTTTTCAACTTGTACCAAAATCTAAAGACTGCTATGTAACCCTAAATGTTAGGGGTTACTGTGATACAATTACCTGTATAGTAGTAAGTTTGTAAATAGTTTATATTTTATATATTTATAATGGAATACCCTACTTTTTTCTGGTGTTTAATTTAATTTCATTGTCAAGTTTAATGCAGATTGAGATATTATAATTGAGTTTTGTAGCTTATATACAGAAATGGTCACTTCTTGAGCCATATTTTTATTTACATTGAAAACCCTTATTTAAGTTCAACTTTTTTTTCTTTATTCAAGAAATTGTAATTTTAGCTTTTCTGGTTTTCAGATGGCCATGAAGTTCCTTATTTTCAATATTAAATTATTAGTCTGTAAAATGAAAAGAATAAATTGAAAAACTTAACTTTCTATTTATTTACTCTAAATACAAAGTATTTCAGGTACAAAACTTCTGAAAATATGAATACATAGTATGAATATTTTCATTTATATACAAGTATGTCCAAATGTGTAAGTAAATTTATAATAAATTTGTACATACAAATATTTGTAACATTTGAAAATATATTTGCAATGCATAGCATTGAAACTTTATTATGTTCATTATTATGAACAAAATCTTCATAGAGTTTAAAAATAACAGATCAAATCTGTTTCATACATCATAGCTTTTATAATGGTTATAAGTTAAATATTTTAAATGCCAAACTATTACATGTGCACATTGAGCAAGACAACGCATCTGCAGAGAAGGATGGTGCAAGAATTACAGCTTCAAATAATTAGAATATCTAAGAGGAGATTTAAGCAAGGCATTTTGAAACTAATTTCTTTGTATTGTCATGTACTGTTATTTTAGAAATGTACAAATTCTCCTGTTAAATTAGCCACAGATGTTAACCAGGACACTGTTGTTCTTGCACTTTAGAATTTAGGAAACAATCTAGATCCAAATAGAGACAGTGTACATGCTACTGTATGGAACCCTGCAGATAATGAGAACAGTCAACAATAACATGACCACACATTACTTATATGGTAATATAAAACATGGTATTGAGATAACAGGCAATACTGTTGGACTATACCATAACCTGAAAACTGCACACAAGAGAATTTATCAGAAATATAATACTGTGTCCTTTTAAGAGACTAGTAATACAGTTTTTCAAGATTTTTTTTTCAGTGAACCAGAATATTTCACCAATTTGTTTTATATATAAAAAAATAGCATGAAACATTTTCAAGCTAAATAGTGTGACTAGAAATAGATTATATTTAGAACCAAATGTGTTTCATACTGCAGCAAAATGTTGCAGAACTTATGACCACTGCATGCGACAGACTTGAGGAGGTAATAATATATTATTAAATGCAGCTGGGAGATCTGTAGAAGGAGCTGGAGCTGAATATTCCTGCACTCTGGATGTAAGTATGTGACTTGTTTCTCCCACTGAAGCAGTAATTCCTTTTGCAGTCAAAAAACTTGACATTGGCAGGCTTGGGGCTTGCTACAAAAGTAAAATACAAAATTAGCAATACAAAAAATGAGAAGCCACTGATTTAAATATGAGATGAAGTTTTGATACAAGCAATCAATTGTGCAATCACATAAGAATGAATTGATATAACATAAAACACTCAATTTTGGAAAGTATTTCATATTAGACAAGCAGTTTTGCCGAGGAGTGAAAAGTCACAAGCAACAACCACCAATGATTATCTATAGTTTTAGGTGATTGGGTATATTGAAATTGAAGCTCCATTTATGTTTAAATGTGTTTTATGTTATGAGGGTTTCTTTAAAATTCCAAAGTTAGGATAGGATAAGACAACAATTGTATGGCATTGCAATTTTATTAATTTAAGGAAGAAGTTTAATTTAAACATTATTTGTTTTGATTTTCATCCTAGGTAGGCTATGTAGATTTAATTTGAGATTCAATACAAACAAATATAATATCTAATACATACCTTATCATTAATTTCTGGAAATATGGTGCTAAGGTTGAAATTTGCAAGAGAGTTTCCTCCGACAGCAGGAGATGGTGGTCGATACGAATGCTCGTCGGGCAAGATGGGAGAACCCATAGCTAAGAGACCCAAATCCACAAGACCATTTTCATTTCCACGCCGTCTTGCTCCACGTGGTGACTGTTGCTTTGAGCATGGTTGATTTCCTCTTACTCTTGTCCCACGTCCGTTGCATTTTGGTTTGTTTCCCGTAGGTAACAGAAATGGTTCACTAAAATTTCCTCCCATTTCTGGTAATATACTACTTGAGCTACCATTTGTAACATTGTAACTTGATGAATACATGTTGCTGGTTTGTGAAGTTGGCACACTGCTGGATGGGTTATAATTGAAGCTACTATTTGTGTATACTGGTTGACTAAAATCATGTTGATTTGGTGTTTCATGTTGCAATGATGTTGAGCTATCAACAGATGTGTAATAATTACTTGGCAACACTGACTCAGAGTTGTATGTGTGAGATATCTGCAACGATCGGGATTGTGAAGTATGATTGTAATTTTGGCAAAATTTATCAGAGTTAATTTTATCTTGGGACATGCCAGTGCTGGGCCCAATTAATGCTTCAGCTGAATAGCTGCTAACAGGCGCTTTATAGTTTGTCTGTTGCTTTTGCCACGAATTGGCAAAACAAGCTCCACCTTTACGTTCCCTTTGTCGTCTACGTCCAACTCTAGATGGAGCACCTTTAGCTTGTTGTTGGTCAACAAGTTGACTGACAGATAAGAAACTACTATAAGTCTTCTGTTTATCAACAGTTGACTTTGAGCACATTCTATCATCTGTTACCACTGGTGGAGGCCCTGAAGGGCCTAGCGCTAGGTCCCCGACAAGCGTAGGAAGTGTCGATGGCACGTAAGACTCTTTCCTAGGTGTCCAAGCTGGGAGAGGATATGTTTCACTCTGTTGGAGTTTGCTAGATGCCCATGGTAGTGAGTATGTATCTGCTTGCTTACTTGTATTGCACATATTTTGTTGTGGTACAGGTTCCTGGTAAGGTATACTATGACTTCTTGATATGTTAGAATTGGAATAAAATCCATCTGATGAATAATTTCTGGACTCGTATGACAATATAGATGAAGAAGCATTGTTGGTAAACATGTTGTTATTAACCCGAGTGCTATTGTTACAATACTCAAAATCTTTATTTGAGGTAACAGATGAAATTGTGGGACACGTTGAAGAAGGTGTGGGAAATAACGTCGTCGGGACTGTTGGAAGGTTGTTACGAATATCAGGACCAGTTACAGAGTGATTTACTTGACTTTGAGATGTTGGGAATAGAGAAGGAGGGGGTAATGAAGGCAAACTGACTGACTGATCATGAGGTGCTACAACATGTCTCCCAGATGTAAGAACTGGAAGATTTGGTCTGATATCAGATGCTGCTGAGGATGCAATGGGTAAACTGTTTTGACCTGCAGATGTGCTCATCATCTGTGAGTGAGATGATGTAGGAAACAATGATTTATTGACTGTATTTCTAGAATCAGAGGATGATGTAAATAAAGATGCAACAGGTGCCAAATTATTGGTATTACCATGGTCTACAACTGTCTGTCCAGAAGAGACTGAAAACAAAGCTGGGGTCATTGTTTGCATATTATTTTGTAAAGTTTGTGATGAAGAATGTGAAGGCAAGTTTTGGGATACCGAATGAGTAGTTAAAACATTACTGGAAGAAGTCATTGGAAATAAACTGGCTGTAATAGGTGGTAAATTGTTGCTTATATCAGGAGCAGAAGAAACATGTCCTGAAGATGTTGGAGCAAACAGTACAGGTGAGACTGTAGGTAAGTTACGAATGTCAGAAACAGTCATTGAATGAGATGTAGGGAAAATAGATGACAAATTGCTGCGCACATCAGGAGTTGTCATCCAGTTTACAGGTGGTCGTATAGTATTACTAGGTGGCTTACTTTCAACAAATGATTGGTTTCTTACATTCAAAACTGCTGATGAAGATTTGAAGTTTTCATGCTGAGATGTACTAACTACAGGGTGTAATGAATGGACTGATACATTGGTATCTAAATTAACTGATATTCTATTGTCACAGCCAGTAGCAAAGCTATAATTTGGAGCACAGTTGGACACAGATTTATGCATGTTATTTTTATTTATTTGATTGTTTGTTTTATTAATATTTGGCAATGGTATTTCAATATCAACACCTTCATTTACAACTTTTGATGTACAAATTGAGTTGTTGATATTCACTGAGCCACTTTTAGATACACTGAAGTTTTCAAATTGATGCACATTGCTCACTGCTGTCATAGGCGGCATCGTGCTCCAGGACAAGATTCCTAGATTTGAAGTATTGTGAGCTAAAGAAAATGATGAAATGGCAACGGATTTTGCGTCATCAGTCACAGAATACCCTGGGTATTCATTGCTTGATATATTAGCAAATGGATTTACAGCTATTGCAGACTGTCCAGTGCTTAAGTCTATTTTCCCTAAACTGCAACTAGGTGGCTTACTTGTTAAATTTGTGCTTTTTAATTGATCTGTATTTTGTTTAATTGATAACTGACCTTTATAAGATTCATTATTCATATCACTTGATTTAAGCTCAGATGTATTATGCTGACCAGAAAAATTTACACTATTAAATATTGACTTTTCTTCAGTACCCGAAATGAAATTTGCTAGTTGCGGTAGAAGCGATGTGTTATTTTCGGGTGGCTGCTGATGTTCTTTGATGGGTGGCAGTTTTACTTGTGAAGTGTCTTCAACAGATTTCTTGACACCACTATTCTTTTCAAATATTTCAGATGGACAAGTTTCCGAATAAGAATAAGTATTATGGAACATTTCGTTAGTATTTAAGATAGATTTAACATCCTTACCATCATTGAATTTTCTAATGGAATTGTATGATTCATATGCAAATGGGAAATTATTATTTGGAGTCTTAAAAGATGGCGATTGCATCAATGTTGATGATGGTAAAGACAAATTAAGATGTTCTTTTGGTAAACTAGCATTAGTTGGTGCACCACAAGCTTCATTACTTTTGTGTTGTGTAACACCAATAACTTGAGATGACTTTACATCGAGAGTTCTATCATCTGAATACACTTGAGTTCCAATGCTTCTATTAGGATTTTTAATACTCCCATTAAGCAACTTTTCTGCAGTGGAATCAATTGTTTCAGTTGGAATGGTCCAGTTTTTAACCCTCATACTATCTGAGATTTTGCTTGACTTTTCACTTTTATTTTTTCCAGAACTCTGGAGAGCATAATCTTCCGAGTATCCTGATCCTTGAGTAATACTGTCAACATGAAGCAAGCCTGAAGAATTGTTAGCTCCAAGTTTATTAATATTTTTCATTTCTATTTCTTTCACTTTATCTGGGGTCTTTGTTAAGGCTCTTGTGAATTCAGTGGCATCTATATTCCCTATTTGTAAAAGTGTCGAGGTTCCGTGCATACTATCTTCTGTGGCTTCTACAATCATATCAGATACTTTAGATGTTGATACAAGGGGAAAAGCTAATAGGAAGGCAGCAGTGGGTGAAATAGATTCAGAACTATGTCCACCTGGAGGAACGTGCAATGAGGCAAACAAATCTGTAGAAAATTGGCCCAATTCAGACTCACCTGGCCCTGTAATTGGCATAAAAGTATTGCATGATGATGGCATACTAATACCATAAGATGTTGGACAGTCTACTGTTTTTAAACTTCCATTTTCAAATTCCTTCAAAGAATTTGGAGTGGGTTTAGTCATTTTCGGACAATCCTTATCAGATTCTAATGATGTAAGAGAACAGGCTATAGTTTTATCAGGTCTTTCAGGATGAGACCTTTCAGAGTGTATATCAAGAGCATTGCTACAATTATTAAATTTTAGTACACTTCCATATTCATTTGCAAAACTAACTGACGAATCAGTAACTTTAATACTGCTATCATGTGCAAGTTCTTTATCTGATCTTTGAGGTATATTGCTCTTATCAAGTTTTAAACTATTTTCATTTAAGTCACATCTTTTTTGATTAACTGTGCTGTTTTGACAAGGTTGTATATTTGAAACTAAATCTGTAAATGTTTTTTCAGTTTCCGAATGCTCTGCTTCATTGGATTTATTTCCTTGCATATCAACTCTCCATAACTCATGAGATTGAAAAATGTTGTCAGTTAGTTTATTAGATGGCATTGTGTCCAATATGTGTCCAACAGTTTTGTCTAACCAAACATTATCTGTTGCAGAAGTTTTATCATCCAATTTACTGCAACAATTTTGACCTTTTATAGAAGTGGTAGTAACACAACTTTCAGTTGAAATTTTATTCATATTATCTTTATTTTTATCATCAACAACAATCCCACAACTATTGTCTTTGTTACAGCATTCTGAAGAAAGCAATTTTTTCTCATCTTTCTCAAAATTAGTGTCATTTGTTGTTGTTGACAAATTTGTGTCTGCGTTCGATATTAATTCCAATGAATTTTGAGCATCTTTCCTTGAAACAATAGAATCTTCCTGAAAATCTTTATTTTCAGGATTTTTTGTGGAATCTGAATAATTTTTAATTTGTTCAGAAGTTTCCTCAGTACTTTTATGTTGAGAATCTGACACACTACTCGAGTCTTTTTCAGGTTTTTCTATGACCGATTCTGGAGGCCTGATATTGCATAAAGAATCTATGCTGTATGGTACAAGTTGAGCACTAGCAGATGTCACACTTACTTTATTAACATTTGAGGTATTTTCAGAATAAAGATCTGAGGTAGTTTTAACATCACAGGAATGCTTTTCAGCTGATTCATCAACCTGTAAATCTTGTCCATTACCTAATATACAATCAATTTTTGACTTTTTATTGCAATTTATTTCTAATGATTCTTCTAGTTTCCGCTTGGATGAAAGATCAAATGTCTTAATAGATCCATTACTTTGACTATCGCCAAAAATGGCATTAGAAGGATTTTCTATTTCAGAATTTAAATCCACATTTGAAATATTGTTAACTTCTGAATCATCTTGTACATTACAATTCTCATCAGAAGAACTTCCTGATGTAAGAGTAATTCCATTATCCTTAAACTGCACTGATAATTCTATGTTTGATACAGAAGTCTTTTCCTTTTCAATAATCTCTTTCTTTTCAATACATTTATCTTTACATTTCTTTGGTGAAAATGGTTTCACTTGGTTATTTTTTGTTTCACCCTTATGTTTTTCTACACTGTTTTTTGAAGTGCTTGTCTTGCTACTGCAAACTTTATTTGATAAATTAATTTGACTGATAACTCTGTTAGGTAAATGTTTAGATGTTAAGGCAGGAATGGGAACCTTATTTGCAAATGTAGTAGTAGTAGTAGTATCAAGAATAGTCCTACGTACTGAGGTAGGTTTTTGAACAAGCAATGGGTATGTTTGTGGTCTTTGTAGAACAAAAACTGGTTTAGGAGGTGGCACAACAACTGGAAGAATGCTTCCGTTAGCTAAAATTAGTGTTCCTGGTCCCAAAGGTGCATTAGATGCAGTTGACACTGGTGCTGTCAAAACAACAGGATTCGTTTGAGCTTTACGAACCAAAACGATGTTACCTCCTGCCGTTTGAACAGTTTCTCTATTTGATATTTTAGCTTTCTTACCGATCTTCTTGGGAACAGCCTTACTCTGCGGCAAATCATTCTTTTTCTCTCTACTAACTTCAGTTCTGTTCTTTTTTACATCATTTTTTATTTTTGTTTTATCTGCAATTTCTAAAAGCAAACAAGGCATTAAACATTTGCTTTAACAATAATTCTGTCAATACCTTAATTATTAGGTATAAATCAACCTACTGTTAGTAGCATGTTGTAAGTATTTTACTGCATCTTCTAATGACACTTTTCCAGACCATTTTTGGGGACGCTGAGCCAGTTTCTCAATTTCAGGGCCACTTGGAACTGTAATTCCTGCATCTTTTAGAAGACCAGCCAATAGTTTAATATGTGCTATCAAATCTGCAACCCTCTGTTTCAGCTGTTTTATCTCAGATACTGAAAGATCAAACATTAGGAGCCATATTTAATTAGAGTAATAGCAACTTTCCATTATTAATTTTTTTGAAACTACAATAAGTGACACACCAAATAATTTAAGATAGTTAATTAGAAACAAATACATAGTTACTGAATCTTGTAAATACAAAAATATTGGATTGTTAAATCAATTTAAAAATATGAAGAACACATAAAATCACACAAGAAGATACCAGAAGACATATTTTGCAAGTTCACATATAAATTATTAAACAAATCTAAGTGAGTTGTAATGCACTTTTATCACCATAGAAAATAATCAGTTCGGAAATAAACTATAAGAAGGCAAGTAGGAAAATGATAAAAGATTATGTTAAATATGTGTGAATGAATACATTATTGATTTTTTAATATATTCACAATAGAGAACATATGAAAATTCAAATTAATGCTACACACAAATATTTCATATATTATACAAGTACCCAATGGTCTGACCTACTGGACACAACTAGATGTAGTGTTAATGACTGTGTTTGTACAAGGTCAGTTTGTAGCTTTACTGATTACATATTATGGCAAGTATTATCAGCAGATAACATGACTAAGACTTTAAATGATTTTATATATAACAAAACACTTTGTATGAGTCTTACAGTTTAGCTTAACTTTATTCAAGGTATTTCTTAACATTACAACATTCCACTTTTTCCTGTCCAAAAACACTCTCTCCTAAAATTCTACCACTTCATAAACAGAAAACACCAAAAATAGTTGCATAAAAATGCTTCCAAAGTTTACTGTGTGCTTAAAGTCTATGGACAGCCAAGAATGAACATTAATACTAACTTTATCTAATGCGAGTCAAAAATTTACAATTAGTAAATACATAAATATTGATGGAATGGGCTTGAATAAATTCATTTCATCACACTTTGATTCATTGTTTACTTTTTAATATATTTTGAAAATATAGGCTATAAATTATTTGAGAACAGAAAACATTTAAAGACATAGTGAACTGAAAAGTAGGAAGATATATTAGGTAAAAATCAGTACATTTTACAATAACACATCTATTCCTAATCTTCTAAATATTAGTACTCACTGCAACTTTTATCTATCAAGCCTTCTTTCAAGTTTTCATTCTCCTTGTGCAGTTGACGAATATATTGTGCCGCATTTTCTAAAATGTAAACCTTGCTCACAGAAGAGACAGAGTTGTGATTGGGTAAAAGGCAACCAAGATTTTTAAAGCAATCATTTAATCTCTTCCTGCGGTCACGTTCCCATTCCTTATTTTTGCTGCAAGCAGTCATAAATATTAACTGATTTTTCAAATTACTTATTGCATTATTATCTTCGCAAAAGGTAATATAAAAAAGTATCGTTCCATTTAAATACCATTAAATGACATTTACTCATTCCCTAGGTTATGTCACTAAAGATGTTATGCAAACAATGAAATTACCTAGATTCTTTTTTAGGCATAATTACGGATCTGAGAATGCTCTACGGCAACATAAGAGCTGGCTCACTAAAACCAGCATTATAATTTGTTAAATAACAATGTGACAAATTAAACACAACAATTTGTATTGCATACTTTGTCAACTTTCGCTCTTGGTAGTCAGTTGTTCATAGTACCAACTTACATTGCCTAAACCTTAGATACGATCCCATAAACAACTATTAGGTACAATACGCTTTTTTAATATGAAAAAATATGGCGTTTCTCTATTATTTATAGCTTCTGCCAAAAGTAATTACAATGATAGTGTATTTTTTAAATCACTGTTAATTAAAGCGAAAAATAAATATCTGTTCATTGTTTACTGTATCTTTTCTATTGAAATAATTATTAATGTCAGGAAAGAGTAGTAATAAATACCTTTATCTGATGATATACACAAAAATAGTTTACATATTATATATATAAAGGAATATATTTATTTATACATTTTTCTTCAATATAATTGAAACTTATCGTTCGATTTTAATTAAAATCTAATATTTCTCCAGGAAATCAAAAGACCTGTAGGCCAAACTTGCGGGAATATTTCACATATCCTTAATTGTATTTCCATTTAACTATGAATCGGATGCTTCAAAAACAAGAATTATTTTCAAATCAAATAGTTATGTCAAACGCCGTTACGCAAAGAAATGCAGGTTGTTTCATAAACTGGATTTTTCTAATTAATCAGCCAGTCTGTAAATTAGGACTTTTTACTTTGAAAGGAACAGCATGGAAAATGAAATACATCTAGCAATTAAATTGTTACTACACAAATGTATTGAAATGCTGACAATGAAAATAAATCAACCAACAAAGGAATAAAATTTAGATATTTAATAACTATTTAATGAGACTTACATCTTCATTGAAATTAAGAATACAGTACAAAATTCATTGCTTCGTCCAAACAATAAGGCCTCATGAGGTTTCACATAATTTAAAGGAGACTAAATTAATGTATAAAAAAACTTCATAATGTTGTTCAATTCACAAGCTCCAAAATGAACATATTTTACACCAAAATGTTAATTTTTAATAGTTAAATCCGATGTTTTCATCCCCCTATTGAGGGCAGTTACCATTCGCCTGGACTCTACTCTTCGTAAACCATGGTGCTAATCCTTGGGGCTGTAGTGATAACTGAATTATTGATTACATATTCGATTAATTAATCTATTTTATAACTCAATTACGGTGTAGTGTTATTCCTTTCAGTTCATAATGAAATACAGTTTTAAGATGGTATTATTTTCCAAGAATTCCTTCGACTTCGGAAGTTGCCATCAGTCTTCTACTGGTGCAAATGCTTAACTGGCGGGTTCTACCCTCTGGCGGCCAACAGCCAAACTATGTGCAAGTGAATGAAGAAATGCGTGGTGCTATACAGGAATGTATGTAGGTAGACAGTATTCTACCGAGCTGAAATATCTCCCTGACGGAAAGCAGAAAGGCGACCACGACGACGACGACGACCACGACCACTAGGCTCTCTGGCAATAACAGATACAGAACACGCCTGCCCTCATATATGGATCGAAGCCACTTTACCACCTTTAGTAACCGGTTTGAGTAGTCAGTATCAAGGAATCGCATTCTCGGCTCATGCGAACGGTTTAAGTATGTATTAGGTAAAGGCAGATGTATTTGGAACACAGTAAAGTATCAAGCGTTGTCTTGAAATGGACAATACATTTAGTTTTGAAGTAAGCCGCCGGTGGGATCGATAGTGTCGCCGCATGTTACATATCATATCCTATAATCTAGCCGCAGTACTTGCTCCAGGCACAGCAAAATGCTGCATGGAAATTTTGTATTACAATGGATACTTTTCATCAAAGCAGTAATTAGATTTATATATTTCAAATAAATTAATGCGTTGCATTTATTTTTTAAAGTTTTGTAAATTCATGCTTCTTGAAATGCACACCAAATGAATCTTGTGCGCCCACAAAAGTAATAATAAGAAGAAAACAACGTTTTCGTGTGGATGGAAGAGACTTCTGGGTCCAGTCCCGAAACGCTTCGAATAGATAGATGTAGAGACTCTGGATGACTGTTCCTATACATGACAAATTAGATCGCAATTTGATGCATTTGCGATGTTGAATAAAACTTAGGTGGAAACGTCAGAAGCTTTTATTTAGTGACTATATTGACTATCATCGTTCGCTTTATACTAAATTGCGACGTAACAACTTGTTTTATTTAATTGTTAATCTGCAAGTGTCACAGTTCAATGCAATAAGTAAATTGTATACGAATATGTCTTAAATGTGAATAGGGCAGTCGTTCAATGAAGATTCCCTAGAGTTCAATGGTGTATTTTGTTTGACTAGTTTCTGTCTTGCTTCTCCTGAATCAAATCTGTAAGCCACGATCTTCTAAGTCTTCTTTGTGTTTCACGAGGGTAGATTATTTCGGTTATTAGTCTATTCTGGTGTCTTCCATTCGTTAAAAGTAGTGTGTCGTTATTCTTTTGATTTCCTCAGTGATGAATGGGATGTTGAGATCATTGTGTAATGTGGAATTGTAAACGAACCATGGCGCGTTGGTGATTGTGGGGAGTATTTTTGACTGTATTCTTTGAATTATTTTTTGATTCGATGGCTTCGTGCATCCCCACAATTCTATGCCGTAAGTCCATATGGGCTTAATGATGCATTTGTATAATAAAATTGTTTTGTATAATGATAGCTTAGATTTTCTTCCCATTAACAAAGACATTTATATATTTTATGATGTCGCTTTTTTGTACATTTTTTTTCAGGTCATTTTTTGGTCCAAATGTAAATCCAAATACTTTGCTTTGTTCTTTATTGGAATTTGAATGTTATTTAAGTAGACCGGAGGGCAAACTATACGTCTTGTGGTGAATGTAACTTGTCTTGATTTGGTTTCGTTTATTTTGATTTTCCATTTCTTGGTCCAGTTAAGTAATACGTCCAGGTGGTTTTGTGTTGCGACTACCGGGTCAGAATTTACAGATAATAATGTTGTATCATCCGCAAATGTTGCAATAGAAGTATTGTTCGTAGTTGGTAGATCCGAAGTATAGACCAAGTAGAACCTTGTACAGGTTGGTAATTAGAGTAGCTAGAGTTAAATTTTACTTGGAGAATCGTTCTGTCAAGTATGATCTCAACAGGTTGTAGTATGAATTAGGGAAGGCTTTTTTAAACTTGTAATAGGAGTCCTTATAAAAAGCCTAGGCGACATCTAGGAAGACGGCGTTACATAGTTTCTTTTCTTCACGGCTTTCGTTGATACTATTTATGATTCTATGTAATTGCTGTATCGTCGAATGTTTTTCACAAAAACCGAATAATTTATTATAGTTCCAGGTCTGTTTTGATTCTTTTTATTGGTTGTATTTCGAATAACTGGCACCATTAAATGTCTGTAAACCAGCTGGAGGCCCACTTAAAGGCCGTACCTTATGAGTTGCATGATAAAAATCAACGAGTTTTTAAACAAAACAGTTCATAGTAAGTTATTTTAATTATTTATTGTCCTAATTACGTATCATCTATAACTGTAAGCAAATTTATTTTAAAAATATATTTTCATGAAAAAAATGTACCCTATCAGTTTTCTATCTATTTTTTAAAAATCAAGATTGAGATTTCTTGTTAAGATTCCAATCACAGCCTGCAAGTTCATGCCTTATATATTTACTCTTGTTGATCTTCATGCAAGAAGAACTTTGTTCCCAAATATACGTAGACCCAAATATAAAGGGAATTTTCGCACCAAATTACTTCTTACGCGTTTTTTTCTTTGTGCCGAAAAAGATTTGTAACAGTTACAAATGTCACAGCATTAAACATTCACTTCTTTTTCTCCTAATAAATGAAAAAATTGACTTCATTTACTTTCCTTGCTTATAAACAACTTTGAATTATTTTGCATGCTTCCAAATTCGTCGTGAAAACGATACTGTTCCGTGCAATGTCACAAGCAGTTCATTTAATTTCTCAAATAAATCATCTGCAAATATCGTCTATCATCTCAACTCCATACATTTCATTTTTGAAATAAAATCATAAAATGTTTCCTTCGTATCAAGAAATTAGAGAATTTCATTCTGAAATATCCACGTTTTTATCACTTTAGCCAGGATAAACCACCTTTCATTGTTGATGTAAATTAAGTCTTCGTAGTCTGCTTCCACATACTCAAGCAAAGATTTGAGCTGTCGGCCTTGTCTTTCTATATTTTGTCATTGTCTTGTGCTAGTAACTTGTTTTCTAAAAGCTTAACCTTCATTTTATTCCGCTGAAAGCACTGGCACCATTTATTGTAATGCTTTTTTCACAATTCATCACTCAAGAAGTCTTGACCAATGGTTTTATCTTTAATTTATTTGGCTAAGTAATTCGTAAATAATGATGAATATTTGATTAATATGATGATGAAGATGAGTAATGGTGCAGTGTCTTCTTTATCTGTGCTCTAATCCAGTGACAAAGGCAACCAAACTTCTTTGAGTTTCTCTCTAATCGAGTCAATATACCGGCTTGTAAACCTTCTTGACAACGAAACGCTTTCAAATTGGTTCTCATATAAAGACACAATCATCTTCAATCATACATGGGTTGTAAATTTCGGTTAAAAGCTGATTTTTCTGTCTGTCTTGGAGGGCCTCAAGAAACTTTGTGCAATTTACCAACCCCTGTCCTAAATTCAAAGAAAATAAGTGCACTGATTTTGCTTTATGTTAGGACGTAAAACGAAATTACAGGTAAAGAATGATTGACTCTTTTTGCTAATGATTGGTTCTGGCTTTACAAGCCTGAGAATTATTAAAGTTTAGTTGACTTTTACGGAAATCAAGATTAACAACTTTAAGGACTAATCAATTACCTGTTAGTGGAATTGTTTGTGTGCAAAGTAGATTTAATTACAAATATTATGCGTTACAATCCGTTAAATGTTCAAACTATTACAATAATGTTCAATAAGATAGTTCATTTTTTGAGTGTTTACGGTAAATTTCATTCCATATGCATAATAGTTCGTTTTACCGCAGTAATTAGGGCATTGCTCATAAATGGTTGCATTTGCCGTTAGCAAATGATTTTTTTATAATTTGTAATCAGATAATTTCCAAGAAATATAATATAATAACTGCGTTAGCCCAGAGTAAGCTGTAAACAGCAAAATTGATATTAAGTGTTAAAATCATTATATACTTTAAATAAAGTAGTTGGCGTTATTCCAACTATTTTCTTTCTTCACTAGCGTTCCACTCTTCACTTGTAACAAGACTTTTGAGTCGCTTGAAATATTGATCAATAACTTTTTAAAGAGAAACTAAATTGAGCGTTTATGATTGTAAGTAGGCGTCGTCGAGGAAAAGTGTGGATAATTGCTTAACCAACGCCTATATTATTACATGCATATAGCTGCCGGGTTTCCAAGAGCGAAAATTTTCTCTCATCGAAGGTGAGTACATTTCTGTGGCGAAAACAGGTTGTATTTCATGATTGTACTCGACTGTCCTGCAGGAGCTGTTTGTGCTTCAAAATTTAATGCTTTCAAACGTTGTCATTTGAACAGATAGACAGCCAAGAAATATAAACTGGTCGAGGCAAGGAGAAGGAAATGCTGAGTCCCTAAAGCAAACTCCTTCCCGTCAACTCATCGGTAGGGCGTGAAACAGTTCCAAGTCAGACCTCCCTGTTGCAGGTTTTTAGGTTTTGCCCTACATCACTATTAGGACAATTACGGGTAGTATCCTTAAACTGTATCCCGGGGCCCCTAGTTAACCATAACCGGCTTTGCTCTTCCTTCCGTTTCCCACCTTTCAATTGACGTCCTATGGTATTAAAGGAGTATTGTCACAACGTTTACTCCCTTTAAAGAAAACATTCAGTCTTTTAAAGGGACGAAGAAAGCTACTCACAGGAATGTCTTTCTTTTTCTCTGATTCTAAATTGAGGTCTACTCATAGAGGGTCGAAGGAAAGTAAGGCGGTTTTGAGATGTCTGTGCTCCGAAGTCATAGGCGTTGAGCATTCTGTAGGAGTTGTCCACTGCTCCCGTTGGAGCAGTTGGCCAGATGCTTCCATGTCTGTTCGAGGCATAGAGTCCGAAATGCTGCGTCTTCAGGGCAAACTTCATTTCCAGTAATCAGAAGTACCGAAATCACGACCTTACTGATGCGAGTTTTTCTAGAGGTGTCCCCTGACTCGTTAGTCGAATTTAGATATATTTTATAAGACTATATTCGCCTTGCCGCAATTAACCCTTGGCTACTTTTTCCTTCCGTCTGCATTCATACCTTATATTTATTCGTATTATACTACAGAAAAGTTACCAAAATACATAAAATATTCAATACAATATTATTTTTAGATATACTGAGTGGCAAAAGTATTGTGGCACCCCCCAATCCATTATATTGCTTGAATTATTCTGGATATTGATTCTATGAGATGTTAGTAGGTGGTGAGACTATATCTGATGAATTGCACTTTCCAATTCCTTAAGATTTCATGGTACTGGATCAGGCTGCCTGAAGGCCCGTTCGATCTCATCCCACAAATTTTCAGTTGGATTAGAATCTGGTGAATGTTCAGGGCAACGGAAACAAGGTAAAGTCTCCGACATGCTCTTTATGCTAGCTTTATGGTATGAACATTGTCCTACTGGAAGTATCAATTCCTGGCAGCTGTACTTGTTCTGCGATAATACTTTAATACCCTTGCACATTCAGACGTCGTTTCTCAGGAACCAAGAAAACATCCTCCAAACCATAACATTGCAGCCACCAGCTTGAAGTGATATGGCAAGGAAGTTGGGGTCCATGCTGTCATACTTTTTCTCCATATTTGAACCGTGCCACTTCATGTTGTATAAGAAATCACGATTCACCATGACCCCTTTCCATTTGACCAAGGCAGACAGTAGAGGCTTTCGAACAGGTCGTCGGCTTCCATAGCCATTACGGTGAAATGTGAAGCAAACAGCTCGTTCTGAGACATTCACAGTTAGTCCTTTTTTAAGATTCTCCACTATTTGACGCACGTTTGCTTTTCTGTTCCAATGGACAACTTTGGCAAGACTCCTTTCAGCTTGAGCATTGAGTAACCTGTGACGACCACAGGCCTGCCGTTGAGACTTGCTTTTTTGCATTGTAGTCCACTCTCTGTAAACATTAATAACTGCTGCTCTCGAATACTTCATAAGTGCAGCCGTTTTTCTGATACTGGTTCCGACGCTACGATCATCCCGAGCTCAAACTCAATTAAATCACTGTTTTTGGCCATTTCTTCGCAAAAAATATATTACAACAAATAATTCACTTTTTCTGCATTCCCATTTGTAGCTATATCGCCCTATAGCGGAAACACTGTGACGCTGATAGGTGGTCATAATAATTTGGCCACTCAGTGTACTTTTTGTTGATTGTGACTTATTTACGTGAGTTACACAAAGGTTTTTTTTTATCAAAGAAATATAACTTCGAAGCTTCCAGGAATCGCTAGAACTAACCAGGCCTGAGTATCATTTAATGAGTCGACTTCCTATATATCAAAGCGATCCTATACGTTTCGTCCTTAATGAAATACAATCCTGGTGGTTTCACCCTAAGAAATTTCACCTACCTCTGTTCGCCCTCGGATACACACACCCTTAGTCATCTTAACGTCTACCTAATTTCACCCCGAAATGTCGACAGTGGTGTTGTTTTTTGCATTATATATTTAAATGACAATAATTCTAAATGATTAAGTAACAAAACGATTTAGTTCTGTGAATAGGTATCCACTACAGAAACTAGCAATAATGGGTCTGAATGTATAGCATATGGATGAAAATTGTGAAAGGGAGAAATATCTGAGAGTGATCAGAACAAGGTGACAGATCTAAGAGTGGAAGTAATGGGGGTGATCCAGCACAATGTTAAGAAAGATGGGGTAAAATGTCAGAGGCGTATTAAAGATAACTGAGTCTTTTTCGAGAACCATGGCGAGTCCAGTATTTGTTTGCTACGAGTATGTACGAAGTATCTCTGCTGTTGATGTAGTCTAAACACTAGTTACGACTCGAAGATTTCCCAATCACGTTGTTCTTTATTTAATTTCGCAAAGAGACTCGCTGCTTTGTCAGAATCGGAAGCATGTCCACCGACGCCGGCGTATCGCAGCGTATCTCAGCGGAAGCTGCAATCTCCCCGGCAAGGACTCGTTGTTCCTTTACGTTCCTCCAGATCTCATATTTACGTCCAAGCAGTGAGTGTTTACTGTGATTGGTTGTTTCGTACCGAGAAAACATAGACTGTGAAGGTTCGAGCCGGATATGATGTTTGTTACCCAGATTCACAACTTACAACTACTCGGGGTGTTAAAGTGAGACCAAGTACCATTTTTAAAGGAGTTCGGATAGTTGGGCGAGAGTCAACTTGTAAGGAATATGGGGGATATTAATTATTTTAACTGGACTATAATATATTAATAATACCATTTTGTAATAAAATAAGAAAACAATTTACTTTAACAGAAAACATATTTACATTAATAATTACAATTTTGATTTTTATGTAGGCACTTCCTTCGTTCAATTACAACGACATATATATTTGCAAGCAGGATACATATGAATTCCTTAAGCTTCCTTATCCAAGTCAAGAATTCTCCTGGAACATTAAATTAGCTCACTACCTTAAGAGACTAAAAATATCCGGTGCATTAAGACTATGAAAAATATTACCAAAACGTAAAAGAAATAAAAAATTCTCCAGGTATCTTAAGAAAGTCGAAAATATGCACGGTACATTAAACAAGTAGAAACAACCCCTGTACCTCAAGGGATCTAAAAAAAATCTCGGTATCTTAACGGATTTCAATGCTCGTAATATCTTAAAGATGTGAATAATAATTCGATGGGGAGTCATGGATATTCTCGGTAACCTAGGGGGTGAAATATATTTCCACGTTATGTATATTAAATTGTGGATATAAAATCTATTGTAAAATGGCTGATTCTAATCCAGAAACCTTCACAGTGACCTGCGCGCCAGTATTGTAAAACTGTATGCAATTGTGAAGAAGATGGGGACTAACGCTTTGAAAGAGAGATGAAGCCTTCACGCGGGTGAACATATCTAACCAAAGCTTCATCGAAACCGGAAGAATGGTATAGGATCGCATGCAAGGTCAATAAAAATATATTGCTTTTTCTGGTTGGGTGCTGCACTATTTAATTCGACAGTTATCTCTTTGTCAATCATCGACGAGTGCGTCACATATTTGAAAGTTTACCTTTTCATGTCCCCTACAGTGGCGAATGCGGTTCAAATTGCACACAAACATGATAGGTGAAACACAATCAATGTTACCAATCCCGAAAAATGTTTATTCGCATGCAAATGTCAGCCGTTTATGCCCGATTACTTGCATGTCACAAGAACACGAGTACAAAATTTGATCGAAATTACTCTACGCGATTAGATTTGTGTGCGGCACATATATACAGAAAAATACACATAAACAGTGAATCAATTTATATAATAGCTCTGTGAAACGCTGTTCGTGAAACAGTTGGAAAATCACGGGAAAGCTCGGCTTTAGCTTCAATAAAGAAACCACGTTGCAGAGAGTAGAATCCGAGTCTCCACCAGCTTTAGGGGGCAGTTGACTGACTCTTACCGTATGCCCAAGGTCTTCGACCCCAGTACTGCTCCTAAAATAAATGAAGTGCCTCGACATGTGAGAACCTTGAAAAAACCAAAGAGAGTACGAGGCATCCCAAAGGTAAGTACCCCAATCAACTTGGGAAGAAATACCTGCGAGTGAGCTCTCACTCAGGAATCTCTTTACCACGGGCTATTTTTTCTTGGGGGGGGGGGGCTACATGAGGGTGATCATTTAATATTATACACTGCGAGATATAAGGTGTTTTATAGAATCCAGGAGCTTACTGTCGAATGAAATACTGTAGCGGGCGAATGTAAATGAATTCCGGGGCATCGCCGGGCAACCCGCTTGTTTCTGACTATCTCGACGAAAATGCCTGAAATCCTGAAGGATGCTCGTGGAAGAAGTAAACACCTGGGCACTAAATTGCAAAGCTAATATCTGTGAAGCCGGATCAACCAATCTATTCATTCCAATTTCGCTGAAATGTAATACTTGTTTATTTCATAGTGGTTTAATTATGGCGGTCATTTATAAAAGATATAACCCTTCAATTATAAAAGGAAATTAAACGAAACTCCAGATAGCTGAATTCTATCGTGTTAGAACCTTCATTTAGGACAATGGTTCTGAAAGTGGACTATATCGACCACTAGGGTTCGATTCTGAACTTCAGGGGGTCTGTCAACGAAAACAAAAATTGTGGTCGTAAATGGGCGTCCACGAGAATTAATCACATCTAATCAGGTCGTTACCGAAACTTTTCCTTTGGAATAATTACATAACACAACTATCTATAAACAACTAGTTTTTATTTTAATTAAATTTATTTAAAATTCCAACAGTTACATATTGCAACTAATTAGTTATATAAAATACGTATGAAGTAAAAGAATTTAAAACGTGGTGAATGTTTGGAGAACATTATGGTCCTATGCTCTAGTCATGGGAAAATTCAACATCGACGGTGAGATCATTCTCCATCAACTGGTCAGAGCAACCAATTAATTGCTTTGAATTTTAATTAATGCTAATTGTTAGAATATTTTGTTGAGTTAAGACAATCTATTTCGATTTACTTATAAAACTATTGTGTTTTAGTTATTAAAATTTAATCGAACGGTTTTAAATTTAATGGAACCATTATTATTTACTTCACTAAATTGCGTTTTAATTGAGATTTTTTTGAATAATTTTATAGGTTTAGGATGATGAAGATATAAATTTAAATGGAAATTTTATTAGGGGGAAAGCAGGCATTGCTTATTTAACAGATTTGATCACCAAATTTAATAGGGCTAACTTGCTGTTACAAAGTAACACTCTAACTTGGATAAAAGCAAATTCGATCATTTCAGATTTCTTGTCAAAATTAAAGGAATGAAACAAAGTGTTGGAAACGCGAATTTTCTTAGGTTCCCAAATTCTATAAAAAAGCTTGAACAAAAGTACAGAAAGTACTCGCCTAAAAGCAATCACGATACTGGATCTATCAGCGTGTAACAGAGCCATATCGCCGACCGCCTTGAGGACCAGTATAAACGGAAAGGCTTGCGCAGGATAGGTTAGCGTGGAGGGTTGCAACAGACCAGTCGTACGACTTATTACTATCACAAAAACAACATAGATATTTCATGTTTAATTGTAATAGGTTTGAATTTATCAATTAATAAATATACGAAACTTAGCACGTATTGTTTTAAAACTCTTTCACTGTAAAGTAATAATACGTATTTATAGGGGAGATGTTTATTAATTAAGCCCCCACGTTCTTCGAAGCCAATTGTAATAATTATGGGGATTGGGTTAATTTATTAGTTGTTGTGGTATTCAGTCCTAAGACGGGTCTCGTGCAACTCTCCATGCTAACCTGTTTTGCGAAAGCCTGTCCATTTCTACATAACTACCACACCCGAAATTCTCCCTAATCTGCTTAGTGTATTCCATCCAACCTCCCTTTTCTGTTATTACCCCAATGCTACTTTTACATGACCCTCATGCCTCAAAACGTGGCCTACTAATCTATCCCTTCCCTTGTTCAAAGTCCTCCAAATTGTTCTCTCTTTCCCTATTCTGATTAGACCTTCCAGTTAGTTAATCTACTAATTAGTTAACGTTATTGTATTTACTTGTTGGGAAACTTATACTTCTGAAGGAAAATATAATAATAACAAATGGACTCAAAATCAAGAAGACATTTATTTTATAAGAATAAAATGAAAATCGTAAAATCCAAAAGATAGCAAAATGAATTTATATGAAAAGATAGATCAATGATAAATTTATGCTATTGTGCGAAATAAAGGGTGTAAGCGCTACTCACACACAAATGTAAGCAGACTTCCGACTTTCACTTCGAGTACTTTTAAAGTATTACAAATTAAACCTACCAAAATGAGCAGCGTTATTGAAGTTAATACTTATTGTAACAATACAATATCAGAAAGACGAGCGTCTACCCAAAGTAGAAAAAATGGCAGGTGGTCTACGAGACAAAAAAGTGTGGGGAACTCTGATTTAGGATATGAGCATCCAGGAAACCTAACAACCTTATGAGCAAAGAAAACATTGTAGAAATCCACAACGTAGTGTTGAGAAAAACTCGATTAAATATTTCCAAACTTGAAAAGTTCTAAGATAATCCACTGAATAACATTTTACATGAACACTGATGTTGATACCATATTCGAACAATTCAAACGCATTCTAATTAACATTTCCAAGCAGTGTTTCAATATTTTTAAACGGAATATGAAGTTAGTTTTTGCGACGATTCATTACTGTTATTTAGAGGTCTTTTTTAGTTAAATACAGTGAACATCCTTTAGAACACTTCACTAGTTCACTTCATTAGTTTACACACACCTTCAAACGTATTACATTCGAACGTTACTAAAATAGGTTAATCATCGCTGCACAGTCTATCACTGTCATTGCTGCTGCCACATGATTCGCTACCTGGAGTCTGCAATGTGATTTAGAAAAAAAATATTTTCCACAAATGTCTCAAAATTCAGGAAGCGGCTTAAAGCTAGAGATACACTGCCGTCACGTGACATGAGATGCCTCATATAACATTGTAGCGTGACTGCAGGCTGAACCGCACACTATCGTCACGTCTCGTAGGCACGCAGTCACGTAGTCACGACACGTGAATTTAAGCAGAAATTTTTTCAGAGAAAACACTGAGATGTTTAGTTTACAGCTTTTTCTTCAATATGGAATGTGCTAGTTCAATTAGTCCGAGGAATGAGAAGAAAAACTAGAATCTGAATCTGACAATTACTTAATATTTTATATAAACGCTTGTTGTCTGACTTCTTCAACTCCTCCATTTGATTAGATAATTAATTTTGACCCCTCAGTAGTCACGTTTGGTGTCCAAAATGTATTTCTAAACCGCAAGGAAAAATATATACTAGTATACATTTATAAACCGTGCATTACCCCCCCCCCCTCTCTCTCCCTCTTACAGGAAAAGTAAATCTAATACTGTTACGATAAATACGAAATATTGTTACGTTTGGAGCAAACCGCCAGTCTAAATTTATAGACAATATAATACATTTTACAGATTATGTTTGATTTATAAGAATAATATTGTATTATACGATTTAGGATGGTCCCGTATTAAAACCATATATATTTACACACCGTGTGTGTTTCTAAACATAGGGGTTTTCAATATGTTTGCCCTCAAAATAAAAAATAATTAATACCTCACACACTCCTTTTTTATTATATTTTAACATTGACCGCCCTAATTGAAAAACTTATTTAGCGCGATTAAATAATAATAAAAAGGAGCCTCACTGAATAACTAAGTCGGGTTGATTCATTTTTAATTTAATTGAATAATTATTAAGGAAAAGTAATATTAATGAAGAAAGACAAGAATGGAAAAATGTCGACCGGACCAGGGTCGACATTTTTCCATTCTTGTCTTTCTTCTAAAATATCTACACGGTCCTGCTTGAACTTCCGGTGAAAACATTTTTACTTCCTTAGAATAAAATTAATATTAATTTGAAAAAGTAAGGATTATATATTTCAATTTTAATCGAATAATGAGAACACGACTATTTGTCCTTTTCTCATTTGAATTTTGGTGTATTTACGAAAATGATCGATGTGAAACATGTTAGTGCATTAAAAAAATCAAATTAGGAAAAATTAGATTCTGGCGATCATATTTTAGATATCGATAGTTATAACTTTCAATATGTAGAAACGTGAAGACCTGCGACGAACCGTGATATCAGTTTGGCTGTTGTACGTAAGACTACATGGGCGGGTAGTCTCACACACCTTACGTGAAAGTACGTCACGTGACGGCAGTGTGCATGTACGCAGCCTATACTCAACTAAATACGATATGACAGCGTTGGGGCATGGCAATAGTCGAGACGAGGCGGGTGGAAGTTTTCGAAACGAAGCATGAAACGTCATAGCCTCTGTGATGATAATGATGACGCTCTCATTAGTGGGAACGCAACGCGAACACCAGAGAAAATTACGTAGCGATATAGCTTCCTAATGTTCCATGATCGACAAATTATCTCCAGTCGTTTATTTTCTGTTTCTGAGGTAATAAAATGGATTTGCTGGACGAATATTTGTGGAAAATGGTTATTTTACGTAGTAACCCACAAAGGTCCACAATGATTGTTTATAGTAGACGCGACAATAAATAAATACATACATATGTACATCCCCCCCGTATCTATACCAATAAACAAAATTGAAATTTCTGTCTCTCTCTGTCTCATTGTCTGTATGTTTGTATAGAATTTCAATGAAAATTTGAGGGTTTAAAACAGGTGATTTAACTTAAATAATCGTGCATATTTCATTTCAATATCTTGAAAAGTTCATAAGATTTTAGTGTAAATATTTATAAACACATTGAATTGCCGTGCGAAAGGCGGCGTGAAAACTAACTGCGAGTTATAAGTCCTATTAGGCGTTCCTATACCTTCATTCCTCTTACTGTGTTATTATAAGCGTAATTATGGCAGTATAAGAGTGACGATCACTCCATCTATTGTTGCAGTAGTATTCGCACCGGAATTAACCTATTGTTGGCAGAGAGCTAACTCCCTGAGAAATAATTAACTTCTGTGGATCGTCGATAGGATGTATGCGTAAATTGGTTTTATTTGTCGCGTCGGATAAATTTTAATATTTAGTAATTGCTCATTTTTATTGGTTCCGAAACGTATGATAGCGGTACCTATTCATAGATATATCATATACCATACGTAACATACCGATTTTTCATAAGTAAATAATTCCAAAATGGGAATAAACCTCAGTTGCTGCAAATAATTGCAATAGAGAAATATTAAATTTTGTCATCTAGAAGAACTAAAAACTATCAACAATGCAACAGTTGACTGGGATAAACAATGCAGAATAGAGCTAAACGAGCAGAAATCCATCCTTATCGTCTATTTAAAATAAACAATCAAAAGATGTAAATTGCATCACTGTCCTATGAGAGTAATGCTAAGTAGGGGAAGTCGGGGCAAAACGGAATAGCGGATAGAACGGGATACTCTATATTCTTTACTAGATAGGGCTGGATGTTAGTAAATAGGGGTGGAAAATTGTAATTGGTCCAGGAAGAAGTCTGTCAGCCGACTTGACCAATATATGACTGAGCGTTGTGAATCAACTCTTGTTTTGGCGTCTTACATCTGTGAATTTATAATTTTTGCAAGCATTTCGACAGAAGGTAATCTACAAAACTCCTCTCTTTTAACTCTTTAATGGCATATATTCGTGTCTTTAGCCACATATAAGTAACACGAGTTAAAATCTGCTTTTATGAAAGCTCAGTGTAAAACCCTAAAGTGAAATAACCGTATGGGGAAGGGCGGCTTACTACTGTATAAGGAAAAACGTAATGTATTCCTCAACAAAGAAAAGGAAAAACAGACAGACTTACCTTATAAGAATGAGTTACAGGATTCTGTACCCAAAATAATAGATTAAGAAAAAAAAGGAACGGAGAAAAGGGAAAAGTGTCAGCAAAGACTGTGAAGTTAAAAAAATCATTGCGAAAGGATAATTTTATAAAGCGATCAACCGTACACTAATAAGTAAAAAAAGGCACAAAACTGTTAAGATATTCATTTCTTAAATTAGCATCAAATTTAGACAACTCTGCTGGCTAATTGTAACAGGCCCCAAGCTCTCAGTATCTAACTAGCTAATTATTTACAAACAATTGTTCAACCCAGCGTGGCTCTACGCTACCAGCATTTCAGAATAATGTGTTACGGAATATTGTGAATGCCCCTGGTATATTCAAAATACCGACCTCCGTAGATTCATCACCGGATCCCAACCATTATGGAAGAATTAAAAATAAACCTCAAGTCCAGTCGCCGAACAACTTCTGGACAACACAATGTCAAGAGATTAAAAAGAAGAAAAGCAGCTAATCTGGAGCTTGAGCAAAGTGTGCAAAGACTAGAAAAATCTAGAAGGCTACATCCTAGAGTCTAGTTGATTAGTATATAGTTTAAGATTTGTAAGAAGAAAATTAATGGTTAGCCGTTAAAGACTAGTTTAATGATAATATGCACATTGATGTGCTATTATAAAAGAATATGGTTGAGAACTTTTAAAACTTTCCACGAATCCTAGGACATAAAACTATTTCATCCAAAAAGTGACTAATGTGACAAAATGACAGAAAACTTGTGATTATTGAACAATTGAATTTTTTTTTCAACTTTTGAAATTTTAATAATTGACTTCTAATGTCGTGGACTGAGTAACGATTATAAGTACGGTATTCTAAAATATCTGCGATTAAATTTGAAATATTTTATATAAAATGCCATGGACACAGTTTAATTGATTCATCGCAATTATATTGGATTGAAGTATGTCATAACTACCTTTCTTTCACTAAATGAGGTACAACTGACTATTCGTTAAATATTATAAATTCTAATTTAATATACAATATTATAAAACGATAATCATTAATGGACGTAAATAGCCAATACTTATATCTTCATTAATGGTTTAAATGCTCGTATAACGTCAGAAACTTACCATGCGCAGAGAATCGCTATGTGGTGAGCGGTAAAACCCTGCCGATGACGAAGCGCAACACGAGAAAAAGGGTATATATTTCGTAGTCTTAGTCGATCGTGCATTGGGTTTTGTTACTGGCCAAACATTTTGTCACGAGAATACTTATTTGAAGAATACAGTCTTTCTACGTTTTATTATTTAAAATAATCCAAAATTCGAGGGAGCAACGAAGCTGAGTTTCGTAACTCACGTATCTCCTTCTTCTTAGTCGGCGCTACATTTCTTCAGAACCCTGACCATTTTTTGTCACCTGCCTCAATTCGTCTCTGCCCTTCCTTTTCAAATTCCTTATTCCCTTTATTTTCAGGTGTTGTCCAGCCACTTTTTCCAAAGTCTTCCTCTTCTCCTCCCATCAGGATTTCCTATACACGACCGGCTCATCTTATCTTTCCGTGCTTTATTTTAACTACAATATTCATGTCTAAAAAGTTCTGCTCTCCAACCTGTCACACGGCTACAAAAATGCTTCTCAATAGCCAACCTTCTTCCTTTGCTGATATTACCCAACCTTCAGATCTATACGTTAATGTAGACCTTAATATAGTCAAATATATTTTGATTTTTTGCATCCCACTATCACTTCTATACTTAAATGTCGGGAGTCGGCTGGAAACCAGACAGTCGCGGCTGAGCATGCGCACGGCGATAGACGCGAGTCGGACATTTGAAACATAATAAAACGTGGTTATGTTTTGACATCTTAAGTGATAGCTCTCCAGAAATGCTTTCCCACGTTTTTTTATGTTGACACTGCCCGATTCGCAGCTATCACCGGGCACATATGCAGCAGCTGCCAGTGATCGGTTTCCAGCCGATCTCTTCAGCTGGTATATTCTGCTATGCGTATTTGTATCGGTTACCACCAGAAATACTTGCTTTTTTCTCCACTTCTATCTTATCTTCTGTTATTTCCGAACCCAAATATCCTCGTAATTCACGTACAACACGAGTAACCTGCCACTACTCTTTCAAGGAAACGGAAACGGGTTTATCGCCAGCTGTCCAAAGTTTCGCAAATCGTTTTATTAGTCAGCGATTTGTTAAGAGAACTGTCACGTGACAATGAATCAGTATTTACCGTGACTGAACGCAAGTGTTCTTAAGTTTCGAAAAACATGCGGCTATAGTTTTATAAATTCTCATCCATTATAAGCCGATTGTAAAACAAATAAAATAATTATAATATTCTGCCACAGTTCGATTGAACAATGAATAAATACATTTACCACAAACAAGAAATAGAATAGAATAATAATCATATTCCGTAGATCCTGTAGAGAAGCTAAGCTTCAAGGATGTGGAATGAGTCAGGGTGTGCATTTATTACATTATTTTATTATATAAAAGATAAATATACTTATAACAAATTTTTGCAACCAAATAGAAAGACGATTCCAACGTTATAAACTAATTACTCGTCTCCGATTCTTCTATAAATTCCTTTACTGAATAGAAGGAATGGCTAAGCAGAAAGAGGATAATTCAGCCTTAAATTTCCGTTGTTATCGAACAACTGTTTAATTCTATGCGGCAGTCTGTTGAAGATGGATATCCCAGAATAATGCACACCTTTCTGTGCAATTGACGATGTTTTACATTTTTTGTACAGATTATTTTTGTTCCTTGTATTGAAGGGATGAATATCAGAATTATTAAAAAATAAGTGCCTATTTGTGATTACAAATAACATCAATGAATAAATATATTGGCACGTCAAAGTGAAAATACCTAACTTTTTGAACAGAGTTCTTCAAGAAGTTCGTGAGGTAACCTGACATATTGCTCTAATAACACGTTTTTGACTTATAAAAATCTTATCTATGCCTGATAGAAAGGAACTAATAAACCAACTGACAAATAAAACTACACAATGTTTTGTTCTTAATACATAAAATACATATATAACAGGTGTAAGGTGGTTCTAAAATTAAAATAAACAAGTACAAATATTTGCATAAAATAAATTTTATTTACATAAAATATACTATACATTGTTACTGTACTGAAATTGTTTTAAAGTAACTTACACCTTATCATTCATTTTGAATAAGTACAAGTAATGTTCCTTTGTTAATATATGCCTTCAAAAATAAATTATTGTTCTTATTTTAGTTACGAAGTCAGTGCAAACAGATATTGCTCTGTGAAATTAAACTCAAGTTTATTTACATAACATCAATTTTAAACTAATATTAATTTAATGAGATTATATTAATATAAATAAAATCCCTTTAAAATTTGAAATTATTTGCAGGAAAGAAGTTTTTAGCAGGATGTGTTACAGAAAACAAAAAAATGTACAAAAGAACTCCTTTATGAACAATAATAAGAAAGATTAAATACTTGGTCTTCTTTCTATCTTCACCCCGACGATGGCAGCTTCTCTCACGTATGCGACTTCGAGTAGCGGCTTCTTCCAAAAATACGCTCGTTAAATGTCCATCCGCGAGTGTCCGGTCCTAGCCGAGTTAACAAAATAAAATTGCCCAGACTTGGTTAAATAATTTTTATTTGTATTTTAGATCGATTGTATACCTATTTTTATTTACTTATAACTTACAATCTGCCATAAAGAGTGACATTTAGTAATTGTTTTGATTTACAGACTGTAAGACAAAGTGAAAATTATCCCATCGAAAATGTTTCAAAATTAAAATGAAAAGTTTGACACTGTGGAATTATTGTTGTTATTAAAGTATATTTAATTTAATACTTCTACCTGCGATGAATGCCACTATCAAATGCATAGTATTATATTTGCTTTTACAAACGAGTAATTACTAAATATTAAAATTTACATCCACGAAAAATAAAACTAATTTACTTATACATCGTATCGTCGATCCAAAGAAGTTTATTATTTCTCAGATAGTTAGCTCTCTTCCAAAGATTGGTAACGCGTAATTTTTATAATTCAAGAAATATATAGTATTATAAATCAAGAATATAGGCAACCCGCATTCACATTTAGAGTTTTAGATGGAACGCGAAACCTATTTAATGTTTTTCACTTTTTTTGCAGCTTAAACCCCGTGGAACACGAGTGTCAAATTTGGTCAAATACGGACCAGTAGTTCGGATGCGTATACCTTGGACATACATACTGACACACTGACAAAGGTTTTAAGATATATAGATTAATTATATTTATTTTTACTAAGCACTCCGCCATAACTCGAGTCATTTCTAAACGGAAAGAAAATTCAACCAAGATCAGATAAATTAAATTTGGGATGCAAATTTATTACGCGGAGAGAAAGTGTTAAATCATTTTATTCTTAATAATTAAGAGGCTGAGGCCCTGCAATATTTAAGTATTGTACCATAAATCTGCCTCGCTGTCGTTTTAATTAATGCAACATCTTTGTTTCTCTTATGGCATCCTGAAAAATGAATGAACCACAAAATAAAACATAAAGTGCAAATTTTCTATACTGTTAAAATGGCTTTCGTTTTTGAAATTATGAACGTGTAAAATACAGAGATCTGGAGTTTATATCCTCATGGAACAGATATGAGAACGAGGTCTAATTATTTGTGGAAGAAGGAATAATCCCACATTTCGAATACTACAAACTTTGTTTAGAGGCGAAGACCTCGATAACCGACTCTTGAAATAAGCTGAATCTGTAATGATTTTTCAAATACGAACCGCTTTGGATTTCTGCGAGTGAGAACAGAGAAATTAAAAAAATGTTATCACATCGTCTCACTTCGAAAAACAAACACGTACTGCAACGCAGCTGCGTGTAGAACAGGTCAACGTGTTGTACAAACGTTCATCCTTTTTGTCTTTGGTCCGTGCATATAAAATGTCCTCGACTCCCCGCATTTTTCGTAATTTTCCCAACTAGGTAAACCCTGAGCTAAAGGATGAATACTTCCCACAAAAATTGGCATAGATCAATTTAAACATAGGCTTTAATTAAAGGTTCTGTTAATCAAGCTAAAATGTTTATTCTAAATTTTCCCTTTTTGCTGTTGTAGTAACCAGCCCTTAGACTGGACTGATGCAAACCTCCAGCCTAACCTATCCTCGCTAGCCTTTTTATTTCTAGATAACTACCACATAACCCATACCCTCTAATCTACTTAGCGTATTCCATTCTTATCCTCCCACTTCTGTTCTTGCCCCACACACTTCCCTCGAAGACCCTCATGTCTCAAAACGTGGCCTGCCAATCTATCCATTATCTTGGTTAAAGTTCTCCATATTGTTCTCATTTTATAAAAATTAAAATCAAAATTCGTTAAAATCTTTTTCACATTACATCATATCGATTTGTATCTAATTAAAGACCTAAATTGATAACATAGTTCCCTCATTCTCATTTTTGTTCTACCACAAACAATGGATCACTCAACAATTTCTTCTCTAAATACATTTCAACACCATTGTGAACAAGGTTCAAAAGCAGAAGAAAATCGCTTGTGTCGTTTTGATAAAAGGAAACTCCAAAGTCATAATAGGGAAAAGAACCGAAAGTTGTCAAATACCACTGAAAAATGGTTTCAAGTGATGAAATTATAACGAACGGGGAAAGACAACAGTGATTGGCTAATGCTGCGTGTCGCATGAGATTACTAACAACCTGACGAATGAACAGGAATGATTGAAAAATGTCACATAGAGACGTTGTAATGATGCTATAATCACAGAAGAGTTGGAAAATGATCTAAATAAAACTCATTTGATCGGCTCCGCTTCAGTATATATTGGAAGACAATTTAGTTTAGGGAACACATTACTTTTTAATCCTGACTGTGTGACTAGATTAATTAACGGCATCCATTTATCAGTAACTTACCTTATTTTGTCGAATGGGTAACCGCTTGTGAACTTGGGGTCACTCTGTAAACAGATTCGGAGGTTTATTGCGATGCTTCTCTTACATTAATCTTCGTTGCTATATAACAAACGGAATAACGCAATATATGGCGGCATGTAGCTGCAGATATTTCTTTCTTTTCATTTCTCGAAAAGATGCGACTAATGTTTTCATGAATATGTAAGTGAGGTTTGTTCTAAGAATATTCCTCGACCTTTGGGCCCTACTAATAACGGAAATAACGTCATGAAGCTATCAAGAAAGACTAAGGAAATAACTAACATTAATTCGGTGGGAATGTAGATAAAAATGCGAGACGAATTTTTTCATAGAAGACTTACGTCAATATAACACTAATTAGTTACAATATCCTACCCTACAACTCCTCAAAAAATAATACAAACTTATATTAACAGTAGTTAATTGGAAGCACACTTGGTGCGATTTAAGCTGGAATCAATAAATCTAAAATTATGATTGTAGTCTTCATTTCAGCAAATTATTAAGAAATGTTTAAATTATAGATGATCCAAATTTTCGAAACAATAGTTTTATGTAAATAATATGTATGATCAAATATTAATTTAAAAGTGATTTTTAAATAGTTGAAAAACTTCACAATAAAATGTTTGGAAATAAATAAATAGTTGAAGGGCATATACACCAGAAAAAATATTATAAACCTATTTTTTTGCGATATCATAAGCCAGAAAAGGAAAACTTTCTTCGCATTAAAATTTCTCCGCGGTAAACTTCCATCAAGTGATTGTTTTCCAATTTTCAAACAGAATTTTTTCAGAAGTGTTTCCTAATAAATTAATTCATTAAGTGGAAAACGGAAGAATGCTTAAACTGGAGACGTATATTATAATTCCTTTAATATCCGATATCTTCCGATTTTTCGGTATAAATGAATCACGTCGCCCATTACCAGAAAGGCACAAGTTAAAAATGACAAGACCTGTCTGGCTAGGCTCTTCGGTCCAGGTTCAGTTTAAGAATAGAACCAGCTGATGCTTCTTGGCTCTCATTTTTTTTGAGGAAACACTTGAATTCAAGACTATAAATTTCTGTAAGATTTAAACCTGATTGGTACGTCGGCCTTAATTTGTGATTATATAGAAAGAGAAAAACACTACAAAAGTCTTGGTGTTCCCAATTATAATGCCTCTTTTGGTTGCGTGTTTCCAGATATCCTATAGACACGTAACTATAGAGGGTTATTTAATGTTTGGTTACTAACCTCATTAAGAAATACAAAAATTTCTTCGCTGTTATTATTGATCGTGCGTGGGTGGGTGGGGTGGGAGGGAGAGGAGGAGGAGGAGGGGTTGAATTATAAGTGATCACAAAGAGTGCCCTAAAGTAAGACTTCCGTAATAGACGCCATGAGGACTGATGGAGCACAACAAGGGAAGAAAGGAGAAGGGAGAGTTTATCCAGGCTTGTTAGGACGACATGACGTGCAGACACACGCCATGGCAATGACTCATCAGTAATTTTTTTTAACTTTCACGCAAATTGGTGTTGTAATTATTTCTAGCAATAAAAACTAATTTTTCACGAGACACATTACCTAAATTTAGCATCTATGTAAATAATGCGGACACGAAAAAGAAATTACTATTCTACATATTTTATATTGAGACAGATGGCAGCTCCAACTGTCGGAAACTGTTAGCTTTCGAACTTAAAAAAACTTAATACTCTCTCATATATTTAATTAAAAGCATTAATTTTTCCATTCTGACAAACGGATATCAATTATCTGGGTATATAGCGCAACTTTTTCTCGTTTGTATATACGACGGAGAAGTATGCACAATTTATTGTTTGTTGTTATTGCAGTGGATGCCATATTTTTGAATTGTGTATTGTTTGTTTTTATTATAGATGATTATGTCCCACAAAGGCACGAAAGCTACTTTATATATTTGTTATATAGGTTAAATAGAGAAATGTAACTGGATAATTGCGACCTTAATTGCGTCCATCATCATAATATTTTTTTGTCATATTGACTAGTTTTTGCATGTGGTAACAATTGTTGTGGCAGTCTGTTAAAAATGGAGATACCAGAATAATGAACACCTTTCTGTGCAATTGACAATGTTTATAATAAGTGCTACTTGTAGCCACAAATAACATTAATGAGTAAATGTATTGGCTCGACAGAGTGAACATATTTGAAGCGAGTTCTTTCTACACGAGATTGGTGAGGCGACCTGACATTATCCGACAACACGTTTTTAGTTATGAAAACTTTGTCTATACCTGATGAGGTACCCCAGAATTTAATTCGGTGTGACAAAATATAATGAACATATGAAAAGTAAACTAGTTTTCTTGTTTTTAAATCACTGAAGGTGGGCATAATTTTTATAGCATATGTGGCTGAGCTGAGTTTCTTAAATCTGTAATAGTAAAATACAAGCCAACACAGAATTTGGTGGTACAAAGGCAGCCAGCTTGAGAGAAATAGAAGAATGCTGCAAAGAGGGTAGTAAAACCTAGACAATTTGGAGTCGGCCCGGAATTTCAACAAACGTAGACTACGTGACGCCTGACTGTGGCGGGACCTGGTATTTTCACAAAACATCTGTGGCAAGTGAGTGAATAGCTCCTCCTATATTCGTAAGATAAATACATTTAAGAGGATTTCCCCTCCCCCCTCACCGAAGGAAATTAAATAATGGAGTGAAGAAAAGGTAAATAAAAAGGGACGCAAATTGAATTTAACTTATTCGAATTGGGAATTAGAGGTTGGTAATGGGAAACATACTCATGATTATAATAATGAAATATATGGAGAGAGACTTGGAGTGTGTTGATAGAGTGTGTCTGTGATAACTAAGAGTGGTCGTGAATTAGATAATACAGGGCGGAATTTTCTTGATCTTGGCAGCAGATAAGAAGATTAAATGAGGAAGGTGTTCATTTTCCAAAACAGAAGTTTAAAGGAATCGTTTGGGACCGGAAAGAGATCTGAGTACCAGTTTCAGACAAAGCCGAAGACGGTAATTACTCTGTAATCTTTCTTCCGATTTTCTTGGACTGCCACTTCTGAGTAGGATTTTTGTTTTTAAATCTGCTTTTATGAGCAGAATAGATCTCATTTTTCGAAATGATAGTAATTTCATTTTTGAAAGTGTTGCACAAAGAGTATATTGTTAATCCTAAAATCAACCGTCTTAATAAAAATAAATTGGTTAATAGATTATATCATATCAATTAATAAATGTAAAGTTAATTCATTCGCATCTCTATATAAAATATTATTATTTAAACCATTATAACTCCTCATTTTTAAGTCCAATTCAATCTATTATTTAATAGGAGACTTAGGAATATTAATAGATGAAGTTACATTTACATTATTGTCATTGTCTCTTATAGTTATAGGCTGAAGTTGTGGTGTGTGTGAAATTGCATGAAATATGTTTTGTCATAGGTAATTCTTACTCCATTTATAGTAAACCATGTTAACAGGATACTCAAATTAGTTACTTGCATCTTTTAGTGTCTTTTTTGCTAATATACTACTATTAACTGCAAAAAGTATAGCTTTGGCTGACAAATCGACAGTTTTTGTAACATCATTTATATAAATAATGAACAGTAAAGGCACTGTCGCTGAGCTGCGGAGCTCGTTTTAATAATTCACCAATATGATTAATGTATTCCACCTAAACTAGAATCGTTTTATACTGCACGTTGAATTCTATTTTTTAATTTGATTTAAACCAAAAAATGAAGTTCCTTTAATTTTATAGTATTTATTTTTTCTAACAGTATGTTATGGACTACTCATTCAAATGCTTTACTTAAATCACAAAATATACTTAATGGATGGGTCTTTTCTTTAATTCTTCTAAGATTTCATCTAAACAATACAGATCACTTTCTCGATTGAAATTCCTTTTCTAAATCCAAATTGTAAGTCGGTGAGTTGAGATGAATTATATGGTCGCGAAGACCGAGATTAAGACTGCTGGAGAATCGATACGCTGAACACGTGCCACTCCAAATTCGGAGTGTGTCATGCAAGATGACAGTCCACAGTAGACCCGGTAGGCCCACGCCCTCAATGGGCTGTAGAGTCAAAGAAGAAGAGCAGATGAATTATAAGTCTATTATAAACACACTTTCAAAATGATTTGATCATATTGGAAACAGTGATATACGATGATAATTTGTAATATCTTCCTTATTCCCTTGTTTGAATAGTGGTGTGACAATAATATATTTTAACTTAAAATAGTGAGGGATTGCATATGTAACTAAGTACTGAACTAACACTTTCTGCGATTTGTTTTAGTGTGATGATAGAATTACTGTTACGGCCTGATAAACTATTAATTTATTTAAATAATTTATAATTTTTTAATTTTTATTTGTTGATATTAAAGAAATGTTCAAATTATTTTCATAGACTCGATAGTTTACTTTCAAAATTGTATGGCAGTTTCTATGAATTTATCTGTATTCATTCCAACTTTCTCAGCTATGGTTACAAAGTGTTCATTAAATTTATTGGCACATTCAACTGTTGTCTAACTGTGGCTGTGTTGATCTGAATTTCCTTTGTTTACTTTACAATTACTTTCCAAATAGTTTTGATCTTATTAGCACTATTGTCGATTGTTTTCCTAAAATGCAAGCATTCAGCAGCTTTTATTACTTTGTTCAATAATTTACAGTATTTCTTATAATAGTTACTCAGTTCGTGATTAGGACTATCTGTTAAGTTCCCTTTTGTGTTAACATAAAACTTTAATACCATTAATTAACCACCCAGATACTTTATTAGTATTATTAGACTGTGTAATACGTGCTTTTGGAAAATATAAATCAAAATATAATGTTCAAGTTCTCAAAACTGAATTCAATTTCCCATTAACACTGTCATACCTTACAGAGAAGAATGTGAAATCGGCCGTTATTGTTTGAAATACTCATTTCTGATTTTTTTTTTAAATACAAAATGTAAATGGAGTGTCTATTATTCTTTGTTATTGGCCCAATTGAGGCAAGAAGTAACGTTAGTATTACAAGAAGTTTTAGATAAAATCAATAGGTGGGCTCAGGAAAATAAAATGAAAATTAGTGAAAAGAAAAACATCGAAGGTTTTCCCGGTGTATATTCTGAATAAACAATTCTTTGGTTTCCACCCGGGTTAAATGGAGTTTAAGCCACGACGTTTCGATGGCGTACTCTGCCATCGTTCTCAAGTGATGGCATGGACTATAAAGTCGACGCACAAACCACAGGACGGCACTTTCACTAGAGAACGATGACAGAGGACGCCATCGAAACGTCGTGGCTTAAACTCCATTTAACCCGGGTGGAAACCAAAGAATTGTTTATTAAAAAAAAAGCAGCTCGTTTACAAAACGCACGTTGATAAATGAGACAGAATATAGAATAGATGGGGAACTAATTCCGAGAGAAGCGAGCTGCAAATATGTAGGGATATATTTCAACAATAGACTTGGTTGGGAGGAACAAGTGAATTTCACGGCTCGAAAAGTGTGGAATTCTTTACATTTCATAATGGGGAACTTGAAAAAGGGAAGTTCAAAATCAAAGGAGTTGGCACATTAATCCTTAGTTAGACCCATTTTGGGATCCCTATAGAAGAAAATCAAATAGAATTTTTAGAGAAAGTTCAGAGAAATGCTGCTATTGGTGCGAGTAGGGCCGGGTCACAAAGAAGCTATTCAAAGCTTATGCGGGGCAAAAACCATGGATTGGAATTAGCTCCATAGAACAAAAGCCCAGTTATTAGGTAGACGGGATCATCAATTCAAAGTAAAATGTAAAAAAAAACTCATGTTGGCAAATTTTCATTCTTAGGAGCATCAACGACTGGAAAAATTTACCTGTGGGGGTGTTTCGGGGAAATCCTCTTCAGGAACGTAAATTTAGGACTAATGTCAGAAAATGTGTGAAGTGGGTATTTTGAATAATATAAATGTGTAGTCGAATTTAAATGTTAAAAAGCCAAAGTGCAGTAAAGTGATATGTTAATATAATTCTTGTAGTTTTTTCTCTTTTCTTTCTTCCTAGGGTATAGATATTTTAAAGGACAATGCTTATTTTTAGATTAGAATATTATATATAAGTACTTTAATTATGTATCACCGGGTTTACGCCCAATTGAAGACCAACAATAAATACAACAAATATAATTGCTTAACTGACGTATATTTTCTGGCCAAGAAGAAAAAGCACTACCATCATGATACTACCCACGTTTCGAAGGCGGAAATTGTGGAACTGAAAATATAGTCGCAACTATCTATTTTTGCCAGATTTCGCTTCCTGTGTCATTTTTCTATTTGCCAACTTGAAGAAATCGATATCCGGGAAACGAGAAGGCCATAGTGATACAAACGCATTTTTTGAGACCCTTCCTTTTTAAACGGTTGGAAGTGTAACGAGCTGATTAATTATGCTGTGTAAAACAAACGAATAACCAAAAATAATGTGTTTCCTTTTACTTTTGAAATGCTTCTTGAACTTCCGTCGTGGAGATTTGGTGGATGTACACCCCTAGCAGGGTCAGTCACAACGGTCGCTGTGCTGTGTTGTCTTAGGCGCATTTTGAAACACTCTATCAGTGACTCGTTCGTTGCTCAAACATTGGAAGCCACTTGCCAGCAGTTGCAGTCCTGCGCAGGCTCCTGCATTGCTCGGAACTCGCTCAGCAAATCGATGCGTTCGTTGCTCGCCGTTGTGCAACGCCTGGAAGTGCAACAGATGACATGGCGGCCCTCAAATTCCAAATACTCCCCAGTGGTGCGAAAGGGAAATAGAAATATCCCATACCACCCACATATTAGCTCCATTGAATAATTCGTTTCTGAAGATAGTAATTTTAATATCCTTAACTGAAATTCACCACTGTAGTAGAAAAATATAAAAAAGGAAGGTTCCTTGATGTGATATTAAAAAAAACCTTCAAAAGTTTTTCAACAACAAACCAAAGGCAATTTACCTGAATTTTACATTTCGTATAATAAAATTACTGTCTATTAAAATTAATACTACAAAGTTAGATCTTTTACACATATAATACCGAATAGAACTTTTTATTATGTACATTTCGCACCATACGGTAGTGCAACTTGTTCAGCCAGGCTATCCGCATCTGGTCTGTCAGTAAACCAATTCAACAAAACTCTATAACATCATCTATAATGAGGTAAAATTGTGAAGGCCCAAGGTAATTTTTGTAATTTGGAGTCTGGGCAAAAGGGCGTATCTTGCCACTTCTGGCTCGGTAAACAGGGATGTCCGAAATCACGAAGTGGGAGAGGTTTGACGTCATTTATGGCTGGGTGAATTTTTTTTTGCCAAGTGGGCAGTGAAAATGACAGCAGTAGCAGAGCGGACACAAAACTACAAAGAATGTAGAGAACGTAGGTTTTCCCGACGTAGATGATGGACGACGAGTTTTCTGGATTCCAATGGGCTGATGAAGTTCGTTGTCCACGACGTTTCAATAGATGACACTGCCATCTTCTTCAGGTGAAGTGCCGTCAACTCAGGTCGGGATACGATGTCCAATCAGGGGTATTCTTGTCTTGTCCAATTAGGAGTTTACTTGTCTGGAACACAGAATGTGTTTAGGATTTCAAGAGTCATGATATTCTGTCCACGAAGAACGGGCAAAATAAAAGAATAAGTAAATAAGTGTTTCAGAAAGAGGGCAAAATGTTGTTGGGAGACATAGTAGCCTAGCGGGCAGCGAATCAGAGAAACAAATTTAAAGGGAAATACTACGAGAGTCGTCTATAGAAGGCAATACGATGAAAGGGAAGAAATTGAATTACAGTCTGGACTACAGATAGGTCAATCAAAAATGAACATTTGATTACAGAAATTTGGTCGCATATTTACCACTCATACATTTGCCTATCTCCCTCGAAATAGGACCTTGGGAGAAAAATTTCGTGGAATTAAAAAATTCAATTCAATTATATTCTTGTTTTTTTGATAAATATACTACTAAAATACTAAAGCACTCTAACCTAATCATATACATACACATCTCAGACGTAAGAAAGATATATCCAGCAGAATGTAAGAAATAAGGTACGCACGAAAGAACAATCCCTTTCAACAGCCGCGATAGTTTTACTATTTTGATACTGAAAATTAATTACAAATAAAACGTAAGAAATGTATAATTCGTGACGCGGAATTTAGCTAGAGGACATTAACAGATGTGAATGGTTTTAAATATGGCGTCGGCGTGGAAGACGACCCAGGACAGTATTCCCTAAGTAGTCTACAACGACCCCTAGGGGTCGACTCCGAAGTGCAAGGGTCCATGTCAGGGAAAACATGAGATGTAAATGAGGGCCCACGAGAATGGATCCCGTTTAAGCAGGTCGTGGCCATAAACGGCATAATTATCATAACACAGATATTGCCTATATATTTGCATAAAACTTTCTTCAATTTGTAATTAAATGCAGTAAACGGAATTCAAAATAGCGTGCTGAATACTTGGTTAACTGCACAGCTATGTAAAGAAAATGAAGAGAACTTTCATTGATTGCTCCTTCACACTGGATTCTCCTGTCAAAAGGCAAGATTTTTCTCACCTTTTGAATCAGTTTCAGAGCTTTTGGGTTACAAAGATCCAATTTTAATAGAAAATTTAATGAAGTGGAAACCAGAAAATGATTATTTAATGTACATAAAAAGCTGTCGGGTTTCAAACTGGGTGTAACATTGATTTAGACGCGGCGTTTCGACGATAATAGGCTGTCATCATCTTCAGGCGAAGTGCCGGGACGTCCTCAATAACTGGTATATATATGCAATACCCTGGGTCCACAGACAGTCCAGTTCGTGGTTGTTTGGCGAATCAGGTGTCACGCCTAAACCAATGTTATACCTGGTTTGAAACCCAAGAGCTTTTTCTGCGGCAAATAACCGGGAATGTCTACGATTCTTGATTATATAATATATTTGGACAGTGAATTTAATAACTTTAACTTGCAGTTATAAGGTGACAGTCCAAATTTGATTAAAATAAAATCCATCATGTCAGATTTTCTCGTCAGAAATAAAAACTACTGAAGAAAAATATTCGGCGACTTTTCCAATTTATCAGAGACAAACTACCAGGATAATGAGCTCCAATCTTATACATACGCTGAAAGTAAGTATGAAGATGTTTTGGCTATGAAAGTACCGCTAAATACGGTGACAATGAAGAAACAGATGTTATATTACAAAAATCAGTGGTCGGGCGGAATAAACAGTAAAGAAGAATTGATTGTACAGTTTTAAAGGAGACAACAGCAATTTTGGCTTCAGACAAACATTCCTATTACTTATCATGTATTATGGACTATTACCAGAAAGTTTTGAGTTTTTCATGTTCATATCTCGAGGATAAGGAAAAATGAAACATATTAGAAACCGTAAATTTTAAGGTTAAGCCTAACTAAATTGAAGCCAAATTTTGAAAATTTGCTACTAATGTATCCGATTTATTCCTCTCAATAAAAGCATGAACTTTTTACGTTTTTATTTTACATTAATATTTTGCCAGATTTGAATTTTGTGTAGTAAAACTACACGTTAAATTGTATGAATTAAACGTTTTTACTCCATAGTTAAACCTATAAAAGCCAGAAGCATTGTGTCAGCTATCAAAAACACTTTTGAAATTGATGACTTTTGTAACAATTCAAGATTAGAAAGGCGGGTCCTACCCAAATCAGAAAAATTTGACACGTGGCCTACGAGAATATAAGAAGGGCTTATCAACCAGGAGCCCACCAAGCAGACGACATGAGTACGGGAGAATTTTGAAAGGAAAGTTCGTTCACCATTGGTGGAAGTTACCGATAAACCAGAGACCAGCTCTGCCAAGATTATTACCCTCCATGCTAACCTATTTTGTTGAAGCCTTTCCATTTATACATTGCTACCACATCGCACATCCTCCCTAATAGCATAATCCATCCTTGGTCTCCATCTTCTTTTCTTACCCTATACACTTCCCTCTAGTGCTAATTTTACTAGGTCCTCCTGGCCTATTAATCTCTTGGTCAAATTCTTCCATATTGTTCTACCTCCTCTTATTCTACTTAAACCTTCCTGATTAGTTACTCCATCCATCCATCTGATTTTCAGTATTCTTCTATAGCACCACATCTCCTTTCTGCAACTCCTACTGTCCACGTTTCGCACATATAAAACGCGCCATACTCATACGAACGTTTTTTTAGTAATGATTTCCTAATATTTCTTGTCCGTGCTATCCTACTCTTTATGTCTACTATACTTCTACCATCAAGTAGCAGAATACCTCAACTTCCTTCAAAATATTCATCCCAATCTAACACTCTCGTTATTACACTATTTCACATACTACACGCCATTAATTACGGTTTCCAAGTCTTACTCCTTTCTTTATTTCTGCTTTATTTTTTGCCTTCTGTGGAGGTTATGGGTAACTCTTCTTTCTCTATATTTTACTTCTGTCCTCATCAAAATCCTTGGTAGTGTGTTTCAGTTTACATTATCAAATGCTTTTTCTAAACCTACAAATTCCATGGACATAACAGGAAAAATAATATAAAATCCTACAAAACAGTTTTCTCTTGCAATTTTGGGGTTGCTGATTCAAAATGGTGGATCAAATATGGCGGTTCAAAAATGATAAATTTAACGATGAGTAAAACTTTGTATATAAGAGATTATAAGGTCGCTGATAATGAACAGGAAGCCAGAATTGTCGTATTGAAACGTTTTATTTGATATTTTTCAATCTAAACCGAAGTCATTTTGAATTATGTAAATCCGTCATACGATTCAAAATTGCAAAAGAACACAGTTTTGTAGGATTTAATATAATTTTTCCTGTTGGCCCACTGTGCGCTGCCATGACGCACCTTCACCTTGGGTCCGTCTTTCATCAAACAGGAGGAAACAGCTGACTTATTTATTCCGCAGTATTTTCGCAATGGAAAACAGAAATTGCCACGAACGATTTCAGTACCGTTGACTAAAATCAACACAGACAGCGGAATAGCCGTTAAGATCTTTCGAAAAATATTTAAATACCATTTCAAAACACGAATAAAGAATTATCTTTGACAATTGAAAGATGAATTTAACGAAGATTGATTAAAATGTTGCAAATATATATAAGATAATAACAGAAGAGATCAATTCAATTAAGGTTGGATATGGTGTACTCGACAGAAATTTAGTCAAATTAATTATCGTTAGAACTATCTTTAGAAGCTAGTACAGTATTCTTGACAAATCGGACGGAAACATTGTTTGGGGTAGAAGAAAAAGAGATTGCTTGAATACTTACTTCGTGAAAAATAGTCATATATGTATTGGTAAATGTTAGATTTAATATGGCAGTTGGAAAGACAGTAAGGGGGAAGAGAAGTTGACGGACAGGACTGCAATTGACGAAGACAATAGCATTTGAAAAGGGGAGAGGAGAGTTAACTCGATGTAAAAAGGACAACGGAGAGAATAATTTACAAAAATCTAACAGAAATACGCAAAACACAGAGACAGAGAGACAGTTGTTGCAGTCATCTTTGCACTGGCGCTGCTCCTTTTTCTGCTTTGCAACAAGCCGTTTCTTGTCGGCAATTTTTTTAACTCCAACGATAACCTTTGCAGACTGCAATAATTCGTATCGTATAGATTCCAAAAATTTGCTACATTTTTAATGTTCTCATTAGAAATGTTACGGGAAAGAATTGAAAGCCAGATGACAAGTATAAATGTAGACTAAATGAAGAAAAACAAGAGCGAGGACTGAAATCAGGTCTTAGAAGCAGCGTCACCTCCCGAGGTACAATAGTCAGGATTGTTAGGATATCTCCCACGTCCGCATGAAGCCTCGGCCCGAGCTGATAAAAGGGGGCGGATACGGGCAGAACTTCAATCCTTAACACAAACCTCCACGTCTCTTGAAAATATTCTAGTTCTTAATTTTATTTTACGTCACTAGCGACTGCCTACGATTCTGAGATCTAATATTCTGTAGTGGTTTCGTGATGCGGAAACTCACACGCACACAGCAATCATGCCTTAGACAGGATTCGAACCCGGCACATCCTTGACGTGAGGCAGCGACTCTGACCATTACACCGCAGGAGAACTGCTTGAATATTACGGTCGACAAATGTTTTTGTTTGCGTGTGTAGTTTGAGGTCTCTGAACTAGTCTCCTGTAAAAGGGACGGCAAACTACATTCTTTCCTATTGCACAAATGTTTCGAAAACAGACTGTTTGGTTACATCAGACAGAAGTTTTCCTTCTTACGAAAATAATATTATTTGCATAAAAATTATGTGCAATCGGAATACAGCTGCATGCAGTCATTTGAAAAGAAAAATTTAGGGTATTCATCAACAAACAATTCTAAGCAGTTAGATGTAATATTACAGAGACTGGGATTATGACTGCTGGAGAATCGATACGCTGACCACGTATATGTGTCACGTAAGATGACAGTCCGCAGGCGACTCTCTGAACGGGCTTCAGAGGCAAGGAAGCAGAAGAGAAGTAACAGAAATAGTAAAATGTAATGAAAGAATGGTCAATGTCAGACAATTTATTATTGACTGTTTGTAAAAGTACCACATATTTCGATCCTCATGTGGACTCTCAAGGGAAAGATAACTTAGAATAAAGTTTCAAAGATATGTATATGACAGATATTATTGTAGAAAAATTTTTTTATAATATGACAATGGTAACCTTAAGCAGTATTTATAACCCAATGTTTATTAATAATAAGTTTTATAATAAATAAAAACGGCCAAAAAAGTCAGCATTAAATATATAAGATAAAGATATAAATATTATTGAATTACATGTGAAGAATTTAGTCGGCTGGACATTCTCCAGTTACGGCCGAAATTATGTGTAACATTGAGTGCTTTCGGTAGTTAAATTTTAACAATGGAGAAGAATATTATAACGTTTTCGACTGAGGGAGTCAAGGAGTAAATAGGATGTATTGCTGAATTTGTAAGTTTTTAAGCATGTTTTTTATATATAAATTCAAAATTGTAACATAGAACTCAGAATTAATTTATTGTAATATTATGTTTGTAGTAAGCTTGAAGAAGTCTCAAAATGGAGATGAAACGTCGCCTTTGTTAATGAATAATTATATATATAATGCTAACTTTTTTGCCGTTTTTATTTATGGTAAATATTTAAGTCAGAAAACTATGATGTAATAAGTTTTATTTCAGTATCTCATTATCATATTATAAATTATTTTTTCTCCAAAAATATCTTAGTCATGTACATGTCTTTGTAACTTTATATCAAGTTATCTTTGTCTGAAGACGATCTTGATGGGGACCTAAACTAAATTGATGACATACAATCAAATAATAAAATATTCATTTCATTAGTTTTAGCTTTTTCAAATTTATTTTTACAGACGTAAAATATATATTTAGAGTATTTTATTGTTAATTAAATGCACTTATTACATTTAAAGCATTGAAGATATGGAAGTAATGAAAACACGAGTATGGTTTTACCTTTATAGTTTTCTTTCAGTAATGGGCTACTTGTGGTTTATCCATGTGATGAACTCACCCCCTTCGAGAGCATAGGAAAGGATATATGTGGGGTATGCGAAATGAAGTCAAGGGTTAACTGGCTGTAGTTTAAGGATCCTACCCAGCATATTATCTAAATCTGAGGCGGGTAAAACCCTGCACAAATTTGCATCAGGTTGATCAGGGTCTGGGTACTTGTCTCCCGTCCTTCCTAAGACGCAACATTGCAATTTATGGTACAATTCATTTTTTAAAGATTTTTATTAAATTCTCTCGTGCATTTTTCCCTTTTACAAACTGGTTGGAAAAAACTTTAAAAGAAAATAATTTCAACCAGGTTGCATTTTTCTCTTTTACAAACTGGTTGAAAAAAACTTTAAAAGAAAATGATTTTAACCACTTTGTAAAAGGGAAAAATGCACAGGAAAATTTAATAAAATTCTTATAAAAAACTGAATTGTACAATAATTGTAAATTCTTATTATATATTTATATTATATTATGTGTTTTTAAGTTTTGCATTGAAAACATATGTCATGTTAAAATGTATAAAATTGTTAAGTTAAAGATCAAAATGTAATGCTTATTGTAATTTCGTATAAATCGCTAATGACTACTTTGTTGATGCGACTATATACAAATAAATTTTTTAAAAAAACATTGCCTTCTTCATACCTTGACGAGGTTCGTTTATAGCTCTCAGCTCCATCTGATTGGTGCAGCGAGCGAACCATTCAAATGTATCACGATTTCAATATAAGCATTTCTAACTTAGATTTAAAGTAAAATGGCAATGATATGGATGGAGTTACAATATTAATAATCGTCTCCCTGAAGACCTGGAAAGTTAAAGCCAATAGGGGCAAAATTAAATGTCCGAAATTGTGTCTCTGATGAAAGTGGAAGCTTAGAAAATTTTTATAGCTATAAATGGGCCAGGAAGAAAAGTCTAAATGAGGAAATGATAATCTAAATTTTACTGTGCGAATTAATAATTGGTGGGTACTCTGCCCGTATGACTAACCACTCTGTATCCAACAGCGTCTTCGATACTGTCCGACATACATTTTTTTTATTTCTTTCCTTGGTTTATTGTTCCTCACATTAAGATAGAAAATCCTATTTCAGCAAATTCTGTTTTCCTGTTCTCTTCTTCTAAGTACTCTGTTAATAATGTTCCAACCCCGGCACTGTCACGATTGTTTCTGATTACACAAAATTCCGACAATGGGTGCTCGATGACCGCGAAGGTATCTATGGCGTAACTGAAAGGATTCGTACCTAAATGGCGGCCGCGTGCGCAAGGGATCCGCCCTTCTCACAATTGCGCAGCCTCTGTGGATGCTGCGCGTCGCGCCCCTCTTTGCAAATTATTGGCTAGGGGTTGTCGGCCACCATTTTGTCCATGGATGCAGATTTCAAGTACCGTGTCGCCGTTTTCTCTGGCGTTGTAGGGAAAGCGTCCCTCCTTGTTACTATATGAGACCACTTAATCGACATTGAATACTATTTAACATACTCTATCTTTACATACGAAAATATTACCTTTACAGAACAATGAGGAAAACGTAAACGCTAAGCATATTTTGGAATTAAACAACAAAATAACGCATTCTAGAACGTAGAAGAGGTATTCATATTTCAGAATCACAGACTTAACAGCCTATTTATAAAGAAATAAATTTTAATAAAATAAATTCAGATGCAAAATTATTATAATTTCAAAAAATAGAAAGAAAACTATACATTACATACGTGACATTTATGATACAATTTCTGTAAATAAAAATGTACATAGCATTTTTTTAAAAATTTATTTCATGGTATGTACGAAAAAATTTAAAAATTTGATCATTAAAATTCCTTATGAATTATTTACGTTAATATACAATTGCAAGTTGTAATAAGAGGATTACTTTCTCAACACGTAAAATAACAACAGTGTTTGTCTATACATTCAGTATTGAATTTCAAGTCACTCAGTAAAAAGAGTAACAAGTTAACAAATATATTTAAATTAATTTTCCGTATACATAAAAACCGATATATTGAAAAATAAATTCATAAATATTATGAATAAATGGTTCAGGTAAGTTATATAATTTGGAAATAATTCTAAAGAATATTTTGTTACAATGCCTCTTTACGCTTAACATGTTCATTAAAAAAATGGAGTTCAAGGTAAAGTATGTAAAGTAATCTTTTCTTGGAATGCACCTTATGTAAGATGGTCCAGATTATTTAAATTATATTTTAATCTACTTACCAGTGCGTAACTATAAAAGTTGAGTACTTTTTCACATATTTAAATATAAAGGGGAAGTTACGCCGGAACGAGACACTTGTTATTTAATATTTTTATAAAATTTCTTTACAAAGGTATAAAATAATAGTTTTTCTATTATTTAGTTAATTTAATATGAATATTACTTAAAGCGACTAATTAGATTTTTGGTGAATTATTGAAAACAATTTTTCAAATTTCCCGTTATGCCCCCCTGGGTGGGGGGGGGGACAGAACGGTACAATTTTTGCAATAAAATAAAATCCTAAAATCTTTTGTTTTTTCTGTCTTATATTTATTTTGCGTACTGTTGATCACCTTCAATTTTTCCTTTCGCAAAGAGATTTTATTGATACTGCGCAGTGTTTGGTAGCATTTTTTCTTTTCCCCGATCTATTTATCTTTTTAATAAGGTGAGTCTCTCAGTTTTTCCTTTTTTGTCTTGAGGAACACGTTACATTTTGCCTTATACAGTAGTGTCCCGTTCCGCACCGCACGTTAGTTTTAGTTTAAGGTTTCTCACCGTACCTTAATTCAAGCAGATTTAAAGCTAATACGTAACTTATATGCACCTAAATACATTTAATTTACGAAGATATACCATTAAAGAGTTAAAAGCGAAGAGTTTTGTGAATTACCTTCTGCCGAAATGTTGCACAAATTATAAATTTACTGATGTAAGACGCCAAACCAAGAGTTCATTCACAAGGTGGGATTAAAACTTGGTGAAGTCGTTTGCCAGGACTTCTTCCTTGATCAGTTACTAAACTCCAGCACTATCCAGTCACAAAAATCGGGTATTCCGTTATACCCTGCTATCCTGTTCCTCCCCGAGTTCCCCTATCTGGATGATCCACAGTTTTGAAACATATTTGATTCCCATTTTCTGCTTTTGAAAGATTATTTACACCTGACGAGGCCCCAAATGTCGTAACAAAACATTGTGTGTTTTATTTTTTTGTAACATCTTAACTGTTAACGTAACTAATTAAATGTTAAATGAAATTTATTTTTAGTGAACAGACTTTCCCTGTGTAAGTTGCTGCATAAATTGTTCTCGGGCTTCCACGACAAGGCACGTGGTCGTCGAAATTTTGCATCTTAATCGCAACAGAACCCGAGTGGAAACCCGAGAACAATTTCTGCAGAAATTTCTATTAACGAACACATCTTTCAGACTGAATTGGCCATGAATCATATTAATTTATAAATTGTTAGATAACTTTTAATGTAAATTTAAAGATCTGTCAAGAAACAAATACAGAGTATTTATACTGTACTTAAATTAGATTGCGCTGGTTATTTGTATAAATTCTAAGATTTTTTAAACTTTTTATTCACAATTTTAATATAAACCTTTATATAGCAGATAGAAACGTATTTTATTGCTTGGAAAAAATAAATACTTTTGTGGAGAAACATTAAAATCCACAACATTTTACTGACGAAAATTAGTGTCGGTCATGACACCAAAGAAAATGCCAAATACTGGTATATAATTTGTCACCAGAAATGATCAGCATTCTCATTGTTTTTTTCCCGCGATTCCCCATCGTTTTATTTACTAGCTTCAGGAGATACTGAAACCTAGCTATTGCACAGAGGTGTTAAAGGGGACATTTTTTTCAACAATATAATGCTTTGGGAATAATAACGTTATTTTAATTGGAATATATTTCATTGGAGGGTCAGACAGATCTTATAATCCTTAACCGTGACCGTCGAGGGGTCACGATGGTACATTTACGAGAATCTCCGTTGACATACATATTTAACGAAGAAATAAATACAATAAACCACATGAAATTTGTCTTACATTTTTAAATTATCATACAGATATTAATTGCAAATAACTCGGAATGAATTAATTTTACAAAGAAATTACAAAATCTTCTTAGACAACACACAACTTTTCGTTCTTAGACTAGAATCTCTTTATTTATTTACTGAGAGACCTTTGAAATCCAACCCAATATTAATGGTCTTCTATAATACTATCCAAGCAACATAATATATAAATATTAGGCGCGGAATATTTTTTTGTATTTTGTAATTTATTTATTAAATATTTCATTATGACAAATTTGAGCGTTTATTTTTATGTGATGATTTAGAAAAATGACACATAATTGTCAATTCAGATATTGTTGTTCGACCTATATATATATATATATATATATGTCCTAACGTAAGGACGAAACATTTGTTTGTTGTTGAATAGTTTTAAAATTTTTTATTGAATATTCCTTTTTGACTCTTTGGTCATTAATATCTATATGATAAAGCACACCTGAATCGCTAGCCATATTTCTGACTCTTGTTGCATGCGAATTCATGTCCTTCTTCGGTTTCTGTTTGCTTCTAAGTGCATAATACTCAGTTTTGGAATTTATCAATCTATCTGTAACCAATTTTAAGTCCATTTTCTTGCAATAGTGCCCAAAAAGTGTTGAGTACGTAAACCAAATATTCTTATCGCCACACTGTTGACCTCCTGTTTTGATTTCGTTTCATAAGACTGTTGTGGTACACGGTTGCGTATCACATCGTAATCTAATCTATTTTTAATGTAAACAATGTTTCTAGTCATATATAATATGTATGTAAGAGTTAAGATCCAAGCTAGACGGAGTCGGGAACACGAATTCACGCGACTGGTTAGTATTAATGACGAATTACGAGTCACCTTCCTGACCAGAAAGGAAACGTGAATGTTTAGCGCGTTACTTAATTGGACGTCCAGAACTTTCGGCGACGGAAGACGACAGAAATAAACAACTTAACATCTATCATGTCCGTCCCGAATTCAATCAGCCAGGCTTAAAAAGCCCAGCTGCAGTCAGACGTGTTAATGTCAAGACAGAGGTCATTTCTGACGTGCAGTGTTGTAAATTCGAATAAATTTTACAAAAATATTTTTCCACATTTTTCACGTTATTACTTTATTTAATTTCTCATTTATGTAATTTTCGTATCTTCTTCTATATGTAGCTTATTGTATCTTTAAATCAACCAATGAATGTGGCTGTGATGTTGCGAGTCCAGATGTTGAAGGCCCTGGCAGAACCAGGGGATCAGGAAATGCCCTATTCAAGCTTCATTAGACAGCTAGTGGTGTCTTTAATAGATACATATACAGGGTGTATCAAAAAGAACATATGTATCTCGAATGCATATATTTATTAAACTTTAAGACATGCGAATATGCAACTTTACACACATATGTTACGAACCTCTCAAGTTTAGATTACAGGGGTTCAATATGTCTTCCATCAGCGACACGAACAATATCACATCGGTACTCAAATTCCTCCCGTACTCGGGCAAGCATGTCCTTCGTCGCTGATGTTATGGCTGTACGGATCCGGTTCTTCAACTCTTCCAGGTTGTGTGGGAGTGGTGGTGCATACGAATAGACGTTGTCTTTAACGAAACCCCACAGGAAGAAGTCACAGGGTGTCAAGTCCGATGACCGTGGAGCCCAGCTGAGACATGCAGCTCCTTGACGGCCAATCCAACGGTTCGGTAGAGTTTCATTCAGATATTCACGCACTTGGCAACTCCAGCGAGTTGAAAAATGAAGTTGTCTTCACTGTAATCACGGAATTACACTTCGCGAGAACACAAAATGATTTCTGCTGCGGAGTAGCCATTTTAAACATATCACGGTTACCAAGCAAAACAGAAGACAACTGACATTAGCAGCTATTAATATAAACTTGACTTGTATTCGTTTCTCCAATAGCCGAGTCGAGGCCCAGAGATCCATACTTTTGATAAAATAATACTTTGTAATACGTATATTCTTTTTGAAATACCCTGTATAATATACATTCTAACAAGAAAAATGATGCCTAACAAATAAAGGTCCAAACGTATCAAAATTTGGTCTGTAAAGTTAATTTATAATAACAAACTTCAAAATTTTATGTCATATTATTTATTTGTTTTAACAAAATTAACCAAGAAAATGAAAATTTTAATCATTTATTTTCAATGTAATATTATTACAGTATATTTCCTACTTTTGTAACATTTTTTGTAGTAATAAACCTAAGAATTAAAAATACTTATGGGCTAAATTTAATTCTATTTAATTTCTGCATAGCAGATGTTAAAAAATATATAAATTTTAAATATTTACAGTTGCATATCTTTAAATTCTAGTGTCACGTTTCTGAAGAATCGTGAGGTTGAATAACACACACACGTGGAGGTTATAGACGTTTATTTAACGGCGAAGTGCTTTACAAAGCTCGTACTGCGTAAGACTGACTCCGATTCGGAATCCAGTACAATTTATACATCCACGGAATATTCCAGAAGCATAAAATTAAAGGCAAACAAAGTAAATAAACTAAACAAATAAAAATGATTGCGTCGGGTGGAACTCGAACCCGAGTCTACATTTCTGCAGTCCAGCTTGACACCGCTCAGCTATTCATGTATTGGAACTATGCAATTATTGTTCTATTAAAATCTGTAATCAACTTCAATTTGACTTGTTTTATTTTCTCAGCAGAGTATTAATGGAACTAAAATAGATAAACAAATCCAATAGTTAGTCCACTGTATGGTATTGTCAACTAATGGTTATTCTTATACAGTCTTCCATTATATAAACCAATTTGTTTTTTATGTAACAATAGTAAACTTTATTATATCAAATAAACTTTGTAAATAATCCACGGTGTCTATATATAATAAATAACGGAAAGGCGAGCAAGGACTTGGTGAATTATTGACACGCCACGCACTGTCTTCAACCATCAAAAACTTGTGAAACTTTGGATTCTGTATTTTATAATTGTTATTGGACCTGTTATATATTATCTTGAAGCATATAAGATTAATGGTCAGATTAAATGATTAAATAAATTATACGTGCCAATGTGTAGACCCTCATTAGATGGTAAATATTACATGAATGTCAAAGATCGTTATGATATTTGACGTTCATTTAATATTAATTTTAATATAGTCTTTGAAAAGGGAATATCGAATTAGAGGTTTTAATATTAAATAGTAGATGAAGTAGATAAAATGTAAGGGTTAAGATGTACATAAAAATTAATACAACAAAATAGTTTTTTATTCGCATTTAGAACTGCATCGACGTTTTGAATGTCTGGCAAATGTAAACACGTTTACTGGAGTAAATCCCTACTTGTCCTTAATTTCTACCGTATATTCCTCTGGCTTCCCAAATTGACAAGTCCTAACAAGGTCAAGGCCAACCCCTTAAAAGACTACATTCGTTAACTGGTTTTCCTAACCTTACGGTGTCATGCGCCATACTGTAAATGCACTCTTAAACTCAAGCGAATTCGTTTCGATATTTCTCCAAATGTGATGGAAAGAAAATTGGGGTCGTCTCGTTTTCCGCTAAGGATTTAAGACTGTTTTCCGGAGTTAACTGGACTTCCATAGGATATTTACAAAGAAATCATGCATGAAGCAGGACGCCTAAAGCACACAGAACCATTCAAAAGAATTAATGGTATTAATCTAAAATTGGAATGACCCTCAAAATCTGTGTCAAAAACTCAATTTATGTTTGCAATTCTTCATATAAATTTAAACGTATGGACAGATTGCAACAACACATGGTACACATATTCTTCAAACCCGAGGAATATCACTGCCGGGGTGAATTGTAATTCAAATACTGTGACGTCACAATGTGTTATATTTAATTTTATAATATGTCGCTTTCGTTTATACGTTACGATCAAATATTATAAATTAAATCCTGCAAAATACATACTCTTGGGAGGATGATGTCAAATTATACGTAAATCAGTGTATTTCCGTTTTATTTAAAACGGCGTTTCAAAATATTACTTAGATTTATTATTGTTTCTATTAGTCCTCGGTTGAGTAGTTGTACTTTTTAATATTCGCCTCCATTGTTAAAATTTAACTGCCGAAAGCAATCATTGTTACTACATCATTTCGGCCGTAACCGCTGCTGGAGATGGTCCACGTGCGACACTAAATTCTTCACACGTAAATACTTGAATACATTTAATCCTCTTTTCGGCTGAGGAAAACTAATTTCAACTATTGCAGGGAATATTTTTAGATTAGTCAAATATTGTGAGCTATAATCGATTTAAAACTGCAAAGTTTTTAAAAAGTCTTCAGTAAGTTGCTGCGAGCATATTTTTGGCTCGTTTGAAGATAAAAAGGAAAAGTGTAAGAATGCAGAGACAAAGTTTTTTGTTGACAGTGATTCAGTAGAATTCATTGAAATCCTGTTGCTCAATTACTATACTAACGCACGAAACTTTGTTACAAAATAAGTTTATCAAGCTAATTTGCCTACTCGTGGTGCCCGTTTTAACAGCAAGATCACGGCGCATGAGGGGAGTAGCGTGAAGCTCTCAGGTGCCTTGGTGTCGATTCTTGGCCGGCTGCTTGGTAGAGGGCGGTCCGGGCTGGCTGCTTTTGCGAGCTCGTTGACAACTAATTGTACTTAATGAATGCGGGAAATGAACTCTGAAGGGTCGGAAACATCGCGCTATTATACTGGTAACGGAGCCCTTCTCAAGGCAGTCTTCTAGTCTTCAGGCTAAGGTATCGAGAATGAACTCATCAGTCATTCTTAGTATCTGAAGATGAAACTGCCTGGCTGTAGTTCCCAGTTTCGTCCACAGGGGACAGCTGCTAGTTTTTACGACCGACTGCACAGCGACTGTCATCGGAAACCAGTTGTTTCTTCTGGAGGAAGTTTAAACTTCAATGTCACTTCTGGGATCATACTAGCTCCTTTTCGTGGACGTGTCGGTGTCTTAAAATAAGGGCCCTCTTGGAAGAAAGAGGCAGTTTTGAGTCCTGTAAGTGCGATGTCTATCGATGAAGTAAACCAGGGGGACGTTATTGCTTGGATGAGAAGCACGAGGCTCACCAGAGCCTTCGGCAAAAAATTCTGTACTTCGGAGTGAGCTTCAGCCCAGCTCTCACTCCACTGGGTGACAGTTCGGCTCACATTTGGGTTGGACTCGAAGTGGTAGTGAAGTGTGCTCACAAAACGACGGCATTCCGGTCGCCTGAGTATCCGAGACCTAACAGTAGTGTGCGGACCATGCCTGGTCTTGAAGCCTCCAGCCCCTGGATAATGCAGCGGCTCCGATGACACTTCAGTGTTGCAATGGAGTGCATTTCCCACGAGCTGGTCAAAAACTCGGGTCAGGGAGCCGTAAGCTTTTCCGATTCGCTGGAGGATGGTGGTGATACAGTTCTAGGAATTCGCGACCTGGCCGGTCTCACTAGTGGACACGAGTACCTTTGACCAGGAGTTCTTTGGAGTCTGTACGTCAATCTATGGACTTAAGCCCTGTCAAGCCTAATGGTAAGCACGGGGCAGGTGTTGGTACCCCAGTCCCTATAATCACGAACTCAAAGTATCTAATTTTTATAATTATAATATAACATGTAAAATTCAAGAAAATTTATAATTTTATGTTGTAAATTATACTAATGTAAAATAGTTAATAATTAATTATATATAAGTGTAAAATATTGTGCCGACCTCCTGTGGTCTAGTGTCTAGCGTTGCTGCCTCACAACCCAGAGGTCCCGGGTTCTAATCCTGGCATGGGCTTCGATGTTTGTGTTGTCATGGTCATGGAGACTGGGGTTAAGATTGATGGAGAGTCGATACGCTGACCACGTATTCGTTCGTCCTGGTAGGCAAAGGCCCGAATGCGGGGTAGAATGCCATAGAAAGATGAAGAATAAGTAAAATATTGTATGATTTATATCTCTTTCCTCGTCCTTGAAGCTTTGCTCCTCAATAGATTTTACGGAAAATGAATTTATTGTATTCGGACTAAGGTGTCGTACTGTGGTGTAGTGGCTAGCACTGCTGCCTCACAACCCACGGGTCCCGGGTTCTAATCCTGGCATGGGCTTGGATGTTTGTGTCGTCATGGTCCCGAGGACCGGGATTAAGACTTTTGGAGAACGCTGACCACGTATCGCTCCAAATTCGGAATGTGTCATGCAATATGGCAGTCCGCAGTCGACCCAGGCACTCAATGGGCTGTAGAGCCAAAGAAGAAGGATTAGGTGTCGAACTTAAAGTTCATGTGATAACCTTAGGATCTGAAGTCCAAACTTTCTGGTTGTACTTCCTCGCTGGGTGGGTACGTAAACTACTCGGTTCGAAGGGATAGCTACTACCTTACTTGGACATTGAGCGACAATTGTTTGTTTCTTGGTATAAATGAAAGCTCAATACCAAGTTAGTAGAGCTGTACTCTTGCCACCGTGTTTCGCACTTCCCAAAGCTTGTTGACTTGGACGATGAGACGTCCCCGAGGCTTGCGTTGGTTCGGGTGGGACCACATGTATCTCTGAAAGACTGTCACGAAGTTGACCACAACATTCAGCGAAAGATACTGGTAGACAGAGGTGAGCTTCGGCCCTGGACTCATGCACAGTAGCCCGGCCCACGTAAGATTTGGACTCTGTTGGACAGTGGGTTGCCTTCACAATTCTGTCGAGGTGGTGCCTGGGAAAGTTTAAGCTTTCTTAGCCCTGGAAAAGGCAGTGGTCCTGAGGACGGTTACGATGGTCAAAAGCTCAAGTGAGGAGCTTTCCTGTCTACTCGTAGAGCCGTCTCAGAGGCTTTGTAATAATGACTCATAATGGTGGAATTCGTTTTCGGCAGCCAGGCGCCAGGGATGGTTTCACGGGAAGGCACGAGCGCTCTCTGACCAGGGGTCATCGCAATCTGCACGTCAAATGAAGTATAGCGGCTTGTACGAGATATGGTGCTGGATCTTCAAATAATAAAATGCATACATACAGACTCTCACTGTTTTTACTACAAAGGTTGGGAAGGAAAAACTTGATGTTTATTTCAAACCTTACCAGGTGCTACTTGCTTATGATAGGTGTATTTCGGTATCCAGTGTCCTTAGCAGAAGTAAATCAATCGTTACTTTTTCCACGCATCCCCAAAGGTGTAAATTTCGGCTATTGTCAGACACGTCTGGCCATAAATTCTGTGCCGAGACGGTACTAAAGTATGCATTTTGTCGTCCGGAACTCAATGAAACACTTCACATGAGCCCATAAAACTATATTTAAGCACTATTATTATTTACCACCTCGTCGAACGAAGGGTGGCAAAATTTACATTACCGTTTCTATATACCGAAGCCGGCATTGCAAATATTCCTGCAACAGCGAAGAATCACTGCAGAATATTTAAAAATAGCGTTAATATATTTGCACACAGTTGTACTTCCTTAATTTTTCTCATTTTATCTTTATCAAACGTATGTATCGTGTCGACGAAGTTAGTCTTCACAATGATCGCTTGTGTTATGTGTTTCATGAGTTCTTTAATGCACGAGAAGCAGAGATAAAGATGAAAAATCATGTGAAGTGTAATAGTAGACTGATGCAGTGCGAAATGTATGGTACACTATTGAACTTATATGTTATCTATGCTGATTCATCCTCTTAATTTTTCTGCTCATTTGTGTAAAAGTTTATTGTGTTTATTTTCCTTTATTAGCATTCATTAGAATTCGTTGAGTGTCCGTAGTGGGATCTGACTCCTGTTTTTCCTTTGTTGTATTTTATATTTTCGGAATTCATTACTGTTATTCTGGAGAATTTTTATCTCAATTAAATATATACATAATAATTACTTTTTCTCATTAATGACCGTAGACTTTCCCGGTGAATAATTCGGATGAAATCTTCACGGTTAACCAACCGGGTCAGGTATTTAAAAGAACACAACGTTTCTGCGGCCATCTTCTGCCGCCGTCTTCAGGCTATAGCCTGAAGACTTTTTCTCATATTTATTATATTCTTAATTTATTTTCCAACTTATCTATTTTGAAATTAATGAATTTAGTTTTATATTTTATTCCCTCCATCATATATTTCCTAGAATTGATGTGAATGAGGACTTGTGAGTTGTTGAATCAGTGTATGTTGTCAGGCAGGGTTTGTGGTTTCGTAAGACGTCTCGCGTCACCGCCCCCGAGGGTTATCTCGTGGAGTTTGTCCCTGCTCCCAAGGGTCACTCGAAGATAACACCTCTCGAACCCTCCAAGCCACTCCAACAGACTGCCGTGCCCATTTATATTTTACAAACGGCCGATTTCAGCATGCTTGCGTGAGAAGTGCTCTCAAAACAATAAAAAATTCAACTCCGTCCGCAGGATTGTGTTACCGGAAGCACGTGCAAGCAAGCCGGCGCATAAACGCGCGCGCTTCTCGTGCGTTCCTCTAATTAACTTGTTTCCTCAAACTGTTTTCTTTGCTACAGAAACGCATCAGTCACTTTACCATGCAGACATGCAATAACTTACATGTTATCACTTCCATTTTGGCTTAGTCACTCATCAAACGTAGCGACTCAGCAACTCAGTCAGTGACTTACAAATTTTCCAAAGTTATCAACTTTTAATGAAAGATTTACCAAAACAGTATTCGATTATTAACGGCGTTCAAAACGTATTTCATCTCAAAAGTATTTCCGGGATATATTGGACGTCCTTCATGATTCAGTACGTCAGCGTATAAAATTTCTACTCAGCCACTTCTACTCTGTAAATGAGGTTTTCTAAAATAACTATATTTATTAAAAAAACTTCATATTGGTAATTTAGTATAAATAGTTAACATTAACTATTTGTAGTCTTTCATTCGTGAAAAATTTTAATAACAATAATTTTGATTTATAATGTGATGTATAATTTTCAACATTTCATAAGGGAAAAAGTAAGGATATTATGTTATTTGATTACAAGTTCATACGAAGTAAAATTGGATATTAATTGACTAGATGACAATATATGGAATATCAATTTATTCTATTCTACCTGGATTTGAAAGTTGTAGGCAACGGTGAAGAAAAATTTGAATAATTTCAAATTAAAATCAATTTTAAATCAAGAGATAAATAAAAGCGACCAATTTCGAGGTAAAATAAAAGTATTTTTTAATCATTACTACGTTTTGTTGTCGCGTTTGGAACTTAATCAGGTAAGATTATTCACCACAATGAACTTGTACAAAGGGTAGAAAATTATCGTTACATGCAAAAGTCCCGAAGGCGAGCACGAAACGTAAGCCACTATTATTTTCTCTAAGAATTTGCACTTTTCAAATTTATATGATATTTTTCATGATTAACGCTCTCGGAGTCTTAAGCTACTCCTTATAATAAACAATTTTATTTCAGATTGTAGGATTACATTTTTTAATTATCACAATAAATATATTGACCATGGATCAGCAAAATATAATAAAAGAATGGATAAAAATATAACTTCACAAATCTTCGTCCATTATTTTAGATTTCATAACACTGCAAAAAAGTTACTTCAATACACAGCTGATGACGTCCTAATTTTTACTATTGGATGAAAGGATATACATACATAAAAAGTGAAAATATGGTCAATAAAAGTTATAAAAATCCCATAGAAAAATATACTCATAATAAAGAATGTTATTCTATTGTCTGTTATGTGTACAGGCATGAAGGAGAACGAAGAAGGTAATGGGCAAAGACGGAAAAAGAAGGTTACAAGGGTGAAGAAATTGAACAAGATGAACAGTATTCTTCCTGCTCCAACAGTTGGAACTATATTCTTCTTTTCTTCTATACGACTTCATTTAATTTCCCCACGCTTCGTGTCGCTCAGTTTTCTTTAATTGACGTTATCTTAATTTGCGGTATTTCTATCACCAACATTTTTCATTTTTTCTTCTCCGTTAGTACAGACAATGAACGTTTCTACAAATTGGAGTAACGTAAAACAATGACTTCTACGTTCAGTGAATATCGTCTAAACATGTCCCAGAGTGGAATCAATATTAGAGAAGCATCAATAGTGTTTAGTCCCCGTCTAAGGAAAAGATGAAACTTGCGTTGAGTAGTTTTTCTTCCTAGTAAGGTACTTGCAAAAAAAGCTAGTTATGAAGTTTCCGGGAGCACTAACAACTCTAAACTATCACTTTAGATAGAATGCTAAAGTTCCTGTTACTTTGACCGTTTGACGGACATAACTTCAAAAATCGCGTATTCACATTTGTGAATATATATATATATAGTACTATATATACGTATAGTACTGAAAATGGAAAAACAAGTGTGAAAACCCGATTTTTGAAATTATGTCCGTCAAACGGTCAGAGTAATATATATATATATATATATATATATATATATATATATACATGACCGAATATCTAGTCCGAGACATGGGACTTAGAGGAAAATCAAACTACAGAACAACGTCGGTTGAAACAAAATTCTGTGGAGATTTTGACATTATACATGAACGGCCAACTGTACTACTTTTCTGATCACACCACTTTACTGTAGGATAAGAGTTGCGCTGATAATCCACGTTTCACACTTATCTAGGATATAGAAATGAATTGATATGTGATCAAAGTTGGTCAATTTTGCAAAGCGCGCGCTTACCGCACCAAAATAGGTTACATTTAGATTTCTGCAGTTGTCGTAGTATCTCTGAAGCCGCTATAAATAAACATTGGTCTAGTAAAGTATGGCTCTTTGTAACGGTACCATTTACAACCAAATTGGGAGTGATGTATATTGTGATTCGTTGCAGTAAAATTTGTCTATTTTTTATACGTAAAATTTTCTGGTCATATTTTATGTGGACCATCTCTGGAAATATAAGAACAATAGAGTTTCTATTTCAAAACTGCTTAGCACGGTTATTGATATGTATATTTGCAAAATTTTTTGGTCTTTATATATTTCCTGCTGAATAATATCCCTCCGAACTGAGGTCCGAACTTGCCGCGAAAATTTTGTGGTAAATTTGGCATGGATACATATCAAAACGACTTTTGGGATATCGTTACATTTCGGGATAGAAGTTGTGCCTATAAGCCAAGTTTCACACTTATCTGGATTTTACAGGAGATCAAAGTTGGCTGCTTTAGCGGCTCTTACGCAATACCGCAACAACATACCTTAAGAGACTGTGGCTGTCCTAAACCCATGATGCCTAACACAAATAAACACTTTTCGAGTACAAAATAGTCTGCGCTTCGTAATGGTGCAATTTTATTTAAAAATGGGAGAGACGCATTATGACGTATATTAGACTAAAATGTGAATACTTTTCAATGCAAAATCTTTTTGGACAACTTTCAAGCGGAATATCTGTGGACATATGAGTACAATAGTTTTTTTATTTCAGAAATTCTTTGTATGGTAATTTTTTTACTCAGTTGCAAAGTATCATGGCAAACAGATCTTTTACTACTGAGTAAACTGCCGCCAAACTCCGGTCTAAATTTACCGCCACAAAATTTTGTTGTGACTCTCGGATTGATAGATATCTGAACGGCAACTGTACTACTATTTTGATCATACCACTACGTTTCGGGATAGAAGACGAATCGCTAAGCCAACTTTCAGACTTATCTCGCCGCTGGAACTGAATTGACAAGAGATCAAAGTTGGCCTTTTCATTGGCTCGTGCGCGTTTACCAGGGGGATATCTTGTAACTTCTGAGCCAATGTTCTAATATTTTGCGCCGTTTCATTTAGAGTCTAGTGTTACTACATTACAAAATTGTATAAGATTTGGGAAGCCTCTGGTGATTTGACATGGAAATTCCCCTGAAACAGGATCTTCGATTTTTGCAAACAATAAACATTCCGAGACACAGTCATAAAAACCAGTTTCCGAATGTCATTGAGCAGACTTATTGAAGACAAAGGTTTTTGCAGTACAAAAGCTTCTCTTGCTGTCACAATTTAGGAACATGTAACAATTACGGTTATTATAGTTAATATCCTTTTAGTACCTTAGACTGAAAAAATAAGTTTGTACAGAAAGGTGCATAAAAAAACCAATGACCCTAAAATTAAAGAGTAGAATATTTAGGTTCGGACATTTGACGTTTCGGATACAAAACTTTTGGGTAGGTTTCCTAATAACTCTAGCAGTTTTTTTAGTGTGGTGAAAATCCCACACTTACCCAAAGGCCTCAAATCGGAATCCTGAGCTGGCGACAACTAATACCTAGCAGGGTAACGAGATTGAGAAGTGCCAGTATAACCTCCCTGGGGAAAACAACAGCGAAAAGGGTTTTTTCTCCTTCTTCAACGGAGTGCTAAATAACTAGTGAAATATACCTATCCTGTGACCATTAAATTTTATACTATTCAAGAAACTGTACAATAAAAAAAACATAAAGAACATCAACTCTGAGAAATCGATAGGACATATTGAAAAATAAATAAATGAAACGATATTCGACTGTATTTTAATTATGTGATACGGTTAACTACAATTTCATTAGATTAATAAATATTTCTTGGTAGTGCTCTTTATGAAGTGGCTTTCTGCTTTCATATACTACAACTCAGTTCTCGTTTATTTCATCTCGCCCACGTGTTGCAGCCTCCAGCATCAGCACTATACATTACTTTTAGTTCTGCTAATGTCGTGGCACGCCTTTCACGGGGAGATGTAGAACTACAGACTGCCAATAGAAAATAAACTTGTACCTTTCTTGATTACCACGTATATGTTTCGAGATCTAATTATCATGCTTGGGGGGGGGGGGGAGGAGCGATAACAGACTACATGAGGGTGGTCCTGAAACAGGCATCTTTCCTTTAAAAGCATAGGAAGGCAATTAAAAGGGGGATGGGGAGGATTGAGGAAGGTAGCCAAAGGTTGACTAAGGTCCCCGAGCTATAGTTTTCCAGGAATAGGTAGACGAAAGTTCAACTACTGATGAATTCTACTACAATCATTAGAAGGATAGGTTTAATGCATTGAAATATTTGGAGTCCTGTAGCTAATAAGACTAGTCTGAAGTTTCAACTGGCGGCTATTGTATTTGCAATAATTATTTATTATAGTAATAACATTTAACGAGTGTAAATTTCGATTTCATAGATTTTAAACTGCCAGGCACTTTCGGAGCGCCACATCTAGCCATGCCTTGTGCTATCTTTTCTGTATCATACTAGTCCTGTCTAGAACTATAAATCCGCATGTGGAATATCGCGTTTCACACACCCCTGTGCACCTGTAAGGCTTAACAAACTGTTCTTGTCTGTGCTGCGTAATCACGTTACATTTAGACAGAGCGGCGGCACCACAATCAGTGAAATCAACAAATTTAGAAGTTTTTAGAACTTATTAATCTTGTTTTAAAATAGTTTAAATTTTCAAATCAAAAATATGATTTGTACATTTCGTGTAGTATTTAAAAATATTACAGTCGAAAGTTATTTAAAAAAATTACGTCATACTGATAACTTTCTTCATGGGTGGTAAAATTCAGTGTATTTAAAGTAAGTACAATTGATAAATAATTTCGCGTTATAAATGTGTACAAGCTTGGTTTTATATTCTCCGCATTAAAAAAATTATTCTCTATCACATGTGATGTAGACTGAATTATAAATATGCCGCAGAGTATTGCTAACATTGTCGCAGTTCCAGTATTATTAATATAATAATAACTATCATCGTAAAATTGTTTTTTGGCGACGACGGTTCGTTGAGGATAGGAGTGCATGTGGGAGTTTTCTCTCGAAGGCATTTCTTTCCCAGATTGGCTGCGAGGCTCACCTGACTCCGTCGGGAATGCCTATTTTGGGAGGTGTATGTACAGGGTTCGAAAACCTTGGGCATACGGTAAGAGTTGTTCGCTGATCCCATTGGACCGTCGGCCAACTGCCTCCTAAAACTGGTGCAGACACGGGGAAGGGAATCTGCAACCCCACAGCAAACTCGCCTCCCGCCATTCGGAAAGACGTGAGAATAGTACCCAATTCCCGACCTACCTGATGCAGGTTTTCTAGAGTTTCACCTGCATCTCTTTAGGTGAAACACCGGGTATGATCCTTAAACTGTAACCCGGGGGTTTAATCAAGCCTTGGCTACTCTGCTTACCTTCCGCATCCCCCCTTTTCAATTTCCTTCCAATGCTATTAAAGGCGAGTTGCCTGTTTCAGGATCACCCTCATGTTTATTGTTAACCAAAAAAAGTTGTTTGGGGTGATGTAGTACATGACTTTTTCATGAGCCGAGACTGACAGCTTCTGGTATCGGTTCGTACAGAATATTTTTATGTGGAATAGAAAAGATAGCTGGTTTAGAAATCGATTCAACAAATTCCTTTTATATAATTCTAATAAGCCCTCCATCTATTAGTCACAATGAAAATAATTTTGGATTTATTCAAATTAATAAAGATATAGATATGGATGTACACAGACACAAGAGGATGAGATTCAAAGAACATAAAAGATAAAAAAAGATAAATACCAGTGACCATCCCTGCGCGTATCTGGGGAGAAACATATAATTGATTCCATGCAATTCCTAATGTATGATTTTGGTGTTATTATTTAGGCTCTACAGACGTTATCGATCATTATTTCTCCTAAACAATTTATTAGCAGTTTCGGCCTGAAGCTATCTTCAACAACTATGTATTTTTTTTAAATATTACTTTTAAACTTAGATTAATTATTTCCATTAGTCCTCGGTTAAGGAAATAGGATACGTCATCCATTACATCAAGTAACAAAACTTTTTATTACCAAACTAAAATAACCACCAAAAATTCTTAAATACGAAACTAGATAAAAAGTATACATTAGGCCTGTAATATACCTGAAAACACGACACGCACGCTAAAAGACACAAACAAACTAATCAACAATGGAAATGTCATTTGTTGGATTAGCACGACGAGGAATGTGACCTCTTCAGGCAATACATGAAACAAACGAAAAACAAAATAGCAGAAAGTACTATACAGCTAGTTATCAACGATTACGGGAACGATCAAGAAACTCCTGTACATAGGAAAACGCGCCATTTTTATTTTATTTTTATATTTCTAAACTGATTCACGTTTTTTGTAGTTATGATTGTTCATAACCTCTGGAGAAAGGCTGTTAAATAAAAGTATCCGTGCATGGTTAATACGTTTCTGGTAAAGAGCAAGGCGATGCTTTTTTAAACAAATTCTCGCTCCGTTTTATAAACTTTAAGATTTCATGAATGTGTACACTAGGTACAGTTAGTATTTGCAGGCTTTTGAAAAATGGCTTGTAACTCAATCTTAAATCCGTACTAGAAGGTATTCTAATTGGACGTTTTTGCAACTTAATTGCTTCTTGAGCAATTTTAAAGTGAGACTAACTGGATGTCCGGCGTTGCCCGAGTACTTATTACTATTAGCCCAGTACAGTATTTAATTCAACACTAATTTCTTAAGCGGCATCTAAAGCGTCACTTTAATACCTTGATGCACCCTCCGAGAACCTTAGAGGCGTCACTTAGAATTAGCCGGGATGGTGACTGATATTACTAAACCAAGTCACGAATCTCCTGGTACATTTAATAAGCATGCTAACTTAAGCAGGGTCTAAAACAACCCGGGACATTGAGAGTGAAAATATCCCCGGTTTTTAAATGCAGTGTTTACGTATTACCTAGCCGTGATGTAGAAAAAAATTAACTACATTTTCAGCGATATGCGTAGATCCCAAAAGAACTTAAAAATAACAAATAAGAAAAACTACCCAATTAAAATTTTAGGAAACAATAGCGGTATATATTTTGACGTACGGAAGTGAGACAGAAAACAGGAAAGTCGTATGCAAGCCCAAGAGATGAAGTTTTTAAGAAAGGTTAAAACTGCTCAAGAAGAGATCATATTAGAAATGACATCAGAGAACAATTACAAATACTTAACTTAAATGAAAGGAATAAAGAATGTAAAATGAAGTGAAAAGAATACGTTGACTGTATTGTAAAGAAAGAGTGGGGATTGGGGTTTATTTATTGAGCTATGTTTTAATTAATTAGTTAAGCTACTATTTAATATTCGGAAATTATAATTGAAAGGGGAATATAATAATAATAATAATGACAAATTAATTTAAAAACAAGGTCGACATTTACTTTAATAGATGGCATTCGAAAGTCCAGGAGAAAGCAAAATTAATTTATATAAGATGGTAGAGAAATGATGAATTTATAATTTACATGAGACTAATTAAAATCGGGGTGACCTTTGGAGTGAAACCAAAAGGAAGCAACGCAATTTATGTCGAATTGGTCTGACAATGTGACTATAAAATTAAAATCAACGAAATCGACGAAGGCTGCTGCTGCATTGTCTGGCGGCGTTTTTCTCTGGTCTCCTTTTGGTTGGCGATCTGGAGGCGACTGTCGATTCTTGTTGGGTGCATCTGGGACGCTTTCGGCCCAAAGTATCGTGGAGACTCCTAATAAGAAAACAGCGTCTCCTAAGGTGTCAAGGGCTCGATTCCGCTCTCAACAGCGGCTCTCTCTTTAAATAATCATTCCCTCCCGGCTCGCAATTTTCTGTCTCTCCACCTCAAAAATTGTTTCCACGTAACCTCGGTGGGTTTCCAAAATTCTCCTACTTAATGCCAGCAGTAAATACGCTGTAACTTTTACTAGCACCCATTGGCTTGCATTTGACCAATTGCAGCCAATAGGAAAATTTTAGTTGCAGGGCATAAATTAGTGCCATCGCACATGTTTCCCGTTAGTTCCGTACCCAGTAGCCATTCCTAATTTTTCACGCCAAACTTTCGACTAGACGTAGGCAAACCATTACTGAATTAGACACGGCTGACATCATTGTTCGTCAAAGCCTCCTTCCATAAATCTGAAGAAAGGTTCATATCCATTGTCCGTAAGGGGGTGAAAGCTCTGCCATTCACATACACACACAAATGCGTCGCAGATTTAACTCGCATATTTTTGATACCATTAATGATTTGAGCATGACATGCGCGCGCAGATTATATAAAGCTCTAAATTCACTGCATAAAATATATATAATAAATAATGAAATCTGCCAATTCTTCAATAGAAATCTTATTAACTGTATGAAATGTCATTAATGTTTTTGGGATTAGCTTTGTTGCAGCTGCAGCATGCGGCGGGGCATTGCCATAAAGAAGGACAATGTCTGATGACAACATTCCTCAATTCAGAACAAGCGAAGAGGAATACTCCTGGAGCGTTTTCGATGGAAAGGGTTTGATCACCCACCATACACATAAAACTATGGCTTGGAGACAGCATTGTGGCACAGATAACAATCTGAAGATCAGCATAGAGAATTGGCTGAAAGTACAGACAGTTCCTTTAACGACGAGGGTAAGTTTGTACCACGCTATGGCAAATAATTAAGTCGAAGCGGCGACTATGTAGAGAAGTACCTTGTAAGTAAATGCTGTTCTCTGGTAACCGTACGGACCTTCATAAGGAATACTCATAGGACATAGTATTTTCTTCCTTGACAATGTTTGGCTGAATCTATGGCACGAAGGAGCCTGAGCACGCACTTGTTGCAGCAGGCCAGGAAGAGAAGCGACTTGTGGTCTCTGTTTGACTTGCAGATGCGCGAGGCTTCATCTGCAATGTGTATGTCAGCCGCGATACATATTGACAACATTGGCCTGTAGCTTACGTAACGCACAGCAGCGCTACAGCGCAGGAAGAGATCGTCTTCAAAATATATCAACCTACTCACAGATCATATTCTACACATGTTTCTCAAGCCAGTACTTCAGTTTGTTATTTACATTGGCCAAGTGCTCGGAATCAGTGAACGGAAACCATTCACCCAGAATAATTTTTATATCTAATAATCAACGAAAGAAAAAGTTATCGAAAGCTTCCTTATGACGTGTTAAAAGTGAAATATTATTTATTGAACTCCTTTATGTCAATAATCGGACAAGCATCACCTTGTAAGCCACCAGAAAAGTATTCACAATACCAGGATACTCTTATACAACAGCCTTCCTCCAGAGCTTAAAAACAATAACTACAAAAGCTTCGTGAATCAGAGTAAAACTATTCTACTAAATGGCGCGTTTTACTCTGTACAGGATTTTCTTCCCCGTTATATTTAAAATATAAGTTCCTGCAAAGGTGTTGTATGTGTTGCATTGTAAAATCACCTACTACATAGCTTTATACTTTCTGTTCTTGTTTGTTTGTTTAATGTATTGTCTGGAGCTACTACGGTGGGCCAAATTCCTGGTTGCGCAGCTCCAAGTAGTGAAAACTCCATTGCGTGTGTTTCTGCTCTCTTGTTTACGTGTAGTGTTTTTAATGACTTAAGACTATATACTTTTTATTTTATTTATTTATTTGAAGATTATTTGAAATTAATTATGTACCTTATTTTGTCCTTAAAGTGATTTGTTACTTGTAATGTATGACATATCCTATTTCCTCAATCGAGGACTAATGGAAACAACAATAAATCTAAATCTAACTCCTAAAAGCTATCAAGCGTATATCAATCCCGAATTTCTGACGGGTTTGAAGATAAATCCTTAGTCGATGCTGAAACAGCGTTTGACTAATGCAGTGCTGGAGTTTTCCATTACAAGCTATTGAAAAGGCGATTAAAAATTTATGTTCAGCTATTCTCGTTAGAAATATTAGTATAACTGTAATGACAAAAAATAATTGTTTGCAGTCGTAGTAAACCAAGTGTACTAGACATTAAGATATTAGATAGTACGTAGTTATTAATGCGCTAGACAGTAAGATATTAGATATTAAATAGATATTTATGTAGATAGATTCATTTTAGTATCCGGAATATATATGTTTTTTGTTCCAGTTTACGCAGGGATGGTCAGGATAACGTGGAAACGTTGGCCTGAGGCTTTTAGCACTCTAAGTGCGAAATCCTTCAGGGCAAAGAGATGTGAAGTTTTTCGTAGACCTGGAAGGACGTGCCCCCGCATAAATTATTTCTCCCTGCCAAAGGACAAAATGGTGAGGATTGACTAAATTCGCGAGCAATTGGGGACGTGTTCCTCCCAAAATTAATAACTGTGATTGGTGGTCCAGGTGGGAACAGAAAGTGACGGAAAAGGTGACGAGAGAACAGTTGAGATAGAGAATCTGAAGAGCGAGATGTTGTCTCTGGAGTGTGGACGGTCTGTGCCCGTGGTCCCGAAACAGTTGGTGTAGAGAACCAGTGAGAACACAGTTCGAGCTGACAAGCCGAGGAGAGAAAAGTTCTCTCTTTACTTCGAACCACCTGTCCAGAAACAGTAAACACTCTGCTGTCAGGAGATTCGAGGTGGAAGCCAACCATCCACCTCTATCACGTATCGTGGAAACAGCCCATGGGGAATTAGTTACAGACTCCAGCGATCGGGGAGCTCAGAGGACGACACGGCACCGAGGGTCCTGGTTTCATCGCCTTCCTCCACCACAGTACGAGCGGACGGAGCAGCAAGCCATCACATAGTAAGCGTCCAACTACATTAAATATAAATTCCCTCACGTTGACGCGGTAATTTCGGGGTTTTTAGATACTTTAAAATTATGGGTACATAAATATATTTTCTTTGTATAATTTTTATGTGGTTAAATTTTAACGGCGTGTTTTTTTTACGTTTCGACATGTAAGTTGATGTGAATTTCCTAACCTCCACGTCAACCTGGCTAGTCGGAGCAAGTTTTAATTGAGGATTGTAATTTTTGTAAATAGTTTCCTTTATTATATTTTAGTAACAGAATGGTTGTAAATGGTTTTAATATATATTGTAAATAGTTTGATTACATAATTTTTTGATAATATACTTAATACCAAAATGAATCAAGTTTAATATTTTCAATAAGTTGAAACTCTAATCTCAAAAATTTCATGTTGTGAACGAGTAAAGTGTTCCAAATAAAAATATGGTAAAAAACAGTAGTCAAACGCCCACCATTTTGTACACAAGTAACACAGCAAAGATTTTATCCCACCTTTCCATCCACTTCCCCTCCTCACGTAAAAAATAAGTAGTCTTTTATGATTGTTGTATGCTGAGGGTCAGTGTTACTTGTTGATATTCTGTAAAAGAGAAATAGTAATTTTCATGTCAATGGCGCAGAAAGAGACGACAGAAGTCCAGTGTGGATCCGTGGGAAGGACTATTCCACTTTTTCTTTGGATGGAGAGAAAGTGTGACAATATTAATATATATAATATTGAAAATATTTTACTCTGTTAGCAAAGTTTTCTACTTGACTTTCATCTTGGGACCTTATCTTGTACGCATGTTATTTTGATACACACTAAACGTATTAGATGTGCATTAGGAAGAGGGAAAAAAGTAGAGAGGAGTACTGTCGTCAGGAGATGCGATGAAGTAACGCTATTACAATGCTCATTAAATTCTTACGAATAGGCTTTACAGACAGCGGCGAGGTGTTTTCAGTCCACACTGCACTTGACATCTATTTACTTTCACGGATGAGTTTTCGTCGCACAACTCATTCCGGTATTGAACATGAGTCAGTGTTTTCAAAACATATTTTATGTTACGAAGTTACTGTAAGAATGATTCGTGTTAATCTAAGAATCGGCCAGCCCCAACTACAACAGCAGGTGAGTGGACGACTGCGCATCATATTTGAGACCATCAGCTACTTCCCTCCAGTTACTCGGAAGCAATAATATTAGAGACTGCCCGGGCATAAAATAGCGGAATAATGTTACGAGTACAGTCATATGAGCACTATAGAGGCAGAAATTCAATGCTAACATGCAAATTATATTAAATAAACGACCGAGAATGTCAGAAAAATGGGACGAACAGTGGGAATATTAGATCAGTAAGAAAACAAAAGTGAAATGAAAAATAAAATATTCAAAAACCGAAAACTAAAGCTTTACATGACAGAGGATATTAATGTGTCAATTAATATTTCAATAATAAAATAAATTAGGAGAAAGAGTTCAATGTGAGAATTAATTGACGGAAAACCAAGGTAATGGAGTGTAGTATGGGAAACAGTGGTATAACAAAGGCTGTTAGATTGGGAATTCTGCTACTTGGGAAGCGTAATAACTAGGAATGGTAGAAGTATAGTAGACATAAAGAGTAGGATAGCACAGGCAAGGAAGGCATTCGCTAAAAAGAGGAATTTACGTACGGGTAATATAAGTGTGAATATTAGGAAATCGTTGCTAAAGATGTTCTTATGAAGTGTGTGTTATATGGATACGAAACGTGGACGATAGGAGATGCAGAAAAGAAAAGAATAGAAGCCTTTGAAATGTCGTGCTATAGGAGAATGCTGAAAATCAGATGAGTGGATAGAATCAGTAAAGAGGATGTTTTAAACAGAATAGAGGAGTAGAAGAGGGAGGCCAAGTATGGAGTCCGTTACGCATATTAGGGAGGTTATGGGATGTACTAGTAATGAGAAAATGAAAAAGCTTGCGCAAGATAATTTAGCATGGAGGGTTGCATCAGACCAGTCTTAGGTCTGAATACAACAATACTATAAATAAAATTTTGTAGGACAATGCGAGAAACATTCCTACATTAAAGTGTTTAATGAATTAGTAAAACTATAGAACAATAAATCAAAAAATTTACTACAGGAATAAATAATGATTTTTACATAAGTACGCAAATTTAGTACTTAACATATAATTATAACTAAATACAACTTCAGGACTATGTGATTTCAAAACACTCGTCTTCACAAATCCCGTGCAGAAACTTGAAAACCAATCACAGAGAGAAAGCATTAATACTTTACAAATGTTTCTTCTAGTGCATGTGATAAGCAATTTATCGAAAAAAGGTGTGTTGAAGAATTCGTTATGCAGTTCTATCTATTTGATGACAATTATATGGTTATATTCAGAATAATATATTATATTTGGTTATTTTTAAATCAATTTTTGTATCATCAACGAAGAAACGACACGCTTTATATAAGTTGATTGAAATACCTTAATACCTCAACATTTAGTTATGCAAATAATGAAAATTAAATTCATCACGAAAGTTGTTCGTTTTCTTTTAATAATCTTAATTGTCCCACAAAATGTATTAATTTTTTTAATTATATTGCTTTCCTGGGGGTATCTGTATAGTATATTGATACATTAATTCACCTTACACACTAAAGAAACCTTTTGTATTAAAGGCTAGAAATTTTAATAAAAGTGTGAAACATCGAATCATGAATATATTCTATTTGTGTCGACTGAAAAGTAACTAGGCTTGGAGTGTTGAGCCTGTGTGGATTACACGTTATCACAGACGTAACTAACAAAATACGCTTCGTATATCAGTAGAATAGTCTGCACGATAAACGGTATGCTATGCCATCTTATGATCTTTCATCCGACAAATTTCATGAACGTATACACTAACTTCAAATTGAAAACTTTTCAGGTATTTAACATCCAATCATTCTGCTTTATAAAAACACTTATTTGTCACGTTAGCATTTTATTCACTTAGTCCTCTAAAGATCTATCGATAACGGCGGCCATTTGATATTTATGTGTAATCTTTACGTATTTTCTGTTGCTGAAAAATGCCAAACAGTAAGGATTCTATTGTAAACCGAGACAGGAAATGAAGAAATAAGGAAGACGGCTGACAAAACAGAAAACAATTCGTGGACATAACTTTAAAGTCACTGATACTGATATGTTTATTGATTATAGACAAGCGTTTGACTCAATACATAGAGACAAAATTATGGAATGCATTCAATTTGATAAAGTCCCAGCCAAATTAAGGGATATGATTGCGCAAACACTGACCAACAGCAAAGAAAGAGTTAAAATTAACAATCGGCTGAGTAAAGAGTTTGAAATAACCTCCGGTGTCAAACAAGGCGAACCCTTTTCAGCAACCTTATTTAATATAGTCATAGATGTAATTATGAGAAGAATGGAATTCAAAGGAAATATTACCACGCGTTTAAGACAATGCATAGCTTATGCAGATGATCTATTGATAACAAGAACGTATAAAGCATTAAAAGATACTCTTCTAGAACTCAAAACAATTTCCCTCGAATATGGGTTAATAATAAACACCAACAAAATTCTTAAGATGTAAAACAGGTGAATTTACCCCAACAAGTATAACTATAGACGGTGAGAATTATCAAGAAGTAAAATCCTATAAGTATCTAGGCTCAGTGGTAAATGGAAGTAATAAGATCGAAGAGGAAATTAAGGAAAGAATTGCTGCGGGGAATAGAGCATACTTTGCAAATAAAGATTTATATAAAACCAAATTACTCTCCAAATCTGCGAAAATAAGACTTTATAAAACCACAATAAAGCCAACAGTGATATATGCCGCAGAAATATGGACCCTCAATAAGGCCGAAATTCAAAAACTAATGGTTTTAGAAAGAAAGATTCTGAGAAGGATATATGGACCCATTAATCTAGCAGAAAATACCTGGAGAAAAGGTATAATCATCAATTGGATATGTTAATAAAAGCGAATAACATAATAAATCAAATCAAAGCCTCCAGAAGCTGGCTGGGTCACGTATATAGAATGAATGATGATAGGAACCCGTTGACATTAAAAACAAGAGGAAGACAAAAAAATAGATGGAGGAATAATGTTTTGCAAGATCTTAAGAAGATGAACATCAAGAATTGAACGGAGAAGACTGTGAATAGAAAAAGTTGTAAGGCTATTCTATAGCAGGCCAAGACGATGAAATAAATCGTTGTAGCGCCTTCTGAGAAGAGAAGAAGATTCATGACAAACAATTAAAATGATAATAAAAACGGAATCAATATCCTAAAATAATAGAGAACAAATCATCCTTTTTACTACTTTGTCCAACAATAGAAATGTTTCGAGCTCAAAAATGGCTTATTCTTAGGTATTTCCGTAAAATCGCCATAAAATTATTGATTAGCTCTTGCTTTGAAGACATAGTGATATGATTTTTACGAATAACAATTTAATTGTGGGGGGAAATTTTGTTTTTGAAGTTGTCACCTGGTAATCGACAATATCCAACGTTGTCCAGATGTTTGTAAGTTGTAAACATTATTACTGTTCTTGTGACTGTGATATTCATATTGTTTATGTTGTAATTGGTACAGAATTTCTGCTCTTCGAGTACATTTGAAGTGTAAAATTTGTTAATTATAAATGCCGCGAAAATCAGTAAATTCCGTGACTATATTTTTTATTGCGTTTGTAGAGAAATAACGTTTATGTTAGAGAAACGCAAACTGACGCCTCTTGTGAAGTCTGCCTGTCAATGTTATTTTGGTGTGAAACTATGAAGGTTGGATCTGAAGAGAATCACGTGGGGACTTCATGAGATCTCTGTCTTTTGTTTGTTTCTTGCCACACAGACCAGCAGTAATTCCAACTATTCTCATAGTTACTCATAATGTGAGCTATCGTTCGTGAACTGGCGCCACTTGCTTCGCGTTCCACAATCTCATTGAGCTGTGACCCAGTCGTTTTCTTTTCTACGTGTTTTGAGTTACTTTCCCTTTATTAACTGCATGTTTTCGTCACTCCATAGTCTCGTTTACGTGAATTTTGCCGTGTGACACAGACTTATTATAAAATTATAAATAAAATAGGGAACTTATTCTAATATTAAATGCATAATCCTCATGCACCCCACTATCATGCGCAAGCATTTCATTTCAACTTAGCTACCACATTCTCCATAATCTACTTAGCTTAGTAATTTCCAAGACCTTCATGTCTCAAACCAGGGACTATTAATATATCCCTTTTCTTGGTCAAAGTCCTCCAAATGGTTCACTTTTTCTCTATTCTCCTTGAAACGTGCTGGTTAGTTAACCTATTCACCTATTTAACTTGCAGAATTCATCTATAGCACCACATTTCGAAAGCTTTTATTCTTTTCTGTCCGCAACTCCTATCGTACGCCACATTCCAGAGTCAATATTGCTTCTCTTGTTCCTACATTCTTCCAAAAACGAATCTGATCTTCTCATAACTCGCATTCTATTTGACGTTTCATCCTCCTATAAACTATTTTCACGCAAATTATAGTAAACTAATTGTCCTGTACTGTTTGCATCTATCTTTCAGCCCAAGTCTTCTTCGGTATAGGAATAATTTTGTTGTTCCTAAAATCTAACCAGAACAACCATGACATTGCTTCTTCCCCGATGATCTCATTAATTTTGCTGGAATGTTATCAATTTCTTGCGATTTACCGTTGCCCTCAGTTGTATGTAACATTATTATTATAAAAATTATGTAAGCTACTAGAGTTTATGACAAAATATAATTATTATATGATCTAAATATTTCCAAAACATAAAAGACTTGGTTACAACAATGTAAGTGTTGTGATCTGCTTGATTGCTGTTGGAAGTCGTGTAATTTGTCTATTTTTTTCCGGTTGAAATGTTTCACTGAAACATTTTTTCATTTTTTAATATGTAACCATGTTACACTATTTTTTGGAAGTCAACGTTTGTTTATGTCATTATATTCAGTTGTTGATTTTTGGATACAACTGAACAGGTCTTTAAAATTTAGCGATCGAGAGTTTTTTAATGTTCATTAAAATTTTTAATAATTTTCTGACTTATCATCAGCATTATGTAATTCTGGTAAAATTATCCAGAAGTAGATAAAGGAAAATTAATCATTTTTGCGGACGGTCCGAAAAAGACACGCACTTTAAGCTTACCCTAATATTTAATTTATTAACGAATGCATGTCTAATTCAAATCATCTGTAAAAATAAAAAATTTCCCGGACGCATTGTTTTTAAGTATTACTCCCTATACCCTATACCCTTTACCTTTTGTTTTTGTATTTAAATCGAAGTTCAGAATTATTTGAAATAGACATATTTTTCTTTGCTACCTGGAGCCTGAGTGTTTTGCATGGGTTAACCAACAAAATTTGTAACTTACTCTTAAAAGACAAATAATCTGTTCAGTAGAGCTATAAAAGAATTATCTTGCCTATCACTACCATTTAGAAAAGAAGTTATTCCAGAGAATAGGCTATCGTCAGTTGTGAAGCCTGGATAGCCAACTCTCTGGAATAAGCCGAATTAAATAGGTTCATTTCGTTTAGGGGTATTCGGACTATTGTTCTTAGCTCCGATTTCTAACCAGTTTTCCCTGAACATGAACAAAGTTTTTACTGTTTGAAACGTAGAATTATTCTTTTTCCTTATTGCATAGACAATGGAAAGCCCCATAAGTTCTAATCTAAATATTTCAAACTCATTGTCAACGAACTTCTAAACTAAACTAAACTATTGATACTAATATCAAATGTGCAAGCTTTTACGAGTTACAAGTGTTGCAAACACGAATATCCTAACAATTAGCATGATTAAAATTCAAAGCAATTAAGCTGACCCGTCGACCACCAATGATCTATTTTTCGCATGATTATGGTATGTTGTCTAGCTCTCAAATCTTCATTATGTTTCACAAACATTAATTTTTTTTAAAGTTGCACTTAACAGATAATTTGTATGTCTATTTTAAGAAGTATTATGTATTACTTTGCTAATTATTCCATTTGTGGAGGGGCAAAATTTTCTGTTGATCTAGCTTCGAAGCGACTTTAAACATTAAATTAATAAATAAATTCTGTCACGACCTGCTTCAATGGGATTTGTTCTCGAGATCCCCCATTTAAAATGCATGAACCCCCAATTTTTGTTTTCGCTTAGTTGGTCCTTAGTAGAAAACATTGCGGACTTTTCAACCAGGCAGAACCGTTGGACATTATTGTTTATTTTAAAAAGTTTTGCTAGGGAAAAGCCCCTTTCCGTTAGGCACGTCCAAGGAATCCTCGAAGGGCAGAAATCTGACCTGGGGTTTAACAAAAACCACTCGGGATCAGGGAAGCACTCTACAAACACAAACAACTCGGAAACATGACGATAAATGCTGTCCATAACATAAAAGTATTGGGAATCACTTTTGACCCGAAATTCACTTACGGAAATCATGTCACCTCAGTCATCAAAGAATGTAAAATTCGTTCAAATATCCTAAAAGTACTTGCTGGTAAAAATTGGGGAGCAGACATCTTTAATTTACTTGTGACCTATAGAAATATAATTAGGTCAAAACTGGACTATGTATGTATATTCTACGCAACATCAAGGTAAGAACGTCTAAGCAAACTTGATACCCTACACAATACAGCACTAGGAATAGCATTATTCCCCACCAACCCATTAATTACAAATGATATCCTCCCCAAGTATCAAACTACACTAAGAGTTCATCCAGATACATCCCATTCTCTACAAGATTCAGCAAAATTTGTCATCAAATATCTTTCTAGAGTATGTAATGCTGGATATTAAACCACTACAAAACTGAAATGACCTTTAACCAGAAAAACCAGCCCACAGAGATCTCCACCATAATTATGAATAAACGCCAACAAAACCTAACACAGTCATGAAACCAATATGGAAGTCATTTAAAGCTAACCCATTATGACACAAACGACTTCTACGCATTAAAAATGAACCCAAAAATCAAGAGGAGAGACGAAATCAACTTATCGAGAATAAGAACTGGACTTACCAAAATGACACATATTTACACTATAACAAAAGACCTCCCACTGATATGTTACCAGTGCAATATCCAGATTACGAAATATGATGATGAGAGAGAAGAAACTGTAAAAGGAAGCGACATCAACGAGATTGTGAAAGGGACAAATGTCCAAGGAAAATTAATCATGTTCCAAAAAAAACTGAATTGTAGTCTAAACTTTAATCCGCAATTGTATATTAATACGTACATTTAAACTTTTACAACTGAATATATGAAATTAAAGTTAAAATTGTATTTAAATAATTTAAAGTTAAAATTTTGTAATTGTATATTTAATATTGTATAAGTCGCTCATGATTATATTGTCGATTTGACAAAAAATAAAACCAAAAAAATGGAAGAAATCCCCGTCTTTATAAAGACCGACGTGAAAACGTTTCATACTTTAACTGTTTTTTTAAATTACAGAAAAGTAAGGGTATTTTAAAATATTTCGTTACGAACACAATTCAGTTGTACATTGCTATTAATTCAAATGTGTTTTGACTCTCTTCTAATCCTGGACTCTTTTTGGCTGTTTTTTTCTGTTTACAGTCGCCTAAACAATTCAGTCTTTAGCGACTTGTAGATTAGAGAACTTAATTCCTTTTGTCGGGTTTACTAAGTCTGGTAACTTAAGCACATACACAGGCGCTTGTCAGAAATCAAAATTGGGACTTCTGTGGTGCGAGACATCGAGGCAGTGAAGCAGTGACGCTCCTGGACTCTTGAATTGACCACAAATTCACATATGAAAATTTGTTGACTTCTGTTCAACCGTTTTGAACATTCCGACAAACAGCCATGTTAGCGTTGTAATCTTCGATAAAGATATGAAAGAATGTTATGTCCGCATTACAAAACCTTTTAGTTATTTTCTTCATAATGAACAACTGAAAATAATGCGACTTAATTACATCGCAAAAGGAAGTGACTACTGCAAATTCTTGGCGTTATCAAAGCAAACCACGAGGAAAACACAGAACGAGTTTCGGGAACCTTGACCATGAGCACAATTTCTTGGCAGGCTAAAGGATGTATTTCTACAAATCCTGAAAGATGAACAGAAACGAAACGCACACGGGACACGACTGTGTTTACTACAACGACGCCGAACAAGTCTAATACTAATTTGAAGGTTGGCACCTTGATGGTAACTGAACGGTAAATACACGTGCCTCTGCTGGGTAAAGATGCAGTACCTCAGGCTCACGAATCTCATATTCAAGGTAGATCACGTATAATTTCTTTAATCGCGTTAATTTGAAGTACTGTTTTTGCTTTTAGCGTGTCACCTGCTGGTAAATTGTCTTATTTGCGATTGAAAGAAGTTACTCTTTAAAGCTATGAAATGCGACGAAAAGTATTGTTCGTACTTACAGGAAAAGTACAATTAACTCCATATCGGATACCAAATGATTTACAGATATGAATCCTGTAATTGAATATTAGTGGCGGTTGATTAGAATTAATGTAGCACCGAAAATTCTTTACTAGAAGGATATTTAGCTAATCTAAGTACTCGAAATAGTTCATAATTTCCTAAAAATGTTTTTTAATCTTGCAGCATTAATTTTAGTAACTAATTATAATTATTTTGATCTCTCAGTGCTTGTTTTAAGTATTTTTATCATAACGGAAGTGGTCCCTCACTAACAAAATTAAAGGGAATAATAATCGGTTAGGTAAGGCAGTTTTTCCTTGCTCAAAATTTTTACTTGGATTATATACAAAATTATAAAAAGCTAAAGAGGTCCCAAACGAGGAAGAAACGTTGTAACAATTTATTTTATTTATAAGAAGAAAGACAGGAATGGAAAATGTTGACGGGACTCAGGACTCGAACTCTGGACCTCCCGCATTCCGTGCAGTGCACTCTACTAACTTTCACTTGAATTTCTTTCACATAAATAATATACTTTCGAAACTCAAGGACATACATTTATTTATAAAGGAAATAATAAACTGCAATAAGGTAATACGGATGAAATAGTTTGAGGAATTAATATAACTGAACAGTACTTAAAATTTGTTATATACTTTTATTTTTGACTTGTTTAAAGGAAAAACTGTTCAAATTGCGTACTCTATGGGAAACAATCAATCTGTAAGAAAAAAATTTTATGTTTATCCAGGTACGGCATATTTCTCATATTATAATATAGATAATCAAAATTTGTCAACAAGAAAATATTGTGGATATTTTTTAAATTATCACGTGATGAAGCCGCAAAGACAGGATAGAACAATATACATTCTACTATTTTTTAATTTATTGTCAACGATATTTATTTAATTGCAAATAAATGTCAAAGAAATAACTAAACCAAAAATTAAGTAAATTACGTTCAATTTATCTCTTAATAATTTTAATGTTGTTAAAAATAAAAATATTTAATATTCGCGTGGTTTGAAAATTTACAATATATGCGTATGTAATGAAGATCATGACACACGAAGTAGTCAGCTATAAAATACAATTTAAAAAGTAAAAACTTGTTTCAAATTATATGATATTTATCATTTACAACTGAACAATTCAGCCTAAATGTGAGAAAAACAAGATTTATTAGAGTTCTTTTAATACGTTTCGTCGAGATTGTTGGACGTCTTAATGCTCAGATAAGTAAACAAATTCCAACTGAAGTTACATTTTGTTTATTCCTAATAGTAACCTCAATTGCAGTTTGATAACCTGAAGAAGGCACAAAAAATGGACGAAACGTCGTAAAATAAATATTGTTTTCCTCATATATTGCTTGAATTGTTTATTCGTAAATACTAAAAAGCAAAACTTCCTTCCTCGTTTTCAGTAATACATATTTTTTTTGATACACAGCCTTCTGAAATTGAACTCATCTGTGTTCAAAATCTGTTCCATTGGCCGAAAGAAACTTGACGATTGTTTTGTGTTTGTTACCGAAGAGTAACTGACGGTGTAAATTAACAAACACGGATGACAGATAAGAAATTAACTCTATAGGAGTCGATTTTATACTTTGTTTAAACAAGAGAGGGTGGTGGTTATTTTGAGTTTTGAGTCTCATTTATATGTGAAATAGCTAACCCGTTGGTATACATATGGTATAGAACAGTGGAGAGGGTGGGGAAAGGGTGGAGGGGGAGGGGGGATGTGGGGTTACTTGCGCCGCTGAAAACTGGTCATTTTGTGAGGCAGGCGCGGCTGCTTTCTCCTCTTAGCGTCGGGAATGAAATATTGCTTCCGGTCTTGAGGGAATGGCTCCACACTTTCTTTCTGGCGCATCTTGTATCATCAATATCGCTTCACTTCTCCACTTCAATGAGACTAGCAGACTGAGGAAGCTCAACGCTTACCATTGTTATATAACAGGAGATTATCACTCTCCACGAGAACTCTGATTATTCTAATTTAATTCACTTCGAATATTTTTATTCACAAACGGTTCGGTGGCTCTCACCTCCCAGTGTAATCTGAAGGAACAATGTTTGGTCGAACTGGGATCAAGACAAAATTAAGTACATTTCATGGTTACTAATACTGGAAGCGAATGTCTGCCTCTCCTCTTGCAAGAACTGTCAGAAATTCAGGAAATTATTTGAATATTTCGTCCACTAAATTTTATGTTAGAAGTTTATAGATGTATGGAAGTGGGTTTGAAAGGATTTACAACCACGTGGAACCAAAATCTGTAAGCATTTTAAATAAGAGAAATTTCGCATCGTCAGTTTGAGAAAATATTGCTCACTTTCCGCGTCGTAGTCTTAGTCATTGCCATTTACGTTTTATCTTACAAAAAATTAATTTTCTAATCTTCACATTCTTCCCTATTTCGTTCTATGTATTTCATTCAGCTTCATGTGGAGAAAACTGCGAAAATAAATACATTTTGAATTTCTAGCTTCAAACTGTGCTATTATGTGATTCAACACCTGCTCCTGGAGTAGAGGAGAAGTAGAAAGTTGTATTTACACCTGCCCCGATATTATTAGTACACCAATTAATTTACAATTTACTGTGTCATATATTTTCTCTTTTTAATATTTCAGAATTCATTCAGTAATGTCATGTGTAATTAGGAGACCAAATCCTGCGTTAAATATTCTGTATTGCGCTCATTTAAACTATTCATTGACGATGAAATTTTAAATCGTTACTGAACTAATGCAATAGATTTGAAGTTATCATTAAATTTAAGTCTACACTTGCTATTATTCTGCCAGCAAAATGATCGTAAAAACGATCTAGCGTGTACTAGACTTTTGCCCTGTTGGCACTATATTACACATATAATAATATTTTTGTCTGTTCAGTTTCAATTAATGATTAATAACTGCAAAGCAAACCATTAAAATTATAATTAACCAATTTAATTATGATTTAGTTACTGTCCTCATTCTGCCAGTAATATGTTAAATTAATTTTAATATTATAAATAAAGTAATTAAATTATTTTACTTATATCTACTATACCAATAAATAAAATTGAAGTGTCTGTCGGTATGTTTGTCTAAAACATGGTCAGAAACGGCTCAAAGAATTTAAATGAAAATTTGATGGTTTGAAAACAGCAGATTTAACTTAAATATTCGTGAATATTTCATTTCAATATATTGAAGAAAAGCTGACCTCCTGTGGTGTTGTGGCTAGCGTTGCTGCCTCACAACCCAGAGTTCCCGGGTTCGAATCCTGGGATTAAGACTGTCGGAGGATCGATAGGCTGACCACGTTTCACTCCAAATTCGGAATGTGTCATGCAAGATGACAGTCCGCAGTCGACTCGGTAGGCCCAGGACTTCAATGGGCTATAGAGCCAAGGAGGAAGGAAGGATATTGCAGAAGATATTAATATTAATTCTACGGTAATGTTTCTTGGCATACAAGCATTGTAATCTCCAAAAAGTCAATAAAGGTTGCCCATACTCTTAATCTATTTATGCTCCTAAACGGTTTAACGGATTTCAATGAAAAATTTCAGGGATTAAACAGGAATTTTATCTTAAATTTTCGTCTATGTCTCATTTCGATGTCTTGCAGAGTTCAGAAGATATTTATATAAATATTTATAAATTCATTGAATTGCCGCGCGAAATCCAACTGCAAGTTATGTCCCATTAGTCAATCCTATACACATACATACTATGTTATTGTAAGCATAATTTTGGCATCATGAGAAAGAGACGGGGAAGGGGGGATGTCGAGTGTTCTCACTATTGTTGCTTGCTACAGAATTCGCACCGTAATTAACTTATTATTGGCAGAGAAGTTTGTACCGAATAGGCTCCGAAAAGTGTGAAAGTGGGACCTATTCGAAACCAACTGCGAGTTATAAGGATTGCTCTGAAGTGCTCATAAATAAATGATGTCATACTTATTATATATTCAATTAATTCAACTTTATCAAACTTCTGTACCTTTTTTTTCGTTTTTATGGCAAAATAAGAACAGCTATTTCCGTGCAAACAATGTCACGGGCATTAACTAGTTATAAATAAAACACAAAGGAGGGCCAAAGGTATTGTAATGGTAAAACACAACTACATGTGGGATTTGGTGGAACGGAATCAAAGGAAATGGCGTCAAGAAAATTTTAGGTTGGTGTTTCCCCCCCCCTCCCCCAGAAAACGTCGATAGAGTGTCGAAAACAGCTCCTCCCAAAGAGGACAGCTAAAATTTTTATTTGATAGGATCGGGCCCCTCCACCGTGGGTTACAAAATAATGTGGTGTGGACAAGACACTAAAAACCCAAGAAAAAATGGATCTTCAGAGTTTATGATTAAGACAGGACTTAAAAAAAGATTATTTTTGGGATTTAAGAGTGGAGATAAGACTGAACATTAATTTTTGACAATTATAAATTAAATATTGTCGTTGCCACGGAAATTTGAACAACTTGAGGGGAGGAAGGCTTGCTCCAGTACGAGGCACCGACGAAGCGGCAGGACGAATTCCAACTATAAGTTCCAGGCTTAGGCGGAAAAGAAAGGGTAACTACTTTGTCTGTAACCCTTTCCTGATTTCCTGGTACTACCAATTCCTAGTAGAATTTGTGTTTGTGTTTTGCTCTATGAGAAGGTCCATTTAGACGACCCTTAGCATAGACTCATGTATTTCGTTTAGAAGATATCTAATGTGAATATATATATATATATATATATATATATTGTGATTCGTTAAAAAAAGCCGGATATGCGAATTAAGATTAATAGAATTGGTGTACATTGCAATAAATAAAACATTTAATATTATTCACATTGTTATAACGATTCTTTATTACATAATAATATCCTCTGTATCCATCTCATTATTCAGTTCTGTTTATTCAAGTTTTGACTTTTGGCCATTTTTGCCTTTTTCTATCCGAATCTAGTTACTCATCATATTAATATCATATTAATTATAATATTTAAGTGTCCTTTACCTTATTAATAATTTAATTTTAGCTTAGGTTGCCTGCTTTAGTTATAACGTTCAAAAGGATCAAATATTCGTCATGGAAGAAAATATTACCATTGTAAAATTCATGTAAGTTGGCTCCGGCACGTAAGCTTGCCATATACTATATGGACAGTGCGTTGATAAGGCGGCAGAAATATTGTTCAAAATTTGTGATACTCAACCTACAATGACGTAATTTATTCCTTATACATGCAACATTGTACAAATCTACATTCAAATCGTGAAGTGACGTAGTTCATGCGTTGAATGCTAATTCAACATTATTTTAAAATTTAACAATCAGTAGACAATACACTTAATTTGTTAAAAAAAATCGTAAATATGTTGAAAACTGTTTAACCGATATGAATGAATTAGACGCATAATTCCCTTTCTTACTACACACCAGAATGTACGTGTGTGTAAAATATCCTATTTATCAACCGGGAAACATCCAGACTAAGTATCCGGGAAAGATTGACCGATTATTCACCTTCGCTGCACGTTAAATCGTAATTATGGAGTCATAAACTATTTAAGAGCCGCCAGGTAGACATTAAAGGGAGAGTGGGGGGGGGGGGGCATTCACGGTGGACAGGCAATGTCTCGCCTACGACATGCATTTCGTTTGAATAGAACTCACATAACCGCAAAATATATTACGAGATATTTTTCATGCCACATTACGACACATTTCCTCGATTCGAGTACGGCAAAGAAGTCCTGAGTGTACGTTGGAGTTACTGAAAGTAAAAAAAAATTATAGGCGGAATTAAATAATAAAATCTTTACGGTCAAACTTTCACCGAACGTACAGATATTTTAAAATTACAAATTACCTCGACGCGACCTGATAGTAATACCTACTTCAAGAATGAAACGTAAACGCAATAATTAAACTTATGTCCATTTAATTTTATTATTCAACTACCTATGCTCTCTTCTTCGTTCGCGCGGAACTTGGACAATTGCTCTTTTTATTTTGCTCTGAAAACGAAACAAAAGGTGCAGAATCAGGATAAAGCTGAATTCATTGAATATAGAAAATACGGTATCATTTATTTATTATCGCTTCAGAGCAAATCTCGCAGTTAGTTTCGAACAGTCCTGTTTTCACACGTTTCGGGGCCAATTCAATACAAACTTGCAGACAGACAGAAACTTACATTGTAATTATTGGGATAAATTATAAAAAAACTGTTTCCTTTTAAAAATCAGCAATTGCTAAATATTAAAACGAGTTTACGTAAACAACGTATCAACGATCCAAATAAATTTATTAATTCTCGGGGAGTTAGCTCACTGTTAACGTTAGGCTACTTACTGCGTGAATCCAGCTGCAAGAAAAGATGGAGTGAGAATGCTCGCCCACCCCCCTCTCTATGCTGCCAAAATTACGCTTATAATAACACAGAAAGTATGGTACAGGAGCGCCTAATAATACTTTTAACTCGCAGTTGGTTTCACGCCGGTTTTCACGTGGCAATTCAATGGATTTGGGAATATTTATATTATTATCTTTTTAACTCTGCAAGATATCAAAATGGAACTTAACCTGAAATTTAAGTTAAAATTCCTGCTTCAATCCCAGAAATTTTATTTTAAATTCGTTAAGCTGTTTTGGAGCATAAATAGATGAAGAGTATAAGCAACCCGTAATCACTTTTCGGAGATTTGGATGCGTGTACGCCACGAAACCTTTTTTGTTTTATATTAATATCGTCTGCAAAACATCTAAATGAAAAATACACGAATATTTAAGTCAAATCTCCTGTTTTTAAGTCTCAAACTTCCATCGTAAACATTTGAGCCGTATGAGAGTCTATTTGTGACAGACACTTCCATTTTATTTATTAGTATAGACCAGTGATGGGCAAACTATGGCCCGCGGGCCGGATACGGCTCCCCGAAATGTTCTATAGGCCCGCGCGACATTATTCCTAACCTGACGAATAAAAAAGAATGCAGGCTATAAGAGAAGTGAACATTTTTCTCTTGTTTTCTCTCTTTCATTTCAGAAAATCAGGCACAGTTTCATTCATCACATTCTCGATCATAATCTTTCAGTCATTATTAGGATTTAGTATCACAAAAATTCAAGATTTTGGTAAAATGTATCACAATTTATTAATATATATATTGGCCCGTTTAAAGCTTTTTTCCCTTTCCTTTGGCCCCCTCTTTAAAACATTTCCCCTCACTGATATAGTCAGTTATGAATATAACTTATGTATGAACGAAAATAAAATAAATAATTCAGGGAATAAATGCGAAAAAGATGTATTTTAGTGCAATAGAAATGGAAAATTACATCTCATTAATTTAAAAAAATGGAACCACATAATATTTTATATTAATTAATACAAACCGAAAATTAAATATATGGAGCTCCAAAACCTTGTTGAAGCCAAATTTGGGTCCAAATATGTGTAAATTTTAGTCTTTGTGATTTAAATCGTTGTCAGTAATGCAAATTGGTATTAAGAACTGATTACTCCCAAATCTCTACCTATTTCAATTGCAAATATTAAATACAAAAAAAACATGATGGACGTTTTATATATTTGTTCCTTCCACATAACTTTTGCTATTTTATTTATCTCCCACTAAATTATTTACTTACATGAAAACATAGACCAATAATAAATTTATGCTTTAAATAAAACTCATTAAAATCAATTAACCTGTTGGGTGAAGCAAAAGAAATAATGTTTCCTATGGAAAATAGGTCTAGCAATGCGAACTCTTTAAAATAAAAGTCAACTATGTCGTCGACGACTGCATTCGCATTCTCTGGCGGTGGTTTTCTTCGGTCCGCTTCGGGATGACTGCATCGAGGATCATTTGGAAGTGTGGATGACGCATTGGGCCAAAATAGTGGCCTCCTACTAAGAAAACTGCATCTCATGAGGTAACAAGATCTCCACCCAGATCTCAAGAGCGGCTCTCAATTTAATGACCTTTTGCTAGCGGCTCACCATTTTTGTGTCCCCTCTTCCTCAAAATTTCTCTCCACGTACATCGGCAGGTTTCCAGAATTGTCCTCCTCATTTCCAGTAGCCAGTCGGCTTCTATTTTAAATGACACTCATTGTAAAATTACAGCCAATAGGAAAATCCTTTGCTGCTCTTTGAAAACAAGTGCAATTACACATATGATTTAGTGTTAGTTCCGTTCGCAGTAGCCGTTTCTAATTACCTACGCGTAGTTTCCGGCTTGGAGGAGCTAATCTTTCTCAAATTGGGGACGGATGACTCCAATTGTAAGTGAAAAGGTCCTTTACGCTACTGTGCGAAGGAAGGGTGTAAGCACCGCCCAAACACACACAAAATGTGTCGCAAACATACAGACTTTTACTTCGCATTTATTAATGTATTACAAATTGTTATTTATATTTTGTGTTCTTCATAGTTAAACTCTTCAAAATTTTCTGTCAATTACGTACAGAGGTTTCCCTACATAAGGCGATGAATCTGTAGTATTGGGTGTCGTAAGTGGTTTTTGTTAATGCCCTTGTGTACTAGAGATGGACAAAAGCGTTCTTTCAGAGATCGGATCCAAACCACTTGCTCATTCGATGATTTATATATATATATATATATATATATATATATATATATAGCCTATTTTCCACAACGTTTCACACGATTTTCAAGTGAATAACTGAGTTTATAATTTTTTTACAAAAATTATTTATATTTATCTTTATTTATTAATAAGTAATTACTTATAAAAATTAATGACTATAGGAAATATTAAAAGTTTCAATTCGCGTTTTATTGAATATACTGATATTTATTAGGCAACCTTTGCATGGTATTTAAATAGTAACGTATTATTGTCTATTAAAGTGGAATTGTGACCACGTGTATTACCCTCTTATAAATAGTCACTCAATAGAAGTTGTGTTACGAGTAAGTGTTTTAAGAGGCATAGAAAGTATGTCGTTGAATGCGTCATCAGTATTAAAGACTAGCAATTTAAAGATTTCTATGGACTGTATTGAACAGAATTATAATTTTCCTCAGTATTCTTTTCTTGAGTGAGTGAGTCAAACAGAAGGAAGCAGTTGTGGCCCTTTTCTCTGGGATGATAGCCGCGCTATGTGATTCGTGAATGATTCAAACAGGAGATAGCTTTCGGATCACAGGAGAGGAGTAAATCAAAAGAGCTGCCGCTCATTTCTTCCGTTTCAATCACAAATCACTTCGCAGAGGGAGCTAGTTGTATGGATCAGATCGAGATCTCATCGCACATACTGCTGAGTACTAGGTTTTCTAGGGTCTAGGACGATTCGGCGCGGCCAGTTCGGCGCGGCCGATTCGGCGCAGCCACTTCGGCGCAAGAATTATTCGGCGCGGCCGTTTCGGCGCAAGGTTGGGCGCGGGGACATTACGTGGCGATAAACGAGAATATCGTGGACATTTGTTTCAAATAAGTTATTTTATACAAATACACATCTTATATTAATATTAATAAAATGAAAAACAGCCTATATATCAGAAAAAGTGATATAAACTTTATTAACAGTAGTTTGTTCACGACGTTCCGTTCTTAAATTTTAAAACCTCATCTTTTACGATTATAATAAAAATGAATATTTACAATATATATGTATCATACAATTATGTTATAAAATGAAAAATTATTAACGGAAAAAATAAATTGAAATGGATAAAGATTTGCTGTGTAGTCTTCTTTGATTAATAACATGTAGAGAAATAAGGGAACTACCGGACTTCTGACATATATTAATTCTGGAATTCGGATAAACTGTGTGAAGAAACTTATAATAGAGAAAACCAAAAAAAATGGCGTAGCTGTTTCAGTTTACTATTTCTATCTTAAGAAATTTTCTATAAAATGTATACAACATATATTTATTTTCGCCCATGTGCTGTGCTGTGGTGTTCAGCGTCACTGCCTCGCGTTCAACAGAAGTCCCGGGTTCTAATCCCGGCATGTACATGATTGTTTGCGCTCTTCATCGTCACTTAAACTAAACTGGGCAAATAATAATAAAAGTGATTGGTTAAAGGCGTAATTATAACAACGCAAAAAATTAAAATGGTAAAGAGCAGTACTGACACTGAATAATGAGATAGATAAAGCAGCCGAAGAGGCTTCACTCCAAGAGAAAGGCAAAGCGGTTGAATATTTTGTTGTGAAAGGGAAAATAGACGCAGCTTATAGGAAAATCAAAGAAACATTCGGAGAGAGGAAAAATATGGGCAATAACACCAGGACAGCAGTTGGGAATGCAATTCTAGATAAAGAAGAAAAGGCGGAAAGATGGAAGGAGTATCTAGAAGAGCTGCATCACTGTGGAAATCTAGATCAGTCAGTAATGGAAGAAGAAGAAAAGGTGGATGATGGAGAGTTGGGGGACAAAATTTTAAGATCGGAGGTTGACAGGGTATAGTTTATACTCCCTTGCGTGCACAATATATATATATATATATGTGTGTGTGTGTGTTTGGGTTAACAGGCTACATGAGGGTGATCCTGAAACAGACAACTCCCCTTTAATAGCATAGGAAGGGAGTTGAAAAAAGGGTATGTGGAAGGTAGAGCAAGGTAGCCAAGGGTTAACTAGGGCCCCGGGGCTATAGTTTAAGGATCCTACCCGGTGTTTCACCTAAAGAGAGGCAGGGAGAACCCTAGAATACCTGCATCAGGTACTATTCTCACGCCCTTTCGAATGATGGGAGTCGAGTTTGCTGTGGCTTCGCAGCATTCCCTTCCCCGCGTCTCCGACAGTTTTAGGAGGCAGTTGTCCGACTGATAAATATTATATTAAATAGTATATATGAGGATAGAACGTCAAATATAATGCGAGTTAGAAGAAGGTTAGTTTGTTTTTAGGAACAATGTACGGAAAAGAAAAAGGCCGGACAAGAAAAAGCAGATCTCGTTCATCGCATTTTTAGACTTAGAAGAAGCCTGATGGAGACGAAACGTCGTATTTACATTAGTTAGATAGCAATAAATTTATGTGCTGAATTATTGGCCGATTTTTTGGAGTGTGGAGTAAGAGCAGAAAAGGAAGGCCAAGGACGAAATAGGGAGGATGTGGGATGTGTATAAATTAAAAGGCTTGCGGATAATAGATTAGCTTGGAGTGTTGCATCAAGTCAGTCTAACGACCGACTACTACAACAACAAGAATGAATGAGGTTGACTACGTGCCATTCTAAAACAATCTGGAATTTGAGATGGAAGACGTTAAAACAGTCTGGTCGGGGATGGCTCTAAATGGGCTGTAGCTCCGAGATTATTTTGTCTAATATCCAAAGCGTTTCTTCATCCTGATCTTCTAAATTTCGTTTTCACGCCCTTCAGGGCTAGGCTTCAAGTGTAAACAATTATTCCGTCTTTGGAATAACAGATAACAGGAGGTCCTAGATTCCATTCCGGTCAGGTCGAGTTGTCTCCATTGTGATCTTCTAAGTTTGTCTTAAATAAACTGTACATTTTATGCAATCCTTCCAGTTTTATGTATTGTGTTCTTATGTGACTTGACGCAAGTCCTATTTTCTTTTTTGAGGATATATTGATAATAAATCTAAAACCACACACTACTACCAACAATATATTTAGGAATGGTGCTTAATTGGGCTGTCACACTCTGCAAAATGTATTTTCTGATTCAAATCAAAATTCGGATGCTGTATTTGGCCAAACTCAAGAGTGTATATTACAGGCTTATTCACTATTGCGGTAACAAGGCAAACACATTGAATCACGGTGGAGGATGCAGATATTGGAAATGGAGTGGGTGGAACCGTCGCGAAACAAGTGTCTCTCCAGGAGATGTCAACCTGTCTGGAGGAGGAGTTGTGATTGCACCCTGTGTGCCACCTGTTCACCGATGAGAACTGGGAAAGAAGCGGCCGCGAACCATGTGTGAGCACAAAAACGCGTGAGAAGGCGGCCACATGTGCGGGCGCATTCCTGCAGCCTCATGTGCGCGCGTCTTCCCCGACATCGCAGCTGACCTACCCTCCAAATTATGCACACTTCACTCGCTAACGGTTCACTATTTGAATGTAAGCGCATAGCGCTCATCATAGGAACCCTTCAGACCTTGTTCAAAGCAACTGAATTGTTTTACCGAGTGAGGTAGATGCAACGGCGTTTTTCGCATTTGGGGAAATGGCGGATCAAAGGCGACGGCAAACAGCTCCCAAGGCCATTTTATTCATTACGTATAGTAACACACCAAGGGAAAAAGTTGACGTCCCATAGCTCCTTCACAAAAAGAGAGGCGAACAACTAGGAAATGTCTCTCGTCGCCGACATTACGCACAACGAAGATGACGATCACCGGAAAATTATCCTCTTGAATGTGGTAGGTTGTGTAACAATCCTACACCCTACCCCCAATTATTATTTTGTTGCATATAATATTAAAGAAAATACAATTTATTTCATTTTGCAACATAGTTTCCTGACTTTAAAATTTATATAAATAAAATGACAGCCAAAAAGTTAGCATATAAATTTATCACAATTTATTCAAAAGCAACGTTTCGTCTCCATTTTGAGACTTCCTCAAGCACACTACAAACATAATATTAAAATAAATTTGGAACCATGTTTTTTATATATAAATTAAAAAATTGTAACATTAAACTCATATTTAATTTATTGTAATATTATGTTAGTAGTATGCCTGAGGAAGTCTCAAAACTGAGACGAAACTTCGCTTTCGAATAAACAGTGGTAAATTTATATGCTAAATTTTTGACCGACTTTTTGTTAATTATTTTATTTTGGTTGTTCTAAATCCGTGATTTTCTTCAAATAAGACCTAGATAGAATATTTATTATGCATTAAAACGATGGCTCGCAATTGACATAAATATTTAATAACTAACTGATCAAAGAAATTTTAAATTGTTTGTTTATACATTCATATTTTATTTAATATAACGCACTAATATTATAAAACGACCGTTATAAAACGAGCAAATAGCCCGTTGGAAAACACATGATCATCTGTCTATTTTACACATTTCTTATAACTAAGTCCGGACTAACAATAGTAATCCATTGCCCTCAGAAATATTTGTACACTAAAAAAAGCAACATTGCGTGGAATAATCAAGCCTTATTTCTACGTTGCAATTCAGTTTATGATGTGAATTGTTGAGAAAAAAATTCATTTCCCAAGTTTCATAAGATTCATCCGATATTAATTTTCTTGAAGCGGATTTTCCTAAACACTCCTACGAGATATCATTTTATTTACGAATGTCCGTCCTACCGCAACTGAGAGTGTAGAATTAATGTCGTTTTTCATGATTGTAACAATCGTTTTTAAAAATTTAAATTACGCGATCGGAACAGGAAGCAGATCAAAAAGTTTTGTCTAAACTTATAGGTACCTGAAAAAGCATGAGACTGTAAGGGTCTTCCTTTTGATCAATTGTGCGGAGTTATAATGACAAACGTTAAGATCTGAAATACAATTTCATTTTCAAAAAGGTTTTCCTACATTTCATGACCACTAACTCAACTTTGCTTTTCAAATCCGCACCCTCTTTCATACTAACTTAAAATGAAATATTATTCAAAGATAAATTAACTACACAAGTTCCAGAATTCAATCTATTTATTTATCATTCGCTGTTAATTGTCCTTGAAGATGACCGACATCTTTCACACAACAAAAAGAGTTTACGTTCTACCGTGTTTCTGCGATGCACCATCTGTTAGGACATCCCTCTCTACCGCTCAGTGTTACCAATCCTCAAAAAACAGAATAACAGCCAGTTATGGTCACAGAACACTTACTTTTTAAACATGCCTCGTAATAATTATTGGAATTTACTCTTCGGATCAATGCCTTTGTCATACAATCCCATATAATCAATAGATTACAATTCCATTATATTTAACTCTGATTTACTTCCCGGATGCTGATTTTTTACGATATTCCTTGAACATTAATAGAACAAAACATCGTATTTTCTCTTTAGAAGATGGTATAATTTCTGTCCTCCTGTACGTACTTGTTTCCCGGGCGAAGATGGTGTTTCGAAACATTAATTAGGCCTTTCAGGCGCGGTTTACACTGGAGAAACATGTTTTATTTGGACATGTACACTGATGGAACATGTTTCATAAAACTCACCCCCCCTCGTGCCAAAATAATACTACTGTATTATGCAATATATCCTGATGCCTGGATCTTGGTGTTAATGGTTATATAATCTGAATTTTAACCAATTTTTATAACAATTACTTTAATTGCAAATAATTCTTGTTGTTGTTGTGGTATTCAGTCCTAAGACTGACTTGATGCAACCCTCCATGCTAATCTATCTTGCGCAAGCCTTTTCATTTCTTTATAACTAGCACACCCAACATTCTCCCTAATCTGCTTAGCGTATTCCTGATAATTAAAAAGAGCAAATTATTCTTAAAGATGCATTCCCAGGTCAACCACAGAAAATCGCCGACTTTGTTTAAAAATACTACCCTGAACCTTCGAAAAACCGGCTAGTCATTAAATATAGGTGTAAAATAAGTTATGCTTCGTGAAACATATTCCACTTGTTTCATGAAATACGTTTCTACCCAGAGTGCACGTGCTTGTTTCTCAAGTAGCTCTAGGATAATCTATGATATTAGCGTTTCAAATATTAGACAGATTACTATGAATAATTTGCATTAAATAGTTTGGTTTCGTCAATTACAGAAAAGAACTCAATGATTCTTTCGTTTGTATCTAAAATTATTACAAAAATCTTATAGTGGAATATATCAAACCAATAAGACGCAAGCATTCCTTTTTGCCTTTGGTCTGCGTCTAGTTTGATAATGGGTTTCAACCTGGCGGGGAAGTGTTTTATAGTAAGCGGATGGTAATATAATCGACTTATACTGCGTAACTGGACCGTATGGATTTGTGAGAGGGGTTTAGTAATGGGTTTCCTGGGTGCGCATCTAGACGCAATTACCATACAAACATAATAGCTTCCGCCATGACTACATAGATCGTACTCAGCCTGCACCGTTCACTTCCATTAGTTAATTAACTGTACAATGGAAATAAATAAGCTTAGAATCAAATAGGTTAGCCAGAATACTTAAAATAATTTGAACAATATGTTAGAGTAATTTTTTAGGAAATCAGTGGATTTTATTTTCGGGAGAAGATAAGATGAACGTTTTCTTGCTTTTCGTATTACTAGAGCCAAAGTTTCAAGATGGCTTCTTTAAGGATAAGAAATATTCATTTGCAAAAGAACCGACTGTTCAAGATAAAAGCGGAACAAAATGCCTCAATCAAAAATAATTTTCCTTCCCATATTGATAAAATATCCCCGTTAAAATTAAACATGATACATAAATTTAAATCACGATCATTCGAATGTCACGCGGAAATATTGTACTGTTTTTCTGCAAAATTACATAAAATCACTTCTCTTCATTGATTTCATTCCATCGTGCAGATTAAAAGTATTGTGACATTCAAAATACTCAAATCTAAATTTTCAGTATAAATAAAAAACCTGAAACAGCTTTGAATGTGTGGAATTATTACTTCAATGGATTGACACCAAATTATAACTGAATACGTTAAGTTACAAGAGAAAAAGATCACCACAGAAACTATAATTCTGAAGGAATATAATGCAAGACTAGACGTGTGTCTGTAGCTAATTCAAAGATTATTTCCAAGCTAATTAATTCACGTTAAATATCCAATTATGTTAGTAATTCTGAAAGAGTGTTTTCAAACTTTTCTGTCGAGGTTGAAAATTAAGTAACATACTTCACAGTTTCATTTTGACGTGTCATAAGATTAAAACAAATTTTATAATTGTTCCGACTGTACCTCGAATAATGTAGACGAAAAGTTGGTCAGAAATGAATATTATTTATTAATTAAATTATGTAACGTGTAACCAATAATATTATTTTAAGTGTAATCTTGATATATTAATAATAAGATTTTGTAATAAAATAAGAAAACAATTTATAAGAGAGCGTGGGCTTTCCCGGTGTATATTATTCATGAACAATTCTCGGGTTTTCAACCGGGTAAGTATAAAGTTTGAACACGACGTTTACATAGCTTGCTCTGCCATCTTCTTCAGGTCTACCAAATCTCTCTTGTCATCTCTCTTGGACTCTGTCTCCGTCTCACCGCTCTCCAGAAATCTGTGACCAAAATTCTGTGAATCAAAATCTTTCTGCCAGCCTTTTTAAAATCTCCTCTTCACTTCTTTAGTTTATACCACCAAGTGGCAGGGATGGATAACCACCAATAACATTTATGGTTCTAATTGGGAATGCCACCAACTCTCATCAAAATTGGGAAACACCCAAGATGAGACGTGAAGTCTGAGTTTTATTGCCCCTGGGTCAAATGCTGTCTCCTTTCTTTTGACTCCGCACCACCAAAAGTCCGAGCAGATGTGTCTGACTGTTACACAAGACGTTTCGTTACTTTGTTTGAAACCTCCTCAGGTGTGAAACAATCAATAATATAAGTATAATTAAAATATAATATGCCCATATATAAAAATATAAAGGACCGAATCGTCGTGACTTAATTTAATTAGTAAGTAAAGCTCAATTCTGGGCGTCATTTTTCGTCTACATTATGCGTGTCATAAGGTTTAATATAATAAGATTTTTAATTCCTCAAAGAGGCATTATTGGTATAATGTAGTAACGATGCCACTACGACAAGGGTTCATCAAACAATTTGGTACACCGACTATCGTAGGTCAGGATAAAGTTTCATTAATGCCACTTGTCATTTACTACAACAATCTATTCAACCTGGAAATTGAGAGGTGTACAATATCGATATACATAATTATCGGTAAAGGATTACATTATAGGGTTACAGTAAAATTAAAAAAAGATATCTAACGAGTGTGACAATGGCAATTAATTTTTGTCGGCACATCCACTGCTACACTTGCTTCGTCACACCATGCAAATATTTACTCTCCATGTAGTGAAAAACATTATAAATCTTCATTCGTGTACTTTACTCCAGTTCCATAATTAAAGGTTTATTTTTGGTAGTTTCATGATGGACGACGTACGAGTATGTCTCGTGTAGGAAGAGGACGACAGTCTTCCAAGTTCTACCATCAAACACGAATTTACGCGCAAAACGAAATCAATATTTCTCGCACCGTGTTTGTTCTGTTTAAACTGTGACATGGTTTTTATAATTTATAAATATGTTAAAATTTAGAGTATATATTTAAATGAGTGGGCGCCAATAAATCTCAAATTTGACATTTAAAACAGTTTTATTGTTAACAAATGTAAAAGATTCAACAAATTACAATATTTAGAAATTAATTAATTTTAATGAATTTTATTTGCTCAACTGAGCCCTAACCAAAGAAATAACATAGCAAGAGACTTTAGTAAATTTACTCTGGGCTGTATGACGTGTTTATACGTATAGCAGAGCAGGAGATTATTGTCTTTTGTTTCATCATCCCCTAGTTTCCTGGTTGACCGGTAATCCTGGATTCAATGCAAAGGAAGCTTCCGGGTAGGCAGGTTGAACTCAGGCCTCTGATGTGTTTCTTGGTTTTCAATTTGTTTCCTGGTGAAACTTACAGCCAGATCGCCTCTTCTCCCTGACTCCTTGAAGCCAGCCAGTCTGACTTTCCGTTTCGCTAGCTCATCTCTGACCTCTCACCTTCAACTAACCCTTCCGAATGTCCGTTTCGTGTTCCTTTCCACCTCGAACTCACCTCTCCCAAAAACCTCATTCACTTTTCCTATCTTCTCCAGTTCCTACAAAAATTCAAAATGAGGGTGGGGCCACTCCTAGTAATCTTCTGGGTCAACTACTTTCTTAGCCTGACTGACATTGTTTTTCCCCCGGACCGCAAAATACTTTCAGTCAAAGGACTACGCCTGTTCAGGCTTTAGGCTTTATGACTGTGTTTGTTTGCCGGGTTTACCCCGGAGGGTGCCTAGCGAATATCTGTTGATCTGTTCTATATGTAAATTTCGTACAGAAAGCTTAATATTGTAAATTAATTTAGATAAATAAAATAAAATATACGACGAAAAATTAAATGCGCCACATCACAGTTCCAGCCATTTGAATATTTTATATTACTATTATCGTCAGTAACAGAAATGATAAATCAATTAATTAAATGTAGCCACTGTGTTTATGCCCCAATTGAAAGCTAAGATCTGTGTCTTTTTTATGTATAACGAAAGTGTTTCATGTGTACTTTTGATGCCGAGTACGTGAAAATGCTAAAAAAAATCCACCACGTAATATTTTGCCGCATAAATCGGATTAGCTAGATTAAGGCACATAACAATAAAATATATAGATTGAAATCGTTTTATTTTCTTCCATTCATTTAAAGGAGAAGTATAAAAAATTGTCTCTGATCTTACATAAAACTCAACTACAAGGAATCTGAGTGGACCATCTGCGGGGGCCTGAAAATCATTTCTATGATACTCGGACAACAAGGCGGGTACACGAAATACCCGTGGTTTATCTGAGGAATGGACAACCGTGCCAAAGCACTCTGGATCCAGAAAGAGTAACCAAAGAAAAACACTTAAGGTTGGATAATAAAGAGCGTTCACATTCAGACTTTGGTAGACCCAAAAAAGTTATTTTACTTCACATCAAAGTTGAAATAATAAAGTAGTGTGTGGAAATATTGGTTAAAGATGGTGATAGTTCACCGGCAGGTTTCCTGGACTGTCCGAAGGGTGTTTCGGTCGGTCCAGACATTCAAAAGCTTATGAAGGACGAAAACTTTGAAAACGTAATTGGAAGACGTTGAGAAAACAGCATGTAATTCCTTCAGAAAAAATTGTAACAAAGTTTTTGGGACACAAGAAAGTTCCTAACCTTGAAAGAAGCGTAGACAACATGCTGAAAACTTTTTTAAAAACCTGGGATATTCAATGACTTTAAAATGCAATGAGTAAGGAGATAGAAGAAGAAATTTCACCTGAACAAAATGGAGTGGAGATACCAAAGACGGTGGAAAGCATGTAAATGTGATCACTGACTACTGCTGAATGCTGCACAGAGAAGAGCTTCACACTGCGTCCATGCGGAGAATCTCGAAAAGAAGCTTTGAGTGTATTATATTTATAAAATTTAAACATTAAGAAAACAATATTGCAAATATTAAAATTTAGAAAAAAAGATTATAAGTATTAATGAATTTTAGCGTATCATTACAAGAATTTAGTGTGTTTCCAGTTGTTTTAATAAATAACATTTCAGATATATTTTGTTTAACTAAATTTTGCTGAAAATATAAAATTTAAACATTATTACAATCAAATTCGTGACATTCCTTTAATTTATGTGTAGTCACAGCATTATGGTTCATGATTATCTTTTAATTTAGTTCAAGAGCACATTTCTTTTGCCCTATGTAGAATATTGCTATAGTCCTCTTTATAGTCCCTTATTTCTTAACTTTTAATATGTTCATTATTTTTTAAATTGCATAACTTTTATTAATTTACTGTTTAATGATAATTGTTTTATAATTGATTACATTTATTGTTTAATTGTAAGGTTATAATATTACATACTGTAATTTTTGTTTAATGTTCACATTTTGTAGTTTAACTTTTAAATGAACCTATTTTTTAACTTCCCGCTTTTACACATTGTTTGGTTTAACTGTTTATATTTACATCTTGTATCACATTTCGGTAGCAGGCGGTCAATTTGAATTTTTACACATTTGACATATTTTCATCAAAGTTCTTATTTATTATTACATATATTATTAATAATCTGATATTTTAATAAGTTTAAGGTAAATAATTTTTTGGAATAACACCTGAATTAGGCGCAAGTGTGGTGACGAAACGTCGTGTAAACCAAATGAAAGCTCTTTCTGTAAAAGCGGTAGTTAATATATTTAATTATTTGGATATCAAACGGTAATTGATTTACTAGATATTATAAAGATTTTTTAAAACGTTAATGAAATTTTTAAAAATATTTAAAAAAAAACAAAAAAATCGGCGTGATGTATATTTTTATTTAAAGATATACAATTTTCCTACTTTGGGGGAAAAACTTACGTGGTTTGTGGGGAGAGGAGAACAATGGCATTTTTTAATCAAAACTCTAGTTAACACGCAAAACATTTCAAAAAATAACCAAGTGTCAATTTTCAGGCGTATGTAATCTGCGGCTTACTATAACGATATGCTTGCTATGTTTGAACGAACTCCTGTTTGCTTATCGTCCGTTTGACGACCGAAGCCAATATGAGTGTGTGAAGGAATTTGTTAGAGCCAGCGCTCGCCGAAGATGAGATGAGGATCGCTATCAAAATAAGCCATTGATGTAAAAAGAAACAATTGCTATATCTGCACCTTATCCTCAAACCGTAGTTAAGGTTCGTAAAGAAAACTATTATGGGTACAAGAGAACTACAATATACTTTATTCTATACTAGTTATCCCAATCAAAATTTAGAATCTCAAAGATTAAAACGTGATGTCCAACAGAGCATAAAATGTTGTAAGGTAGTTGGAGTACAGTTATTGCGATTTTATTAGTCTTACGGAACTTATGTGTACAACAGACCTTTGTTTAAGGAAAGGAATGGAAAATAGCGAAATACTAATTAAGGTACTATAACGTACCACAATACCTAGAAAATTACTATAATTTAATGGGTTAAATTATATACTGAAATCTGATATACTGAAGTACCACATGGAATAAATAACTGTTCCGAGGGAAAATAAAAAAGGTTTTAGTTTCTTTATGGTTTTTAGTCTTAAGACTGGTCTGATACAAGCCTCCATGCTAACTTATCCCGCGAAAGTATTTTCATATACCACATTCCACATCCTCCATAACATCTGGTGTTATTGAAGTTCCAATATCGCTCTCTAATGTTCGTCTCTCATCTGAAAATCTCGAGCAACCGAAAAACACGTGTTTTGGTGTCTCATTAAGTCCACATTCAGGGCATGCAGGTGAATTATCTATGGCAAACCTGTAGAAGTATGCCCTGAAGCAGCCGTGACCGGTCAAGAGTTGAGTGAGATAATCATTCACTTCTCCGTGTTTCCGATCAAGCCAGTCTTTAATTGATCTTATTAACCTATGGGTCCATCGGCCCTTATTGGACTCATTCCAACGGCGTTGCCATTCTTCATATATTTTAAGCCTCTCAACTCTCTTGTCTTCCAGACCTCCGTTTGTTTGTATTCGTCGGCACTCATCGGCCAAAACGCCCTCCGGAGGCATTCCTGCCGCCACACAGACTGCATCGTCCGACACCGTCCTGTTTATTTTACTGCCATTGCACTACATCATATCGAGGCTCTGATCTCACAACGTTCACAAAAAGAAGTCACCGGTATTGTCTTGGACCTGCAACATTTGGCATAATACGCGTCAGTGCAGATTCAGTCCCAGCCAGTTTAAAAGACATTCTATCATCTATCATTATACCAAGATATCTGATGGACAATTTCGAATAAATTTGACAGTTTCCAACCGTAAGGGTGATGGATTCTCTAGATTTTCTCCCAGTGACGAGAAATGCATCTGTTTTTTTTTTCCACCAGTTGCAGTCCCATTGTCCGTAGCCACTGTCCAATCACAAAAATCTATCTGAACTATTTGTTCCCGGCGCTTAGCGACGACGACAATTGCTATATGTCGTCTGAGAAGCCAATAATCTTGCTTTCCGGGGGAATCCGAAGTCTTAATACACCATCATACATAATGTTCCACAGCAAGGGTCCTAGTACCGAGCCTCATGGGACGCCACCTGTGATTACATACATTTCCACGCCGGTTTCCGTATCGTAGAGAAGAGTTCTGTGGGAGAGATAATTCGCCATTATTCTCCTGATGTATATTGGCACCTGTAACCTGCGAAATATCTCGAGCACACAACTCCATCTTGCCGAGATGAAAGCGTTTCTGATGTCCAAGGTGATTATGGCGCAGTATTTTTAGGGCCTCTTTTCTTTCCACCCGCGAAGTATCTACATCTGCATCCCAGTCTGCGTCGATGAATCATGGTGGCTAGTTGCTGCATCAGGGGATGTCTTCTGTTCACCATCGTCCGGGTTGGATCTCGTGGACAAAAAATTTAGACTTCCTTATCTCCTTCCGGCGGCTAACAGTTTACTTCCACGTCACCATTAGCCGGCCTCTCTATATCAAATGTTTTCTGTCTCCCAACAAATTCTCTCTGCCACAACTTCTCTCCGTCACTCAACAATTTCTCTTCATCCACTATCCTCCGTCTCCCAACATCATCTGTCTTGCTTCTCTACGTCAAATTTTCACGTAAGCTCGGTGGGAGAGTATACAATTTTAAACCACCAATAAGCTATTATTCTCAAAAAACTTCTAATGGCTTGTCTTTTGACAATTGCAGCCAATAGGAAAATTTCAGTTTTGCTGAGCCTAAACACTTCACGTGTTTTGCATCTTTCCATGACATTCCAAATTTTTAAGGAACTACCGTTTTCACCAGAAGTAGTCCCCTAATTATTCACAGCGATACTTTTGTCTCAATGAATGCGAGGCCCAAGCGCAACTAGGGAAACAGATGCACAAACTTTAATTTCCAACTCGCGTACTCAATACATCGCAGTATAATGTTATTAACTTTGTTTCAACGATGACCAGAGAAGTTGTACGACAGTCCTCAAGCTGTTGTTACCTGCCGTGATGACGTCATGAACTTTAACGTTAAGGTCAGGGTCGTAAGTCGACAAATAATGTTCGTCGCTCTTAAAGGATTTCTGAATCAAGTGAAAGCAAATTGTAGACACAACTGCTTATTTATGATAGATCCTGATAATATTTTCGACACCAAACGTCGTACAGCTTCTGTAACTTCAGACTCAATAGATAAAACATAAAATGAATTTCAGAGCATAAGCAGCAATAAAGATTCGCATTTAAATAAACATTCATTTATCTCAACTTAAGATTCCACTCCGTATACTGTGGTTATCGGTTAGGGCTGTTTGTTGGCAATTAAACATTAAACGTTTACACCACAATAATTTTTTAGATTAAGGTTCAATTTATTGAAATATTAAAATCTGGTTCAATTTTAAACATATGTTTGTTTTACTCCCTTTTCTCCACACCCCTAGCTGCCGCTCTACAACTTAATCGACATGTTGAATGTCGGAATTAATATAAGCGACTCCTATAATTCCGGATTCGACACCAGTCTCGGTTGTTTTGCGTGTTAATTTTACGTAATGTCCCTCCACCCCTAAGAGCAAGAGTGCTCCTGTGCCATGTTAAAAGGTGTTGAAATTATGCACAACCAACTTCGCGAGAAACACTACTAATCTCATCGGCCCCGGAAAATGTTTATCTGCCGTAAATATTTTTTTTATATAATTTCCATCGCCAGTCTTATGCTTGGTAGTTGTGTCTTACCACCGACTGTTCGTGTCGTAAGACACATGTATACATCATTTGATTGAAATTGCTCCACACATTAAATATTTATATTATACGTACAAATATACAAAGAAAAGATACGACTTGATTTTTATAAAGATAGAAAACTGATTCTAGTCTTACAAAATATGATTTTAGAGGTTGCAGATCAGGTATCTGCCATCATATCTTAAGTGAATGAACAATAGTGGTATTTTGTTGAAGTGCAGAAGGAGTACCGTGCACGTGCAAAGGCCCAATGAGTGTGGCAACTGCGAAGGACTCTCAACAAGGTAATGGGGCCAGCTAACAAGACAATCTCACACACCCAAACAGCCAAGGAACCGCTGCCACTCTGCTCCTTCCGCTGTCAAAACAGAAAAATAACTTATACAAACGGTACCAGCGAATTCTTTTAATGTCAACCACACGAACAAAATTTCATTTCTTCTAGCTTCGTTTGTCGCCGATGAGCCAGTTCATAGAAACGTATCGGGCAATGTATTTCTTGTGGCTCGTTAGCTGCTGAAATCATTGTAACACACTTGGAGAGTGGGAGGATGCGGTGTCCATTTTTTGCACACGCCGTTAAACGGATGGTCTTGGCGCGTTTCAGAAACCATTTCATTTAATAACTTCTCGACCTCCAGATCCTGATTTGAATCAGGCGACACTTTCTATGTTCAACAGGAAATCCCCGAGTAAAGCAGGTTACTTCTTTCTTTTTACCAGGTTTTGAATGAAAATATGAAGGTCTATTTTTTAAAGTTCTCAGAGTTTTATTTAACATTGCCAATAATTAATAAGATTTGTAAACAGATTAAGGTGGGGAGGAAACATAATTGAAAACGTGAAAAAGACAATTATTCATAATACCCTTTGTTTGCGATTCATCATCACCTAAATTCTTCTTTCTCTATAAAACTCCCATTTCTTCTCCTAATCATGAAATACAAAACTGTGTTAAGTGACATTGTCGTTGAATATCAGATACAAGAATAAAGACTTTAATGAAAGGCAGATCATAGCAGCATTTTTTTGAAAGAGGTTTGTTTCAACCCGGTTATGTATTCCCAAGAGTAGCATAAATTTTATATCTATAAAAATATAAATATATTGAATTCCTACATTAATTAGAGGTAAAATTCCGCAATTTGATAAGTAGACCTGCTGTTAATTTTCGTCGAGCCTGTACTTGACAAAATTTTATATTTCATTAATAACTTGTACCATTAAGTTTGGAAGTAGTGTAAATCAATGTAAGGAGCACAATCCTATTTTCTAGAAAACAATAGGATTATAACTCTGATTCACTCATTGACTCTTATAGTTTGATCCGCTTCCTGGATGTTCATAACGACCAAATTTCCCTTATCCTTAGTATTCCTGTTGATAATAAATTATTTACTCCCTTTAACCAAATCAACGTTAAATATTTATATATCTTATTAGATAATTAAACTCATACTCTGTTCAGTGATGATGAGTGGATTTAATAGCTTCTTTTTTTAGTGTTTGAATAGATGTGTAGCATTCTTTAATGGTTCATCCCCATCACACCATATATAATTACAATAAATGCACGTTAAACTTCCTCTATATAAAAAAGAATGTGTGAATTGAGAAATGATCACTGAGTGCTATGAAACGTCACTTTCATTCGGAGTCGACTGATGTTTAAGTCCAGAAGAATTCAACGACAGTTACGAAACGGAGTGGGAGTGAAACTCAAAGAATTGAACAGGGTGAACTTTGATTCGCTCCAGAGACCTCTGTGCCTGCTGAGTGAGCGAGATATCTGGTTGCCTGATAGTGAGCTGCATGCTGGCCAACATGAGCGTGATAACCCCGACCCGTCTGGTGCCACACTTGTGCTGCCACCTGTCCCAACAAGGATCGGCTGTAACAACATCGCTGACTTCTTCTCATCTCAGTGCGTTGCATTCACGCCTAACTTACTGGTGTCTAGATGCTTTGAAGTGGATCGGCAGCGATCAAATTTATTTAATCCCAAATTATGAATGTAAGAATGGAATACACGTTTTCTCGGTTTAAACTTGAATCATTCTGAGTAGTGGTTTTTGCTCACGTGAAAGACTTAGCTCCTTTTAAAAGAAAAAGCAACAAATAATTTAATAAAAATATATTTAATATTTTTCTCACAATTTGTTAGTCCTCGCAATTTTGCACACGTGTACTAATAACGCAGTCCTATGCAAAAATAATTGACAAACTACATAAGTTTTTTGGTCAACTGCAATCATCTGCAAAAACTTTATTAAATGACATACTTATTCAAGATTGACAAGGGGTGCAGCTTCGCGGTCAATATAGAAGTAATTAACTTGAATGGTGTGAACGGTGTGGAAAAATTGTTGCAAGTACATTATCTCTCTGGCCCTTTAATTAAATTGTTTCAAGATAGCCATATTAATCTCTCGAAGGAGTTGTATTCACTGGGGTCGCAAACCTTGGACATACAGTAAGAGTTGTCCGCTGATCCCACTGGATCAGTCGGCGAGCTGCCTCTTAAAACTGCTGGAGATACGGAGGAGGGAATTCTGCGACCCCACAGTAAAATCCTCTCCCGTTAGTCAGACAGGCGTGAAAATATACCCAACGACCCTACACGTGACTCACGGTTTTCCCTGCATTTCTTTTAGGTGAATCACCAGGTAGGATCCTTAAACTACAGCCCGTGGCCATAGCCAACCCTTGCTTAACTTCCTCTACCTACGAAATCCCCCCTTTTTAATTTCCTTCTTATGCTATTAAAGGGGAGTTGCCTCTTTCAGGCTCACCCTCATGTAGCTTATACCCCTCCCCCCAATTAGCGTCATTCGGGAGGAGGAAAGGATATCTGTGGGAAGCTTCTCCAAATAATGAATATTGGTCTTACATTCGGGGTATGCCTCGTTCTCTCTTTAGTATAAAGGTTGGTACTCGCATGCCGTGGCACCTTTACCCCTTTTAGGAGGTGTATGTACAAGGGTCGAAGACCTTGGGCATACGGTAAGAGTTGTCCGCTTCCCCATTAGATCAATTGGCCAGCTGCTTCCCAAAACTGCTGTAGGCAGAAAAGGGAATACTGCAAGTCCACAGAAACCTCATCTCAAGCGATTCGGTAGGGCATGAGAATAGTACCCAATAGCCCGACCTATCTGATGCATGTTTTCTAGTGTTTCCCTGCATCTCTTTTAGGCAAAACCCCGGGTAGGATCCTGAATCCCGGTAGTCCTTGCCAACCCTTGGCTGCCTTCCTCTCTCTTCCGCATTCCGCCTTTCAAATTCTCTTCCTATGTCATTAAAGGGGAGTTGCCAGATTCTGATCACCCTCATGTAACCTGTTACCTCAAAAAGAATGCAGATAATGGTCATTTAGCCGAAATTTTCTGTAAATTCTTTTATAGGATTGTGTTATTGGTACATGCGTGTAAAAGTAAGAGAACTATGAGTATATTGTTAAATTGTTATTTATAAAATGGTGTAGCAAAGTACTTTTAATACAAGATACAAATAATTTGAATAAAATTTATGATTCATGATATTGTAAATTATTTTTTATCGTTTGATACAACACGTTTTTTAATTAACTGTAATTAATACTAAAAATACTTAACACTTGATTTCTGTTCCACCACGGGGAATCACACAAAGAACTTTCTCTCCAAAATTTCATTATTTTTGTAATTACATGATATTATAGTAATTGTAAGTCATTTTTGTACTTATAAACGAATTAACATGAAATAGCAAATAAGTCATAAATCTTTATATTAATCAACACAACATAAACAATTTTTTATATTCACAATTTTGGGAATTCTTCAGGTAAAGACATACGCTGTGTAATATCTTATGATGTTAAATTTAGTATGCATGAAAACGTATATGAATTAAACATTAGAGTTCCAGAAAGAGAAAATTCTGCTTCCGGGACTGCGTCCAGTGACAAACCGCAGTCATGGAAGTAATTTTTTTCTTATTTTGGGTCTCTAATGTTTTATTCATAAGTATTTCCATCTATTTAAAATTTAACATCAGAAGAAAATTGATTGAAATTTCTTTACCTGAAGAAGTCCCAATTTGCTTATTTTATAAATGTCAGATTAATTCAATTATTTTATTTTTATTGATATTTCCATATATGAATTATAAATTTTATTATATAGCGTTTACAAACAAATTTAATTTTTTGAATACGTATATATTCGCCAATACCTAAATTGTTGTCATATTTGTAGAATTTATCAATGCCTAATATGCTACAACTGAAGAAATTCTAAAAAGTAATTAACGTTGTGTTATTTTTTAATAAATAGCATAAGGATTCAATATTAAATTTTTGCCCGAGTAAAGAGTATTATTTATATTTAGGTCAACAGTGCTGGGGTAGCTGTACACATTTTTGTTAAAACTTTGTTAAATTCCTTTCACAATTTTTATTAATAAACAACAGAAGTCACTAAACTTGGGAAAGAAATTGTTTGATAATTTGATTTTTAAATAAATTTCTGATTTATGGCCAATTTATCTATTTCATTTATAACAGAATTAGTCATTAAATTCGCTATAATGACCTGTTCTCTCAGTTAACTATTTTCCGAACAAAAGATAGTCTCTTTTGATGAAAATTATACCACTATGTTGTATAGTTTGAAAATATGCAAATGAACCCAATCATCTCATGTTAAGTTCACTGTAATTTGTCGGCAGTCTAACATAATAAGTGTCTGGGCTTAATTTCTCCCAATCTCTCTTTTTTGTCCCCTGATGGTTTAATACGTTTCACTTAGTTAATAAGTAACTTTCCATTCGTAATGCAATTCAGTGATCCCTCTCATTGGAAAAGAGTAAAACTGAATATGGTTTGTTTATCCCTTATTAAAATGCAAGTGTAAAGATCATCAGCGAATTCACACACTCCAGTAAGTTATCGAAAAAAAACACCAATGCACTAAAACGAAACCTTGTGGAACGCCAGTCTTTGTTGGTCTCAGAAAATCTGAGTTGAATGTGAATACCCAACTATTGCCCCTTTTTTCCTTTTATTTAAAGAATAAACATATTGCTCAAAACTCTTTAAATGACAGTAAAACTAATTTTTAAGATACACTTTACAAAGTCTTCTGTATATACTTTATTAAGTAATGTAGTTGACGCTAACAGTAACCAGTCACAATTCAATCCACTTTTGCAATGATAAGTGCAAATTTATATTAACCTTTCCTCCAGTTTTATGATTATTCAAAATACTTATTTCTTTATTACCAAATTATTAACTTTTTAATTCATAGACAATTCTGTAGTCAATAAATTTCTGCTGTGTTTATAAATATTGGAAATAAAAATTAATATAACTTAGATTTGATTCTACTACCGATTATTACTAAGCTCTTTGTTGGCATTCCTAGGGGAAATTGAAATAGTATTTCACTTTTCAGTCAATGAAACAGTGTTTTTATATTATTGTTATGAAAGATTGTTACACCGTCATCTACAGGAGTATTGTTCTTCATATTAACATGACAAATTGGTTTTATTACGTAATAATTCTGATTTACGGTGATACTTGGTCCCAAGTACAGCCGACTACAATCTAGAAAGCTCTGTGTAAAAAAATTGTAGTGAATTGTAATTTAAGCGTCTATGACTAACAAATGGATAATCTGTTACAGTTTTCAGAAAAATCATGCCTACGCACTCGCCTTTTAACAAAGAGAATGCAACTTCGAGAGGAACGTGCTATCCATCAAGATCAACAAGTCACATTTTAATAGAGTAATATGAAATTCAATTTTTATACAGATTTGATTGTAATAAGTAATTGGCTGTATGCAGTTTGCATGGGAAAGTAATTTAAAGCCTGTAAAATGGGCAGATTTTGGGTCTCTGCACACACGTACCGACCAGATGGCAACCATCCACTTGTTTCGTGGCGGTCATCTTATGGAATAACTAATTGAAAAGCGGAGACTCTGCCTTTTTTAAGTTCGTGAGGAGATCAATGGAGATTATTCTGTATAAACGTGTTTCTGAAGAAGTCGGTAAACTGAAGAATAGCCTCATTCTGATGTAATAGAGCCGAGCCAGTAACTGCGACTTCTTTACAGCCAAGCTAGTAGACGCCGGGACACGGTAAACAATTTAAATATCATAAGTGATTTTTCTCCGGACAAATCAGAAAAAAGACTATGAGTGAACTTGAGTCAGGATTCGTAAATAATTATAACTGTTCCACTAATTTAAAATAAAATAACTTTAAATAAATTAAATATTTTGTGCAAATTATATATGTAATAACATAAATATTACATCAGAAACAGACTTTTAAGTACTTTAAGTGTCTTTGAGATCTCCGTGTTTCACCCATGGACAACTTTATGCTGTTTTCTCTAGAGTGAGTTCCCTCTAGTATTTATTTATTTTTGCCTCTGTAATTGAAACTAAAAATATTTTCCTGCTGTTGTGTTTTTAAAGCCTCATACGAGACTGGAATAAATATATACTGGCAAGTACATATTGAATTATTAATTCCTCAGAAAATATTTTTATATCAAACAAGGAGTTCGTAGAAAGGATAAAGAAAATATTTAAAACTTAACGTAGTCTCCTGAAATCCTGTGTTAGTTCATGCAAATATTATTTTTAAATCACGAATAAAGCTCTTTTTTTCTTTCTTCTCCTCATATAAGGTGTGAAACGAGGCCATTCAGATATTAAAGAATATTCTACAACACTAGCGTGGCTGTGTTGGTAAGGACGTCCACAGGCCTTGCTGCAGTCTCCTTCAAGAACCCTGTGATTTGAGTTTTGGTACACGCAGGCTACAAAACGTTTTAATGACTTCATTATTATTTACAAGGCTACCATTATTAGTATTTCCGTATATGCTATTTACCTGCTTATAAATGGCTTCAATGTGCATAGTAATTACATTTTCATTTGTATGTATGAACTAGATATTTCGTCAAATGAGTAATATTGAAAAAAAAGTTGTTAAATTGTAGTTTGAATTTGCAATTAATGAACTTGTGAGACAATTAATGAAAAGCGTGGTACCTTTCGTACGATATCCCACACGTAGAGCATAAATGCTTTTTTGGAAAGCCACTCTGGCAATAATATTGTTCATGGTCACCATAATCATAAGCTTAGACACGTCGAATCTCCATATACTAATAATAATAATTTATTTCTCATGAAAGCAACTTTTTAACAGTATATACAATTTTAAACCACGTGAAATTATTTATCTTAATAAAATAGTCGTAAATTTCCTAATCGCATCACAGTTTCTCATTTATTTGGGCAAGCGGTTAAATTCTCTAAATCCTTTACCAAATATACACTGAACATTGAACTTAGCCTTAGTTGCGTCCAGCTCTAGCTTTCTTGTCATGGGATTCGTTTCTACCATGCCTATAGTTTACAAAATTTTTATATTACAATTATAATTTCATATTAGACTATGGAACTTAACACAATTTAGACAAGACAACCAATTAATTTCTCTTAACATAACCTATACACTACATTTTTATAAAATAGTTCGTAACGCTGTATTTTGAAACGCATGAATCGTATCAACACCTGTATCTGTGTTACTTGTTTAATTTTATATTATACAAAATCATATATTTTATATTTTAACGAAATACTTTGCATTAAAAATTAAGTTTTTTAATTTTTTTGTCTATTTACCTGATGAAACCACAAATATGGACGAAACGTAGTAAATATATTAAGTAAATATATGCAATTGCCTGCTGAGAAACGTGCTGTATTGTTTATTTATACAGTAATTGAAGTTCAGCAAAACACAATTTAACCTTAAATAAATAAATAACCTGAGAGAATAAGAAATGGTTTCAATAGAAACTGAGAACTTAAGGCTATTAAACTGAAAATGGAGAAAACTCGGCCAGACCGTGAATCAAACCCAGAATTCCGCTTGGTACGTGGCGAGCTTGAAATCTTCATTCTACTTAATTTAATATTTTGTTCGTAATAATTAAAATAATTATAATTCTAGTTAGGTTAAAATCAACTCCAGTTCACAAACCTCCTTGCCCACATTTAATAAAAATTCGAAACTTTTAAAAGATTAAACTGTGTTATTTGATTTAGACTATACCAGTCCTATTCAACAACATGCAGCACTGTTCGAGGAAAATATTGCTGAAGCTAAAAGTTTAATAAATTTGAGAAGAAAGATGGATATTTTTATTTTATTAATTGTAATAAATAATATTTTGCACTGCAGTGATTAATTTTTAGTTGAGTGAAATGCGTAGTAAGTGTGGTTTTAAGTTTAAAAACAATTATTTTTCAAATTATCTGACACATTTCTTATATATTAAAATTTATTATGTCTTAATTGTTGATAAAAGTGACGCTGAAGTAAATTATACATACGACGGCAAATTCATATCCTACTTCGTAGTTGCGTCCATAATTTTTCTTTTAATTTATAAAAAAGGTAATAATTAGGGTATTAGCCAGTAAATTTAATTTTGGTCGTGGTTTCGTATTTGAAAATAATGTAGTATCCTTAATTAAGGAGCAAGTACTTGTGTATAAGTCGAAAGTAAGTATATCGACTGTGGAATAATGCTCTTCCATCGACAGTTATTAACGAGATGCTGCCCCATGTCAAGGGAGAATTGTGGCAGTGAGGGTGAAGGGGGCAAGGGACAGTGATTAACGACGTCTGTTTACGTGCCTGGTACATCTTCAGCTCTGCAAATCAGTCGTGTCGGAAAGTCAAACCTTGGGCGGCTTAATGTTATTGAAGAAATAAGTGATGCACGTCATGCAACACTGCGGAAAGAATCTTAGGAATAAACAAATATTTATTAATCTAACTGGCTTCATCTTCATGTTATTTAAATATCAGAATACATTCTCCACCATTACCCGTGCTTCCATACGGAGATTTGAAAGAAAAAACTCGAGCAAAAATTTAATAAAAGAATCAAGCTAACGGGATGAATTTGTACGTACGTTTCGATTTACGTTCTTACCTATTAATAGAATTGTAATTCGGAGTTTCCATTGCCTAAGAAGAAAACGGAAGAGCTCAATATTCGGATATGAAAAAAAATCTATATTATTCAAGGAAGAAGAATAGCAATCAAATTTAATCGAGACCTTATTATCTGACCAAAAAATGATAGAGTGGGGTTTAGGTTTGAGGTCCTTATTGGCGACCAGGCTGCGCTTTGTGCCGAGCACGAAATTTGTGAATAATTAAATAATATCTAATTCTGAACTTCTGTGGCATTTTCGCTGTTTTGGGAAATGTCGCAATAAAATTTTATAAAAATATTTCCTTTACTTTCCGTCTTGAAGGAATTCGTTCTGTGGAGTGTAGGAAAGACGCAAGCCAGTGGCCTGTATTCCACGAATACTCAGCTTATTGCAACTGGTTGTATTAATTCTTCTTGAAGCTTCCGCTGCCACTAAATTCCCTATGCACCTGTTTGTATACTTGTTCTACACAACTCTATAATCTCTTATTGTATTCTTCCGTTGACTCTTACATACCCTCATTCTAATTCTTAGTTTTCCCTCTATCGTTTGATTCCGTTCTCGATCTATTATTCTCCTTCTTCACCTCATTTATCTCTTGTTGTAACCACATATCACCTAAAATAAAATCTTTATGAAATAACTTCTCTTCCTGTACAAAGAACTTATTCTATTTTGTCATTTCTTCCCTCATCTTTTCCATTTCCTTTGTTCCGTTTTTCTCTTTTCCATATGATATTTTTTCCAGCATTTACAAATTAATTTTTATTTCTCTAATCTTGTTTATTTGTTTTTCCATCCCGTGCTCCATATTTTCCACCCGTTGCTCCAATGCTATCTTACTTAATAACCTTTCAAACATTCCTTTCATTTTACTGAATTTATGTTTTCCCTTGTTTTTTATCTCCATTTCCTCAACTGATTCGTTTTTGAACTATACTTCTTAACCATGCATAAAGAGTATAGCTATTTCTCTCAGGTCTTCTATTATAAATATTCCATGTAACCATTTGTCTAGTCAAATTTATAATATTAAAATGATTTTAGTTGCTATCTCATTGACATATGTTACTTAAATAGTAAATGACTGAGCTTCCATATGGTTCGATATACTTAAAAAAGAACTCTTCATTTCAAATTGTACTCCTATACCGACTGTCGTATAATGAGGCAAAGATACACTCTCTCCATGGCAAGGACACCATCCCTCGAAGGACACAGGGAAACTAAGTTGGAGATCATCTTCTATTTCCAAAATATATTCACCAGCAAATTTATAAAATGATTAATATTTTTAACTCTTGAAGAATGTGAATTTCATTGTTCACCATCAAAGCCTGGAAGTCTTGTCACTCATGTTGGCAAACGTGTGAGATCAATGCAGCCAAGTCAGGTTTGTACTCCACAAAATGTTTTTAATTATACTGTAATTAAAGTTCATTTTAAAAAGGGAATACGTATTAATTATAACTAAAAACTATTTGCTTGTACTTTACTATGTGTAGGTAACCTTTAGAGAAAATGAATGTCGGACACTGAAATATTATTGTTCGTAGGTACCTCGTTTCCTTTCAACTTTGCATAAATAATATATATCTGATATTTATTCATACTGTAAGCGTATGTTATCACAAAAATTGTCTTTAAAGAAATCTTGTAGATTATATTCCAATTGAACAAACTGTTGAACTATGTAAGAGGTCATAGGAAAACATCACGTCTCTGATATAACTTAGCTGCTCAAAACTGTTAACGATGCATTTTTAGATTCGTATACCTGAATTTCACGTAAAAAAATTACAGGGTTCCTTCTATTGATATTTCGTGAACGGTTACAATTTTGATGTAATAATGACGCATATATATATATATATATATATAAATTTTATAACACGTAAAGCGTTAATTAAGAAATATATATATATATTTTATATATTAATTTTATACTTCTACCCATTTCTTAGACTGAGAATAATTTTTTTTGAAAAACCCATAAGGTTTTATTTTAATTTCTAATTAATATTATTTTATAAACGGTTATCAAGCCTCTCATTCTGAGAGTTACGGTAAATTGAGAAGGTGAGCAACGAGAGTTTGATGAGGGGTCCTGGATTAATAACACTATTGTTGTGTCTCTTCGGCAAGTCCTTAGCAGATCATGAGCAGTTTCACAGCTTCGGCTGTAACGAATTTATATTTTTCAAAAAAGTTATGAATCAGGATGGGAAATTGACGCGGTTTTAGCGGAAAAGTTTGAAGAACGACATGAGTCCGATATCTCTCTGGAGTGCACGAATCTACGGCCAGGTGATTCTATATGAACGCAACACAGAGATCGCTCAAAGTTAAGGCCTCCCCTCTCTGAAACGTTTTCATACATTCATATATAATGACCGGCAGCCATCTTCAAGGAAGTGCTTAAGTTAAATTTACTCTAAGTTGTCAATCAAATAAAATTGGAGCCAATTTGTCTCTATGAACAAAATCTCGTAAATATATTAAATAAATATTATATTGTTATCTGACAAACTGGCTGCGTTTTTATTTATTTAAGCATAGTAGAGTGGCATAAGAGCATCAATTTTTTTATAGACTGCATTCCAGAACGATGCCACAAAACTTCCTTAAGTATATTTACACGGTTACTTCAACAGAACACAATGCCAATGAACCTATTATGGTAACGTTGTGATATTGTCCCAAGACCCTCCATGCTTCGCTAAAATCCGCAAGCCTTTTCATTTCTACATAGCTACTACACCCCACAGCTTTCCTAATCTGCTTAGCGTATACCATCATTTGCCTCCCTCTTCTGTTCTGACCCCACACACTTCCCTCTAATGTTAATCTTGCAAGACCCTCGTGTCTCAAAACGTCGCCTACTAATTAATCCCTTCTCCTCGTGAAAGTCCTCCAAATTGTTCTCCCTTCCCCTATTCTACTTAGAACTTCCTGGTTTCTAATTTTATCCGTCCATCTTATTTTCAGTATTCTTTGTAGCACCACATTTCGAAAGCTTCTATTCTTTTACTTTCTGCAACCCTTTTCGTCCATGTTCTGCACACATATAACGCCACACTCCACACGAACATTTTTAGTAATGATTTCCTAATTCTCACACTTATATTACCTATACGTAAATTCTTCTATTTTTGTGAAACCCTTTCATTCCTGTTCTATGTCTACTATAATTCTACCAAGTAGATCCCTCAAGTAGCAGAATTCCTTATCTGCCTTCAAAATATCCCTTCCCAATCTAACATCCTTTGTTATTCCTTTATTTCCCACACTACACTAAATTATCTTGGTTTTCCCTCTATTAATCCTCATGTTGTACTCTTCTCCCAGGATCAGGGTTCATGCCATTTATAATGGTTTCCAAGTCTTTTTCTGACTCACCTAATACTAAAATGTATCATCAAAACTTAGGGATTTTATATCTTCTCCTTCCCTTTTGATTCCCTTTCCATATTCAGACAGTAGCCTTTTCTTACTACCTTCTTGATTTCTACTTTATTTTCTTGCCCTCCAATTCTGATTACAGCTGACTGTCTTCTGTAGAGATTATGCTAATATTATCATTTGACTTTGACGTACGTATTTATAAATCAAATTACCTGAAAAAACTGAAACCTTAAACAATAAATCAATATTACAACTTCTTTCATGTCACGCAGTGTTCCCTAATGCAGTGAATCTCTCCCCTACTCCCCTCATCCCCTCAATCGCTGAAAATATCTTGCAAATACATTATATTAATCAATCTATTACACATTCATGGTCGAGAAGACCGGGATGAAGACTGTTGTAGGATCGATACGCTGACCATGTGTTACTCCAAATCGTAATGTGTCATGCGAGATGACAGTCCGCAGTTGACTCGGTAGGCCCAGGCCCTCAATGGGCTGTAGAGCCATGGAGAAAAAAGAATACACATTCACCTGTAGGAGCTGGCTTCAACTTCGGCGGATGTATCTTCCTGGAAATACGATTGGGGCTACCTTCAGAAATGCCTTCACCCTAGCCGTGGCATCTTGGTCAGTGTTGAGAGGTGTATGTTCTGTGGTCACAGATCTTGGACATACGGTAAGAGCTGTCCGCTGATCCTTTGTAACAACCGGGAAGATACCTCCTAAGCTGATCGAATCGAGGAGAACGGAATGGTGTGTGCCTGTAAACTCCTGTCTCGTCGTTAGTTAAGGGCGAGAGATAAGTATGACGAAGATTTTCTAGGGTTTTCTTCGCATCTGTTTCACTCGAATTTTGGGTATGATTATTAAACTATAGTCCGGGAGCCCTAGTTAACACTTGACTTCCGTCCTCTCCCATCAGGACCTTCCATTTCAAATTCCCTTCCTATGTTATTAAATGGTTATTTTCATCAGTTACATCATCCTCGTGTAGCCTGTCAACCCCCCAAAAATCGAATCCGTGCAATAAGAATTACACTTATTATAATTACATGTTATTATATTTATTTAATAGAAACTGATTAATTATAGTACATACTTTATCATGTACACCACTCCTTTCCAAATTGTATATTCCATTGACGACCTTCTTATACTTAACAAAGTCCCTCTCCAAAGCACCTATTTATTTTGAAATAACGCTATTCTTCAAGTCACAGAATCATTTTACTTTCAAATATTATGCTCATACAACGAACTCTCAAACATTTTTACATCATTTCTATAGCAACCACAGAACAACAATTTTTTATATTTAATTATCTTTGAGCCATTCACATAATTTCAGATACCTGAAATTATTTACGCAACTTAATTTTAGTCCGATTCCCCCGTTATATTTAATCCACCACGCTACTTGGCGTTAATTATGCAGTTTCATGTTATACACACGCTATTTATTTTGTTGCCTGAATTTAACTTGGATTTCGCAAATCACTGCTCTATTTTTTATAGCTTCAATGTGGGGTGTCACAGTCATAACCCAATCCGTAACGCCTGCGATCTGAATGTATTTTAGAGGGTTTAAATAACGTGATCTTAATTTTTTATATATTGAATAAAACGTAATGGACCCAGAATAGGCCCTGGTTTTGTCATTGTTCTAGTAGGAAAACAACTAAAAATTCCATTAAGTTTCCTTCGATTTCAGTAAACTGCGTGAGGAATCAATTTAACGCAGACCATGCACGTCCCCATGAAACACGAATGATTCGTGAGATTAGAGTCCTTTTGAGGGTAGGGCGCGTCATTGTGCGGCGCCTAATTTGAGGACAATGGAGGGAAAACACGACTGCCCCTATGGCACGAAATCAGCTCGTAGCCGAGGGTTCCGGGCCCTACATCCGACATCCGGGCGGAAGTGTCCTCAGGGGTAGCCAAGCACATGGCAGATCTGCAGCCGATCGTGCATCTCCATTGCTAATGATCGGCTGGCTCGGGGCCACGTGAGGCCTGCTATATTATGAAGCAGCCCGAACGGATTAATTCCCCACTGTGACACGGAGGTCGCCGGCCGGAAATGACGTAGCGCAGGTGGCAGATCAACCAACCGACTTTCCAACTACAATATCGTACCGCACTCGATCATTATGGACGTAACTATCAGTTTCCTTGGTCATCGGTGAACCGCGAAGTCTCCTACGAGCAGTAGTAACAAAGATCCTAACATAAGCGTCGAATAAAATAATTAACTCAGTGGATAATAATTTGGGCAGTGTACTTATTTACCAATCACATTATACAGTACATATTGCCATCCCAGCCAACCGATGCAAAGTTAATTTTCCCTACTGATTAATCCTCCACGTTCTCAAAACTGACGACCATTTAGTCAATGTGTCAATTTTTTCATAACAATAATATTAAAAAACACTAATGATACCAAAGAGTGTCTTTTGTGAGTGTTTGATAAATGAACAAGTCAAACTAAATGGTGAAAGTAATTACAAACTATTAAGGCGTTCAAAAGAAACAGTATATATGAGAGAATAAGTATCAAAAAATAAACAAATAATTAACAGCTAACATTTTGAACACTAGGAATCGGTTTCAGGTATTGGAAGAATATAAAATCAAAGCATTATAATTAGTCTACTGTTCTTAGTCCCGCTCCCTCTATACGTAAACATTCCACGCCTCAATGACGTTAAAAACTTAGTATAACGTTAACATTTTTGTGTGTTCCATTGCCCAAATTTTGTACAAAAAAATCAGACAATGGGACACCCTAAACACAATAATGATTCCAAGAATCATTAAATCTCTGAAAATATATCCTGAAAATCTAATTGTCAACCCAATTTTGCAGTTAGCTTATGAAATGAAACATATAAATCTTTAATTATTGAACATGAAATTGACTTGTTTAACAGTATTTTATAATATTTTATGCGGCCATTTTTCCATTGCTGCGAACGATGCAGATTATGAATCAATGTGTTCTGTATAATACCCAAAAAATCTTCTTTATGAACACGTCATGTTCCCAATTCAAAGATTCTGTAGTCATTTGAACATTCTGAAAATAAGAAAGGGAACATCTGGAATTATTTATCAATGTTTTCAGTTTATGTGACCTAATATTTGTCGTGATTTTGCAGTTGCAATTGAGTTCATTTAAGAAACTCCTACTGCATGGTTACTAAAAATTAGAGCACAGTAAAATTTAATTAAATATTAGAGACAGTGCAAGATTAGCTAACAGCAACAATAACAAATGTTTTCAGATAAAACTTTGAGATCCTCTGAATTGTGTCTAATCACGTTGTTGCCACATTTTTAAGTAGTTCCTTCTGTAATTTATTCGGAAAATTTCCGCGAGTACAACTGGTTAACGTGTTTTAAATTCTGCTCATTGAGAAGAGCGAAAAAGTTTTCAGTATTCATTGAGGCAAGTCTTCAAATTTGTCAAATTTATCTACAATATATTAAAACAATTAATAATGATACCCACTCCCATTTCATTCACTCAAAGGTTTAATAAATTAACGAGAGATATGTGTAAAAACTGATTATCTTTAGTCCTATAAATCTATTTGTGTTTTCGAAGTAAACACTGACACATAAAAGGAAAAATCGATTCGTCTCCCTAAAATGAATTTTATTATCGAATTCCATTTTATTTCTGCATTACTCAATTGTCATATAATTTGAATTTTCAGCAACAGAACTTGCTACTTCGAGAGTATAAATGACAACATAACATAAAGAAATCAAATTTTCTTATAAGTTACCATTTCTGACTGCTTGGAAAAAATAAATAGAGCAACAGACAAAAAATTAGAAAATAATTATAATAATAATACATTATTATTATAATATATAAAGTTATATGTAACAGTAGTTTGAACACGTCGTTTCATTCCTAAAATTGGAATTGATCTGGTGCGACTCTAATATAATAGATATAGTACAGTTATCATATAAAAGTGAAAAAGTACTTATGAAATCAAGACATTAAAAAAAAATTGAAAATTTAGACGTGGATGTCGCACAAGCGAAAAGGTCGAAATAACAGTTAAAACCAATAACTCATAAGCGTATTTTTCTGACATTATCTATTAATTATTATTTGTATCATGCAGGTAGTTTCGAAATTTCTGTTTCGAATAATCGTTTTTTCTAGTGCTCATTTCTGAATTCTGCACTTGTGGAAGGGTATTGGCCCGTTAGCACTAAACATAAACGCTGAGACAATTATATTTGTATTTTATATCTTTCTTTAGACAAAACGTAAACAAAACCTAGTGGCGGATAGGTAGGCTGAGTGTTAATACATTTTCATGCATGTGTTAGTCTTAATGATATGTAGAACATGTGTTGAACACGCTTGCGTGTATGGGCCAGCTACTCTATCAAAGGCAATCAGAATATGAATAGTCGTCTCTAAAATATTGACCAAGCAAATAAAATAAAATTTATATGAATTGTTAATTACTACAAACAACAGGTCAAACTTAAATGAGCTGTTAGTTACTAATAGTTGTTAACTGGTACAAAACGATTGAATAATTTGAAGAATAAAATGGCAGTAGTATGAAATAAGCCTACCATGCCATCCTGCGAATAATAAGAAACGTTCCAACGTGTAATGTATTGACGATGTCATTGTAAAATGTACTGTGGCCAACACCACTATTGTTGGCGTGACGCAGAAAGTTGTAGAGTCAGCAGTCGTGCGGTACGAAACACATTATTAAACTTAAATTTTTCCACGTTTCTAGTAGCAGTAGTTGTTCCGAGCGTGTAACGAGACAGGCCAGAGAGTTACTGACCTCTTAGGTGTTACAGGGATTGTAACACGTGTGAAGTAAGCCTATTGTCTTCTAGGCCCAGCCGAGAGGTTGCACAATTAACCCTTTACACAATAAAACTATTTTTTACCAAATAATAGAAGCAAAAAATTTATTGCATAACTTATATATGCAAATATTACAGTTAAAATTACAGGAGGTAGTGGATATATAGACCACTATCAGTTTCGGAACAGGTTTGGACTTCCGTAAATGTAGCCATTTAAAATACAAAATTCCATTATAAGACTTATAAATTTCGAAAAATACTTGCCGGGGTTCACGTAAATAATAAAGTAGGACTGTAAGTAATTAAAGATAAGTTTATTACAGTACTTGAGGTTACACATCAATATATTTCAGTCGTCAAATACAACCGGTTTTCAATCCTAGATTGTGTAAATGGCGAATGATCGTCAAAATGGTTGCTTTTTTACCGAGAGGTGCCATTTTGACCCATTACCGGTAGTCAGAGAAGAAAGGACCATGTGACCAAAATTACAAAAAATTAAATTTGCAAACGACAAAGTGTCCCCAGTTTTTGGAATACAGGGACCTAAAGTCGGAGGGGTCCCAAATATGAGTTTTTTCCTATAGGTCGGGGGGGGGGGAGACAAAGAGAATAAAACCATTCGCGTTTCTTCGAATTTAGTACGGACCATACTCGAGGCAAAGCGGAAAAACACAAAAAAAACTTTCAAAATTGGAAAAACCTGAGGCTTGGTGACATATTCACATTTTCGTCATATATTAAAGTATTTTTATCATTTAAGTTTATTTAATTTAATACTTTTACCTGCGATGGATGTCACTGTTAATGTTATTGTGGTACATAGTCCTAAGACCAGTGTGTTACAAACCTCCAAGCTAACTTATTTTGTGCAAGCCTTTGCATTTTCCCATAAGTACCACAACCTCCCTAATCTACTTAGCTTATTGCATCCTTCGGCTACCTCTTCTGTTCTCACCCCACACACGCCCCTCTAATGCTAATTTTACAAGACCATCATGTCTGAAAACGATTATGTTAACGTTATCCCTTCTCTTGTCAACGCCCTCCATATTGTTCACTCTTTTCCTATTCTGCTTCTAAATTCCTCGTTAGTGATTCTATCCACCTATCTGATTTTCAGCATTCTTATATAGCACCAAATTTATAAGGGTTCTATTCTTTTCCTTTCTGAAACTCCTATCGTCCACGTCCGCGCCATACAACGCCATATTCCACACGAACATTTTAAGCAATGGTTTCCTAATATTCACATTTATATTACTCTAGGTAATTTTCCCTTTTTTTGTGAAATCCTTCATTGCTTGTGCTATCCTACACTTTATATCTACTATACTTCTACCAACCCTAGTTATTATGATGCCCAAGAAACAGAATTCCTAAATTTCCTTCAAAATATCTCTTCCCAATCTTTCACCCTTTGTTATTCCACTGTTTCCCATACTACACTCCATTATCTTAGTTTTCCCTCTATTTATCCTCATGTTGTACTCTTCGTCCAGAACCTCATTCATGCCATTTATTATGGTTTCCAAGTCTTCTTATGACCCCCCCCCCTATACTACAAAATCATCGCCAAACCGTAGTGTTTTTAATTTTTCTCCTTGCAGTATGATCCTTTTTCCATATACCGTTTTAACTTTCTTCATCGGCTTTCCTAAATATATAAGTTAAACAGCATGTGCGACAGACATGTCTTACTCCTGTTGTTTGTGATTCTATTTTCTGAAATTAGACGCAGAGCCTATAGTACTTCTCTTGTCCCTACTTTCATCCTAAAACTAAACTGATCTTCTCCTAACTCGCATTCTATTGGACATTCAATTCTCCTACATACTATTTTCGTTAATATTTTGCATGCATGGGATACTAAACTAATTGTTCTGTGATGTCCGCAACTGTCAACCCCAGCCTTCTTCGGTATGGATATAATTCTGTTTTTTACTAAAATCTTCTGGTATTCTTCCTGTTTCGTATATTTCGAAAACTATCTCGAACAGCCAAGATATTAGTTCTTCGCCCGATGATCTTATCAACTCCTCTGGAATGTTATTAATCCACCTCCTCCTCTTCTTCTATTACTGATTGACCTAGATTTTCACCGTGATACACCTCTTTAAATATTCCTTCCATCCTTCTGCCTTTTCTCCTTTAACCAGAACACTCTTCCTATCGTCTCTCCTGATATTTTGCTAATATTTTTCCTATCTCCGAATGTTTATTTGATTTGCCTATAAGCTGCGTCTATTTTCCCTTTCACCATGAAATCTTTCAACCGGCTTGCATTTTTCTTGGAGACATGCCTCTTTGGCTGTTTTGAAATTAATATCTCATTCTTGAAATGTCTGTACTCCTCTCTACCATTTTCATCTCTCGCGTTTTTATATTTACGCCTTTCATTATTTCTTGTGTTATCCATGCTTTATTATTGGTCTGTGCTATTATTCCTATTTTATCGTTGGCTGCTCTTGTCATTTCTTTTTTCAAGAGAGCCCATTTCTCTTCTATATTGTTTCTTTCTTCTTTATCTATTAAACTTCATCTTCATTGAGATGATTCAATTTTTCTAATTCCCATCTCTTTGTTTTAATTCCTTTATTGAGTTCCTTCATTTTCAGCCTGCATTTCATAACCAACAGATTATGGTCGGAGTTCACATCTGCTCCTAGGTACGTTTTGCAGTCCAGAACCTGATTCCTATACGTCACTATCAAATGCATAATATTTCATTTGCTTTTACAAATGAGAAATTACTGCATATTAAAATTTACCCGACGTGAAAAATAAAACTAATTTACGTATCTACGATTAAAAGAAGTTTATTATTTTTCAGGGAGTTAGCTCTCTGCCAACGATAGGTTAATTACGACGCGAAATGTTGATGATTTTAAAAATATATAGTATTATACATCAATAGTATAGGTAATACGCATACAGTTTAGGAGTTCTCGATGCATGTATGGGATACTAAACATTTACGTAAAATGCTTTTCATTTTTTTCACACATATAACTTTAGTATATATAAATAAATTTAAGATCATGGGCTGCTTCAGATCAAATTAGGACCATTAGTTTGGACGTCTGTAGCTATGACATACATACTGAAGCACTGTTCTTCTTCTTTGGATAACAGGCTACGTGATGGTGATCGTGAAACAGGCAGTTCCTCTTTAATAGCATAGGAAGGGAATGGATAAGGGGATAAGCAGCCGAGGGTTGACTAGGACCCCCGGGCTATAGATTTTAAGGTTACCCGGATGACAAAGATTTTATATAGATATAGATTGTGGATGGATTTTTAACTGCGAACACTAAATAGTGGCTAAGACACGTCCCGAGTAGTTTGTGGTCGATTATGAAACCATTTCAATAAATTATGTCTAAAAACTTCAGATAAGGGAAAGGGGGCTGTTAAGAAACCTCTATCCATTTAAGAACCCCTAATCTGTTACTTAGGGCCAGTTTTCAATACGATAAATATATTATTTGAGCTTATGGTATATCGACAAGTATCCGATAAAAGGGTTAATAGTGTGCGTGCAGTCCGTGAGTGGCTGTTCAACTGGATTGTCTCTGGTCCCACCCTGCCGTATCCTGAGGTCTCTGGTTTGTGACTTTGATTTGGTCATACTGTGAACACCCTGGACGTTGATTCTGATATTATAGCAGCCTCAATAGTTTATTTCATGATAATGGCGCGAGATTTCCAGATAAATTTCAATTTGTACATCTTCCAGTATCGATCAGCGTTGTTTCAGAGCAGCGAATTTGAGAAATTTAGTTCTACTTGTGAATAATAATTTTTAACCCTACTTTTCAGATAAATTTTCTAATTATAACTGTTTATTGAATTCTTTTATTTTTTTGTATATATGTATACTAATCTCAAGAAACGTGTTAAGCTGCTTACCAAGTCAACGACAGAGCATAATGAACGCGATTAGTTAATTTAAACATCCAATTGAGTTTATATATAAATTATGGTTAGAAAAGTGACGGGATTCCAGTACCATTACTGCCATTGGCTGAAACATTTTGGATAGGAATACTGACAGGGGAGCCCTGTGACACTGGGAACATGCACATACTTTGCCGAAGGAACTGAAAACTATAAGTCTCACTAGTCACCCTTTCCAAGTCTAAAAAATTCCGGGACACTTTCGCAAATCTGGACATCTGCCCTGCACCTCCGAACGCAAGGAAAGAAAGACACAACTTTTCAACCCCGCCAGACAGACGATGGCCGAACAAAATTTATAAATGACGAACTGATGAGATTTTTGAGCACTAATTATTATTAATTGGAGAGTTTTTGAGATTTTCGCTACGTTCAGAGTATCAAGTCTGCAGCATTTCTGAGTATTCAGTAAATTATATCTCGAGGATTATCTTCATCCATATTGCTGGTTGTGGACGTACGAGACAGAGAGTAGCTGAAACCGGCGACCGAAGCTGATGACTACGAGATGCAGCGATATCCATATTCACGTTTCTCATCACTGGTTATTTTGAGTGTTAATTTAAAAAATTAGATGCGAAGTTTTGTTTTTATCCCCACTAGATGCCTAAATAAAATTATGCTCTCCGTTGAGCTTAGCAAGTAGCCGACACAAATCTAAATCAATTAATTATTTTATTTTTATTTAATGTATTACTTTTTATTTAATTTGTTTTTAACCAAAAGTGTTAAATTTCAAGTGAATTTAATTGTTTTTCCTCTTTTATCAAAATTTCAATAATTTTTCTTATTAATATAATATTAGACTTTTACCCAACCCCACCTCATAACAAATCCTGTCTTATTAATGTATATAGAATTGTTAATATTAAATACAATATTTTCTCAAAAATTCTGTTTGAGGTATTTTCAAATATGTATATAACTAACTATTGTAGTTCTAATTATCTATTGTCTTTATGCGTATGTTATTTTATTCATATTTGTAACAAGCTTCGATTTGAAATTTCCTACTTCTTTCGAAGAACTAAAATATGTACTATAATAAGTTTAAAGAATTTTCACTGCAATTGTTTTAAACGAATGCTACACTTACAGATTGGTCAATTGATTCCAAAATTTTATTATTATTTAACAATAGCACCCTTGATTACATCATTCAAACATTGTAACAAATGAATGTACAAACGCCTATGTAGTATCTACAAATAAATGAATAAAATTGAAAACCGCCATACTGTTTTCCATCCTGATCGTTTAGTTAGAATTTATTTAAATAAGCTACATGTTTAAATTTTAAAGTTAGCCCTCCATATAGAAATATTAAATTATTAATTATATTAATAAATTAAATAAATAAATTAAATTCTTTAATTTATTTTAATACGTTGAATTAAGTAATTAAAAAACATCCTCCTCATCTCCAAATATATTCCGAATAAGAAATGGCACGTTTTACGTATATAAAAAGTTATTTCTATTTTTAAAATAAAATATATTATTAAAATTCATAAGTTAGGCTAAAAAAGGTTGTGTGTTTGTGTATTCTTTATACAGATTTTCGAGCACTTATTATTATTAATTGGAGATTTTTTGAGATTTTGGCTTCGTTCTGCCTATCGAGTCTGCAGTATTGCTGAGTGGTCAAATTTCAACTACACTTGGTACGCATACTCTTAATAACCCGTGGAAAACTCTAGGAAAGGGCGAGAAACCCCTAGCATAGATTTGAAGAGAATTATAGTTGATAAACTTAGGAATGAGTCAGTATGCGTAATTTTGTCATGTCGTCGAGCATTGAGATAGACATAATATAAGTAAATCAGACATATTTTATTTCGTGTAACATGGAGTGATTATTTTTTTACACTCTGTTTTACTCATATTTCTACATTTATATCATGTAGGAAATATCAGAGTGTGATAAAAATACACTATTTAAGATTCAGATTTTTTTCTTGTAGCCAATTTGAAAAAATGATTTTAAAAAACCTGTTTTAACGTCGTGGCTAGGCTAATTAACTTTATTAAAATATTTTTCAATCCCTATGATTTTTACCAATCGCAAAATGCAAAAAAACCAAAAGTCTTCCTAGTGGCCATCTCAGGAACATATTCACATGATATGGCAACCCCCGTTCCATTTTATTCATATCCTAGTTTCTTTTTTCAATTTTGTACAGCGAGTCTGGTAAAATTTAATAAGCTTGGTGAAAAATGATTACCTACTAAATAAGTTTTTATTCAAAACTAGGTCCGGAAAGAGCTTGTCCATAACAAAGAAAGTTATTTATAAAATTGACATTACAATTTATTTAAAAAATATAAATGGAAAAAAATAGTGGTCAGAAGTAAAAATTGTTTGTCAGCAGCAGTGAGCCCAACTCACTATTATTGGTAGAATTCCAGCTGGAGCCGGTCAGTATTCACGAATGTCTTTTGTTTCTGGCAAAGTCAAAAACGATACGCAATCAAAAACAACACCAATCGAAAGAACGTTAAAACTGAATGGAGTGCTATGGACTTCATAAAAAAGTATCTGAAAAAACATTTATAATAAAGTACACTTACGAATGAAAAAGATCAAGACGTCCTACGAAGAACACAAAACGGGTAACTGGCGCCATATACTGTAGTTCAACCTGGTTGTATGACAAATAATAGTGGTACATATTAGGCAGCCCGTTACTTGTTCCTGATTCCAGCTAATGGGATTGTTTAGTAAGTTAACTACAAATACGTGGAGGTCATACCAGGAACATGCCCTTAACACCGACACCAGCCTTAAGTAAATACGAAAAAAAATTTATAATTAACAGATTTCATGATGTGTAATTATTGGCAAAACAATTTCAAAATATTTACCAAGAATTGAATACATTACACACAATTAATGTATTTTTGTTTTGAAGAATTACCTGCTTTCATGTTTTTTTTACATTTTTTACATAGTTAACCGTAACTCATACTTCTTCGTACAAAGCACTTTAAAGTTCGCGGAACTCAACGCGCTTTTAAATAAATTGACGCTACCTACATTTCGTGTTCTTCCGAAACGTCTTTTGATTGGACGGTTTGTGGTTGTTGTGGAATAAAATAAATAACAGCATAGCTTCCGGGAGTATTTGTGATACTATTATGGTACCGGGATAATTTTTAATTCCTTAAGGTGCATGGTGTATTTTTCACAGCTTATATTCTAGACTTCTTTAACTAACGGAAGAATTTATAACTGCATTATGGGAAAATTTCACTCTTTAACGCACCGGGATTATTTAATGCACCAAGATATTTCTTGATTCGATTTATGATCCGTGAGTCATCGTGCCGGTTATGATGAAATAAACATTCCATCCGGAATGGTAGGTGTGAAATGTAAATGTTCAAAAAAAAAGATGCACTCGAGGTCGGGAGAATTTTCAACTCTATTAAGTTTCTGGGAATTTTTCAGTGTCTGGCTGCACCGGAATGTTTTAACCACACGTTGACGAAGAGATTAATTATATTAAACCTGAGTACGGCGACGCGGGGAACCCAGATATTCGTTTAATGAATATTCATTTACCAACTGAGCAACATTACATTCTTTCTTTTATTTCGATGTAATGAATTAAATTGTGAATTGTATATCATATTCCAAATTACCGCATGTATTTGTTGGCCAACTTAACTGAGACAAGCAAAGCTTGCACGAGCGTCCAACAATATGATTTACATATTCTATGAGCTATTTTTTCTGTCGTAGAATTGAATTGATGAGAGTTCTGATGGAGTCCTCTGCACTAATCAGACTCCTGATTACACATCAACTGTCCAGCATCGCTTCAGTCTTCTGTTGTTGTGTCTTGAATTGATGAACTTGCGCAATCCCACAGCTCAATTCCGAATGTTCATAGCAGCTTTATGTACAGTAATTTTATTCTCTAAAGACAGTTTTTTAAATTTATTTATAACGGTCGCATCGACTGGCTGGTCATTAGCGACCACAGTGACAACATATTATTATACAATTATATACACATTATTTACAAATATGAATTTACATAATAAAAAATTGGAAATGGCCATTTTTCTGCTCGTTACCACTAACTAATTATTTATCTTCTTTACAATTTGATTTTTAAATTTTAACAAAAGAGAACACAGAATACAATACATTTGAATTAAATAAAAAATATTACTGTCCTTACAAAATTTAATATTGTCTTTTTGGTATTTTAGATTTTGCCCTGTAGGTAAATAAGTGTGGCTTAATTTGCTGTGCCCAGTTCTTATTCTGGTGATGGCAACCTGCTGTTCCTTCCTTCCAATATCTGTGTTGTTACTTAGATTATAGAAGTCTCTGGCGTTTTTGTGGAGATCACTGGATTTTAAAGTTTTCCGCGTATTGTGCTATTTCTTTGTCATCTTGTTGCAGGTATAATTCAACATATCGCTCAGGGTATGAGATCTTATAAGCGCAGAGTTGCAGTCGTCTAAAATATTCCTTTGTGTGCTATATTCGTTTATGGGGTTTTTAGTGCTGCATATGCTTCCTGGGACCCACGCCAATACCACAGTTTTACCTACGGTCGTTAAGTCACGGTGTGCATTTCATGTATGACATTGATCATTTCCATGATGATTTTCCTGTTATAGATGTTATGTATCTAAAGACAGTTTAATCCTTGACGAAGTACCGACTTTTGTGGGTAAACACGGAGAGACGCTCGTTCGTATTTGTCAAGTGCGCTTGGATGTTTTCCTGACGAACGTTTGTAACGTTTTGCGCACTTGGTGTAGACGAGGCTTAATATGCGGTTTGGTTATTGAAACAGATTGTAATATATGATAAGGTGTGATACTACGTGGGCATTACTAATTACTAACAGCAGTTTCCTAAGTGCCCTCGCCATGACAAGCACCTGTTGTGAGCTGTCACATTGGTTGATCCCCTTTCCTAGCTATTACCCTGAGACCTGCCTCTCCTTGCCATCTGTTCTCCGTTCTCTCACCCTCTGACAAAGTATTTTCATCACAATCATGACTATCAGCTGTCTTTGTTTTCGATAAATATTCTTGAGTAATAAAATACAATTTTTAGTGAGGATCAGAAAGGAGGATCAACACCTCAGAATATTCTATATTTAGCAAATGACTTGCTGTACTTCTAAAATAATTGGAAATAATTTCTTTCGGCTTAGAATAAATATACCTTTTAATCTGCTTTTTTGGGTAGTTTTGACTCATCCGTCTAAGAAACACGTAGAGCGGTTTTCTTAATTATTATAAATTAGATTTATATTGAACTTCATGTAATACCATGGACCTGTACGAATAATCTATCTGAAAGTATTTAAAATAGGATAATGTAACTTAGGCCCGTAACTTCCCCTCTCCCACGGTGTAGAAGTTAATGTTAGCTGAAGGAGGCAGTACATGAATTAATTAATACAAAGATAATTCTCTTAAATGTAACCTACAATGTATTGAGAAAAGCAAGATTTTAGCTTCTCAAATAAAAGACTGTGTGGAAGGCACTGTAAAAAGGGGGTGGGTTTATTATTTATATATTTTATTATATTTAATTATATACATATTTAACACTTGGGTCCTGCAATATATATATATTACCAATAATGTGAGATTTAGGGGAAATTAATATTCAATTATTAACGGCTTAGCTCAAGGTATTCTTATATATGAGATTTATCAGAGTTAATTACTGTGCGTCAACAACGGGTAGCAGAGATCTCTATTATTAAGACGGAACCTGTTTTCGATCTTCGCTCTTTACGGCGTGTCGTTTTCCTTGCTGACGTGTGTCTAACGAACACAAAACTTTTTCCCGTCACCCGTGCTCTTTGCGGACAAACCCCGGGCGCATATGATTCAACGGCATATAAAGACAAATCTATTAATTTATACATATACGAATATTCTATGGATGCAGGTAGGCAGCAAGTTGTGGTGAATCCTTCCCCAAACAGGGGGTGAAATTGGCAGTGGAATACAGAAGATGTTTGCACTGTCGAGTGACGGTGAAAATCCAGTCTTCCATCTCGGCGAAGTCGTTCACGTCTCAGCAGAGAGTTTTGTCTGAAATAAAATAATGTTGCTGTGCAGTTTTCTGTTTTTTATATAAATTATTAAAAGCGTCTTCTTTTCTGTATTAAATACTTCTTCCTTACAACTTTCAACCAACACTTGTACTTTTCTCCTCCTTCTACTTCTTCATCCATTTCAAACGTACACTGACAGTATTTTCCTATCCTTAAGTCTTCTTCCGAGCAACCTTATCCCTCTCTCCGGTTCCTTCCAACTTCAAAACATCACCGACTTTTTCACCTTTTGGCACCTCCCAGTCTATCTCTCCTTTCCCCTTCTCTATGGAGAAACGCCATCCCACGTGACGTGTCTTCATCAGACGTTATTAATTTTAGCCGCTGAGGGATTCACACTTTCGGAGGAAGGGGTAAGTCTTGGGAAACTTCGCACGTTATCGTTTCCTGGTGGACAAACATCTTAAAACCCTGCTTCTAACTAGCAGGCACGGATCTTTACGACAGTATGCCGCTTTTCTAATCCTCGACCTTCCTCATCTTCTGTGCCTGTCTCAGAATATTCACATTCAATTTTCTGAGTTGAATTCGTCCAAAAAGGCAAATTAAATTGGTGATAGTTCTTCTGAGCCCTAGAATATTCGGAAATTACCAGACTGGCCTAAGGAGAAAGAGATCTAATATGAACCAGATCTTTTTATTGAGACAAGTTGTGAAAAAATTATGTATATGACAAACAACTACATCAGCTTTTAAATATTTTAAAGAAGCATACGACAGCCTAGATAGAAAGAAGCTATTCAACATCATGAAAGAGTTTCGAATACCATTAAAATTAGTCGCTTCGGTGGTAATGGCTATGAAGACTACAGTTTACAGGGTAAGGGGTCTGAAGACTTTGGCAGGGGGATGTGATCCCTATACTTCTATTTAATTTGGCATTGGAGAAGGAAATTCGGGTAATGACAAATCCTAGAGGGACAATATTCAACCCGCAAGTTCAAGTCATGACATACTCGGATGTTGTAGCGTTAATCACAAGGAATATAAAAGAGGTAAAGGATAATTATGAAACATTAGGAGCAGTGAGAAAATTAGAACCAAAAGTAAATACAGATAAAACAAAGTATACGATGATCAGAGTTTCCAACAGAGACAGGCCACAGACCCGTAAAGAATATAAAAGACTGAAGCGTTTAAATATTTAGGATCTATAATAACAGAAGATAGTTTGATAGAAATGTAAACACAAGAAAATATTGTAAGACGGAACAATTGCTACTATGCCTTAAAGAATCTATTCAAGTCTAAAAATGTTAGTAGCCATTCATAAACCCAAATATATAAGGATTTTTAAGAGCTATAGTAACATATGGATGAAAAAGGTTGGGTGATGGCAGCGAAGGAGAAAGGTTGGCTACTGACATTGGAAATAAAGACCAACCAAGAAAGGTTTTTTGTAGCTGTCAGAGACGAAGATTTCTGAAAACCAAGGATAAACGCAGAACTGCAGACACTTTTTGTACAGACGAATGTTGTTGCTAAAATCAAACACGGAAGTTCATATACATGCCAGAAACTCGGAGTGTTAAGAAAGGGTTGCTAGGAAATCTTAATGAGAGATGAAGAAGTAGAAAAACTGGGAAAATGTTGCTTGACGGTATGGGAATAAGGAATGGAAATGGAAAGCTGTGGACATAAATGTAGGTAGGTGGTAAAGGAGACCAGTGTTCTAGAAGGATTGTAGCGCCGACTAAGTAGTAGAAGAAACGAGAAATACTTCACAATAGAAAATACAAAACTAAATTATACATTTACAATAAGTTCGTCACATGTATAATTAAATTATATACAAGTCATGGATAATAGCGTCGTTATTCACGGACGACTACATAACTTGTACAGTTATCACAAGTATTTCTTGCTGAGATACAAGTTATTTTTGTGGCGTTATCGGTCAAGGCGACTTGTGTTTCGCGATAAGTTGAATTAATGACGTTGTAGTAGTTCTCTTTGTGGCACAATGAAGACGATATATGATAAAGAAAAATTGAATTACAGTGTACCACATTTGTGCGAATCACACTGAACCTTTGATGTCCACAGCCATATGGCATGTTATTTGAATTATTTTTCTAAATACATACAGATTATTTACTTATATCATTAATGAAGAAAATTCATAAATGAAGTCCAGTTTTTATGTTTAATTTCATATCATAACACACAGAATTTGAAAATATAAAATTGTCTCTATTAGATGGAGGTTAATTAAATGATAAGTAGTGATTAGTCATAAAAATAAATACCCTAGAACGTTTCTGCAATTCTTCTTGCTTTCTTTAGGTGATTCAAAATCTCAAAAACTGTCTCTACTAGATGGAGGTTAATTAAATGATAAGTAGATATAAGTCATCAAAATAAATACCCTGCAACATTTCTGCAATTCTTCTTGCTTTCTTTAGGGTGATTCAAAACCTCAAATGCTGCATAACCCAGGCGACGAAATCAAAAGAAAATTAAAACAAAAAACGGGTTTCACTTAGAATTACCCGAAAAAAGCAACAAGATTTGCTGAAACGTCGTATAGTTTTAATTAATAATTTTTTGTCTGTTAATTGGGTACTTATTTATTTACTTGTACTCAGTTTTTGAGGTTAGTGTAAATGTAAAAATTTGTTTTGGAAATGTTTAGTCATAGTAAATGGGTGCTTATGAGGTAATGTGTATCTATAGCGAGAAATATTAAGCTATAATGAATTTTGTAAATGTGTGTTTAAAATGGAGAACGTCCTACAGATACGTAAAAATATTAGGTTCTTTGATAATACTGACTGGGACTAATATTTATTTAAAAACGAATTTAAACCCCCAGGTGATAATAATGCAAACCATCAAAACTTCTGAAGGAAAATTTTAATGTCTTAAAATTCCCTTATAACCAGAGACTAAGAATGGGATACGAATAGCCAGTGAAACAATTGTTACTTGTAATTCTTAAGGTAGGATAATTTAAAAACAGTATGATTATTTATGTAAAAGAATACCTGTGCCAACTGAAGTTAGTGTGTAAAACTATGAGCGACAAGTAGTTAAACTTCATGCAACGGGCTGAATAATAAATTTAACTACTGTGTGGAAGAGACGTAATTTCACATTTATAAAAAGATATAACGTATTGAATATATGATGATTTATGTAATATGTTCTTTAATTTACTTTAGCGATATGCAAGTAGGGAAAATATGAGTATACCCGATTATAACTTAAATTCAGAAATTGCTCGTTGGTCCTTCAACATCAAAGCTACTTCGATTGTATAGTAGAGAATGAAGTACTTAACTTTCGTTTTTCAAAAGCGATTAACTCTTTGTGGCTACTTCAATTTGAGAGAGATTAATATTGATACATACGACCATTAAGAGTACATTTAAATCTACACGTTGATTGGTGTCCGCCCACTAACGGGGTTAGTTGTGACGTCACTAACGTTATACAAATATCGTACTTCCACCCGTCACATATTAATTTTAACTTCAAGTAGAATATTACAGACTCACTATAATCCACGATTGTTAATGACCTTCTGAAAAAAAATCTAAATATGTTAAATAATTATTTTTATTTCATGAAAGGATTTGAGGGATTGTTACTAGATTTATGGACGGCTTGAATTTTCTGAAAAATAAAATGACCTATGTTATTGGAAAAGAGTAATGGTCTTGTGACCTGCCTTCTGTAGAATGTCATTCTTGTGGGAAATAATTATTATGGCATGAAATAAAAAAAAATTTAGCTTCGATTAATGACGCAGCACAGAATGAGACTTACATTGCAGAACTATTTATGAGTGAGAAAACTCTCCACGCTCGAGATTTTGGTGAAAAGTTACGTAAATAAATCTCACTTAATATCTCGTGCTCTTTTTTATCGCAGTTGCGTAACTGTGAAGTACACACATCACATATCGCATCCGTCAGAACGACGTCCCGGATGCGAAAAACAGCTCCCGTGCCGTTGCCAACGCTGTGAAGGCTTCTCACAGACTCACAGAGGCTCACCATCACCGTCACCGTCACCGTCGCTGTCCTTCACAATGCATTGTACCAATAAATCTGCATGCAGTTGCTATTGCATATTTCTTAATTGTCGTTTAAAGAAAATTGTATATTATTCAGCGTTAACATACATCAAAAAGGGACTGAAACACTAAAGCAATAAATATGAAGCCCTCAGCACAAATTATCGGTTGACTTGAAACTGCATGCCACTATGCTACCATCTGATAATATAAAACACAAAATACACTAATCCGTCTACATGTACATTTTGAATTGAAATCAAAGCATTATTAACAATCGTGTATACATTGTTCTATCATCCTAATTATTTAACGTTATTTGGCAAATGAGGACCATAGTTGGTACACGAGGTGGAGCCAAATACTAACTCAGATCTTAGTAGCTGTGGAACGAAAAAGTAAAGCGACTAGGGTGGGATACGCTACAGACACGAAGAGAAAGAGCTACGCTACACACTTTCTACCGAGCCTTTGCAGGTCAAAAATATTGCCAGGGAATCCGAGATCGAATGAAAGAATCGACTCGGAACGGGAGAGGGAGAAGGGATCACTTGTTTAAATTAAATAGGACAATGAATGACTGGAACAATTTGTCTGCAGGAGTGTTTGAAGAAATTCCTCTAACGGAAAGAAAACGGAAAGAAAGCTCTCTATAGTGAATATAGTTTAGAGTAGAGTAGTGTAATACTGTAATGAGTGTATGTGGCAATCGCCGTTTTATTTCATCACTGGCTGAGAAATTCCCCAACTGGAGTCAGTCGGAATAACATCAAGGTGACAGCCAGGCGGGACATCGACGATCCGATCATGTCAGATCCACAGTTTATCGGATTAAAGAGCATTTGCCTGAGTCTAATTCTTTGACCCCGGGTATTTTCAAGGGCACATCTCCCTACCCAATTAGGTAGAAAAACCGCGGGACAAGCTGGACATTTGATTGGGGCCGGAGGTCATGTGATCCGCCATCCACTTCATGGTGGGAGGAATGAGAAAGACGACTTGGAAAGATGGAGGTGAGAAATTGAATCAGTGAGGAAATGATCATTTGAACAAGGAAAAAGTCTGGATAATGCATGATAGTTGTGCCTCGGCACGAGAGTAATTAGAAATTAATAAGTTGTGGATGATCATTTAAACAAGGAAGAAGTCGGGAGAGTGCGTAGTAGCCACGTGGGTAGTTATAAACTGATGAGTTTGGAAATAATCTCCAAGAAGATTATTGAGAGGAGAGAGTCTGATCGTTAGACTATGGCGGCTAGAAAATAGAGTCTGGCCATAAGATCAGAAGAGATAGGGCGAGTGAGGCGCGAAGAGTTGGTTGTGAGTGAGAGAAGTTTGCCTTAAATCTCGAGGCAAACCGAGAGAAGACAGCAGCAAGGTGGCCCCAACCATCTACGTAATCCGCGCACTATAATTTCTATAATGAAAGCCAGGTACTGAACTGAGTCCCGGAAGCAGCCAAATTATTCGTGCAGAAGAAGGAAACCGCCGCCTCACAAACACGAAAGTACGGAGAATAGGTGTGTCTGTGTCACTCTCTAAAATTCGTAATGACTATCGTTCTGCTGCGAAAATCCGCACCTTTTTTATCTTTATTAGATTCAGTCTCATGCTGTGTTAGTCGTGGTAAAGTTTTAATGGGCCCTAAGTTTGTACTTACTGTTTTTTCTGTTAATAAATTGAATGTGTTAAAAAAAACTTAATAAATGGATCTAAATTTAAATAAGAAATCAATCCACCCCGTAATTACATCATAATACATTGAAGTGAAGTGATCAGTGCTCCGAAATCTCTAACAATATACTAAAGTGAAATATATTTCCAGTATTTTTTCAGGATAATTTATCTTCTAATAATATAATTCCATATATATTTATTTATTAGTTGTATATATGATTTATATTGAAGTAATATAATTATATTATTAATTATAAGTTAAATATGGTCCTTACGACCAGATTATTAATTATTGTTTATGTCCTATGTATCTGCCACTGGGCATCTGCCTATTTGTAGATTAAATAAATACATACATATTTTAGCTGTGAGGTACCCGACGTTGCTCGGGTTCTCGTAAATAATAAAGCAGGAATGTAATTAAAGATAAGGTAATTATAGTACTTGAAGGTACACTACATTCATAGTTCTTCTCCAGAGGGATCACTTTTAGCTATAGGACCGAGTAGACACTCGTTTTATAATTTTTAACCGGCTTAAATCTATTTCTGTTGTCAAATCCAACCTATTTCAATCCTAGGCTGTGTAAATGGCGAAAAATCTACTAAATGGTAGTGTTAAACAGAGGTGTGTCATTTTGACCCATTACCGGTGGACTGAGGAGAAAAGGTCATGTGACCAAAACTGTAGAGAATGGAATTTTTCATCAATTATGTTTCCTCAGAATTGATCTAAAATCGTCAATTGTCGAACTACAGGGGCCTGAAGTTGGAGAGGGTTCCAAAATTGAGTTTTCTATTGTGATTTAGCTCAAGTGGGGGGAGGGGAGGGTGTTCCACCTTGGATGTCTACTGAAAGGTCCTTACTTCGGATGAAATCTTCACGGTTAACCAACCGGGTCAGGCATTTGAAAACACACAATGTTTCTGCTGCCATTTTCTGCCGCCGTCATCAGACTATAATGTTATGTCGTCATGCGCTGAATGCGCCATGTCACATTCAGAGTCAGTCACCTGATCCTTGCTGCGATCCGATTGGTCCTTAGTTGTTTCTTCAAGTTGAGTACGGACCTTGGACTTTGCTAAAAGTGGAAAACTATCAAAACTAGTGAAAAAAACGGAGTTTTGTTAACATTTTCACTCTTTTCACATATGTAACTTCAGTATATTCAAAAAATTTAAAGATCATTGGAAGCTTCGGGCCCCAAGGAATATGTGTGCTTTATTTGGTCAAATTCAAAGCAGTAGCTTGGACCCCTATAGCTGTGACATATCGATGGACGTGCTGACTAAGGATTTTAGTATAATAGATGACGACCAACAGACACGTGAATTTATATATATTATGGATTTATAGACACATTATCTATCAGTCATCTTGAAAAGCAGAAGCTTTTGATTGTTACAGAAATGTAATAAAATAATTATCATTGTGTGATTTGATATATTTATTTATTTTAATGATTTTCAGATGACTGACAATACAAACATAGTTTTCTGACTTTAAGTTTACAATAAATAAAAAGACGGTCAATAAGTCAGTATATAATTATATTATTATCTAATTAATATAAATACGACGTTTCGTCTTATTGGCCCTCCTTTTATTTATTATAGGTAATGACTATAGCGATATTTCTAGCATATTATGAAATTAATAGTGCTTACCTATTATGTGGACTGTTCATTGACTAATTTTATTTCATTTTAAAATTTATATATTTAAATAAAATAAGGCCTGTTATAGATATTCAAGAAAACAGGCTATTAGAGTAATAAATAATTAATAATAATAAAAAAATGTTCATTGACTTTTAAATCACTAAATCAAACATACTTTTTCTTAAACTTATTTGTGATCACACTCCTGACCCGTTTTAGATATATTTCCTATCACCGGCGATAGGGAGACTAAAAATTGATAGACTTGACATAACGCCAGAAACATGGACACTGTCGCAATTAACATTTCAATACCTAAAGGGGTTAATGTCCTAATAGTTAAAATCTTTCCCGAAAGGTTGGTGTGTGTCCTAACTAAATGTATCATTTCCCATTAGCTGAAACTTTTTCATTAATTTATAACTCTATTTAGTTCACGTGTTCTACAGCCACATTCGGTTTTTTTTTCATAGCAAACGACTTTAAACAGAACATGCCTTACTTTAAAACTCTGCTACTGTCATATTAATTAGTGTTCTGCCAAGTGAGAAAAGTTGTCTTCGGAGATCTGTTAACCTTCCACCTGTTGATGATGGCCCCGTTGCACTGCTTGCAAAGTTACGATTGTGAAAATGCAGTGGACCGACGCAAGCACCCAAGCCCTAGCCGGGGTTCGGACCCGGGAACAGCCTGTGTTGTGAGGCAACCACAGGATGTCGGCATCTGTAATACAGTCTTCCATGTTGTTTAAATAAAACGGCTTGTCTTTTTTGTTTGTAGTACTTTTTATTTCCCTCGCTGATCTACGTAAGATAACAGCATGCCAGCTAATAACTTCGCTTATATAACATAATTTTCAAGATTATCGCGATAATAAACTGGAACTAACCAAATATACTCTTCTAAAACACTGACCACAATATTTTGTAAGTAAATGAGAATTTTATGGAGTGTGAGATAATGTTTTTAATTGACTTTACGTACGTTTCTTTTAGAATAACATAAATTAAACAACCATTATAACAGACATTAAGATTCAAAACATATTTCATTAATCGTTCGAAAATTTTTGTACTACAATCAGGTTGTTTGTTGGTTGCTTCAATTTTTTTTAAAGTTATTATAATGGTCGTTTAATTAATCGTTGCTAAAATCCTATTTACATAATCAGAAACCAGTTTCGCTTGAAAAGAAATGTGGCAGGATTGATTTGTCCGATTTACTGAAAATAACCTGCCGAGTTTCACAAGGTTCCTTCCATTAATGGCCTTCTCTTCTGATTATACATCATCAAACTCCCTAAATATATTTGCCTTCTGGATTCCGTCTTGTGTGCTGAATAATCTAATATTTTGATTCCACCGTACTCAACCTGAATGTTGATGACGCGTTAAGAGGCTTGAATCTTTGGTTGAAATGAAGCATGTTAGAAAATGAATATTCATACACAAACCTACCTAAATATTAAACACGAAAGGTAAATTTAGTACTCAATGATAAACTTCTGACAATGCACTCATATAAAAATTGTTTTAGGGTTTCGAAAGGCAGATCAAATTCTTCTTGTTCTACGCTTAAGTTCTTGCAGAACGTTGGATCTTTATCGCCGCCTACTTTCATCTCTCCTTTTCCAATCCCTTTCCAGTTCTCATCTAAATCGTCAAGCCACGTTTTCTGAAGACTCCCTCTCCTTCTCCAATCAGGATTACCTAAGAATATTTTCTTAGCACTCCGAGTTTTTGGCTTTATCTTTAGATGACCTTCAATATCTATTGGTCCAAAAAGTGTCTGTAGCTTTGCGTTTTCCACGCTGTCCCAGCCTTCTTCTTCTCTTAGGGTTCGAAAATTCTTTCTCGATATCTTTCTTTTCCGTCTTACCAGACAACTTTTCTCCTCTTTTCTCGTCACACAAACTACCGTTCCATACGTTATCATAGAACTTAATACAGTCCTAAATATTCTTGTTTTCTGCATTCCTATTAACATTTATGAACTTAAATATATTCTGCAGTGGTTTACACTTCCAATCCTTTCTTCTGTTTCCACTTCTATCCCATTTTCTTCTGTTACTCTCTTCCTTGACTCTGCAGCCCATTCAGTGCCTTGGCCTAATGGGCCGACTGTGGACTGTCATCTTACATTACAGATTCCGAATTTGGAGTGATGCGTAGTCAGTGTATCGATTCTCCGTCAGTCTCCTTGACCGTGTCGTCATCCAAGCCCATGCCAGGATTCGAACTCGGGACCTCTGTGATGTGATGTGAGATAGCGACGCTAGCCAATAGACCACTGGAGGTCGGAATCTTCTGTTATTACCGAACCGAAACATTAAATGCTTCTAATCTTTGATTTTCTTTCCCACTCATTTTTATTAATGTATCTTGTCTGCCTCTGCTGGGGTTTACCAACATCATATTACTTGCTTCTAAATGAAGGCTACTCATTCAACTCAAATTATAAGGAATGGATACTGCCACTTCTATCAAGCTTATTTTCATTCCAATATGTTATTTCTAACAAGCAATTCGAAAACGATGTAATGTGAACATTTCAGATTGTGAGATATTATTAAATTAATGAATTTGTTAATGGGACGATAAACTCATGGCGTAGAGTATGATTCCCTACTAACGTACTGGTATTGCTAAAATATGAGTTAATGATTCTGAAAAAGAATTAGTTACTTAAATTTTTTATTTCATATTTGATATACACCCAAGATACCTCCAGTCTGATGTGAGAAAAATTTCCGATCAATAAATAACACCGCTGGAATAAGGTAAAACGAATCTGCTGTCGTTTCTTTACTCGTCCATCTGAAGGGATTTTGTTGATGTCAATAATATGGTATATTAAATTAAATACACAAAAAAATTCATTGTGTAAAGAGTATGTTTTTCACATTTATGTAACAATTTAAACTTCTTCGTGTATTTTTATTTTTTCATTTACATGTTTTTTACTTTCAGTATTAATTTAAAACACTACATATTTCTTACGTTTTACTTACATGTATATATAGCATTCATATTTACGTGTATATATTTTCCATTATAATTTCATATATCAGTAGACCCGGTGTAATAGATATTATCCCCAGAGTGACTGCGGGGTTAACCTGACTATGCCGGGAATACCTCCTTCTCTCTCTGATTTATTTTCTTAAGTTCACACATGCCGAGACATCTTCACCTATTTTAGGAGGTATGTGTACTGGGGGCGAAGACCTTGGGCATAAGGCAAGAGTTGTCCGCTGATCCCATTGGATCAGTTGGCCAACTGCCTCCTACAACTGGTGGAGACACGGAGAAGGAAATGCTGCGACCCCACAACAGACTCGTCTCCCGTCATCCGGAAGGGCGTGAGAATAGTACCCAATGCTCGACCTACCTGATGCAGATTTTCAAGGGTTTTCCCTGTATCACTTTAGGTGAAACACTGGGTAGGATCCTTAAAATATATTCCGGAGGCCCTATCAATCCCTGGCTATCTTTCTCTACCTTCCGCATCCCCCGTTTTCAATGCCCGTCCTATGGTATTAAATGGAAGTTGCCTTTTTCAGGATCACCCTCATGTAGCCTCTTCCCCACAAAAAAGACCCGGTTGTCAACAGACGCAAGAGTTGCCGTTGAAAATCACTCCATACGGAAAGGACAGGAAGTAGAAGCGTATTGAAATTTAACGACAATTTTGGATTTCATACTTGGTTAGTATTGGTCCAGTGTTCCATCACCTGCTTTAAGAAAAATTATATATAGTTGGAAATAACAGAAAAAATAGATTAAGGAAAGTCGTACCACTGAAAAAGTGGATGAAGCAGACATTTTCAAACAATGAATTACTTTGTTCATCTTCGATTAGGACTGGAAACACGAGTCAGAACATGCCTTAAATAAATGTTGCTGTTGTGGTAATCAGTCCCAAGACTGGTCTGATGCAACCGTTCATGCTAACCTATCCTGTGCAAGCCTTTTTATTTATACATAACTACCACATCCTCCTTAATCTGCTTAGCTTACACTTGGCCTCCTTCTCACACTTCCCTCTAATGCTAATTTTACAAGATCATCATGTCTCAAAAATTGGCCTATTAATCTAACCCTTCTATTAGTGAAAGTCTTCCATATTGTTCTCTCTCCTCTTATTCTGCTTTGAACTACCCGGTTAGGTACCCTATACACCCATCTGATTTTCAGCATTCTCCTACAGAACATTTCGAAAGCTTCTATTCTTTTTCTCATACCGTTCACGTTTGGTGCCCAAATAACAACACACTCCATACCAACATTTTTAGCAATTATTTCATAATATTCGTACTTTGGTAAGTAAATTACTCTTTTTTGTGAAAGCCTTCATTGCCTGTGCTATCCTACTTTTTATGGCCACTATACTTCTACCATCACTTATGTTGCTCAAGAAGCAGAATTCCTTAACTTCCTTCAAAATATCCAATCCCAATCTAACACCCTTTGTTATTCCACTATACTACCCTTCATTACCTTGGTTTTACTTTTATTAATCCTCATATTGTACTCTTCCTACAGGATCAGGTTCATGCCATTTATTATGTTTTCCTAGTCTTCTTCTGATTCCCTAATACTACAATACCATCAGCAAACCTTACGGTTTTTATTTCTTCTCCTTGTAATTTGATTCCCTTTTCATATTCATTTTTAACTTTCTTCATCACCTGATCTAAATATTAGTTGAACATAATGTGCGACAGATGGCATCCTTATCTTACTCCTTTCATGATTTCTGCTTTCTTTTCTTGTCATTCAATTACTGCTGACTGTCATCTATAGAGATTATGGATAACTCTTCTTTCTCGATATTTTAATTGTCATCTTCAAAATTCCTTAATAGTTTGTTCGAGTTAAAATTATCAAACGCCTTTTCTAAATCTACAAATGCCATGAACGTAGGTCTGTTTTTTCTGATCTTGTCTTGTAAAATTAGACGCAGAGCCAATATTGCTTTTATTGTTCCTACATTCTTCCTAAAACCAAACTGATCTTCTCCTAACTCGCATTCTATTTGACGTACCACCCTCCTTTATACTATTTTCGTTAATATTTTTCATGCATGAGTTACTGAACTAATTGTCCTGTGCTGTTCGCATCTATCAGCCCCGGTCTCTCTTCTGTTTGTGATAATTATGATGGCATTCTTCCTGTTTCGTCGATTTCACAAACTGTCCTGAACAGCAGTGATATTGCTTCTTCTTATTAACTCCGCTTGAATGTTATCAATTCCTGGCGCTTTACCGTTCCTCCGATCTGACATTGCTCTGTCAAACTCCGACCTTAAAATTTTGTCCCCCAACTCTTAACCGTCCCTCCTCTTCTTCTTCTATAACTGACTCATCTAGATTTCCACCTTGATAAAGCTCTTCTAGATATTCCTTCCATCTTTCTACCTTAAATAAATAAACCTATTAAATTATCTATAGCTAACTTTCTATTGTTTCGAGCTCTGATTACTATTTTTCTTCCCTGAAGACGCGCACAGTATTTAACTGTTCGAAACGTTTTGCTATTTATTTCAGTTTGATACTGGTAAATTCCGAACAACAATACTGTTTAATAGTCACTAAGTTGATTAAGACACAGATTATAATTTTATTATCTTAATTTAATCTAGATTCAGATTCTAGATTGATAACCTCTCGTTTCATATTGGCATAAACAAATCTATCGACGTCATAACAACTTAAGTTGCCCTGCCTCTCGATTAGAGAACTAATTGAATCGAGGTGTAAAATCTAAATTATGGTTTTGCAAAATCAGAAAATAATATATTCGTGTGAACGCGAAATTGCCTATTGGGGAAACTCAGATGCAAGGTTTAGTGCTCGTATTTAAACGCACCGAGAAAGATAGGAGTGATGACCCTCCTGCGTGTAGTTTATTCTTAACTTTGTTTTCATTTATTCGTAATGGAAACACGTTGGTGCCTTCTTTACAAGGGACATGAATAAAAGGTCACGAAGGTTAAAATCGAATGGGAGCAATGGTTCTCCTTGGTGGCTGCAGTAATGTTATGGTACTAAGATGCGATGGTACTTTGTTTGGGCAGCAGATCGTGTTCATCGTCACCTACATTTAAAACCCAATTCATTCCTGTCAAATTGCTGAAACTGAGACAGCTAAATTAGTCATATTGATTTCTAATTCCGTAAGTCTGTAACGATTAATATAGCTGGCTCGTGAGTCTTTCTTTACCCGGTTGTCAGTAGATTTTAAGGTCTTAGTTTATTAAAATACATCATTTTGAGAATTGTTCCGTTTAAAAATTTTATGATTTCAAGTGACTGACAACATTATTTCTTAAATCAATTTCATTTTTTCTCTGGGGCACATTTTATTTACATCACTAGCGATGTCATTAGTTTTTTCTCCCTGTGGAATAGGTTTGGGTTCTTTGAAATGAGGATTTCATACCAGAGATTTATCGTGACTATTTCCATTTGTATTTTGCTTAAGAATTCGGAGAATTTGCGAGATTGCAAGAAACTTTGGAATATCGTATGTATTGACCAGTCCGCGTCACGCTCGTTTCTGAGGCTTCAGCAACTTTCTCCTAACCAGTTTAATTAAAACTGCTTATCATTAGGTAGGAGTTTAAAGTGAAACGAATATACTAAGGAACCACAGTGTAGACTAGGGTAGAGTTTGGAAAGAGGACCTTGAAATATGGTAATCATTTCCCAAATGAGAAAGAAGGGTAGAATTAGAAATTTTATTTAAAACTAAAATTTATTAATCGATCTGGGGAGATAGCAACAATGTGAGTACGGGAAATCCTAAAAACTGAGAAAAACTAATGCTTCTGATTAGGGATGGGAATAATGAATAATTACTGACGAATTTGCCCATTAAAGCAAAAACCTTAAATTTGGACAATCAAATAAGTAAACAGCAAAACTAAATTAGACATTGCTAAAGTTCACCAGTTTTATTTCACAGAATGTCAGTTTCATGTCCATATGAGGTGTTTTAAATGGAGGAAATGTGTTAGAATCAATGTCAACACGAGCCAGCAAGACGTTTTTCTCCCACTTTTCAACCCGGCACAGACAGACGAAGGCGGAGGAAAATTAATAAAAGACTGAACTGAGGAGATTTTCGGACATTATTCATTCATTAATTATTTGGAGAGTTTTGAGATTTTTGCTCCGTTCAGAGTATTGAGTCTTCAGCATTGCTGAGTATTCGGTAAATTATCTGGAGGATTCTCTTCAACCACATATCTAGTTGCATACGAGATAACGAGTAGCTGAAACCGGCGACCGCAGCTGACGAGAACCACGAGATATATCGATATCCAGAGCAAACTGCTTTACAGAGGGGTGGTGATGTAAGAATTCACATTTCTCGCTCCTGGCTATTTTGAGTTTGGTTTTTATCCCCACTAGATCCATAGGTAAAATTATTGCTCTTCGTTGACTTTTGCTAGTAGCCTGCCCAAACTTTAATTCCATTACGTTTTTAATTTAACATCTATCTTACTACTTATTTCTTTTTTATCCCACAATTGTTTAAATTTCAATTCAATAAAAATATTTTTCCTTTTTAAGAATTATAATTTCTTTTATTATTAATAATTATTATAAAAACCCTACCATCTTGTCAAACGTATTATAACCGCCTTCAAGTGGTATTAATCCAACGACAGTGCAGTTATCCGCAGCCAATGATTAAAATTCGGTTTTACTTTATTCCAAATCCAGCTTCTACATTCTTGAAACGAAATCGACAACCTACATAGCATTGAGAAAGGAGAAAATTCAATAAAATTAGTTCTGCCTGTTTTTAGTTTATGCCGTTCCAACGATTCGAATACCAAATACGTTAGCGTTGATCTAATATTAGCAGATGCCGGACTGCAGCAAGGTGAAGTTAGTTACATGATAATGTAGCACGATAGTTGATATTTTATTATTTCTTAATATAAAGTTAGCAAACGTCAGCATGTCGAGGCCAGGTGCCACCTCTAATTCCCAAGGATGGCTTTTGGCACGTAGGAATATGACCGCAAACATGGTCCCGAGGGAATCGATACCCACGAAGGCAACGAAATATTTAAATACCACGTTGTTACCTCAACCAATGGTGTTTCGTGGTCTAAAGACAATCTATTATTAAACATCGATTTCGATGCTTCTTCACACAGCGGTGAGAATGTGTGAATACATCATTCTGCTCTTTGAAGTTGACGAGGATGGATGGGAACCAACGCTTGGTCCCGTACGTATATGAAGGTCAACCGTCGACGCTGAAGGGGCGTTCTAAACGGAGAATCTGGCGGAGAGGCGACGCCACACTACCAAAGGAGGTACGCTGTCAGATTTATAATATTTGACGTCTAGAAGGTTTTTATCCTGAGATTAGTAATAGATCAGATTGCTTCGGTGAACCTCCAACATTTGTAAATATTTCCTTCATTAATGTTTTCCTAGTTAAGTTCATTTGTAAATAAATTTCCCATTATGTTTTAATTACTCTTTTAATTTTATCCCCAACTAACCCTACAATAAACCTGTATAAAAATTTAGCTTTGCAGTGATTTTGTGACTGTAGTTTAATTATTAGCGACCACAAATAGCATACTTAAAACATTATGTTAATATTTTTATCTGTATGTAATATTTTAATGTAGACTTAGTCAAAAATGTATATACAGGTTGTCACAAAACTCGACGGCCAAATTTCACGAATGGGTTCCTCATGTTAAGAGAAAAGAAGTGTATTATTAAAGCTTTAATATGACGAGCTCGTCAGTATAAATTGCTCGTAAAATAAAAGTGAACTAATATCATTAAAAATGATTAATACCACTTAAATTCAGTACCTGATTGCTCCTCTGAGAGACAATGGGTCCCCGGAAATATCCTTTGTATGCTTAAACTTAGGGACTTCCATTACAACGAATATCTGATGAGACGCATCAGTTTGCATGTTAAAGCAATATATAGGTAAAATTTCTTATAAGAGAAACTCGCTGTTGCAAATAATAACGCAAAATAATTAAGTTAGCGTTTATACTACTGAGTGCGTACATGATTATTACGTAGGATTGAAAAGTTATATAAATTTTTTAATGCATTTTACTTCAACAGGGAAACAGTAAACTTGAATTGTATTTATTGTACTTCATAATATGAAGAGAATGAAATTACTATTGAATAGATTCCGGCGTTATTTTGTGTTGGCAGCAGTGACCAGGAAAACGTAAAACTATTTTAGGAATATATAGTGCACCGGTTCAGGAAATAATTAACAACACCAGGAAAATATTTCTGCGGATGTTGTTTTCACAAAAATTTTCAGGTATAGAAGCTTCCCAAGAATAATGACGTGTAAGGAAGTTTGACTTGTAAATATGAAAGATGAGGAAAAATTAAACCAGGACTGGAAAGCGCATAAATGATAACAAATTTAGCAACCAAAAAAGTTAAATATTAGTAAATGTATATTTAAGAGGGTAGATAAGGAATATTATATTAGAAAATTTTAAAAGTGTCGATCATCACTTTTTTACCCATTTTTCATGATTTAAGAAATGCTTTAATAAATATAAATTAAACTGACGAAACGAACAAGTTACAGAGAGACTGTCGATGTTCTATGGGAAGTGATGTTTCCCACCAATCTTATTACATATGTTTGGCGCTAGCCTAGCAAAATAAATTTTGGGGATTTCGAGATAGAATAAACAGAAATAACATTATAAAATATGACAGCGATCTGGTGTTGTTGGCAAGGAAAGTAGTCCACTAAGAAATACGAATAACAGGATTGTGTAAACAGGGGAGGAAGAACGGAATTCAGACAAATATTGATCAATCAAAGTTTATGAGAATATCGAGCGAGAAAGAGTATTGGAACCTACGTTAGTCAATGGAGAATAATAAGAAACATTTATTTCGTTTCGTGAAATAATGGAAACGTACTTGTATGGACTATTGACCGATTTGGATCAGAGGCACTCCTGTTACGAGGAAAGATAATTCTTTAAGAGGTTTCAAATAAGACGCTGTGGTGTAGTGGAAAATATAAATTAAACAGGAAAAATAACAAATTTTTATGCTGTGGACAAGAAAAAAGAGGACAGTTCTCTGGAGGAAAGTGAACAGGATGAGGCACACTCTAAGACTCACCTTGTTGAAGAATAAATTAATATTAAGAATTTTGAATGACTAGGAATAAGAAGGCCTGAGGATATTGGGGGACATTAATGAAACAAGGTATCAGTATTTTAAAAAGTTACCCCGAGATGTCGAAAAACAGAATACTAAAACATAACAATAATATTCAAGTTAAGTGAACTGTATAACAACATACGGTATGTGTGAATACTAAAATTATAAGACTCTGTATCACTTTCCCTAAAATAAATAATAATAATTCAATCCTGTTATATATAAATAATATCACGGATTGTTCGTGCCCTTGATGTTCAAGTATGTGAAACAGTTGGCGGGACTATAAATTGTGACAGAAATCTTGGCAAGTCTCCAGCCACCCGCACCCATTGTCAGAACTATGATTATTAGTCTCCAGATGCTCTACATCACGTTCCTCCGATTGTGCAACTGTAGCAATGTGATGGTGAAAATTTTCACACACTACGTTTCGAAGTTGCCCACAAGTATTTTCAAATGTGAAATTAGTTGTCCATCTTAAATTATCATGTTTTGCACACAAGATATTCGGTTAAAATGTAACGAAGACTGAAATGGTCAATAATTATAGATCATCTCTTGTGTCAATTTAAAAAAGAAAAAGTAGCGCTCAAGATGGGAACTGGGAAATAATCATTGCTGGCTTGTGCATATGGGCTAATGTGCACATAAATTCATTACGGAGTATTATTATTATTATCGTTTCATGAATCTTTGAAATATTTATTTTTAACACTGGGAGTTACTACTTTAATTCCGCCTAGCAGTGCATTCGATCCCGCTAAAGCAGCCAAATGTTCACGTCTCTGCTACCTACAATTTCTGTCTAGAATAAGAAATGATAAACCAATTGATACACTAGCAAACTTCAACAACTACCTCCTTTCGGTGCTATGGGCCAGATAGCAGGTACAATCAGAGTCGTGACACAGAGAGGCTGCCTCATGAGCAGCAAAACCCAAATATATTTTAACCATTCAGTAATTAAAAATATTAGTATGAAGTAGTTTATATTTTCAACAAAAATATTATTCGTTCATTTTTCCTAGTATTTAAAAAAATCACTATCAAAGACAGGTTTTCTATCTTTCTTCTTCTTCGTTGGTTTTGCATCCCATTCAGGGCCTTAACCTACCGGGTCGACTACATACTGTCATCTTACATGTCACATTCCGAATTTGGGATGAAACGTGGTTAGCGATTCCTCAGCTACATTTGGCGATGTCAAAGTAACAACAGTGACCCAATTGAGTATTATTGTCTTGGTACTAGAATAAATTGCAACACTTATTATGAGATACATTGATTAAGCTGGGAAGCTCTATTTGTAGGAAAGAAAAATGTTGTAATTGGAAACGTATCACATCTGAAGTTGAACTTGAGATATTACTCAATACCAATTAATCGTAACAAAATATTTCCCATTTCCCGAGAAAATTCACTAATATTAATGAATAGAAAATAAAAATATATCCTGTTTACATATTCACAATCATAAAAGTCATAATGAACAATCATGTAAAGTAAAAGTTCAATGCATGCAGAATGGCTGCGGAGAAATCTTCTCTATGAACCGTAATGGAAAACGAATGAGGCATAACAACGGTTAGCGTCTTTAGTTGTTCAGGAAGTTACTTAATTTGTTCGAATCACTCTTGGTACTTCACCTCCTTGTATTTTATGGCATTATGAATAATGTGAGGCACAATAAAATACAATGTAAGACAGTAATTGGAGTTTTCCTGTGAATAATTATATTCTGAATATACATACGTTTTTTAGAGTACTTTAAAAGCACGAGTATGATTTACTGTACAATATTAAATTTTAATAAAAGTGTGTTTGACCAAAATTTATGCCTTATACAAGTAAAAGGCAAACGTTTGTCAGATAAAGCGAAAAAGGCACGGTAATAATCAAAGGTTGTATTCAATTCATTGAACAGAAATTCATATTATTTCTGCAAAATGTGTATTAGACATTATTCCACAATTACTGTTTTAAATTATAATAATTCATCACAAATACATTATTCATAGAAGAATTAGTTTATTGTTAAACCTAATAAATTTAAATTATACAAACTTATTATAAATTTAAGTCGTTAGGGTTTCAATTTTTTTTTTGGGTAACAGGCTACATGAGGGTGATCCTGAAACAGGCAACTCCCCTTTAATAGCATAGGAAGGGAATTGAAAAGGGGGGATGCGGAAGGTAGAGCAAGGTAGCCAAGGGTTAACTAGGGCACCCGGGCTATGGTTTAAGGATCCTACCCGGTGTTTCACCTAAAGAGATGCAGGGAAAACCCTAGAAAACCTGCATCAGGTAGGTCGGGCATTGGGTACTATTCTCACGCCCTTCCGAATGACGGGAGACGAGTCTGCTGTGGGGTCGCAGCATTCCCTTCTCCGTGTCTCCACCAGTTTCAGGAGGCAGTTGGCCGACTGATCCAATGGGATCAGCGAACAACTCTTGCCATATGCCCAAGGTCTTTGACCCCAGTACATATACCTCCTAAAATAGGTGAAGGTGTCTCGGCATATGAGAACTTTGATAAAAAATACCCAGAGAGAGTGCGAGGCATCCCCGACATGATCAGGTAAGCCCCGCAGTCATTCTGGGCTGAAGCGTCTACGAGAAACTCCCGCAGCGCCTTCCCTTAGGGTTTCAATTAAATCGCTATTAAATATAATAATTGTGTACTGCCTCTCCTCAACTGCGAGACAAATATCATTCCCCTGTTGTGATGGGAATTGTGCTTATTTTGTCGGTGTAAACTATCGATATCTGAGACTCTAGGACCAGTTATTACCAATCTTTTTTTACTATGACCCCTTGATGGTCCAAGTGCAACATATACATCTCTTTTATATTCATAAATTGAATTATTCCCCAAAGAAAGTCTAATTACAACTAAGGTTTTGTGAAGCAATCGCTAGGAGATTATCAAGAAAAAAACAGCACGTAGAAAATAATTCAAAGGCAGAAAAATTGCTTCCAATTGAAACTCATCGAAATCTAGAAGATCAGAATGAAAAATCTTTACCGGAAAGGTCTCGATCCGACCTCCTGTGGTGCATTGGTCAGTGTAGCTGTTTTCATCAGAGGTCCTGGATTTTAATCATGGGAATGACATAGATGTTGTGTGTGACAGTTTCCATACAACTAACAATTGTCCGAATCGTAAAGAGAAAGTCAGTAATGGCCTTAGCAGTTTTAAAAGAATAATAATTATTTTGTTTATTTCACTAAACAAGTATACAAGCAGCGAGAGGTTCCGGATTCGAGTCCCGGCCCGGTCGAGTTATTTCCAACCTAATCTTCTGAACGAACAAAATTTTATATAAAATATTTTTCTATAATATTTTTATAATTTTCTATAATATCATTTTAATATTTATTAGTTTACTATTTCAGCGCTCTAAATTAGTGAGACACTTATGCTTGACGCTTCTGCAGAGATTTTATATTGCACTCGATACTAGTTGGCTTCAGTCCAAAGACTCCCATATTCGAATGGTAAGATGACCATAGTGATTTCATTGCGCATGCCATAGCAATCGTCAAATACTGTACGTACTATTCCTCCTTGCTCATAATAAGCAGTACTCTCAGAGTAAATTGTAGTTTATATTTCTCCAAACTTTCATGTTTGGCTCGAAATAAACTAGAAACTTAAGGAGAGCTTATTTAAAATTGAGATAGCAACAATTTTTGCATTTTTACAAGAATAGTCTAACCCTTGTGGGGCGTGGGAGCCACAGCTCTAGAAGGAAGTGTGGCGGAGATGCGACTGGCGTTGTACGTTTGGACAACCCTGGGACGCCATATTGTCCGAGTCACATACCAGTCTCGAGCTGGGGGATAAAAAAGAAGTCGTTTCTAAATAATTGAATGACACGCACAGGCGCACGCGGGTAATAACAGTTAAATAAGGCGCCTGCTGCTAATGGCTTGGTTTCCGTGCGATGCGGAGCTATCAATTACGACATTATAGTGATTGAGAGACGAACGAAGCAACAAGCTGGAATCCGTGTAACCAGCGGCCGCTATTGATAAAACTAGCGTCATCCCAGCCACGCCCTCCACGGACTCTGATTCAGATCGATCAAACTCACGACGCGACGCAACGAGACGAGACGCAGACCCCTACACATCTAATTTCTTCAAATGTTACACACCGGTGGAAAAACAGCTTCGCACAATTTAAGCGTATAATTTGAAGGTAGTTGACTTCTCGCATAAGTAAAGTTAGCTGTCCACTAAATGCGCACTTGATGTTAATGGCATCAAAGTGAATAATAAACAATCTACTGCAGGGGCATTTGAAAATACTATTTCCTTATGGAGTGAAACTGAATAACTGTGTTGAATGACAATTATCGATTCATCAATCGTTGTAGCCTAGATAATCTCTCCCAGCAAGGAAACGTTTTCCAATGTATTTCATTGTTTTAATTTTTTTTTAAATATTGCAGTACTGAGAGTGACTATTAATGTCACTAACAGCGAAATATATTTATATTTACGCACAATAAAGGATGCTAAATGTGAAGTAAGTTAAGGAATTCTGCTACTTGGGAAGCGTAATAACCAGGTAGAAGTATAGTAGACATAAAGAATAGGATAGCACAGACAAGGAAGGAAGGCTTTTGTGAAAAAGAAGAATTTACTTACGGGTAATATAAGTGTGAATATTTGGAAATAGTTGCTAAAAATGTTCCTATGGAGCGTGGCGTTATATGGGTGCGAAACCTAGACGATAGAAGTTGGGGAAAGGAAAAGAATAGAAGCCTTTGGAATGTGGTGCTATAGAAGAATACTGAAAATCAGATGGGTGGATAAAATAACTAACGAGGAAGTTCTAAACGGAATAGGGGAAGAGCGAACAATATAGAGGACGTTAACCAAGAGAAGGGATAGATTAATAGGCCACGTTTTAAGACATGAGGGTCTTGTAAAATTAGCATTAGAGAAAAGTGTGTGGGGTAAGAACAGAATATTGAGGCAAAGGATGGAATACTCTAAGCAGATTAGAGAGGATATGGAATGTATTAGTTATGCGGAAATGCCATGAAGGGTTGCACCAGACGTCTTAGGACTGAATATCACAACAACAACAAGCACAAATCTCCCGTTCATTTAGATTTTAAATTGATGTTCTCTCGACCAGGGGCTGTATTTGTGTTTTACCTCCTTTCTGGTCGCAAGGAATGGTTGCAGCAAATTTAGTCGAAAATGTTCCACGCGTTTAAATTTGAATGTGGCACATACATACAAAAAAAATACACAGTAACAGTCAATTATATTTATAAGGAGAAGATACTTGAGCCATCTACTCAGTCTCATTACCAAGAAATAATATCTACCAAAAATAAATTTGTAAGCCCGAGTCATCTGCACTTTGAAAACATTTTTCATAATTATTAACTAAGTAGATAAAATTTTAGTTAAATTTAAGCATTATTTCTTTTTTTAGGGGTGGGATGGGGATGGATGGTAACCAGCTACATGAGTGTGATCCTGAAAAATGTAATTCCACTTTAATAGGAAGGGGGGATGTGGAAAGTAGAGACTAGGGCCCCCTACCCGGTGTTTCACCTAAAGAGATGCCCTAGAAAACCTGCATCAAGTAGGTCGGGCTATTGGGTACTATTCTCACGCCCTTCCGATTGAAGAGAGACGAGTTTACGGTGGGGTCGCAGCATTCTCTTCTCCGTGTCTGCACCAGTTTTAGGAGGCAGTAGGACAACTTTTACCATGTGACCGAAGTTTTCAGCCACACTACGTACACTTCCTAAAAGTTATGGAGGTGCCTCTGTGAGAACTTTGAAATTAGAGCGAGAAGGCCGCATCCCCAAATTTAAACTTCGTCGTCACTCTGCGGAGAAATACCTGCGTGCGATACTTGTCTTAGGCAGGGGAGGGGAGGGGGGCTGTCCACGCTTGACATCAGTTTAATTATCTCATTAAACCGGCTATTTGTGAGCATAACATATCCATTTGCAAGTCTTATAACCATTCGTGCATTGACCAACTATGTTCTGCTACCACCTTTAACAATAATGCATTCGAAAATCGAATTTCCTGCATTGGTGTATTTATTGACGCAGAGAAAACCTTCGGCAAAGTCCGTCATCCACCCCTCTTATCAGAATAAAACGACATACCCTTCAGAATCCTTTCAAATTATCATACTACCGCTCGTACTCGGTCAAAATTAACAATCATTTCTTCAAAACCTTCCTCGTCTCCTCTGGCGTCCCACAAGATAGCATATTAGTCCCCTTCCTGTTTAACATTTACTCTCTCATCCATCTACTAAAACAATTTTTTTTGCCGATGACATGGATATCCTCCACCAAATCTCTTCCTTCACCTCGGGTGTTCCAAATAGCTTTAAACGACCTGGAAATCTGGGCAATCACAAATCTCAATAAAAACAGAAACGCACCAATCTCCATCTCCACCAAAAGACCTAATCCGGTACATATGGTCATACACATGCTTCATTTGGGGATCAACTGCCAACTCCAATTCAAATAAAATTCGAACCAAGCAAAACAGAATCCTCAGAATCATTTCCAACTCTTCGTTGTAGCTTCGAAACTCGGTAATTCACATTGGCATCCAAATTCCACTCATCTTCACCACAATAAAATCATGCATATCCTCCTTAGTAAAAAGCTCAATCAATCACTCCAATGACACCATGGCCCTCTTCCTTAGCAATCCACCTCCTCCACACAACCGCAGACTCAAACGAAAACTACCAATCGACTACATCCTTTCACTTTCTCATTCAGGTATAACCTAAAATTAATTTATCCCGTAGTTATCTGGCACCTCATTCTCCGACTCTAAAAAAAACCTCTTGCTCTAATTCTCTGTTATCTGGTACCCCTACTACTCTAAATTCTGATATTCACCGCCAATAATAAGCTATACAAATATAAATAAACACAATAACAAAATTATATTCACAGCTCAGTGATTTCTCTCGCTATAAAATAAATACTATATACCATGTAGAAACAACTGTAATATCCTCGTATATATTATCGAAATAAGAAAAAAACTGAATTTATAAAACTATTTTTTAATAATTGCGTAATAAAAGGGATATTTATATAAACTCAGGCTAATATTTTCGAACTGATATGTTAAAAAAAATTACATATCACGTGAAATCAGGCAGAGAAAACACCGCACCAACATGGAAGTAAATCATCAACTTTGGACAGCAAGAAAAAAGACTGAAATATTTCACCTACAATTAAACTGGTAAATTATTTACTGAGTATGAAACAATTTACAATACGCACTTACGTAAAATGCACATACCATTACAAAGAGAGTGAGTTAAGTGGGATGAAGAATTATGTGCAATATGGTTGTTGGATAATTCTTTTGAGTGTATACCGAAGTTGAGACTAAAATGTAAATGGTGATTAATTTTAAATGAAGTAAATAGTGTTACATTTCTTTCGTTTTCTATCCAATTTTACCATTAACTTTCCGACGACGTTTTCGCAATACAATTTATCTATAAAACCGATTTTAACATTTTGAATTTTAAGAGACCCATTATGAGCTTTAGAAACTTGTCGTTTAGGTATCAGGAAAAGAATTCTGCAAAAATGATTGAATATTAATTAAAATTTAACCAATTTTCTATACAGACCAAGAAATAAAGAAATATCGTTTGGTCAGACCAAATTGAAAGATAAATATTAGATACAAAACGACGTAATGGAAAGCCAAACCATTTTAGTTGACCGATAAAGAGTACCTCAGTAAATTAATTTATTCGTTTAGTGGTTAAGAGCATAAACTGCCAAATTCATTCCACCAATAATACTTTCCAGAATTTAACTTTAACATGTTCAAGAAGTGACAATGGATGACGAAGATATTCTACCTGAACCAGTTCTACGGAAACTAGTTTTGATTTGAAGCACAGGCTCGACGTCTTACTCTCTCACTCTTATTACGACGGTGGATCAAACTTATTTTTAAGGCATACGATAATGTTTCAGATACATGTCAAAAGTTTCTTTCTCTTCATCAGGGAAATATTTAATTCTACTGTGTACACATGATAATGAATTCGATCAACGCGACTTCAGAGTGACTGCTAATAGTCGCATTCAAGACTTTGATACTTCAAACGTAGTCTAAATTAATGTATTCATACAAATTCGATATCTATCTTTTACCATGAATATTTACATATTATATATCTATCTTAGTTTTTAATACGAACTGTACGTATTGTAATAAGAAATGGGTCATTTCATGTCAAGTGTCCCAGTTTGAGGAACGATCCTCGCGCGACCTTTTCCGATTTTGATGTAATTTTGACAGTTTGTACTATGATGCCTTAAATGAACATCTGCAAAATTTCAAGTTCGACACATACATTATGGCTGTCATGCGAATTTTAATGAACTAGCTTCAGCACGGATTGGGAACCATAAGTACACCAACTTCCAGCTTGCAATCCTTGATCAGAAAACTCAATTAAAATAAAATATATAAACTTATCAGGTCTAAGGAACCTGCAGGCAAAGAAACCCCACCCCTGGCTATCGGGCGTGACCCCTTAGCGATGGGGTTGCCAATCTTTGATTGGTAGTGGCAAAGCCACCATGGACCAACGCAAGTTTTGGAATTGTATTTGGTTAGTTCTCATTGTGTTACGAAATTCACAGCCGGTCATTTCATATCACTGAAAAATAAATACGCGCCTCTATGGCTTTTGGTGACCTCGTGGAAATAATAATAATAGGTGGTGATCAAAACAAGTATAATTTCCCTTTATATATAAGACATGCACCTAATAAATTGGAATAACGCGTTTTTCGAGCGATTAATGCACAATGAAACAGGTAGAGACGATATTTGTCAACAGCACACTAGAGTTCACTTTCACCCAAAATTTTAGACCTTATCCGTCGAGACACCAAAACGAAACATACGTTTTCTATTACTGAAAATCTTGTCTTTGTGTAAATTAAAAAATGATATCTGATGTCTTCCTGAACGATTTATCCCTCCAAAAAAGCTGAATTTTGGCGTTCTTCACTTTGGCGTCAAGTTTGCCGTCCCAAATTCAACAAAGTATATCGTCTACAAAGCTGTTAATCTTTCGGCTTGTGGACACAAACGTAGACTTATAAATGTAGTACCTACTTTATTTATCCCAGCAGGATTCTTTGAAATTACGAAAAAAAAGGGAAATATTTTTGCTTATACGAAAAGTCCAATATCTCAGCCAAAAATATATATTTAGAACTGAAATTTTGCAGATGTTCACCTAAGGCTTTATAGTGCAAACCCTCAAAAATTCATCAAAATTGGATACGTTGGGACCCCTTGGTCACTTGGCATGGAATGGCCCAATTGGTAATATTAAATCTCTTTGCTTGTTAAATGGCATAACATACAAACACGTCACATAAGGCATTCAATATATTTAGGAGGAACCGGTTCTCTTCTTAATTGGATTATGATAAGATGAAACTGCTCTAAAAAGTTTCGAGGCTTTCTATGAAAACATCCTTCCAAAATGGACTCATTGTATTTAGCTAAGAAGTAATTGAAAACCATTAATTGAAAGCCTATGATATAAGGAGAAATGCATAGTGTTCCAAACTGAAAGTTTGTTGAAAATAGCTAGAATGGGGTTTTGGATTTAGGCTTTTATTGTCCGTAGAAGTTTGGGAAGGTTGTTCGAAAAAGCAGGAGACAATAATACAATAAAACGACGATACGCAACTACAATTTGACAATGTGAATTAGCATCATCACACACACCACAGGAATCATCTCTAATGACTAATTCTGATAACATGATCATTAACCTTTTTTGTATTTTCTTATCTTTAAAATCTTTTAATGCTACTATATATTTAGATTTCCAGTTCTCTAGCTCATATAAGCACTTTAACACATAACCATGCTTTGTTTTTGCCAAATAAATAATGTTTGTTAACGGACAGAATGCTTTTTAGTCTCCATTTTATCATATAAAAAGTCGATTTCTATTACTAAATTACAGTAAAGCTTATATTATGAGAGACGACCATAAATGAAAACAGTTTAAAAATGCTGTGTTTTATTGAGAAACAGAGAATAGTTACATTAAATCAACTTTTATTATTATTAATTATGCTACATATTAAATACCAAGATTAAGAAATATTTTTACTAAAAATACGGTGTATTCGTTCTCTATATTTCCTTACAGGCATTTAAAAACTTGATTATTTTGACAACAATGGAGATATTTGCTGGAAGGATTCCAGAATTAACACTTTGTTACAATGAAAATCAAACAAGACAGTAAATTTGCGAATAATTTCTTTAAAAACTTTTTGAGTTCCGAACATATTCTATTTTATTTATTTCTAGAAAAATATTTTATTCCCGAGTTTGAGACAAAAACAGTAAATGCTAATCACCAATAGGTAAAAATGTGTTCTTAGTGAGCGTTCCATTTTACATGCAAGATTTTTATAACTTTTAGATGTTACCACTATTCAGTTACATTACAGTCAGTCGGCCAACTGCTTCCTAAAACTGATGAAGACACGGAGAAGGGAATGCTGCGACCCCACAGCAAACTCGTCTTCCGTCATTCGGAAGGGCGTGAGAATAGTACCCAATGCCCAACATATCTGATGCAGGTTTTCTAGGGTTTTCCCTGGATCTCTTTAGGTAGGATCCTTAAACTATAGCCCGGGGGTCCTAGTCAACCGTTAGCTACCTTGCTCTACCTTCCACATCCCCCCTTTTCCATTCCCTTCCTATGCTATTAAAGTGAGTTGCCTGTTTCAGGATCACCCTCATGTTGCCTGTTAACCCCCCCAAAAAATAAAATATATGAATAAATATATTAATACATAGGGATGGAAAAATTGGACTAGACCCGGAATCGAACCCGCGACCTATACGTAGGTATCCGAGTCGACTACAGTAAATTGTAGAAGGAACTGATTTAGATTTAAGCAATGGATGGAAGAATCTCGCATCTGAACTGAAGTTGATAATGGGAGTTTCCGGGTTCGATTCACGATACTGCCAATTTTTTTGAGCCTTATGATTGCAAGAGAGTGGCAACGTTTCCTCTTTGGTTTTAAATATATTTTGTTAAAGCTTTTATAAAAAAAAATAATTGCGTAAGATTGAAATTTGATTTTAGGAGAATGAATGTGAATTCGAAATATCTGTTAATTGTTATACGAGATACTAGATGCCCGGCAATGCCCGACAATTCATTTAAATTAGCCCAATGCAGTATTTAATTCGACATGTCAATTGGAAAGGTGTTGGTCGGTGTCTTTTAGGATTCTTAGACAGAGGTATAGGAATCAGGTACTAAACTGCAAGACGTACCCAGGAGCAGATATAAACTCTGACCATAATCTGCTGGTTCTGAAATGCAGGCTGAAAATGAAGAAACTCAAGAAAGGAATTAGAACAAACAGATGGGAAATAGAAAAACTGCAACAACTCGGCGTGCTTCAGAGTTTCAAAGAAGATATCAGGAGTATATAAATAGAGAAAGGAGAAAGAAACAATATAGAAGAAAAGTGGGCACTCTTAAAGGAAGAAATGACTAAGAGAGCAGACGAAAAAATAGGAAGAATATCCCAACCCAATAAGACTGAATAACACAATAAAAAATAAAAATGATTATTGAAAGGCGTAAATATAAAAACGCGAGAGATGAAAATGGTAAATAGCAGTACAGACGCTTGAGGAATAAGGTAGATAGGAAGAGCAAATCAGTCAAAGATGCTTGGCTACAAGAGAAATGCAAAGCAGCTGAAGATTTCACGGTGAAAGGGAAAATAGACGCAGCTTATAGGAAAATCAAAGAATCATTTGGCGAGAGGAAAATATTACCAAGAACATCAGGCGAGCGGATCGGAAGCCAATTATGGATAAAGAAGAAAGAGCAGAAAGGTGGAAGGAATATCTAGAAGAGCTGTATCATGGTGGAAATCTAGGTCAGTCAGTAATAGAAGAAGAAGAGGAGGTGGATAATGAAGAATTGGGGGACAAAATTTTAAGGCCAGAGACCTGACTTATGATAAAGCGCCAGCAGAGTTGATAAGAGCATCGGGCGAAGAAGCAGTATCATGGCTGTTCGGGATAGTTTGCGAAATATACGAAACAGGAATAATCCCAGAAGACTTTAGTAAAAACATAATTATACCCATACCGAAGAAGGCTGGGGCTGATAGATGCGAACAGCACAGAACAATTAGCTTAGTATTCCAAGTATGCAAAATATTAACGAAAATAGTACATAGGAGAATTGAACGTCCAATAGAATGCGAGTTAGGAGAAGATAACTTGGGTTTTAGGAAGAATATAGGAACAAGAGAAGCAATATTGACTTTGCGAAGACATGATACGAAAAAACCGGCCTACGTTCATGGCATTTGTAGATTTAGAAAAAGCGTTTGATAATGTGAACTGGAACACACTATTAAGGATTTTAAAGGGCACTGGAATAAAATATCGAGAAAGGAGGCTAATACATAACCTCTACAGAAGACAGGCAGCAGTAATTGTAATAGAAGACCAACAAAAGAAAGCCATTATCAAGAAAGGAGTAAGACAAGGATGCAGTAAGTCGCCCATGCTGTTTAACTTATATATAGAACAGGCGTTGAAGAAAGTTAAAACGGAATACGGAAAGGAATCATACTGCAAGGAGAAGAAATAAAAACCTTACGCTTTGCCGACGATATTGTAGTATTAGGGGAGTCACAAGAAGACTTGGAAACCATAATAAATGGCAGTAACGTAGTCCTGAAGAAAGAGTTCAGTATGAGGATTAATAGAGGGAAAACCAAGGTAATTGAGTGTATTATGGGAAAAAGTGGAATAACAAAGGGTGTTAGATTGGGAAGGGATATTTTGACGGAAGTTAAGGAATTCTGCTACTTGAGAAGCATAATAACTAGGGATGGTAGAAGTATAGTAGATATAAAGAGTAGGATAGCCCAGGCAAGGAAGGCTTTCGCGAAAAAGAGGGATTTACTTACGGGTAATATAAGTGTAAATATTAGGAAATCGTTGCTAAAATTGTTTGTATGGAGCGGCGCATTATATGGGTGCGAAACGTGGACAGTATGAATTGGGAAAAGGAACAGAATAGAAGCCTTTGAAATGTGGCGCTGTAGGCGAATGCTGAAAATCATATGGGTGGATAGAATCACAAATGTGGAAGTTCTAAACAGAATAGGGGAAAAGCGAACACTATGGAGGACGTTTACTTAAGAGAAGAGATAGATTAATAGGCCACGTTTTAAGACACTTGGTGGAGCTACTTGGTAGAATTATAGTAGACATAAAGAGCACTATAGCACAGGAATGAAAGGGTTTCACAAAAATAGAAGAATTTACTTACAGCTAATATAAGTATGAGAATTAGTAAATAATTATTAAAAATTTTCGTGTGGAGTGTGGCGTTATATGGATGCGGAACATGAACGAATGGGGTTTCAGAAAGTAAAAGAATAGAGGCTTTCTAAATGTGGTGCTACAAAGAATGCTGAAAATAAGATGGATGGATAAAATTAGAAACCAGGAAGTTCTAAGTAGAATAAGGGAAGGGAGAACAATTTGGAGGACTTTCACGAAAAGAAGGGATTAATTAGTAGGTGACGTTTTGAGACATGAGGGTCTTGTAAAATTAGCATTAGAGGGAAGTGTGTGGGGTAAGAACAGAAGAGGGAGGCCAAGGATGGAACTCGCTAAGCATATTAGGGGGATGTCGGTTGTGCTAGTTATGAGGAAATGAATAAGCTTGCGCAAGATAGGTTAGCATGGAAGGTTGCATCAGACCAGTCTTAGGACTGAATATCACAACAACAGAATATAATATTAATAGGTTAATAGGAAACGAACACAGCCATAACTGAGCTCTATTATGCTGACCTGCTGGAACGTTTCTAACGTGTCCTGACTGAGAAACGACCAAGAAGGTGCTGTTTCTCCTGGACAACGTGCCAACAACAGTCTCATTGGGGAAAGTGTACGAGTTGTGATTGGAATTAGTGTCTCATCTACCCTGTTCACCAGATCGAGCACCAAGTAACTTCTTCTTGTTCCCGAACTTGCAAGAAGAAATTTTCATCAAATGAGGAAAAGATCTAGGCTTGGCGTAGTATTTCGCTGAAATTTACAACCCTAGTACGCTTACCTTAATATGATCTAATAGCTGCCAAAATCACGAAAAAAATTTAATGACTGGCAGAGGCACTCAGACTATTGAAAGACAGTGACGGAAAGGCTTTACAAGTGGAGATAAAATTAGTTGAACGGAGTACGAGGACGAGTGACTAATGTGCCAGAACGAATAATTGGCTGCACTGTAAACACATCTAATGTCATCTAATATCTTTTTTCCTCTCCTTGCGTGACACAGCAATGGTATTTTTATTAATAAATTATTATAAATATTTTTTATCCAACATATTTATTGTAAAGTAAGCATGAACGTATTAAGGTAAAATTAAAAATCAGTTTAATGTAGTTACAGAACTAAAATATTTAAGTACCATACTACACACAGTTTCGACATTTTCCCCGCGATCATTTAGCCAGTAAATATAAACCTAATTGTATGACCCTTTATCAAGTTTTATTCGCAATAGCATGCAACATGCAGATAAATAAAATCAATACTGCGTCACCTTTGCACTAGTTATTTATGTGCACTTCAACCAAAATGAGAATATTTCTCCTGTAACCCGCATTGTTGCAGGCGGTACTGATTCTAAGACCTTTGAGCAGTGATTAACTGTAATCCATTCAAGATATATTGCTTCTGAGAATAATAAAAAAACTGTAGAAAAGGCTTCAAAGTATTCGTATCTAACTCTGTAAGCCATTCATTGGACGGGGAAAGATTTGCGCAAACATATTTACTTAATGATACGATAGTTCGGGCCAATATTATTATTTACATTCTCGGCCTTATCCAATAGTTCTCCTATTCTTGATAACATAATATATTTTAATCTTTGTAGCCCGTATAATTCTGTTGTAAGAAATTCAGTCAAAAAATAACACAAACTTCGTATTGTCTGCAACATTACAAACATATTTCCTCACTTATATTTCATTCCTGTTTCAAAGATAATACAATTTTTAATGTATTTGCGTTTAACTGTCATCACCTTCAGTGATTTAAAAACAAGAAAATTAGTATACTTTGCATATTTTCATTCTATTTTATCATATGGTATTATATTTTGGGGCAACTCAGTAGGCATAGATAATATTTTTATTAGTCAAAAACGTGTTATTAGAGCAATATGTCAGGTTTCCTCACGAACTTCTTGCAGAACTCTGTTCAAAAAGTTAGGCATTTTCACTTTAACGTGCCAATACATTTATTCATTGATGTTATTTGTAATCACAAATAGGCACTTATTTTTAAATAGTTATGATATTCATCCCTTCAATACAAGGAACAAAAATAATCTGTATAAAAAATGTAAAACATTGTCAATTGCACAGAAAGGTGTGCATTATTCAGGGATATCCATCTTCAACAGACTGCCGCACAGAATTAAACAGTTGTCCGATAATCAAGGTAAATTTAAGACTGAATTACTCTCATTTTTGCTTAGCCACTCCTTCTATTCAATAAATAAATTTATAGAAGAATCGGAGAAGAGTAATTAATTAATTAGTTTATAATACAAAAATTTGTTATAAGAATATTTATCTTTTATACAATAAAATAATGTAATAAATTTACACCCTGACCCATTCCACATCCTTTCTTTACAGGATCTACGGAATATGATTATTATTATTATTAAACCTATGTTTCTTTTGCAGCGCCTCTCTATCACTATTTATGCTAAGCACCTGGAATTTCCATATAATTACAAAACATATTCAACTACTTTTCCTTACAAAATAAGATTCAGATTTCTACATTACTTTTTTAATCTATAATTATTACGACCGGTTTAGGTCGTCATATTATATATCAAATACATATAACAGACTAATCTTGTAGTACTTACTATCTCCTCGTACGAACTATTCGTAGTGTTTTCTCTTTAATACATGGTATTTTATTATTATGCTTATTGGACTGATTTTCAACGCTCAAATGAAATATATTGAGATTCTTTAAGCCAACCCGTTCTTTTAAAACACCTCCAACTTTTTTAGAATATTTTTTCTAATATGACTTTAAATCGTTACAGGTACACGATTCTGCAACATTACGTTCGTACTTTTTTACTCCTGCTTTAGAAGAATAATTAGTAAACTAACCATTAAATAATATACTTATAATGTGCAGTTAATGACATTTTGTCGGTTATTTGAAATAAAACGCATGTATATTTATTATCAAGATATTGAGTAGTCAGAGTAGCAAAAAAGGTGGAACATAAAGATTTCAAACAGAAATTTGTTTTGTTATCAGTGTGTAATCTCGTCATTTAAAAACATTCATGTCTAACTGATTCTATTACTGTGTGATATTTAACAAGTCAAATGAAAATAAAATAGTTACCTCTAAACCTATGTTTATAAATTATTTCCCATTCCTGTTCCTTCTAAATCATATAACGGGATACTGTTTTTTTAAAATTATAAATATTATTTCAACTATTGTAGACTTTTACCAGCAATAATGTGAAATAGTTAAAATTTATACATTTTATTGACACAAGAGGTGTTTAACAATTTAAGTGTTTTATTATTTCGAATCGGTTTTCAAAATTACTTCAGCAGGAGCCAAAAAGATTCCAGAGCTTTCGTCAAAATCAAGTTGAACCCTAGCTCATTAAAGAAAGTAATGCGATCGTAGTATAAAAACTTGGGCACTTAAGCTAGATTTTTTTGCAGGATAGAAGGGATCAAGTTAATGTCAGCAAGAAAACGTTTATGTATTCTGAGAGTCGAATAAGCGTGTCAATTGCGTTGTTTCATGATTCTTCAGTCATAAAAATATTTGTATTTTGACACAAAGAGAAAATGCTAACAGAAGAACGATGAATTGTTTATCGTTCAACGGCGCGTTATATTGAATAAAGCTCTTGTTCATCAAAATTGGTAATACAAAGCAATTCTTTGTCAATAGAATTGGTAGCAAAAGCGATAATTATTAAAAAAATACGCCATGTAAGGAATCAAAATCAAGATTACCTGTTCTTTTTAAGTCTCACAATCAATATTCATTTTTCACATAACCATAAGACAGGTGAGACCACAGAAAACATTAGTAAGTAAAACAAAGCAAAATATTTTTCTGCGACATTTGAAAGTTTTGCTGTGAATTATATGTATATGTAACGTTTACAATTAATGTCAATTAAATTGATCAGGCACCCTTATTATAACCGTAGTAAACCTCTTTATGATGACCTACGGGAAGATTGTATTACGGTTACTTTGGTCGCTACAGGCAGGAAATTGTTTTGGAGCTGTAAGCACGGTTGCTAGGATCGGTGACAATCCCTTAACGTAATTGAACGAGTTTTCAAATATTTGTACAAATTTAAGTTGAGAATCGAAATATGGAGCATCCCTTTACGCTCCTAAATGCATACAGAGATCATATTAACAAAAACTCATACTACATACTTTAGAGTAGTAAATTTTGCAGTTCGCATAATAATGGGAGTCTCTCCTCCGGCATAAAATATTCACTTATCTCTTGTTTGTAAACAGTACTTAAAGGGAAATAAAATTTCACCTCCTTCAAATTCTTTTCATTCCAAATAGAATACCTCAATACAAGAAGCAAATATTTAAATTTATCGAATGCAAATTCGTGGTCTGTAAGTGTAAATTCCCTAACAGTCCGATTACAAGGCTTCAGCCGCTTGATCAATGTATATAATCATAAAAAATAAACGAATGGTATTAAATATCTCTTTGAATTTAGAATTAGCGAAAATATGGGTTTTAAAAACAGGATTTATTACTTTTATCAATCTCAAACGTAGCATTATGAGCATTTGATCTCAGGGAGCTTATAATGGAATTATCTCTTATAAATGTTGAATAAATACAACAACAGCATGCCTCTGGGCCTCAAGTTATCGGATCACACCAGTCGCATTGTCATGATTTGTGCCCTGGCGGGATGAGATCGTCGACACCGGCAGTAGCAATTATTATATAACTGGGCTTTTGCATTTTGTAGCTAATTCCAATCCATGGTTTTTGCCCCGTATAAGCTTTGAATAGCAAATGCAGTCTTGCTTTCTCCCTCCTTTCTGACAAGACCTCCCAACCTAGCTGTTTTACTTTTTCCTTCCTATGACCTGGCCCTACTTGCACAAAGTTAGCAGCCCTTTTCTGAACTTTCTCTAATGATTCTATTTGATTAATTCTATAAGGATCCCAACAAGCCGCCCCATATTCCAAAATTGGTCTAACTAGAGATAAGTATGCCACCTCCTTTGTTTTTGAACTTCCCTTTTTTAAGTTCCTCATAATGAAATGTAAGGAATTCCACGCTTTTCGGGCCGTGAAATTCACTTGTTCCTCCCACCCAAGTCTATTGTTGAAAAATATCCCCAGATATTTGCAGCTCGTTACCCTTGGAATTTGTTCCCCACCTATTCTATATTCTGTCTCATTTAACAAGGTGCGTTTAGTAAACGAGATTGATTCATAATACTCATCTCCGCCCTGATAGCAACAAGGTAGGTCACTACAGTCCAACCTCCCGAAACGGACGCTTCTAATAGCCGGGCATCTCTCATACCCGAACAAATTTATTTCCCCCGCATTATTACATATGTTACTAAAAATACTACTTCTAATAAACGGACACGGACACTATTTTTACTGAATTTTCGACAATAATGTCTCTAATAACCGGACAGCAAGTCGAAAACAACTGAGGATTTTAAAGGAATGCCAGATGGCTGTACCCGCACTTGTTTACTTTGATGTAGACGATCCCGGAATTTCCCAAACCCGTACCACTTTCACGGACTCTTCTCAAGTTCTCAGACAGGCGTATTTTGAATCGTAGTGAGTTATGTGTGTTTCAGGTTGAAACGATTTACGGTGATGAGTGCGAAAAAAAAATCTTTCTATTAAAGAAAAGGCGGAGTTAATTAAAGAATATGAAAAAGAGAAAATGAGTGTCCGAGCTCTTGCTTTAAGATTATAAATCTGGAAAAACCAAGTCGCTGAAGCTTTAAGAATAAAGAAAAACATTTTAAAACTGTGGATTGAAAACGAGAACGACGAATCGAATAAATCATTTTAAAAAACATCCGGTCTAGCTATTGACAAATCTACTTACAAGTGTATTTGCATACCGATTTCCGACCTTTTAATAAGAGAAAAGGCTTTGGAAATTGTCAAAAAATTAGGCACTGCGGACTTGAAGGCGAGTGTCGGTTGGCTGGACAAATTTTAATTGATGCACATCATTACGTGTAAGTGGTGAAGCGGCGGCTGTGGACACTAACGTTGTTCCAGAGTGGACACGAAATTAACGGATCTTGGTGAAGGCTACTCGAAAACTAACATTTTTAACTGCGACGAGACTGCACTATTTTTTTAGAGCTCCCAAACAAAACGATGGCATTAAAAGGTGAAACATGCAAAGGAGAGAAAACATGGAAAGAAAATCTGACAATTCTGTTACAATTTTGAATCTCCGCTGTTAATAGGCCCAAGTGTTTTAAGGGAATCAATTTGAACAATTTCAACATAGAATGAAGGGCAAATAAAAAAGCATGAATGACGAGAGCTACCATGATTGGCCGGCTTAAGACTTTTAATAGTAAAATTCTGCGACAAGGTAGAAAAGCTATTTTATTCACGGACAACGATGTCCCTCACCACAAATTTTCTAGCGTTAAAATATTTTTTCTACCACCAAATACTTCAGCCGCGTGTCAACCTCAAGACCAGGGCATAATCAAAAACCTTAAAGTGAATTACAGAAAGTGTATTTTGCATCCACTTTTCGCCAAGATGGACACCTGCACCTCCTCAAACGAACTTGCAATGACAACGTTTCAGACGCAATTCAGTGGATTTCATTTGCCATAAACAATATAAAGAAATAAGTTGTATTGAGCGATTTTGGGAAATTTAATTTTCTTGTCGGAGCAACCTCGGCTTGCAGTGATGAGAACGCCGAAAATAACCCTACTTTGGTGTTGTTATGCATGCTGATTGATGCAGCCTTCTAATAAGGGGACACTTCACTTCTAACAAGTGGACAAAATCTCGTTCCCGAGTAGTGACCGCTCATGGGAAGATCCACTCTATAACATTTTTCAAACCGGAACCGACATGACTTTGGAACTGTTCCTTGTACCAACCAATCAAAATTTTGCGGCATTATCCCACGTTATTATCCACGCAGCTGAAGTAAGGGCTGACTGAGAAGTTACTCTAAGTAGCAATGTTCTCATTCGCTGAACGCCAGATCGGTTCCCATTTGAAGTATGCTGTCACCTCTTGCGATCAGCAAGCCCGTCCTACCAAAACACCACCCTGGTAATTCTCAGGGAGTTTGTAGTTTGATTAAAATAAATTCCTCTTTGTGTCTTTCACCCGTTGCCTTTTCTGCGCTGCTCAATGATTCTTTATGGGGCCATATTATCAGACAATGCCTCGGATCTTTTTTACTCCAGAAAGGAGGTTCAAATACTATTTATAAATTAATAAGGTAGTAATATACAGTAAATTACATAATACTATACTCGACACTTCTCTGTTCTTCATACGGGGGATGAAAACATTGTGCATTAGGATCAGCTTATATCACAAGAACATGTAAGAAATAAACTCATACAAAATAACTATTTTCGGGCAGATATGGACTGTACCAAGTCTCACCTTCCACGCCAATTTTAAACTATGTTTATGGTCTACTGTATTCTATACCATCACAAATGTATATACATAACGTCCATTTTCAAAAGTAATCTACTATTAATATTCTTTATATAAACATCTTTATACTTGAAATCCTATCCTTACGTAAGAGTTATTTATTTTTTTAAAAATAGATTTATTTATTGTGACTTCATGTTCAATCAATCGAGCAAACTGTCCATGAGGAAATTCAATAAATGCATACACATACAAAATAAAATGGGAATTTTTGTATTATATCGATTCGCGAAATTCTATCGTTGTTGTGTTGGTAAATATGTCCAAAAATAATCTGTTTATTAAGTGAACGAAGGCTTTCCCGGTGTAGCTGATGCAGAAATAGTTCTCGGGTTACCACTCGGATACACCTGCCAAGACCACGTGCTATCGTCATCTTATCACGTGGTCGTCGAAACGGTGGGTTTTAATCGCAGGTGAACCCGAGTGGAAACCCGAGAACTATTTCTGCAATCCGTCCATTGTTATTCATATCGGATGTTTATTCTGTTGCCATTTGTTAAAAACGTTACGTGTGTAAACGGAAATTAATTATTTATTTAAAATTTTATCAGAAAGTTAGTATTATATATTGCTATAACAATGTAATAACGTGTAGGAATGTATTAGAAATGCTAAATATTTCTTTTGGTGACCTGCCGTGGAGAAAAGGCGTTTCCGAGAAGGCCGTGAAGACGTTGAAGATGAGCGCTTTGGTCGCCCCAGCACATCAGCAATCAGTGTAAGAACATTGGGGGGAGGGGGAAATGAGAGAAATGATTATGAACAATCGCTGAATCACAACCAGAGAAGTCGCTGATGTTAAATGGCTCATATCATGTTGTTTCTTTTCGCGTGACATCAAAAAGTGTTCCAAATTTTTTGAATTTAGAACAGAAACAGTGGCGAATGAAAGTTGATCAGGAGCCACTAAATGAAGTCAATAACGATTCAGAACTACTGAAACGTGTAATAAGATAAGACATCGAAACTAAGGGCCAATCGTCCCAGTGGAGGCATTCTGAATCACCACGACCGAGAGAGACTCAGCAAGAGTGAAGGTTATGGCCTACTGTGTTAGAAATTAACGGCATAGTGAATAGGTATCATGAGTTCTTCCCACAAGGTCAAACGATCGATAAGTAATACTACCTATAACCACACACTAATGATTCCCAGACTCCATATTCATCAAACTTGGCGCAACGAAACTTTTTCTCTTCCAAAAAATAAGAGAATCTTAAAGTGCCATCGTTTTACAGACGCAGTTGAGATTAAATCACATCGCTTTCTTTAGAAAAAACATAAATACTCGTTATTTTCAACATACCTCGCATATAAACATATATCAGAGTTTGATTAGAATACATATACGAGTCAACCCTATCTCAACACATGGCACAGGACCGTTGAGTCGTACAAACTTAATTATAGCGTGGCCATAATTTATCTCGAGCAGAAGTTCAGATGTCCCATGTGGGGAGGTGGGAGGGTTCGAGGATGGAGTGAGAGATAGAAGCGTTGGGGGCGGGGTTAGTAAGGCAAATTTTATGAATGAACCATCAGACCTTTTCCACGCACACCACCGAGTCCTAAGTGTATTCTCAAATTCGTACGAAGCTTCCACGGCGACGACACGAGGTCGAGAAAAACAAGCCGGAAAATGAGATATTCCGCGGGCCGGGCGTCTCCCGTTACACCAACATGGAGGCAAGCGTGTTTTGTTTTTTGTCGTCGCCATAGCAGCAGGCCCCCTCTAGGGCGGTGGTTGTTTACGATGACAGGTGGTCCGTGTGGCTGGGCTGAAAACATCGGCCTCGGCTGTTGCGGAGGCCAGAGCCAGGGGAACTGTCTCTGTCTCTATCTCTGCCCCTGCCACTGCCTGTGCCATTCTTATCTAGGTCGTTACCTATTCACGGCCACATACACTTAAATTTTATCTTTGACATTTCCTCTGAATACTCTACCGTCAACCAAATTATTCCAAACACACGCGTTTCACTCTTATTTTTTCTACATACGGAAAATTTAAATTGTTACAGTTTCTTACGCCCGAGACGCAATAATTAATGTTAGGTGACATTTACTTGGTCGATAAACTAATTTGACCTATTTTTTCATACTTAAAAATTAATATTTCCATATTGGTGATATCAAATAAAACTACTTTAATATAATTATAGATAGTAATAATATACATAAATAATAAAATTACCTTCCAAGGAAAATATTAACAAAACGCTGTTATGTCATAACTTAAACTCCGATAAAAAATAACAAAAATGGTTTATTTGAAATATTACTATCCTAACAGTCTCTTGCCTTGGCTTTACACGTAGCCCAGCGAGTTCCCAATTTCTTCAACCTATCACAAAAATAGGTTTTGTCAAACTCTGCAAAATACTCAGTCACGGCATAGATCTCTTCGTCATTTGATGAAGATTTCTTCCCACCAAGCCAAATTTTCAAGTTCAGGAACAAACAGAAGTTACTTGGTGTTTGATCTGGTGAACAGGGTGGATGAAGAACTAATTCGAATCACAACTCGTGAGACTGCTGCTGTGTGCGCCGGCTGATTGTCCTAGAGAAACTGCAATTTGTTGTTCATTTATCAATTAGCTCCCGTTTCAAACGATCGCACGGAGAAGCCCAGTTTTTGTTGTGAGCCGTTTCTATTAAATCTATGAATATTATGTCTAGACAATCCCGAAAGTAGTTGCCATCACCTTTCCAGCTGACAGCGGTCTTAGCCTTTTTCGATGCACTTTCATCAGATTTTGTCCATTGTTTAGACTATTTTTTTGGTCTCTTACGTTTAGTATCGATCCAAGTTTCATAGACAATTACGAATCTGTGAAAAAAGTCTTGTGGATTACGCCTAAACATAGATGGATTCTGGGTTGAAATGTTTTTCTGAATCTGTTTTTCGTCGAATGTCATCAGTCGCGGCACCCATCACGTATAAAGCTTTCTCATGGAGGATGAAACACACTCGTTCAGTTGAGAAGCCTACGGAATCAGCTACCTCTCGCATGTTTTGTCTGCGATCTACCATTACGATATCGTGAACTTTTTCGATGCTTTCCAGTCTGGTGACCTCATTGGGCGCTCGGGGCGAGTTTTACTGTCTTTGCTTGTGTGACCTTGTTTAAACACATTAATCCAGAAGTCTTCAATGCTGGCGCAGTCTTATGAATTACCTATGGTGGCACTCTCTGATGCGAAGACTACGAGACATAAACAGACCGACGACACTATACGCCATGAGTAAAGATAACTGCAAAGATAGAGAGGTGATGCTACAGAGTCCACACGACCTGATCAAGTAGACGACCACAAAGATATGTCCACAAGGTTCCCTTTTTAGTCCGGTTTTCTGGAATTTATGTATAGAACCCCATCTGGACCAAATGACTCAATCAACTTATGTTGATGACATTGAAGTAGACGTCGATGACATTATGTTAGCAATAGAGGGAAACTCCAAGTCAGAACTTGAGGCCAACGCAAAAACAGCCCTTCAAGTTGTACATAAATGGTGCAAACCAAAATAAAATGAGCATAGTATCTAGTAAACTAGTTACCAGTTGATGAAAGAAAATTTAGCCCCCAACCCAGTTGTCAAAATAAAAAGACAGCAAGGCTTAAGATATCTTGGAATTTGGCTGGACGACAGAAATACATTTTTGGAGCATACAGAGATCATTAAAACGAAAAGTATAAAACTTATGAATCAAATTGTAAAAGTAGCAACAATAAATTTCCAAATTCCTTTAACCATTTTCAATTTATATCACAATTCAACATTTTCAACAATCACAGGTTACGCAGCGAGCACATGAGCGCATAGATTGGGAATGGTTAAACCAATGCTAAAGATCCAACAAATTCAGAGGAAAACTTTGTTACGAATATCAGGTGCCTTCAGTACAACCCGTTCCGAAGTACTAACAGTTCTCCTAGCTGTTGTCCCATTGGATCTAGAGATCAGGAAAAGGAGCGCGCAGTACTGACTCAAAAAAGGAAGCCAGTGCAAAGTCATAGAAATACTAGGCGGGGATGCAAACACCAAAATAGAAATTAAAGAAGAAATTTTAAACATTAGGGGAGAAAGATGGAATTCATCTAATAAAGAGAGAAGGGTGTACGAAATTCTACTAAACATAACAGAAATATTTCAGCTTAGACACCTCAACCCAACCAAGGGTCTCATACATTTTCTTACCGGTCATGGTCTATACGGACAATATGTAAGAAATATTAACAGCAGACCAGATAATCTACGTCAAGTTCAGTAAGGAACAAAAGAGAAGCAAAAATTGGGGAGAGATAGGAGCACCGGAACTCACCGTACTGGATTGCACCAATAAGACAATAAGAGAAACCTTTCAGAAAAGAAAGACTTTTGGAAATAATGAGAAACCCACCACTCAGCGCGGCTCTAGAAAACTTGACAAATCAAGTATCCCCTATAGAACTGACAAAATACAGGACTCTAAAAACATAAACTCTTCTATATACAGTACGTGAAAGATATTAATGTGAATAATAATAAACAAGCATGCATACGTATCAATGCACTCATCATTGGAAAGGGCTCTCAAATCCTGGAACCGGATTAGTGTACAGTCCAAAAATACAGACATAATAACATAAAATAGAATATAAACTATACCAACAGTAAGATTTAGTAAATAATTATCTTAATCAAAATACATAACTCTGATAATACTAATTTGGCAAAAACCATATTATCAGAAATGAAATTAGCATTTGCTATCAGAGACAATAATTATAAAAGCATTATTAATTAGAAGGAGAATATATAGAGTATAAAACTCAGAATAATTTTTGAACCTACTACGACTCGACCGACGCTTCATAGAGATCCGGAAACGTGGGTCGTAACCCAAACACCGGAGTTGTTCGACAAACGAAAGAATACAAATGGAAAGGCAGGAAGAAGGATAAGGAGACAAGGAAATTAAGAATTCAGTCTCTCCACGAAAAACAATATCAATTACAACTTGGTTGAAACGGATCACTCTTACACAATATGAATATATATCACTAAAAAATCTTACATGTTAGAACGAGTTTTAAATATGCAAATTTTTATTATTATAATCCTATATATATATATGTAAAAGAAAGGAATTGTATCAAGAAAAGAAAAACATTGTTTAAAACTGCCTGTTACTGAATTTAGAAAGCAGGTCAACTAAGTCACTATCAATAAACAAAAGAGTCCCATGAACTTATTCCAATTTGTTTTTTTATTTGTGCAGCTGTCCAATTGATAGGGCAAAATTCGTATTTCTTTCCATGGTCACCGCCTAACATTGCAGAAGGCTACCAACAATAAACTACGACTGACTTTTAGGAGTATATTTGAAAAGATCATGTGTACCAACAATGGCGTGAAAGTGAAAAGTTTCGCGATTTTTCATAATAATTTACCAGATTTGACGAACAATCCTCCTATTACAAGATTAATCGTATCTAATACGTAAGTTAAAATGTGGTACTACTGTTAATATATTTATTATTACTTATATAATACTTTTGCTCTTTTCGGAAGGTATTCTTGTATTACAGCCACGTGATTTTTTTATCAGTCTGAATAATGTTCACAACTATTTATTTACAATTTAAATTTTCAAAAAGGAACTTTCGCCCATAAATATACAAAATTCATAGGTGAAAAGAGAATCAGTTTTATAAATATATAAAAAAAATTACAAAATCCCATCTATAACTTTCCAAATGCTTTTTAGTACATTGAAATTCAATAAATAAAACATAATGAGCTATACATTTTAGTCAATTTTTTTATTAGATATCGACGTTGAGCATCGATTGATTGTAAATAGGAAATGTATCTCAGAGAAATCCTGTAGGAATAATTGACTACGTACCTATTATCCACATATACATGTATTATAATTCATTTCATGTTGGAATATCGTCAGATTATCATAAATTCAGGAAATCATTTTAATTTGGCTCCATTAATCTAAAAAGATGTAAGGCTGATGGGGAATTGATACACTGACCATGCATCACGCCAGATGACAGTCCGCAGCAGCCTCGGTAGGCCTAGGCCCTCAAGAGGGCTGTTGAGCCATTGGAAGAAGAAGAATCTAAAAAGATGACACGTGTAAAGTACGTTGTGTCGATGTAAGTTGTACTCGACGTGGAATATTATAATGATATAATGAAATAAATTAACGACCACTTACAGACCATTAATTTTTTAATTGATTTATAAGATTTAATTATTGTGAAAAACAGACGTACATAGACATACTGGATGAATTTTTTTGTTCTAAAATTTTATTTAAATGTTTTATGATATATCCGCTTTCTTTTCTAGAATTAATGCCGCACTTAATTTTTAATATAAATATTGATTCTGATGTTTTTCGTTTTAGGTTGCATTGTTTATGTATAACTTTAACATTGTAATAATCTAATTTAAGTTTGGATTATAAATGGTGTAACGATAATGCACTGCTATTTTTAGCATTAAGTTAAGCTTATTTTTATGATTATAGATCCTAGTACCAACATTTGTAACAGTATATGTTAGAGTATTTACAATATATCCTAAAATTAATATCTGTTTGGTAATTTATATTAATTTTGCCTCTTCTTTTGTTCAGTTATTATATGGTTTTGATCCCAAATAATTTCATTCATCCCATTTTTAAAAATTTTCAATTCTTTCGGTGTAGATTTGTGTGTATAACTTAAATAATTTGTTTTATGGAGTCATTCATTTGTACTTCATTATTACCACTTATTGAAGTAGATGCTTTTTTATTATTGTCATTATTAATAGTTTGAAAATGCTGCCCTTCTGCAGTTAATATGTCGTCTTTAGTCAATCTTTTTGTTTTTATTGTTTAATTTCTGTTGTTTTTCATTCTTTCATTAAAATACAACAAGTTATTCATCAATTTTAGGGTAGAAATTATTTAATAATATGCTATGTACAGAGACTGATACAAACCATGCGGATTTAATATATAACTATCAAAATTAATATCAGTCATATTAAATTTGTTCTCTTTAAAGATTAATTAAAAGTATATATTAGACACAATACACATCATCAGTATCTTAGGATCGATATATCTTAGACAAACTTATTTTACTATTAAGAGTGTGGTGATTAACACGCTGCGTGCCTCTTGGAGCAGAATAAAATCAAACGTAACAACTTGGGAATTGTAGTTTTACTTTTTCTAACATGTTAAGGTATGCTTTCTAAAAGAAAATTGACTGCATACTTTCGTTATTTTCATTATTATACAATATATTATGATAAATATGATATAATCTATTATTGTATACGGTATTGCAGTGTTATTGTCTATATTTATGAGTTCTTTTTATGAACTGAATTTTATTTTCAAAAAATCGCATTTGTTCCACAGTAAAAGTTATACCCCCCTCCCCCGATCTGGGAAGAGGTCAACAAAACTTGATGGCTCAAATAAAACCAGGGATCATAAGGCTCCGAAATAAAAAGTAATTGTTATTCGTTTTTCTAGAATATCCCTTACACTCAAAATCCGTCTACAGAATTCTCAGTAAAATGTAACTACAGTTCGGAGGCATACCTTAAGTAAATAACTAAAACCAAGGTAAAAGAGTAACACAATGATCATCTGCTGTGGGAATTAAATTTCTGTGCATGTATTCCGTAAAATTTGTTTAATAATCGGACATGTCTTTCCTCTCTATTTCATTGAAGTAAAGTTCATGCAAAACGCAAGGGGACAAAGTGAATAGGGAGGGGGCAAGTACTTTGATGAAATTCGCTTTTTTGTAAGTATATATTGTACCGTTATTATAAACTTAACAAATTTTCGAAACCAAAATCTTAAATACTGGAAATATAAGACACCATTTTAGTGTTCCGGTGTAAATATAATCGTTCAGCACCCATAAGATTTCCACAGACTTCAGTTTTCAAACCACTGAATCCAATAATGAGATACCACAGCCGGTTTTAACGTCTCCGTCATATTGTACTCTCTTTTTTTTGTCACAAAACTAGGACATACCCTTTAACTGTAAAGCAAAAGTCTCGTCGCTGAAGCTGACATAACCCAAGTAGGTCCTTGTCAACAAGAGTTGGACAAAATGTATCCTATATAGAAACCGCTCAATCAGCGGAAAGAGCTAATCTATTTACAGTTCACCAGTAACAAAAATAGAGTTTACCCTCTTTACATTAATTTTAACTTGAGCTCAGACAATAGTTGGTTCTGTTCTGGCTGTCTTCATTTCAGTCGTTTTATCAGCCACGCTAGATTTAGAGACTCTGCACTGTACCAGTTTGACGCCGAGAGGAAGGGAATTTCAGATGGTTTTGGTTCTCTCCCTTGACCACCTTTTACCCTTAGTTTCTGTCCCCCTAACCCCCTACGCCACAAACACGTGAAATTCACACTCGCCACAGACACTCAGCCGCCCTTAGAAGAAACACTCAACATCTGTCGTGAGACAGACAATTAGTGACGTTATGTGAGGATCTTGCAGACATTGTCGATGATGGAGGAAGAAGTAGACACTAAAGCTATAGACTTCTCCAAGGCTTTTCATGTAGCACGCTAGCTAAACGTATATCTCCCCTTTTCAATGCTCTTCCAATGCTATTAAAAGGGAGTCGCTTGACTTAGGATCACCCTCATGTAGCATGTTACCCCACATAAATGTAAAAAGGAATCCCCCACAGGAATGAGATGTCTGTTGGAGCATTCTTTCGCAGGTATTTCGCCCCAGATTAATTGCGAGGTTCACCTTTGGGGACTTCTCAGATGCCGAGGCACCTTCATCTATTTTAGTAGGTGTATTTACTGGGGTCGAAGACCTTGGTCATACGGTAAGAATTGTCCGCTCATCCCATTAGATCAGTCGGCCAGCTGCTTCCTAAAAATGGTGAAGACGCGGAGAAGGGAATGCTGCGATCGAACAGCAAACTCATCTCCCGTAATTCGGAAGGGAGTGAGAATAGTCCGACCTACCTGATGCAGGTTTTCTAGTGTTTTCTCTGCATCTCTTTTAAGTGAAACGCCGGGTAGGATTGGCACAAGTCAACCCTTGGCTACTTTTCTCTACCTTCCTAACCCCCTATCCTTTAAAATTCCCTTCTTATGCTATTAAAGGAGAGTTGACTGTTTCAGGATCAGCCTCATGTAGAATGTTACCCTTTCTCCCCCAAAAAAGGAATTGGGAATAGGGAATCGATTAATTGATTTGGTTAAGGAATATTTTAACAATCGCGTTATTAGAGTCCGGGTAAATGAGGAAGTAATCCGATCCTACAGAAATTACATGTGGTGTACCACAAGGAAGTGTAATTAATCCAATAATGTCTTCGATTTTATGAATGACTGATAAGGGAAATTTCCAGTCTAAAATTAAATAGTTCGCGGACGATAGCATCATTTATATTTGTCTAAAGTATATACTTTTTAATATAGTGTTTGGAAATTACTGAAAATTGTAAAAATAATCTCTCACATTTATTAAATTATATGGAACACAGATGATGAAATCACTATTTAAATAGGATTTAGATTAGATATATCAATGGACAGATATAAATAATATGAAAATGAATCTATCTAAGAGTGAAACAATTATTATTACTAAAAAGAAAATGGTTATGTCTAGGGAATATAAAATGGGAAACGAAAAAGTGACTCATGTGGAACCTTGTAACTATATAGGCGTAACCTTTAATAACTAATAGGACATAGAGTTAGTAGCAGCAGAGACAGAATATTGAAGAAAAGTACAAGGCAGGCCAAGGGAGCCTCTTAACTTCTTTAGTAAATTGGTATCCTTACAGAGAGGTGCACATCAATACACTGGATAAAATTCAGAATCGAGCTGGTGTTTAGTGTGGGTACGCAACTAAATGGAAAACACTAGATGAAAAGAGGCAAAACGCTAAACTTGGTGCACAAACCAACCTGGAAAGACATAAGGAGCGTCTAAGTATACCCACATTTTTCTGTAAAAACGACCATAATTATAAAATAAAGGAATAGGACCGAAGAACGGATGTGGGCAAATATTCCTTTGGAACAGTGCAATAAAGGAATTATAATGCTTTGCAGGGGTACTTGGGACTTTCCCTGGGAATACAAAAGTTCATAAAAGCAAGTTAAAAACACTGAGATGTTGGGTGGTATTTTTGTAAAAACAAGGTCGTGAAATATTTTTAAGTTGTGTTTTTAAGTTTTTCATTGTACTTTTATTTTATTTTATCATCAAACTGCTACCGGGCACACACCCATTGTAGTAATAATAAATGTATACAATACATCTCTCTAGAATACGATGACCCCGATGTCTAACTGACTATTAATCGTCTATTAGCCGACATTTTTATAATTCAATTTTTACTAATTTTAATTTAACCACACAACAACGTTTCTGTGTATGTTTGTCATAGTATTAAAATTTTGTTGTTGTTGTAGTCATCAGTCCTTAGACAGGTCTGATGCAACTCTCCATGATAGCCTTTTCTGTGCAACGCTTTTCATTTCCACATAACTACCACATCCCACATCTTCCCTAATCTGCTCAGCGTATTCCGTCCTTTGTCTTCTCTTTTGTTCTTACCCTACACAGTTCTCTCTAATGATAATTTTACCAGACCCTCATGTTCCTAAATGTGGCCTATTTTCTTGGTCAGAATCCTCTACATTGACCTCTATTTTCTTATTCTGCTAAGAAGTTCCTGGTCAGTTACGCTATCCACGCATTCTTAAAAGTTATACCCCCCTCCCCCTCCCCCGATCGGGGAAGAGGTCAACAAAACTTGATGGCTCAAATAAAACCAGGGATCATAAGGCTCCGAAATAAAAAGTAATGCTCAAAATTATTAATATTCCTATTTGAATTGATTTTTTGGCTTCTATATTTGGAAATACTAATGTATGGGGTAAATAAGTATTCCACTTAAATTTGTCTTTAGCCGCTTTAAGAAAGATTTTAGTGGACTTACATGGGCTGTTATGGGTCTACGAGCGAGTTGCCTGTAGGCAAGGCCTGGCATTGTCTCCCTATCTATTTAAGATACTCTTTGACCTGGTCTTCCTTCTGGGAATTCTGGTGCCCGGAATACGTAGACGGGACACCCTCTGCTCGCTGCCGTCTACCTTCGTTTCAGATTATACTGCAAACAAACTTCTCTCACTCTCAAGCTACTTCTTCCTAATTCATAAGTTCCTCATCAAACTCTATCTCTCATATCATCTCCACCTTCCTACTTCCAAGTTCTATTCCCTTCTGATGAACTTGGTATTCCACCACTAGCGTACAAATACTCTACGAGATTATTTTCATGCTCACTGAATTTTTGTTATATTTCTAAGATTTTCGTTATATTTTGTCTCTTATAAAAGGAATCATGAGATCCTTGTGTAGATTATGGCTAGTAACGTACCATGGAGTACCTGTAATTGACCTTAGTACTTTGGACTGGAACCGTTGAATGAATGTTTTGCACAGCCCCACAGTTGGAGCCCATGAGTCCATATGGGTTTCAAGACCGTTTTGTAAACAAGTATTTCTTTTCTCACAGATAATTTTGATCTATAACCAAGGAGCCAATACATTTGTCTTTTATTATTTACAATATGTTTCTTCCAGGTAAGCCTTTAGTTGATATGGAGGTCGAGGTATCTTGTTTTCATTGCAGTAGGTATGCGCACGTGGTTTGTCGTTTCGTAAACGTAATGTGGTCTGATTTTCAATGATTGACTTTGGTCCGCCATCTTGTGTACCAATTATTGAGAAGGTTCAAATGTTCTTTCAGGAATGCGGAGACCCTGGCTGGATCTTCGTCTGTAGAAAGCACTGCTACATCGTCGGCAAAGGAGGCGATTTTCGTATGGTTGGTCTCTGGAATAACTTCAGTATAGATCAGGAAAACCAGAGGTCCCACAAAACTACCCTGAGAAATACCAAAATTGACAGGGTGAAACGTGGATTGTTTCCTATTGAAATTTACTGAAAAGTGCCTGTTTGAGAGATATTATTTCATAAGGGAATAATAATTGCTGGATAGCTTGTTTTTTATTTTAAAGAGCACGCCTCTGGTGCGTGGGAGATGTCAAGAAATAAAACATTGCAGAATTTCTTTTCCTCTAGACTCTTGGAGATTTCGTAACAATCCGGTGAGGTTGTTGGATTGTTGATTGACGTTCTCTAAAACCAAATTGGTTATGACGATTTTTTTTCACTCTGAGTATGTTACATGATGCATGCTGCTTAAAAATGTACTCCTAGTTTTGTAATAGACGCCTCAATGTCTGGATTCTTTCAATCTTCAACGCTGCCATAAGTAACTAAATCTCTATTCACTTAAATAAATTTCTAATTGGTGAATTGGCCAAATTTAAAATTGACTTGGTTCGTCCGCACTGCCGTAATTAATAATCATTTTCTTACTGTGTGGCCTTAAAACTGAACAACCTTACTGACCTGAATTTAATGATAATTTCCTACATTCTTCCGCTGCGAACTCCTTACACATCCCGTCTCAAGCCTTGCACTCCATCTCCTGTGTAATACGTACCCCTATAATAATTGAAGTTAGCTTTCCGCAACAAATCAGCTCGGAGACGACAGTTAACATTTCCTGCCGCAGACCCTGATGTTCATTCCCTGCGCGTCTAAATGCAATAAACATCTCTGGAGGATGGGGGAGTCATTGTTGTTAATTGCGTTTTGACCTTGGATAGGTTCTGTTTTCTAACAAAGTTAGCATTTAACAATATGCACCATTACGCAGTAGTCTTCGTAAAAGCAGTTGAGTTTGTCTCCACCTTCTTAAATGAATATTGATTGTTGGAGACTTGTTTCGTGTGGGGGCGAGCATTACATAAATTTGCTCTCGCTGGGAATAAGCGTAATGTAATCTTAGTGGAATTGAGAGTAGCTCTGCCTTGTTGATGGACTTGTGAGAAAAGACTGTCTTCAGTATACTGCATACTGAAAGTCACAAATCTTATGATGCAGGACAGACTGAAGTGTCGTATATCTTCTCCTTTCTCTAGAATACTTCTTATGTTCTGATACGAATTGACTGTATGAAAGCCTATTCTTTATACTGATATCAAAAGTAAATTATGAGGGACACATCCTAAAGCTTCAAACAGAGTTCTGTCTCCGTCTGTAACGATCCAGCGATATATACGAGTTATGTTCCAAGTGAGTCATTCCCATAAGCACACTTCCTGGTTTGCTGAGCGACAGCTGCTCTCTATTCATTTCAAAGGATAATAAACAGTCCTGCAGTAAGTCATTCCTCAGCATCTGATACAATTCCTTCTTGCTTCTCCCTCAAATCGAATCTTGTGTTGTACAGTCAATCAGTCTCTTAGCTCAATTTGTGTATAAAATTTTAGGTGTAGAAGCCTCTTCCACGGTCAAGTTCTTTGTACATAAGAATACACAATTCAGTGACTTGATTCATTTAATAATTTATATGATACTGATGCATGCATCATTCCAGTCTTCATTAACAACAAATTAATTTTTATTCAAACATTAACAGTCCAATACAAGGCTAATTATAATATTTTCTACATTTATTGGTACACAATCAGATTTTCTAAGTCAGTATAAAAAGCTATTATTATTGACTACATAGCGTTTCGAACATTATACACGTCACTGTATGCATTACTGCTTCTGATTCCAAAAATTGCTTCAGTCTTCATGAGTCACTTTTGTTTTTGAGAAATAGATACTCTACAAACTACTATTCATTAAGTTCGCAACAAGAGTTGAAATAGCTTAATGTTAAAATTAAACAATTTTTAATAGTGAAAAAAAATACCAATAAAAATTCAACTGAGTCGAAAACTCGCAATTTCGTACCAAAAATAATAGTCAAACTTAACAGTCGTCCAACTCACAAGGGAGCTTCAGTAAATAAGGGACTATTCGCCCGCGAAGTGATTCAACATCGGCGACAAGGAGCATGAAGCGCTCCAACATTTTCCTGAACTGGAAGTTCCCATTTCTTTCTACGATCGTTGTGACTCCTTTAGAATTTCATAAACTGTAACACGGATCAAAACATCATTGGCGCTTAGCGTCAGAAGTTAATTTTTTTTTACTTTGGCCTATCGCTCTGCTTTGCAACTTGTATAATTTCTTTTATTAATAAAGATATTCTATTCAATTATATATATATAACGAGATGTGTTCAAATACTAACGGGAATTTTGTTTCATTATTCTTGGTCCCGTGTTGGCAAACATATCTGAAAAGTGTGTGTACATTGTAAGACACATCGGATATTTCAGTCTGGCAGCTGTTAAAAAGATTACATGTGATTTAGTTCTATCGATGATTATTTTTGGATCAGAGAATTTGCATTGAGTTTTGCCAAAAGAATGCAATAAAGTGTAGCAATGTTTGAGAAATGTAAATATTTATTTTGGCAAGTCTGCTATGAGTACAACAAGGGTTTACATGTGGTATAAGCGTTTCCAAGAAGATGACGACGCCACTGGAAGCTCCAGAACATTAATAGTCGATAAAACGTGGAGAAAGTGGGAGAAATAAATATGAAAGAGCGCTGAATCACAATCAGAAAATCCACTGATGATGTTGTCATATCAATTGGCACATACCATGAAATTTATCCGTTTGTTTTGGGATAACGTGTGGCATCAAAATTTGTTTTAAAATCGTTGAATGAACAGATTGTAAATATCTTAATAAACAAAAAATAATAATCGTTGAGTTAATAACAAAATCTGCGTTGAATGGAAGTTGCTCAGGTGTCGTTAAATTAAGTCAACAACGATGCAGAACTACTGAAGGGTATCATAACAGGCTATGAAACGTGGGTTTACGGATATAACGTCGCCCCATTGGAGGCATTCTGGATCACCCAGACCAAAAAAGCTTGAAAAGTGGAGTAATGTGATGGTTATGCTCACCTCTGTTCTTTTTTTTGGTTATTTAAATTGCTAATTTACAATCTGCAGTACAATGCAATAAGTAAACAACTCCGTTCTTTGATTCTATCGGCATAGCGCATCACGACTTCTTATCTCAAGATCAAATGATCAGTATTGAGTACTACCAACAAGTTCAACGCCGTTTACATGATGCAATCCGAAAAAAGTAAACGGAATTGTGGTAAATAATACATGGCTGGCCGGCCTCTGTGGTTTAGTGGCTAGAGTCACTGCCTCGTACTACAAAGGTCCCGGGTTCGAAGGATTTGGGGGTTTTATGTGCGTCTGTGTGTTCCATATCGAGTAACCTTTACAAGAAAGATAAGATGCCCTAAATGGTAAAGAAGTCACTAATGACCTTAGCGTTAACGCGACTTCAAATAATTATAAATAAACAACAAACAATACATGAATTTTCTACAATGATAATCTACCTTCTCAAACTTCATTGCTCGTTCGTAAATTTTTGGTCAAAAACTACTTTATAATAATTCCGCAGTCTCCATATTCACTAGGTATGGCCCAGTGAGACATTTTACTGTTCCAATGGGTTCATAACCGTAGATGAGATTAAAACTGCATCGCTGAAAAACCTAAACGATCGAGTTCCAGAAGTGTTTCGGGAATTGAAAGAAGAGATTACTATATTATAATAAAGTGTAAAAATGTTAATCAATACATAATAATGGTAAATTCTGTATCAACAATTCATTTTTATGATATAATTTTGTTTTTCGATTTTGTGGGTTTAGGGCGTTGTAAGTTTTGGGTGAAGACCAAACCTGTAGATACATCTGTCCTCGATGGTAGGACACTAACTATTTCACAATAAATAATTATGACCGTCCTTGACGTATATATCTGTCGCAACGACTCTACTAACGATAAATTCTCGCCAAATTCTCAACTTTCTAAGAACTCTGCCTCTCCTCCATAAAATGACTAAGAGCAGATTGCACGATCTCCGCGTGAGTGAGTGCGTCCTTCCTCGCTCAGAGACTTGTTTCGTATCTTTTTGCACTCACTGCATTTCAACAACATTAATGTATTAACTTGTACAAACAAACGAAGCAGAGTTCCATACTTTATGTGGTGCAATATTCTTCAGAACAGTAATTTATTTCAATTAGTGGAAATGAAGGCCGCTACCTTGCATTGTGTGGGTGTCGTTGCCTTCTAAAACGAAATAATTTTTCGAAGTTGAACAATCAAGCGCACTGACCTGAAAATGATTTGTGTCAAATTTTCGCGGTGCCACTGGCACGAATGCCGGATTCTTATATACCTAAGGACAGTAAATTTCAATGGTATGCATTTTGCTTCTACTACATTACTTTCACCGCTTTCCTGCGTAATTAAGAATCATAGCACTTCAAATACTTCCTCAATATAATATTTTAAGTTACCATTATGTTTTACCTCTGTCTTTCAAATCTTATCATTTCGAGCTTTCTGCTCGACGCTTCTACTAACCCTAATAATTTCATAGTTACGTCACATAATGAAATGGGTAAAACATATTCAATCAATAGCCGTACGTATTGGATTAGTCCACCTGCTGCCTTCTAAACTGGTCGAGACATGGAAAGGGAATCCTGCGACCCTAGAGTAAACTCCTCTCCCGTCTTTCGGAAGGGTGTGAGACAAGTACCTAATAGGCCGACCTCCCTGATGCAGGTTTTCTAGGGGATTCCCTGCATCTCTTTCAGGTGAATACCGGGTACGATCCATAAACTATAGCCCTGGGGCTCTTTGGCTGTATTCCTCTTCCCTTCGCATCCCCTTTCCTATACTATTAAAGGGGAGTTGACTGATTTCCAGAACTTCGTTATGTAGCCTGTTACCTTCGTCGCCACAAAAATCAGAATGTTAATAATAACAGCTCGTCGTGTTCGTCAAAATTGAAACATTTAAGTACAGAAAGTGTTCATAAACTATATATTACTTCAAGAATTACATATATAATATTTGATGCAATAGATGGAAAAGAAGTGTTTATGTTATCTACATATTATTCAACATTAACTTGTTATAATTGTAAAAATTTGAAAAATATGTTTAGGAAGAATGATTTACAATGTTGTTAACGTGTATAAGCTACCAATTACAAATTAACTTGTCAAATTTAAAATAGACTAAGCTTGTGGATTTAAGTGTCTAACACGTACACCTTTTCAAAGGACTCCTATGCATGAAAACTATTCCAAGAGGTTCAGATTATTTACATGAGAGAAGGATGTTTACAAACATGTCCCTCAAGCTTCAAGTGTTCGGAAGCTTCTAGACAATGGATATTTAAGACTTACTTCAACTTCAGATTCTCCCGGTCTCCACACACATTGAAATAATTGTAACGGTATGCGCACTCAGTAACTTTTTAGTCCCTAAATTTATAAACAATAAATAACATGGAACATCCTCACACATTTTGAGATAATGTAAATTTTAATTGTAATTTTTTTTATCAATTTCACATGGAACGAATTATTCTTTATTTATTGGAAACAAAGAAACATTAACGAAAATAATTCTTATTTTATTAAATTAAGATTTATATTACAATATTTACGTTGCCTACAACAATAACTTCTACTACGCAGTGGAAATAAAAAAGGTCTCGTGGTTTTCAGTTTAGAACGCATTCAGTCTCTGTGCAAGGGTCATTTCAGACTTCCAATAAGTTGGTTTCACTATGAGTCTAATTTTGTTTCATTTTCTCACAAAGTAATTACTCCCCATCATGTATCATTTCATTCTTCATTTTGACGTTCATGTATATAGTATAAATTTAAGGGCCACGTTTTACACCGTTATGTATTTAGTTACTAGCAATAATCAAACACATTCCTCTTCTAATACACTGGTTTATTTTATTAAAATGTGTTATACTTCTTTTTACATCCGTAATTAATGGTCCTATTATAATCATTACCTGTCTTACGATCTCATACCGATATTCTGACATCCACTGTCTTTCCTGCTTGCTGCTTCAATTTTCCGTTCATGTTTCCCAACTTAGTTTCCAAAATATTTTCTAGAAAGTGCCTGTGAACAATTTGTGTGAACCCGACGTACTTGACTGACTCATCCACTGACCTTCAAGATCTTTCTCTTTCTGTTATTTTCTTCTTTGTACTCAATTCTCAAATACACTTCTTGTTCTCAAATTCTTTTTATTCGATTTATAGAGGAGTTCAGTAATCTCTATTGCGATGATTTTATCTCAAATTACTTCAGTATAGCATTTGTGAAGAATTCACTTCCGAACCCAATCTGTTCACTTCCTTTCAATTCAATACTTTCCTATTTCTATCTCCATGTCTCTGTCTTTCTCTCTCTACCTCTTTTTCTGCCCCTTCCCTTACCTATGCGTTAGTCTGTCACGCAGGCATTGGTTGTAATTCACGAGAAATGAAACTTTTTGCGTTGTTATACATATCCGTGAAAAGTTATATACAATCGTCATCCTTCACATTAGGAGAAAATGGAGGACGCTCGAAGCCATTTATCAAACTAGACTTGCTTTTGTAAAATAAAGGTCCAACTATTTTTCTCTGAAGGGGTAATTAAATTTCAGGTAGTTTTAATTTGCCATCTACCGTTTGAATAATTTTAAAATTAAAAAATTCTGTCGTCCACATTTACTATTCATGGGGCATACTATTGTAGACAGAAATATTCTTTTATAATCCTATAGACAGATCAAAGAAGTAAAAGAAGCTATTAATACTTATTACAGAAATAATTAGATTTGAGGAATGCGTTAAAGAAACAAAGTAGAGCCGAGTACGAATCAATATTTGACAAAATATATCATCTGAGAGTAACATGCTTTATACTTCATCATTTCTGCAAACAGCAATCAATGAGAATTGTTATACAATACACTATATTTCCAGTTGTTATGCTGCACCCCCGTTTTTTTCAAATCACTTCCTATGCTATTAAAGAGGAGCTGTCACAATTAACTTCTAGTAGCCTCTCACTATGAAAAAAAAACACTCTTATAATTAAACAGAGAAGCAAGTAGTCCGTAATTTATATGTGGTCACTATGCTTGTATAAAATTTTCTTGTAATCAAAACACGACGATTTATTTATTGAAGCATTTCTGTTTACTAAAGAACGCAGCAGCCTTTAATTATGCACAGTCGTGTGACGCGATGCATACTTGTTTACAAGCAGATTAACTTGTTGAGTTTCATTTACGCTCATTTCAGCTATACGCAACGCAACAAGAATAATTGAATACTGTTTACAATTTCCACTCGGATAAAGACTTAAAAACATATGTATTACAGTTTATGATTATTAGAAATTTCTGTAGTTGTATTTATTTCATAGTCTGCTTCATCAGTACAGAAAGATGACGATTATGAATCCAATGATGTACATAGCTGTTGTAAATGGAAAAATTACATCTACCGAGTACAAATTATGTTCCAATATAAAACTCCAATTATAATAACATTTCTCTGTAAGATATTGTCTAAAAATATAAAACTCATTACTTTCGTTTAAAACGTACATCTACATGTTTATCAAATTAACACAAATTCAACATTTTGTGTACCTCAATATTTTAAACCTATTATATCATATATGTCAACGAAGGTCAGCAAGTACAGCTGTACATAAAGTTACGCAGATTTAAAGGATTCATGTGCGTAATAAAATTTTACCAAAACAGGCAACGTCTCATCATGAATTTTGTTCATCTACAGAATATGTTTTGATTCATGAATGTTTTTAAACTTTGCATATATTTAAGCATTGTGCATATTTTACAAATTAATGTGATTTAAGGAAACCGAAATCTTTAAAACATTGATGTGCATAAAGTATTAAATTTGTGTTAATTTAACGGACACAATAAATGATTTTCAATAAAAATAATAAGTTATAAATTGTACTTTTTGAACAACTACATTAAAGTATCTAAACCTCACAGTTTCCCGTCTACTCAAATGCAGCATTATGACTCAGCTCGTCAGACAAAGGACAATTCTTTCGGACAGAACAGAGGAATATTGTTACAAGCCCAGTTGCATACGTAATCTAAAAGTTTCCGATTCGAAGCAAGGAGGAATTACCAGTCCCAAAAATCACACGTTAGTCACTATCCCGATACCGTTTCAGACATATAAATGTGACAGACAATCTGAGAACTGATACTTCCACGTTTCGATCAGAAGGAGCAATTTTTTCAACAATTTACTCTTGAACAAAAGTTGATCGTTTGAAAATTATTTAAAGCTTATATACTCTATTTCTGGAATGAATAAACATCGGTTTTCAATAGAATTTTAAGCACTGTAATAATTTCTTCACACCATTCAGTCTTTTAACGTTTTAATTTACTATAAGTCTCACTATAATAAATCTCTATCTCATTTATCAGAGGGATTAGATTTTAGATTTAGATTTATTATTATTCAATCCATTAGTCCTCGGTTGAGGATATAGGATACGTCAAATATAATATTACAAGAAATATACAAAATTTTACAACTAAGAATTGAATGACAAAAGAGGAAAGATAAAATTCAATCTTCAATTTTCAGTCGACGGAGAAGGCAGCAGAAGATCGTGCGTAGGTTCCCGTCGAACATGAAAAAGAAAATAAGTCAGCAGTTAAATTCTAGTAGAGTATAGTTCTAAAATAATAGGAGAATTTGATAAGACACCAGCAAACTGTTTTAGTCCTTCCTATCTACGAACTCTTTCAGTGAATAATACGCTCCATTCATTAACAGAGATTAACAACTCTTTATAAATAATTTTTGAACCTTGAAAGCTTTTATTTCTTCCGGGAGAGTAATGTATAGATTTATACCGGAATAGTGAATGATTGTTTCAAAAAAGACTTAGACGATGTTTTTCAACACGGAGCCGAGAGCGATTTCTTGTGTTGTACGAATGGCTTGAACCGTTTAGAGCATATGGATTGATGTTGCCCAATACAAATTTTAAAATTTCTAGAATATACGTACAAGGTAAGGTTAAAATTACAAGTTTGCAAAACAAAGGTTTGCAAGTGGTATTCCACTCCGAACCAGATACAGATACTATTCGTACGGCCCGCTTTTGTAGTTTAAAAATGCGAATGACCCCAGTTTGCAATACCGTAACACATGACACAATGAAAATATGCATAGTACATTATTTTTGATGTGGCTATGTGGCATCCCGAGCTAACACTCGTAATGTAAAGCAAATTTTGCTTAGTTTTCCCGATATTTTTTTAATGTGGTGATTCCATTTCAAATTATTGTCAATCAGCAGACCAAGAAAAGGCGAGTGCTCTGAAATGTTTTCCAAGTTAGGAGATAAACTGTTTGTGTTTGCTGTGAAGTTAACGATTTTGGTTTTCTCTAGGTTAAGAGAAAATTTGCAGTGAACAAAAGATTGAGACGGCACATCGCAGTATCAACTTTCTCGCATAAATTTTGTGAGTCGCTGTCCGTGATTACCAAATTTGTGTCCACAGCGTAGAGGACTGATTTTAAGGGATCTAAATAATTAGGTAAATCGTTAATGTAAATGATGAAAAGTAAAGGTCCCAAAATTGAGTCCTGCGGGACACCGCAGGTAATGGTTTTCCATTCTGATAGATACTTATTTCCATCCGTGTTTTGAATAGAAACATTTTGGCATCTGTTTTACAAGTACGACGCCAATAAAGAATGGGGAACTCCTCTGATTCCGTAGAAGTCTTATTTTCTGAGTAGAATATTATGATCTACTAATCAAACGCTTTCGAGAGGTCTGCAAAAATGCCAGTCACTTTGAGTCTTTCATCAAGTGCGTCATGAATACTTTGAACGAAGTCGTATGAAGCCGTGTTAGTAGATTTTCCACTAATAAAACCATGTTGCGATGTGGAAATAAATTTGAATTTTGTAAGAAAATCTGTAATTCTCATAAGTAATGCTTTCTCAAGAATTTTTGAGAATATTGGTAAGAGGGAAATAGGGCGATAATTGGAGACGTCTGTTGTAGAACCCTTCTTGTGTAACGGTATAAACTTTCGCGTCTTTTAGAGCATCTGGAAATATACCGGAGGAAAAGCACAAGTTAATTATGAACTGCATTGGAATTGCAATTTCTTCACAGCAATGTTTAATGAGCTTACTGTTGATTCCGTATAAGTCACAAGCATTCGAAGTTTTCAGATTTTTTATTATATTAAAAATCTCATTTTTATTGACCGGGAGTAGAAAGAAAGACTTAGTAACCGGGTTTCTGGACTTGTGCAGCATTTCGCTAAAGCTAGGCGTGTTACATTTCTCTGTAGCTTGCTTTTCTAACATATCACGGGAAACGTTAATAAAATACGAGTTAAATTCACATGCTGTTTCTTTACGTGATATAGGCTGTTCGTTCTTTATCTCCAAGCGCAATATAAATATGCTAGGAAAGTCGTACATATTTTATTGGAGCATATTTCAAACACGGAAGAATATATAATAAATTTGTTTCGATAATGAGTCTTAGTAGTCATAAATAATTCTCTCCTAACATCCACAAAATTTGCAGTTCTGTGATAAGCTTGAAATGGAACTCTTCGTTTAGTGTGACACAAAACTAAGAGCGGGCCTCCGTCTCGAGGTCAATTATTGCCTGAATTTATTCAGACAACCAAGTCACTAACATTAGGTCCACTTACTTGCCATAGCATAATACTATCAAAACCTACGGGAACACATTAAATCAATTTCGTCAAATTGTAACCAAATAAGTGCAATATACAGACGTAAATACCTAATTTAGTATTGTGTGAACAAACCTTCCGTACTCGATAGGGTTCGAATATTTTCAGTGTTTTGTTTTAGAATTCAGTAGTGACTACAAATAACTTATAGAATATTTTTATTGTGCCGAATTCACTGGATTCCGAATAACATTTCGTCTGTATTAAAGACACCTGGCTGCGTGACTTAAAGGTTATGAAACCTTAGTCTGACGTGGATGTATACTGGTAACAGTGGTCCTAGTATACCACAAATCTAAACCAGATCAATTGTTTAACTATTTTAAGAATCAAAGTGTAGTGTAACGTTTCATGTGGTTGTTTGCTGTTGTTGTATGAATTTGTTTGTGACACGTTAATAAAAATGGAGTACTAGTTATTTGTACTTGCCTTTTCCATAAAATGATATTTGTATACAATTATTTGTATTAAATTCTGCCTCTTACGGACTAACACCTTTACATGCGCATGACTCATAAACGACATGTCTGAGAATAAATGTTTCTCCACAAAAATAGAAAAAGATTCTCTGTGCATGGCCTATAATCCAGCTTTTCTGTTAGGTCCTGTAATACGCTGTAAATATAGACTATATGCACTTCTAGTAAATTACTGGGCATTTATAAACGGCACAGTAAACTTCAAATAATAATGAATAATTTAAAAATAATCTTGATGGACGACATTTTGTTTGAAGGTGTTTTTTATTAATTTTAAATTGGAAGCGCCTTAAAAATAACGGTAATACAGTCTCTAATAGCATTAAGTCTACTCTGGGAGTTAATAACACATTTTCTTTCGTAGATCCTAATGTGTGACACTGTCTTTCTTAGCTCTATAAATATTAATTTGTTCGCATTGTAGTCCCCTGCATTTCAATTTACAAAACTGGAATTTATTATTAGCATCCATCAGACGACGTACTAACCTGAGCTTATCCGATCGCCAACCTGAATCTGCTGGAATGCAAAAATTATCGCCAATAGCTAATATTAGTTTTGTTTCTGGAAATGATTCTATACATCTTTGAAATAATCTAATATATTTTGGTTTAATTTACTTCTTTTTTTCAAATATAATTTTCATTCTAAGTTTTCTTTCCTGAAACCCCATTTTTCATACATGGCAGTTTGGAAAAACTAAAATATTTCATAAATGCAGTTATCAAATAAACGAGCCAGTTATTTGATCAAGTCGTTTGAAAATCTGTTTTAAATAAATTTTAATATTTTTACTACCATTTTTGCTCCAATTAAGGTAGCAATTTAAAAAATCCGTTTTCACGATGAAGAATAATTGGGTAAAGTGAAAACGCAATAAGAATTCGCCAGAGTGAAAGTGAAGTATACTAGAAAACTCTGCCAATGTTCTTGATGAATGCTGTGAAATCTAAGAGAACAAAGGTGTACACAGTTAACTTCACAGTATCGTTTACTCACCTCAATCAGGACGAGAATATCCGTGAGCAAAAGTTATCTAAAAATACCACAAACTGAACCACAGACAATATGTTTCGCTTTTATAAGTTGGTATGAAACATATTATAGATATGAAAAATTATGAATCATTCATCACAGTGATTTCAAAAAACTTCTTCACGCTATCGGCACTAAAGCTGGAGTAGATTTAATTTATTTTCAGTTAGTCCTCATTTGTGAAAATATGTCATAATTCTATAGACATCAATGTATAGAATTATGCTAGATGTGATGATAGAAACTTTAAATGAAACAAATTTACTCATGGTAAATGCAGAAAATCAGACTATATTATCTATAAATATTTATGATTGTTTATAAGGATGTTTGTATTATTCTTCATTAAAATCTAAACGCGTAGACAGATTGTACCTAACTTCCTACACACATCCTAAAATAACTCGGGAAAACACTTGGGAGAGTGAGACACCCCTAACAAACATGGAAGGTAGGAATTATACTTAAAAATATATGCGAATACAAGTTTATTTAGCTACTGTGATCTACAAGATCAAATTCTTTCGTAAAGACGATAGACATTGAAGCGAGATATTTTAAATGTGATGGATAAATTCAAGCATTGGATTGTTTCAGAGCTGAGGTACCTACGAGTACGATGCGTAGTATATTTAGTAACTAGTAGGGGTGACTGGTGTTGTCCCGGTATTAATATGTATTTTACTGGTACAGTATTTAATTTATCAATAATTTCTTGGTTAACACTTGTTTAAACTCGAGGGAGGCAAACATTGGAACCTTTACCTTTCCACTCCCCTCCCCTATCTAAACTAATGGAATGCGAATTCCATCATAAAAGATGTGATTAACACCGTACTGTCAATCTGAAACCTAGAAATATATACATTTAACTGCCAATTTCAATGTATTTAAATGATACCTCTTTCACCCAAAACCGTATTAAGTGCTAGGGGTGATGATTTACCCAAACAGATTTTATCTCTGTGGTATAAGTAACATGCATTGATAGAAATGACTATACGCATTTTCGTTTATACGGGTAAATTTGCTTCACACCCTTCCTTCCCACTCCTAGGGCATGCATTACAACTTATATGGCATGTTGAGTATCAGAAATAAAATCAGTGACTTCGAAAACCCCGGATTTGACACTAACGTCTTCAATAAGAGCTCAACTACAATTTAACCCGGATTGGACAGCATTCTAGTTTGTTTCTTATTTATATGCAACGCGCCTCTACATCATCCCTAATAGTTCTCTCCTTCCCTTAAATTATGTATAAAATCAATTTTATTGACCCCGAAAAATATGTATTACACGCAAACATAGATTGGATATTATATTTTAATATTTCCATCCCGTCCCTGGATTTCAAGTGGCATATATACAGTACTGAGCATAGGACTAATAAATTAATTTGGAGTTATTTCAGGTTATTTTAATTTCAATAATTTGAGCGCCAGAACTGTGGGGTCAGATGTTCAGATATCCGTCAGGTATGCAGAAGCCATGGCAAACAAATCCCCAATCAATAGTGTCCTGTGAAGAATTAACGCAGTCGATGTCCAATCCCTAGGGTTATAAATTTCTTCAAGGGGCAAATCTCTGCTGCTAGAACATTGCCACGTACAAGTATCTACTACCGGTCACGGCTGCTTCAGGGCATACTTCTACAGGTTTGCCATAGATAATTCACCTGTGGAGTTAACGTGTTTTTCAGTTGCTCGAGATTTACATATGGGAGACGAGCATTTGAAAGCGATATTGGAACTTCAATAACACCAGATAATTTGGTACCCAATATGCTGCTTTCACCTAATACCTGGAATAAAGTAAGCGCATATGCCTCTACAGTAATTCAAAGATTAAGAAATTACGAAAAAGAGAGAAATAATAATATTTAAAGGAGACAGAGAGAGCTTGACGCTACGAGTGCTGAAGTAATGTCTAACGACGGTCCCACAGGAAGATACACACAGTCATCGTTGGAAAGGGAGGTGTTTTTGGTGGGTAGAATCCCACACTACTATCCAGTGCGGACCCTGAGATAGTGTCTTTAGAACATTTTCACCTGCCCTCGCAAAAAAAAGTGAGGTTTCACGTTCCTAAAAGAAGTCGTGCTGCCCCGATTAAAAGCTGTTGGGTTAGGAAATGGTTTGTAAAAGTCATTCAAAATTTTTATATCTGGAGGGAAGAACTGAGCTTACCGAAGTGACAAGATAGGTAGAAAAATGTGAGAACAGCTGGTTGTGTAGGGTACTTGAGAGAGTACTGATAATGGAAGCTAGACGGATATATCGGTGCTAACTTCAAATGACACCGCCGTCTATGCAGCCATGATCAGAAGAAGCTTAACGTCGCCGATTCAGAATCAACTAACTCCAAAAGTTTCTGAGTGCAGGCGGATTTTTATTACTTTTGTATATCCTTCAAAGTCGCCTCTTATGATGCCACAGTGGTCGTCTCCAACAATTTTTAATTACAAATATTTAGAGAATGTAGGCTTTCCCGGTGGATAGACTGAAAAAGAAGTTCTCGGGATTTCACCCGGGTTATGTCAATCATTGGATACGACGTTTCGAAGGCTATCTCCGCCATCGTCTTCAGGTAACTGATACAAATATTTATTTTGACCTAGGTAATTCAGACTACTTCCTGGCAAAAATAGGTTGATTGCTTCTCTATGATATAACTCATTATATATTCTTTTGTTTGAGAAGGAAAATAAGACTCTTCTGTCGTTATTGTTGATTAAATTAAAAAGTTTTTTAAATTTACTATTTAATTATACTCTGCTTTATTTTATTAGGTATATTTTAATATTACCCAAACCGAAACATTAGAATACAAAATTTGGTCGAAATTGCTCTACGCGTTTAAGATTTACGAAACCTTAACCTGACTGGCATATTGAATAAAAGAAGTAATATCGGACTTCCATAACCCCGAAATACACACCAATTTTGTTTGCTTTCGCCCCACCATCGCTCCCCTGCCATGACGAATGGGTTTGACATCATATAGAAATAAGATTGAGAAGATCTGACTGATCAGTTATTAGACACAAATATTTACCGTTTATGCATGTTTAATATTTTGCACCCCTACCCCTTGGTCGTCTTGGAGAAACCAACTGTAACCTCAGCAAGCGTGTGCACAACTCAAGTTTCATCGCATATACCGACCATTTCGCACTGTTCATCTGGACAGAAGATTGAACCAAACAATGGATTGTGACAATAAGCGCTACAAGTCTCAACATATTACTTTTACTTCCAAATAAACTATGCCCAAAATGGAAAATAAACTCGATAGGACTCCCCGAAACAACTGTAGTAAGATATTGCCACATCTGAAGACCTGCAGTGATGGCAGAGCGGTAGCGAGCCGGACTGCAGACACGTAGACTCGGGTTCGAGTCCCAGCAGAAGCAACCATTTTTATTTGTTTAATTTATTTACATTGTTTGCCTTTAGTTTCTAGTATTTTCTGTTTCTAGAATGTTCTGCTTCTAGAATATTCCATGTATGTATAAATAGGACTGGATTCCAAATCGGAGTCAATCTTAAGCAGTACGAGCTTTGTACAGCACTTCGCCGTTGATTAAACGCTTATAACCTCTACGTGTGTGTGTTATTGAATCTCACGATCCCTACTAAACGTGACATTTTTGGTGGAGGCGCCGGGTACAACTAAACTTAACACACAGTGGCTCCCATTAGACCTCGACAAAGCAGGAGACTCCAAGGCTTGAATCCGGAGTACGTACCATACACAAAACCAACAAGCACTGTGATGGATCACCAGGAAAGGAGCTCACCGGCCTATGCTGCTGTTCAGCAGCAGATAAGGAACCCTGCCATCTTCACAGGAGACGCCGGACAAGACCCAGGCAGATGGCTCAAGGGCTACCAAAGGGTCGCCAAATTCAATAAGTGGGACGACACGGTTTGCCTAGCAAATGCATACTTTTATTTGGACGGAACCGCAAGACAGTGGTTCGAAAATGTTGAAGAAAAGTTGACCAGCTGGGAAACTTTCAAGGCCGAGATACAGAATGCATTCGGCGATTCTGAGCGTCATGTTCGGCAGGCCACAGAAGAGTTAAAATACAGGGCTCAGAAAAGTGGCGAGAACGCCCAGTCGTACATCCAAAACGTTCTCGCATTGTGCCGAACGGTAAACCCAAACATGGGGGAAGATGAAAAACTGGCACATCTGATGAAAGGTGTCGCGGAGGACTTATATCAGGCCCTCCTACTAAAGGACGTAAAATCGACGGACGAGTTCGTAAAGCACTGCCAGTTCATCGAAGAGATGAATCAAAAACGAATTCAACGAAGGTTCGAGAGGCTTCCCAACGTAGTGCCGATTGCCTTAGTAGGAGAGGCGAATGATTTGTCGTCTCTCGTTCGACAGATAGTAAGGGAGGAGATTCAGCGTGCTCTATCCCTTAGAAACGAAGTGGCAGAACCAGAGGTCATCCAAGAGACCATCCGGGAGGAAATGGAAAGCGTTTTGGCGCCAATCTGCACCCCGACGTCCTCCTGGCGAAAGGTCGTTCCGAAGCGGGATAATCGACCTGTGTGTTTCCATTGTGGCCGCCCTGGACATGTAGTTAGATACTGCAAGGACAGGAGACGTGTATTCGCTGAAGCGAGAACTAGGCGGGAACAGGGTGCATATGACCATGGACGCCAATATGACGAACCTGAACAGATGGAGTTGTTTCGAGGAAGATACAGGTCGTTGTCGCCGCATCCCGCCGCAAGGAGAGGACGCTCTCCGTCACGTCGCTCCAGATCTCCGTCGCCATTCGGTCGCTCCCCTAGCCGACGTAACCTGGAAAACTAGATAACGCGACCTTCCCTGGAGGTGAGGCCGCGGAAGAAGAAAATCCTCCGTCGATGACCATCGCCAAGATGTCTGGAAATTATATAGACGTAATGTTGGACCACAAGTCGGTACGAGCCCTAATAGATTCCGGCGCATCTTTCTCTGTTATATCCGAGACGTTTCGACGACAGCTGAAGAAGACCAAGATCACTGATAACAGGAATACTATTTTAAGGGTCGCGGATGGCAAATATGTGCAACCAGCCGGAAGATGCACCATCAGGCTGAAAATTAATAACAGAATTCAGCCGTTCGAATTTATCGTCCTGCCGCAATGTAGCCACGACGTTATCCTCGGATGGGACTTTTTGAAGAGCTCGCAAGCCGTAATTGACTGTGGACGTTCTGACGTAATTCTGTTAGACGAATTACAAGCTTCCGAAGAAATAGGAAATAAGGATTCGTGGCGGTTATTTGTTCTCGTCGATGTTACCATTCCTGCGTCGAGCGCTGCCAAGGTTACAGTCGCGTGCCCTAAGTTAAATGGCCACGTAGATCTTATAATTGAAGCGAAGAAGAAATTATCACAAGTCATTATTCCTGCGTCGGTCATATCGTTCAAGAATGGCACTGGAGATTTATGGGTAGTTAATGGGCAGAACGAACCTCAGTTTCTTCCGAGACATATGTGCTTAGCAAGGGCTGAGCCAATAACCCGGCAACATCTGACTGTCATGGAAGAAAATCTACCCAGCCGCAGACTTCCTACAGTGACGAAAAACAACGAATTCGAGTTTCGTAAGTTACTGGCGCCGCAGTTAACCATCGATCAGCAGACAAAATTTCTTGAATTGCTTCAGAAATATTCTGCGTGCTTCGACGCAGTAATCAGGGAAAAATCAACCACTGTGAAGGTAAAACATAAAATTAATACTGGAAGCTACTCACCTATCAGTCAGAGGGCGTACAGAGTATCACCAGCAGAACGACGCATTATTAAAGAAGAAGTGGATAAGATGCTTGGCCGAGGAATCGTCCAACCATCACAGAGCCCGTGGTCATCACCCGTCGTACTAGTCACAAAGAAGGATGGAACCTGGCGATTCTGCGTCGATTATAGGAGACTTAACAAGATCACGAAGAAGGACGTTCATCCACTACCAAGAATTGACGATACTCTGGATTGTCTAAAGGGCGCAAAGTTTTTCTCCATCATGGACTTGCACTCAGGGTACTGGCAGATAGAAATGGACGAAGCCGACCGAGAGAAAACCGCTTTCATTACACCAGACGGACTCTACGAATTCAAAGTTATGCCGTTTGGGTTGTGTAATGCACCAGCAACATTCGAAAGAATGATGGACAACTTGCTGCGCCACTTGAAATGGACTATGTGCCTCTGCTATTTGGACGACATAATAGTTTTCTCGGAAACATTCAGCGAACATCTGCATAGACTGCGAACTGTTCTCGAGTGTCTGAGTACAGCAGGGCTGAGACTGAATCCAAAGAAGTGCCTATTCGGTGCAAAGGAAATAAAGATCCTTGGCCATCTAGTCTCACGGGAAGGCGTACGACCAGACCCGGAAAAAGTCAGATCGATAACAAACTTTCCTCGGCCAAGAAATCTACACGACGTCAAGAGTTTTCTTGGGCTCTGCTCTTATTATAGGCGTTTTGTCCGAGACTTTAGTGGAAAGGCACGGCCACTACACAAACTGTTGCAAGGAGACGCCAAATTTATCTGGAGCAGAGAACAACAGGAGTCTTTCGACACGCTGCGACGAGCCCTTGTTTCCGACCCCGTTCTGGGGTTGTTCGACCAAAATGCACCGACTGAATTGCATACTGACGCAAGCGGCCACGGACTTGGTGCTGTACTCGTTCAGATATTCGGCAAAAAAGAGAAGGTCGTAGCCTACGCGTCGAGAACACGTAGCAAAGCAGAGAGGAATTATTCGACGACAGAGAGAGAATGCCTTGCTGTTGTTTGGGCCATAAATAAATTCCGGCCGTATCTCTTTGGCAAACCGTTCACGGTTGTGACGGACCACCATTCTCTCTGCTGGCTGACCGGACTCAAGGATCCTTCTGGACGACTCGCTAGGTGGGCTTTACGACTTCAGGAATACGACGTCACGATAAAGTACAAGAGTGGACAAAAACATCAGGATGCAGACTGTCTCTCCCGAAACCCTGTTGACGACGAAGAACCGAAGAGTGAGATCCTTGATTATCTTAACTCTTTGACTAATATTTCTGTGGAACAGAGAAAGGATCCGAAGCTGAATGAGATTATCCAAGCTTTGAACTCTTCCCAAGGTGTGAAAGGGGACTACGAAATAATTAATGACGTACTACACAAGAAGAATTACGACTCATTGGGAAGAAGATGGTTGGTAGTCATCCCCAAGCAACTGCGTCTAGAAATTCACGTGAGTTCCACGACGCACCCACCGCTGGTCATCTAGGAGTCGTCAGGACGTATGACAGAATCCGTCGGCGATTTTATTGGCCGCGACAACTTAAGGACGTCAGACACTATGTAAGCCACTGCAGAGAGTGTCAGAGAAGAAAGACGATTCCCCAACGACCACCTGGGCGACTACTGCCGATTCCTCCGGCCGACGCACCATTTCAACGCATTGGAATTACCCTGCTCGGAAGATTTCCAACATCATCTCGGGGAAACAAGTGGATTATTGTCTGCACCGATTACTTAACTCGATTTGCCGTCACAAAAGCCGTAGCAACGGCGGAAGCTTCCGAGATCGCCACCTTCGTCGTCGAAGAAATAATACTTAGGCATGGAGCTCCAAGAACTATAATCACAGACCGGGGGACGGTATTTCAGTCTAGACTAATACATGAGGTCAATAGACTGTGTGAAATAACGCACCGAATGACGACTACTTACCATCCTCAAACAAACGGGCTTACCGAGCGGTTAAACAAAACATTGGCCGACATGTTGTCCATGTACACCGACGTCGATCAGAAGAACTGGGACGCCGTACTTCCATTCGTGACGTTCGCCTACAACACCGCTAAGCAAGAAACAATGGGATTCACACCATTTTTCCTGGTTCACGGTCGCGAGGCAGAAACGACAATGGACACGACGATGGGAATGACCCTTACATTGGTCACTTAGTAACGAGGGCCGAAGAATCCCGACAACTAGCCCGAATACGTACGCTCCAAGCTCAAGAGAAGGACCGACTACGATACAACGCAAGACATCGTCCAGTTTTGTACCAGCCAGGGGATCTAGTCTGGATCTTTACTCCCATTCGCAAAGTCGGCCTCTCAGAAAAGCTCCTCAAACGGTACTTTGGTCCGTACCGTGTGCTAAAACGTCACATATGAGGTCGAGGATTATGATCCTAATTCGAGACGCAGAAAGAGCCGCGACACCGTCCGCGTACTGAAGATGAAGCCATACCATGAACCCGACGCTCAAAGGGAGGTTGAAGACCAAACACGACCCGACGACGACGCGGAATTTTACGGGGACGAAGACGTAGGAATGACGACTGCCAGCTCAAGAATAGGAAGAACTGGACCTACTTACGTAGGGCCAACGACGAGATCCAGAGGACTCAAGGCAGCTCAGAACTAACAGCGAGGCGCTGTTTTTTCAAAGGAGGGAGCAATGCCACATCTGAAGATCTGCAGTGATGGCAGAGCGGTAGCGAGCCGGACTGCAGACACGTAGACTCGGGTTCGAGTCCCAGCCGACGCAACCATTTTTATTTGTTTAATTTATTTACATTGTTTGCCTTTAGTTTCTAGTATTTTCTGTTTCTAGAATGTTCTGCTTCTAGAATATTCCACGTATGTATAAATAGGACTGGATTCCAAATCGGAGTCAGTCTTAAGCAGTACGAGCTTTGTACAGCACTTCGCCGTTGATTAAACGCTTATAACCTCTACTTGTGTGTGTTATTGAATCTCACGATCCCTACGAAACGTGACAATATATATAGACACCCATCTAACACGGAAACCCCAATAGCTCATACTGAATGTCAAACATTCTAATGCCTCTTGTCAAAGAGTCGTACTGAGTGGAGATATCGCTGAAGTATTACGAATACATTAAACTAAATTATATTAAACACGAATACATTGTATATTTATGCTTTATATAAATCGTTGATAAAATCATCGGGTGCACAAGCAATATCGTGGCTGTTCAGGATAGTTTGCGAAAGAATACCAGAATATATTAGTAAAAATATAATTATACCCATACCGAAGAAGACAGGGGCAGCTCAAGACAATTAGTTTAGTATCTTATGCATGGAAAATATTAACGAAAATATTTTATGGAGGATGGAACGACAAATAGATTGAGAGGTCGAGAAGATCAGTTTGGCTTTAGGAAGAATGTAGAGACAAGAGAAGCAATATTGGCTTTGCGTCTAATTTTAGAAGACATGATCAGAAAAAAACAGTTCTAAATCCATGGCCTTTGTAGATTTAGAAAAAGCCTTTGGTAATGTGAACTGGATCACTTTATTATAAGTTTGAAGAGGACAGGAATAAAATATCGAGAAAGAAGGTTTATCCGTAACCTCTGTAGAAGGCAGTCGGCTGTAATTACAATTGAAGATCAAGAAAAGAAAGCATAAATCAAGAAAGGACTTAGACAAGGATGCAGTCTGTCGCCCATACTGTACTGTTTTACTTATATATAGAACGAGCGATGAAGAAAGTTAAAACGGAATATGGAGAAGGAATCATACTGCAAGGAGAATAAATAAAAACCCTACGCTTTGTTGATGATATTGTAGTATTATGAGAGTCAGAAAAATACTTGGAAACCATAATAAATGGCATGAAAGTGGTCTTGGAGAAAGAGTTCAATCAGCTTATTAATAGCGAAAACTCAAGGTAATGAAGTATAGTATTGGAAAAAGTGGAATAACAAAGGGTGAAAATCGTAGGATAGCACAGGAAAGGAATCCTTTCTCAAAAACAGAAATTTACTTACAGCTAATACAAGTATGAATATTAGGAAATAATTGCGAAAAATGTTCGTATAAAGTGAATCGTTATATGGGTGCAAAACGTGGACGGTAGGAGTTGCAGAAAGGAGAAGAATAGAAGCATTTGAATTGTGGTGCTATAGGAAAATGCTGAAAATCAGATGTGTCGATATTATCACTAAGAAGGAAATTCTACGCAAAATATGGGGAGAGCGAACAATATAGTGACCGTTGACCAAGAGAAGGCTACGTTTTAAGACATGAGGGTGTTGTAAAATTAGGGGTAAGTGTGTGGGGTAAGAGTAGAAGAGGGCGGTAAAGTATCGGATACGCTATGCAGATTAGGGAGGAAATGGAATTTGCTAGTTATGCAGAAATGAAAAGGCTTATGCATAAAAATTTATCTGGGAGGGTTGCATCCGACTAGTCTTAGAACTGAGTACCCCAACAACATATGCGTGAAATAAAGTTATTATTATTATTTATTATTGGTGATTTCTGCGATGCGCAGGACGGATGGAATGTATGCCACAGCATAGAGTGGCAATTACAGAATACATGCAATGGGCAGAAGGACGTCGGCTGCTAGGTTTTTTTTTGGGGGGGGGGGGGTTAACAGGCTACATGAGGGTGATCCTGAAACTGGTAACTCCCCTTCAATAGCATAGGAAGGGAATTGAAAAGGAGGGATGAGGAAGATATAGCAAGGCAGCCAAGGGTTGACTAAGGTCCCTGGGCTATAGTTTAAGGATCCTATCCGGTGTTTCACCTAAAGAGATGCAGGGAGAACCCTACAAAACCTGCATCAGGTAGGTCGGGCATTGGGTACTAGTCTCACGCCCTTTCGAATGACGGGAGACGAGTTTGCTGTGGGGTAGTAGCATTCCCTTCTCCGTGTCTGAACTAGTTTTAGGAGACAGTTGGCCGACTGATTCAATGGGATCAGCGGACAACTCTTGCCTTATGCCCAAGGTCTTTGATACCAGTACATCTTCTTCTTTTTCCAATGGCTCAACATCCCTCTTGAGGGCCAAGGCCTACCGAGGCGGCTGCGGACTGTCATCTGGCGTGACACATTCCGAATTTGGGGTGATACGTGGTCAGTGTATCAATTCCCCAGCAGCCTTAATCCCGGTCCTCGCGACCATGACAACACAAACATCCGAGCCCATGCCAGGATTCGAACCCGGGACCCATGAGTTGTGAGGCAGCAACTCTAGCCACTACACCGACCCCAGTATATATACGTCCCAAAATAGGTATGGTGCCTCGGCATGTGAGAACTTTGAAAAAGTCGGCTGCTAGGCAGATCCAGGAACAGATGGATAGAAAAAGTTGAAAAAGGTCTGCGAGAGTTGGGTGTTACAAGATGGTGACGTAGCACCCAGGATTTTGTAATTTAGTAGAGCTTGCGAATGAAGCCCGGGCCCCACAACGGTCTTAACGCTAATGAGCAGAGTATTATTGGTGATTTCAAAATAGTGAGGATATCCAGTTATTTGCACCTACTTCATTATGCCTCGACATTGAGCATTGACGTGTCGGAGTGCTAGACAAAGAAGAACTGATATTTATTCGTGTACATATAATAATATGTCAAATGTAAATTTAAGTAGTGTAAATAGTATACAAAATGATGAAATTATTTCGAATGTTACATTTAAATGTGGACTGAATGTCATCACAAGAATTTTTAATTCTTTTGATTGTGTATTGATGGATTTACAATGCAATTTTTACAATAAAGTTAAATTACGATAGGCTGGAAGACTAGTTAATTATTGATTGGGGAAATGAACAAATAGATTTAATCTAATCTAATATTAATTTTAAAGCTGTTTTTAACATTGACGGTAATTGACGGTCTTGTATCAGCACATATAATTTTTGGACAGCCAATATATCATTTACTCTTGTTATTTGAAGTAGATCGGACACTGACCGCTACTGTCGGCCTAAGTGCGAACTGACGGACCAATTCGCGAAATGGTCGAAGTTCGGACTTTAGCCAGAAAATAGCATCAGGTTGGCGGTGTGAGTACCAGGTTCATATTTCAATTGCTTCTACGCTTCTCAATTTGAGAAACAATTTGGCTTTGGCTACATTCGCGCGTTACTCCTGAAAATTACGCGTACCAGTTGCTGTTCAATGATAATGACTGCACTCGTAACAAGACTGGATGTGGCTCGCGTCACCGCTGGTTAGTCTTAATAAGTGGGAAGTTGTCTCTTCAATATTGGGGAGTTAAGAAGGAAATACTCCTGAAAGTAAACATCTGCACATTCCTGGACAAAATAGCGAAAACAAGGAAAACTCCAAGCAGCACAATTCTAATCGTTAGGCAGAAATAAACAGTGGCCATTTCCGTAACGATGTGCTGTGTTCCGAAGCGCTGGTTACAAAGTGATAAAATCTCTGGCACGTGCGATACGGACTCGTGCCCGGAATTGGCTCGTTTGTCGAAGCTAATGAAGCGTCCACCAAACACTAGTAGGCTGAATTTCGTAGTTACCATAAGACACAATATAAATAAGACTGAGTACGAGTTTAACTCAAATGTTTTTTAAGTTATTGTGACTTAAAAGTATTGGGCGACTGAATACTTTAGTGGTGAGTTGTAATCTAAGGAAAATATAAAACGTTTGTGTTAAATGTTTTGGTTACTTAAAGTAACGTGGTGGGTGATCCACGTCACGGCTAGTGGTGTTTCCTATCTAATCTGGCAGCTAATTGGAAACATGCCTCTAATTCTTATTCTACTTGACCTGTGTGTTTTTTAAGTGTATTACTCATAGATTTCAGAAAAGCATGTGTTAACTAGTAATTATTGTACATTTTTTCGAAAAACAGCATATAAATTGGGCCGAAAATTTGAAACACACACGTGACCACAGAACGCCATCTGATTGGTGTGACGTAGTAGCACACGGGTTCACGTTCAGCGCTCTTTATAGACCGTGGCGTATTGAACCTTAACATCGACTTCCCCACAGATTTCGAACCAGACACATGTACATTCAAATCATGCGGATATTATAAATACTACTTCACTAATGCATGATCATGAGGTAGTACATTTTCCTCATCTTGCCTAAAATACAATTTGAAACAGTGAGCTAGATAGATAGATTTATTAGTTCCGTTAGTCCTCAGATGAGGAAATAGGACAAGTCAAATTGATATAAAAAACATGAGATAGATATACATAAATATAGTAAATACTAACAGTCATAAAGATTAATGATATACAATAATTAACTTAACTACAAAATATTTCATGAAACAAGAAAACTTAGAACCTATACGAAAATAATTAAATAAGAGTTATTAATTTCACTTGTAACACTGCACATCACATCACAATATACTTCTTCTCCTGAAGAACACATGTCGTAGTTGAGGGCAGTGACTGGACACCTCGTGCGGTCCACATGAAATAAACAATTTTGAAGTATTAGTTGCATAAATGTACAATACGGTTTTATATTGCAGTCCATAGAACCAGTATTTTCTAGAGAACTAAAGAACGTTAAGTTAAGGCCGATTTATTGTATTGTATTTGCAAATAATCTACAATTGGGCGCAAGCCCGGTGGCAGATACATAATTAAATATACATAATTATAAACTAAAGAAAGATAAACATGTTCCGTGGATGCCCTGAAAGAGAAAAGAGAAACACTTCACTTTTTTATATTCGGAAACACATTTATATTAAATAAATATCCACTTCACTTCACACGTTTTTTTCAGATTTGACCTAAATTTATTTTCTTGAAGAGGATTTCCTCCAAACACCCCCACAGGTAAATTATTCCAGTCGTTGATAGTCCTATTTAGGAATGAGAATTTGTAAACATCTGTTTTTTGTTTTCTATATTTCACTTTGAATTGGTGATCCCATCTACCTATATAACTGGGCTTTTGCATTTTGTAGCTAATTCCAATCCATGGTTTTTGCCCCGTATAAGCTTTGAATAGCAAATGCAGTCTTGCTTTCTCCCTCCTTTCTGACAATACCTCCCAACCTAGCTGTTTTACTTTTTCCTTCCTATGACCTGGCCCTACTTGCACAAAATTAGCAGCCCTTTTCTGAACTTTTCTCTAATGATTCTATTTGATTAATTCTATAAGGATCCCAACAAGCCGCCCCATATTCCAAAATTGGTCTAACTAGAGATAAGTATGCCACCTCCTTTGTTTTTGAACTTCCCTTTTTTAAGTTCCTCATAATGAAATGTAAGGAATAAATTCGTTGACAGAGTATTACGCGCCTTTAATTAGAAAAATTTTGCATTTCCTCATAATTACATTGTAATTGTTAATGCTTTTAATGCTAATAGGAAGGGAATTGAATAACTTTATTCCCGAATAATGAATGCTTTTTTCAACAAGTGAACGATGATATCTATCCGTACGTAGAGCTGCGCGATTTCTGGTCTCCTAATTATGGAAATCTCCGTTCCTATCAAATATATTTAAATTACGTTTTTACATATTTGAGAGTCTCAAAGATATAAGTACAAAGAAATGTTAAAATTTCAAGAGCTTTAAAGAGTGATCTACAGCTTTCTCTATAACTTTTGCCACATAGTATCCGGATCGCACGTTTCTGTAATTTGAAAATTTCCGTAGACCGAGAAGCAAGTCCCCATAGCACATATTAGAGTGGAAATAAGCATAATATACAGATTTTCCCGTTAACGTATCTACTTGTTGCATTAATAATCTAAGGGAGTAACAGACTGAACTGAGTTTACTAAAGAGTGTCTGAATATGTTCATTCCACCGTAACTTTCCGTCAACTTGAATACCTAGGAAAGGTGCGTAGTCATTAGATTGATTTGCCAATATAGGAACGTTCTTACCGGATGAAAATTGAACGAGTTTAGTTTTAGATAAGTTCAGAACCAATTTGTTTGCACTGAACCACGTATTTAAAAATTTTAGTGCGTCATCGACGTTTAAGGAATCGGGAAATTTTCCTGTTAGGAAACACGAGTTAATTATGAGTCGAATGGGTTCTGCTACGGCATCCGCGCAATTCTTAATAAGTGTACTACTAACCCATATATATCGTTAGAGTTCGAACATTTCAAACTCTTAATTATATTTAATAATACTTGGAGATTACAGGCAAGAAATGTGTTTGCCTTACACCGACTATGGAAAATAATAAAATAGTCAGTCTCCTCGACATTAATATTGTTTTTGTTGTCAACATATGGTCACATCACTTGCAACATTCTTTAATTTCTTTTTTATACACAGGAATAAAGGGAAAGATATTATTGGTCAAGATTTCAAAAATGAAAGTTTTATATTGTCAGTATAAAAATGTATTGTTAAATAATTATTCAATAGAGAGCAGGTTTTCTATTCAAAAAATACAATTAAAAATTAAATCTGTTTTATAAGCACTTTGTTTACCGAATCAAGGAACCGGAGATATATATTTGACTTCCAAAAGATCTCAACATTATTAATCAAATGAAGTGTGTAGTCTCTGTTGTAATCAATCCATAATATTTCCATTTTTTTGATAGTCTCAAAATCAGAATAACGATCACAAAATACACATTTCAATAAGCCTGTGAAGTGTATTTGTGTTTGTATCTGATACATGTACTTCTCTGTTATCTGCCCATTTTTAATATAGTTTACCCTGGTTTCATTACTTATTAGGCATTTTATTTCCACAATGGAGTCTTGTGAAATGCCATTAGGAGATGCTCCAAAGAAAAGATGGTTTGCTGAAAGGAAAAGCCCAGATATTTTATCGCACTAAGTTTTTCTCCCAGGATAGCTACTGCTTTACTTTCTAGTGCAAGTTCTCTTCCTATAATGTGCTACACAAGAGTTCCATCGTGTATTTTTGAGGCAGTTATTCTTATGTATCGTACCTCTTGCCATATTACATTTTCACTTTGATGTTTAGTGTCCTGTTCTGCTAAAAATATTATGTCAGGTGGCATATTCTGTCTTGTCTGTCTACAAATTCATTGTACTCTACTCTTGAACCTTGAACAAACTGCAACATCAACTATTGGTGTTTAAAAAAAACTAGCCACCATAATAGCATCAACTTTCGGTAGATTGTCAGATTTGCCTTTCTGAAAACCTTCCTCCGTCATAATTGCGCTTGAGATTAAGAAGCGCTACTCGTAAATGTACAAACAGCAGCTTACGGCAAATGGAACTTCACTCCGACATGTGTTGTGACGTCACGCCACGGGAACTGACGTCAGAGCCGTTTTCGAGCGCTTTCAAAATTCTGCCTGAGAAAGGTGGCTTTCCTGTACTTAAAGTCTACAATAAGTCCTACAATGCAGTTTTTCTAACGAATTGACACCCATAAAATCTGTAGTAATAATAAAAATTTTAAGAGTTCAATTCCCAATTGATAAGAAGAAGACGGCAGCGAGCAGAGGGTGCCACTTAATTCGGTCCAGATTTCCAGGTTTGGACGCCAGAAATCTGCGCTGGAAGGAGCCGCCTGTCGCACGAGGAAGCGACCCGAGTTATGATAAAGGGAGGAAAAAGCTGCCATTTCACCCAGGGAAAACTGGTGCGTGTCTGTGCCTCTGAGGTGTGTTATGACTGTCTTAATGCTGCAAAAATATCCACACAAAATAACCGCTATGCGATTAATAATAAACTGAGTTAGCCGAGGTATTTTCTTTAAGTTGAAACCTGAAGTGAAATAATTATTGTTGCTACCTTTCTGATTTTTGTAAATAAATTTCATTTGTTTCTAATTACTCCAACCAGATAATTATTTCTATTTAAATTAATATCTAAAACCTAGTTCATTATACCTTCTATAAGTTTAAATTCAGTCAAAAATATTAAAATTAAATTCCGACAAACATGATGTTATACACAAAATTAACTGGAGGGGTTGTAAAGTTTGTTGCGTAGACGATCTCTAAAAAGTCGTAGCTATGAATGAACAGAAAGGTAATTATTTCAGGACTGTGGATTGTTACTAATTAGTTAAAATCTAGAGTTCAGCAATTTAATAGAAAGTATTTAATTACACTTTCCTTGTCATCATTTGTAAAGGTTTCAGCTGTTTTTTGCCATATTAATCTATACATAAAAGGCATTGAACTTTTTTATTATTCAATATATGTAATAAATTCTTCCATCCCCACTCAATACGTTAATTAGTCTTGAACTTTTGAGTAATATTTAATAAAAATTCATATAATTTATTTGTCGGGTTTTTTAAATTCTGGGTTTGTTTTAACTTTTATATTTACAGTACTTTATTATTTGCACCTGAAGAGCTTCCAATTTAAGGAACGAAGTGTCGTGTTCTATGAAATGTTTTGTATTAAATTAAATTTTATTTTATTTCTAGCCTGTTATAATTTATTTTAATAGTAAATAAGTTAGACTCACAATAAGGTATCGAAGGAATTGCTGAGTTTCATTTTATCAGTTTGTAAGTCAGTTGCAGTGATGTTAGATTTAATCTGAAGAATATATAATTCCACCCGTCAACACCTAAAAACTTAGCATTTTGCCGATGAAATGATTCGAATTGGGTATGCGTTTGGAGATCAGAAGATTGCCAATAAGAAATTTGATATTGCAATTTGAATTCTTTGTTACGGGTATTAAAGTGATCCTTATGTTTCCTCTATGTCCCAGGAATTATAACGATTTTGTAAACCGCTAATTTTTTACCAATAATGAAAGAGTATTTGTAGATCTGTAAAAGTTGAATATTTAATATTCTTTAAAAACAATTGGGCGAAGTTGTAATGTAATAATTTTTAATGAGAAAGAACGATAATATAATACATAATAATATATTAATTTAATAATTGTGTTTATTGTTAAAATTTAAAGGTTACTCATTTCACGAAAGTAACAAGAATGCATAAACGTTGTGTGGTATTTATTTTATTATTTTATTTTGTCTGTTAATTCGCTAATTCTTTATATAATCGCTAAACATATATTGTATTTTATCGTTCATATCATCTAATTCTAAAATTGAAGTAATTGTTTTATGATATTTTTTTCGGCAAATTTATCTTTTTTTATTGGCCCTCTCCGTTTAATGTTCCAAGTTAGACTATGTCTGTTGTGGTTCAATGATAGACTGTCTGGTTGCGGAGTTATATTCCTTTCGCGGTTCGAAGATTGTACTGTTTAGTTCTCTCCGTTTCGTGGTTCCAAAATGGACTGACCCCAGTTTTAGGCGCGATCTTTTTATTTACAAGTCACGTCATAAAAATCTCGACCGTTAGTTGTTTGGTCGGTAGCATGTAGTCATCGAAATAAAATGACCTGCTTCGGACGTGTCTATCACTTAGTGGCTGTTATTGTCCGTGGTCCCTGGCAAGTTCGGACTTTCGGATCGGTACATCCATTTAGTGTTTCTTGCCTGGCTAACATTGAAATCATTTGACCTAACATTTAATAAAACCGGAATATTCTTAATTTGTTCTTAGCCGGAAGCAGACGATTTTTCTTATATTAATAACAAACAAATATATAGACAAATATGAATATAAAATAAAATATAGAAATTTCTGTAATTGCACAGAACATTACAGTACTTAAATACATTACTATCGGTTTTATGTTTAGAGTTATAACCTACCTAATGTCTAAAAAAATACTTAGCAAAATATTTTTATTACGATAATAATAATAACTGTATTGTCTGCAGATGAATTTCTATTTATCATTCCTGATGATTTCGAAAATTTGTCATACTCATCACGGTAATTGTAAAAAGGGAAAAGAATTAAAACTATAATGCAAAATTTCATACAATTTGATTTTGACTTCAAAGCTTTTTAAGCTAGTTGTACTTCTATGAACACGCAGCGAAAACGTTTTTACATGTATTTCTTTATTATAACTGTAACGATCTATATAACATAAATTATTGAAAGCTTGCGGAATAATAAATAGTAATTCAACAGAAGACTGAGCTCAATTTTTTTAAAAAAATTAAACAAACGTCCTATTTAAGATCACTTACTTCATAATTAATAATTCTCTCGTGGTTCATGTATTAAACCGAAAAGCAAAAGTCTTACCTCACTAAAAAATTGTATTATTGCATGGTGTAATCGAATGAAATGCTTTTGAATGACAAACATGTTTCTGGTAGTAGATAATACTTCAGCAAAAGTGGAGAAGAGCCGTCGGACAAAATGAACGTACCAGGAATGTAAGATTTAGCACCATACCTTTTTACTTTAAAAAAGACGTTACGACGGCCGGAGAACTAACGTTGAAACATACTAATTCTGAATAATAAATGTAAACTATTTCTATTTTTAAGAAGAGCTTATATTCAAGTGATCAAATTGATGTCGGTATGACACGTAGATTTGCAAATGAAATATTAATATAGTATAAAGGAGAAGCGAATATTAAATAATTCTTTGATTTTACCGTTGGCACTATAAGATCTATTAGATATCGGCCAAAGTTAAATAATAATAAGTTATGAATGTACTGTGCATCAGAAGATTTGATGATTGAACTCTTTTAATTAACAAAATAATATTTCAGGCTTAAATTTCGGTAAATAAAGCCATATCTGCTTTCCGCTGCCTTTATCTTTCAATCCTTTAACGAAAACTTGTCTACATAAAAATTGGAAAATGCTGGAAATCTTGAAGTTTTGCATTCAATTTGTAACGGGTTTCTTGTAATATTTAATGTATTCTTTAGGCTCGTGGCCAAAATGCAATTATGACGTTCAAAATAATAACGTTATACCAATTTATTATATTCAACAAATAATATGACTACATAAAAGAAACATTAAATATGGCAAACAAAATGTAATGAATGGATAAATATAATATGAAATAAATATTAAATCAATTAACGTCTGATATTAAAATGAAATAATTTTTGACCAGGATTTTTCAGACAGTTTTTTTTATTTTCAATCAAACAACGTTTCGGCACATATTCACACTTTCTTCACATATTAGTGTCTTGCTTTAAAGTTGCTATTTACGATTAGTGAGAGGAACCGCCGATTGGCCTGATTACTTAAGGTAGCCCAGGAACACGGGGACGGTGTTGTAAATTCTCAATACGGCAAGTCAAACCCCAAATACGTGTAAGCTCTTTAAATCAAAAATATTGTTGTTTATAACAAAGACAGTAATCAGTAATTAGAATAGAAGATCAAGAAAAGAAAGCCGTAATCAAGAAAGGAGTAAGACAAGGATGGAGTATGCCGCCCATGCTGTTTAACTTATATTTAGAACAGGCGATGAAGAATGTTAAAACGGAATATGGAAAAAAATATGGAGAAGAAATAAAAACCTTACGCTTTACCGACGATATTGTAGTATTAGGGGAATCAGATGAAGACTTGGAAACCACAATAAATGGCACGAACGGGGTCCTCGACAAAGAGTTCAATATGAGGATTAATAGAGGGAAAACCAAAGTAATGGACTGCAGTTTGGGAAACAGTGGAATATCAAGGGGCGTTGAATTGGGGAGGGATATTTTGACGGAAGTTAAGGAATTCTGCTACTTGGGAAGCGTAATAACTACGGGTGGTAGCAGTATAGTAGACATAAAGAGTAGGATAGCACAGGCAAGGAAGGCTTTCGCGAACAAGAGAAATTTACTTACCGGTTATATAAGTGTGAAATCGTTGCTAAAAAGTTGGTATGGAGCGTGTCATTATATGCGTGCGAAAAGTGGACGATAGGAGTTGCCTTTGAAATGTGGTGTTATAGGAGAATGCTGGATAGAATCACTAACGAGGAAGTTCTAAACAGAATAAGGGAAAAGCGAACAATATGGAGGGCGTTGATCAAGATAAGGGATAGATTAATAGGCCACGTTTGAAGACACGTGGGTCTTGTAAAATTAGCAATAGAGGGAAGTGTGTGGGGTAAGAACAGAATAGGGAGGCCAAGGGTGGAATTAGCTAAGCAGATTAGGGAGTATTGGGTTGTGCTAGTTATGAGGAAATGAAAAGCCTTGCGCATGGAGGATTGCATCAGACCAGTCTTAGGACTGAATACCATAACAAACAACATTTTATAATATGTTGAATTTTTAAATTGGATGTAAAAATAATTTGGTAAGTTGTCAGTTAGTGAATACCCTCTATATTTGGCTATGTATAAGTTTAAATTGAAATTGAAATATGTATTCCACAGGTCGTGAAGAGAAAAACCTTAAGAAGGCGCGAATCTGAGCCGAAACGTTAATGGATTAAAAATAAAAAACTGTCTGAAAAAGGCCGGATGAAAATTATTTCAATTTAATATGAAATAAATATGATTATGCGCCGGCTAGCTAAAGCAAAGAAAAACACAGCTGAAAATTTAAAGAATAATATATGAGACTAACCCAGGGATTGTGGGGGAAAGCTAATAACTGCGAGTCGAATACCAAAGAGTTTTGATATTTCACTCACTCGCAGCTGTCGGCCGGAAGTACAGTGAATGTCATTGGCATGAGCAGGTCCGGCGTGATTCCTTGGGACAAGCAGCAGCGTCTCACCAAGATCACAGCAAAGTTGCATGCTTGTATGAGTCTTTGCAACTACTCGTAACAGAGTGAACTGTTTTGTCTGCTCCCTCACGAGTCTGCTCTTGCTTTCCTTTTTCTGAATTTTTTCTCCTCCCTTAAAAGCGCGGGAGTGAAACATCCGGGCCTGCTCCAAGTAAACTTTTGTGGGCTTTCTCAAAAGGGCTACTCGCAGGTCAAGTTCCCTTTTTTCCCCTTGTGATAGATCTCTCTTTTTATAGTTTAAAGTGACAACCATCCCCCACTTACTTTTCGCAATGACAATGGCTCTGATTGGCCATTTTATCGAAAATCGGAAATTTAGAAAAGCCCTGTGACATTTACGCAGTGCTCCGGTTCCTCCTTATTTATGTAACAAACTTTCGCTAATTGTTAATATAATGGAAAATTACATTGAGCAGCGATACCAAGGTTTAGTCTGTCGAATTCTCTTTTGTTTTTAAAAGGAATAATTTTATAAAAATTTGATATGTTATGCTTGTAGAAGTCACCTTTACCACATCGTTACCAACTTCGTTGTCAACAGACACATTGATCGTGTAAATTTATTGGTTGATTCATTTGTATTAATAGCATTTTGTGACAACTTTAATGCATGATTTTCATCCAAACGATGTATTCTTTAACCCTTTCACAATGTCTTATCGTAGATATTACCGTTTGAAAGTAATGGAGGCGCTGGGAAAATATTACTGCATTTTGCGCAACAATAACGTGAAAATTATTCTCCCACGACGAGAAATTCGGAGAGCCACTCACCAGTAATTTTCTAACATACAATAAAAACAAGGCAAGCAGGCCGAAATAAAGAAAACTGACACGCTTAAGGAGGGTGTTCGGCGGAGCCCAATAAATTTCATTATTTCTATTATTCAGACTTAAATAAACTATGTACCATGCATAAAACCAGGTTACATATAACCGAACAAATAGTAAAACACACTTTCTTAATGAGCACAATTTATGGGAAATGCTGTTATTGAACGGAAAAAGCTTCAGGAACAAATATAGGCGTACGGAATGAAATTTGAAATGATAGAAGCTTGGATAAAAAATCATTAAAAGATCAGGATGGACAAATCTCGGCTGAGTTTCATTTGAAATAATTTTTTCTGTTCTTGAATTTGCAGATTGGATTGATGTGTATCAGAATCACAGGTGTGTAGTCAGTTTAACATACATGATTTTCAGTAGTATAGACACGAATCCTACTGGAACAAATATACGAAGAAATTTTATGATATCCACTAGAACTAGGATTTTTAAGGGGAAAATTGAAGGTTAGTAAAATTAAGTCAATCATTCAGAAAATAGATATTTAAGTTGATAAATATTATATAAATAGGACTCTTGTGAAATTCTACATGTTTTTTTAAAAGTTTTGCATCTTTTTATATGTTCCATTAATATGTAATGGGGTAAAAGAACAAATCGAATTTAGGTTCAATTTTCTTCAAGTCCTGTAGTCTTGTGACTTCGAGCTCCATCTCAATTGTGCAGTTGTTCCCTATTTTTGGAAGAAACACTTCCGGCACTTTCTGTTTTCATAATAAACGTAAATGACCAAAATTGAATACATCTCCATCCCTTGCTAATAATCTTGTTTAGCACATGTCATGTGCAACAAACCCTTTTCCTGCAATGTTACATTTGGTTCATTTAATTTCTAAAATACGTCAGCTTCAAAAATCGTCTTCAAACTCAACACCCCGCATCCCATTTTCGTAACAAAATCATAAAATATCTTCTCCGTGTCCAGAAATATGAGAATTTCATTCTGCAATGCCCACTCTTCTTATAGCATTTCCCAGGCTAAACCACCTCTCAGCGTTGATCTAAATTACGTCTTCATAATCTGCGTCCACATATTTGAACTGACGATGGTGAAACGGGCTTGACCATTGTCTTGCACTTGTATCTTATTTTCCTTAAAATTCAAACAAATCTTCGGGCTTCATTAGTTGTAATGTTTCTTCTCAAAATTCACAACATATTCAAGAAGCCCTGACAAGTGTCTCTCTCATTGATTCAAATTTATTAAACCTATATAAATGAACAAAAATTATTAAAAATGTAATGTACAAAATTGTTAAGTCATGTTGAAGCATATATATTTAAACAGCCATCAAATGTTAGATGTTAAATGTAATCTGATGAGTGAAATGCTTCACAGTTCGGCCATTAATCTTAAATGACCCAAATAATTTAAGAAACATTTATGATCCCCTACTATCATAAACTTTCCGTTTCACGTATTATTTTTTTCAGTTTTCATTTTGAGCATTAACAATACGCTTATGGGCTATTGGTTTCTGCTGCTTTGACCCCTTGGTATGTGTGACGTATATTTTCATTCTTTTAATTTCTAGAATCCGTAAGTAATGTTTCAGTTTCATATGATAATTGGATTGTACATATTGTTTTAAAAAATTCTTTTGTATTTTTAGAGTTTAAATCACGCCAAATGAAGTCCGAAATTTAAGGGGGAAACTTCATTTAATGTAAGTAAATATTAAAATTTTTTCTGACGTATTGACCGTTATAAATTTTCTTATTTCCAAAAAACAGATATTGTAACTAATTATTGTTTATTAATTGCACTTGTCAATTTCACACGATGGCTGCCGCAGGATAATTACTGCAAAATGGTAACTCGTCACTTTTTTAAAAAAATATTATTAAACAAGCAGGCAAACCGTTTTTCAAAGGTTACTGATTATCTGCACCCCCAAGAGTGACTTAAGCTCTTTTTTAAGGCCGACGATAAGCAGCTCTTAAAGTTATATACAAGTACACACCCCCGTTTCATTTCAACCTGACCTCGAAATGATGATATTACGAAATTAAGGTATACTAGAAGCTCGGGAGTATCTCACGGATTGTATTTATGTGATAAATGAAGGGTTTAGAAAAATTAACAGGATATTTTTTTGTCGCTACGTTAAATTAAGCTACAAAAACAAAGTAAATAAAAACGTTCAGTTTTTTGAAGAATTAACATAAATTTTAAATCTCATTACCATCTAAAAAAAATTGAAAGCCTCTATAGTTTCAAGATTTTAGTCAGAGGCTTTAAATAATTATGATAGCAGTGAAATTATTATTTTCATGAAGAAGTCCGCGACTAATCAACTGAAAATTCTGCAGAGTCTACTGAGGAGTCAATGAAGTGGTGAGGCAACTCAGTCAACAGCACATTGCACACTCGCTTCTTCAGAAGAAAAGCGTACTTGGTCATAATACAAGTATCTCCTTCTAGATACTCTAAACATATCTACAAATGGTATGCTTTAATACTAGAAGAATGAAAAAAACCTTTTAAGCAAAGAAAAATATATAGATCTGGTGCTATCTGAAAAAGAAAAACTGCCATGGAAGTTTTTTAGAGAAAGATATAATGAAGCCTTAAAACGTGCTCCGAATTGTTGGTAGGAGGGCCGCGTTAAGCGGAGACTCGTGTTGGATGCGCCTGCTGACCAAGGAAGCCTTCACATCTCTTACGCAATAAAACTGGTCTGCCACAGCACTCTACATATATAGTCAGGTCAAAGAGCGGCACACAGCTGCACTTTCTATATTCAATCTACTCCCACATATATGAAAGGTCCTGTCAACAATTTCACTATTAAAATCAATAATTTTCACACAAAAAACGAAAGTTTAGATGGTTGCCTCTTAAACGCTAGTCATCAAGTTTATACATTTTAATCAGCAAATCGATCAAAGAATATCAGTAATTATATAAAATTATTGCCATTTAGTTTAGACTAATGGCGAATTATTACAATTTGAAAGTAAGAAATATCAATGCAAATATGATTCAGATAATAAAAATGGTCATGTACGGGATCGTCTAAATTAAAAGACTGTAAAGGAATTCAATTCTATGTACAATGTAATATCGAAGTATTTAAATTTACAGATAATTAGTATTGTAAGTTGAAAAATAAATTATTTAGACTATTAAGAACAGCCAAAATTGATTACAAAACCTATATATTATTTCAACTCCAGTAATAAAATAAAGAATTACTTCAGGGGGGGGTGAGACTCTTTCTTTTCCGTGGGCAGGAAAACGTCCACTTACCCAGTACTTAATTCACTACCTCTGTGACTTGTCGTTCGTGAACGATAACGATAAGTTTCGCATGAAATTTCTCAAAGTCAAAATCGTGATACGATGGAATAAATGACATCCGAGTGATAATGCCCGACCTACCTGATGCAGGTTTTCTAGGGTTTTCCCTGCATCTCATTAGTTTAAACACCGGGTAGGATCCTTAAACTGTAGCCCAGGGACCCTAGTCAACCCTTGGCTACTTTGCTCTACCTTCCGCATCCCCCCTTTTCAATTCCTTTTCTATGCTATTAAAGGGGAGTTGCCTGTTTCAGGATCACCCTCGTGTAGCCTGTTAACCCCACAAAAAAGTTATAAACCTTTCGCCATTTCATCGTACGTGATTTACGTCATACTCAACCTGCATAGGTACCAATCAGCTCAGCTACACCCACAATATCAGGATGACTACAAATCCAGTTCGTATTTTATTATAAATACCTTTTCAGACCCATTTCCCCCTTCCTATCGTTTTGTCAGCTGCTTAAAAGAAATCAGCAAAATTTGGGAGCAAACGCTCTAGTGATTTCTTTTCTTTTTTATATATATTATTTAAAATGCAGTATCCTTAATTTTTTCATAAAACACTCATACATATATTTATATATTTCTAAAACAGTACGGCCAAATTTCTCTAAAGGGGAACAGGTAACGAAAAAAAGTTCAATAAACAAGTAGTAGGGTTACGATGAATGCATATTTTTATCTTTTAAACTCATGCGTACAAGCTGGAAGCACAAAGCTTTTCTTTTAATGACAACCGTCTTTTTCACCCCCATGCAACTTGATGAGTTGTTTTCACTGCAGTTATAAATTTAAATATATATATATATATATATATATATAAACGCATTTGTCGTTGACTAATTTGCAAAAAGTCAATCAGGGTCTACGAAAAACCCAAAATTTGACAAGTGGTGTACGCGACGCAATGCTTGGGGACCTCTGGTGTAAATGATTGATTTTTAGCCGCGCATGACCTCAACTGAAAACTATATTGAATTCATACATCCGCATGCTGAGTTACGTTGTGGCGTTGAGGACTGATTAAAACTCGATAGGTCTCATTCCTTATCAATTATATGGGCTAACATTTTTATAAATTAGAGCGTAGAAATTTTTAATCTGAAACGAATTCCGCTGTCGAATCTATTATAAATATTTACAGGGATCTTTAGTTATTATGATTTTTATATTTTAGAAATTCACTCAAATGTATATCTCTGTTTGTTTAATTTACGATCAAAATTTTGCTAGTGGACAACTGTTACAACAAAATTGTAAAGACGTTTCTTTTCCCCTATCTTTTGATATCGTTTACGATGTTACTAGTTGACATACGGCAGAAAATTTGAGTAATTTGTACGCCTTAGAACTATTTATGACTTTGGTGCCTCAGGTACTAAGTTTGACAAGAGTTATAGAAATTTCTAAACGATATACTAACAGAAATGAATGTGACAAAACAGCATGGGATCATATAACATATAATCAAATAACATAATTTGTTTAACGTCTGAAAAATAAAAATGATACATACGACCATTAACAGGAAAACATTAAAAAGAGAAAATTACTAGAATAATTTAAATAGGCTGGACGTTTCGATGCGAGCTTAACATCTTTCTCTAACACAAAGACAGTAATTTGAACATGGGAAGATCAGACAAACCAGTAAACGACAAAATAACTTAAAATAATAATACATCGTAAAATATGTTGATATTATCAGTGTCATTTGTAATTCGTAAATTTTCAGTATGTGACATTTCAGAATGTTTTTTTTTTCAAAATAGAAGTGCTGTGAAAATCTAAGTATTGATTGTGATAAATATAATTTTTGGCGATTCGATTGTACTTACAACTAGACATTTTAATATTAGGCACTTGCTCTGCAATTCTAATATTTAGAGTCCTCTTCGTTTGGCCAATATAACATACATCAGAATTCGGACAATTAACTTTATACACAACCTTAGTAGTAGAGAAATTATTTCTATGACGTTTGTGTCCCCTTCTAAAACAGAAAAAGCAGATTTTGATTTTAAACTTACTAAGATATTAACGTATTTAAATAAATGCTTCTGTTTATTTGATAAGATGCCAAAGAAAAGTAAAACTATGATTTAATCGTGTTAATTACTTCTTATGATATTGTTTAGATTGTGAGAGGAATTTATTTGAGATAATCTAATGTTCATGTACTTAGAAATAAAAGCAATAGGATAGAGGTTGACCAGTAAAATATTTTAACTTAATTGATGTTAACTATCAAGGTTGATCGTGAAACACGTTGCACGTATTAGTCGGATTTGCGAAAGGCTGACGCACTGTTGCAACCTAGAACTTGACTGAAACTTGTAACTTTAGCGGGGAGACTGGATGACCTTTATCTGATGTCCTTTCGAGATTAACTTTACTTAGTGAAAGCGATGTTTGCGATACCGACATCAAGGCGCAGGTGTCGAGCTCCTAAACATCCACATGCGTCTCAACGATCTGATTCATGACGTCAACGAATGACACGTGTTGCTGTGAAGGCAAACTTGCTGCTCTTGCGAAGGTCCGTCGATCGTCTCCCAAGAAGCGCACTTCATGACCTTGCGCCCGCTTTCATGGTCGTCGCCAATTCAATCCCACATCCATCACTTCATTAACGATACACGTGTGCATTATAGCCTTCTCACATTGCATCTACATCAGTTTGTAAAACAACGTTTCGACATCATGTCACGTAAAAGACGGAGTCCAATTCTACGATAACAAATTTTTCTTGTCTCCTGCGAATGATTTTTCATCTCACTCATAAGGGCACGTGTTAGTGAATAGACAAATAGTTAAACAATAAACAGGCAACATATTTAATCTGAAAGCTTCAATAAATTCTTGTATTCATAGTTGAATAAGTATTGTAATCTATTTATTTAGACCTTAAACGGGCAGTTTTCCTGGTAGCAAATACATGAACTTACAGTAAACTAATTTATAGTAAATAAATATAATTATTTTGATTAAGAAATTATCTGGACGTCTGGACAGTTTGGAGTTATGAAAGGCATATAAAATGATGTTAATTGAAAGATTTATTATGAAAAGGGTTATTATATATAATAATAATTTTCTGACCTGAAAATAAAAGAAGAAAGCGTGCCATAGCTGAAAATAGAAGTTAGTTACGTAAGCTGACTATAACAACAGTTCACTTTATTTTATTGTATATGGTTTGACAATCTAGAACTATGAATTCGCTACATTAATGAATATTCACTAGAGAGTTCAGATTGACTCAAAGTTTCTTTCTCTTCAAACAATCGTGCAGGTAAATGGTTCCAGTCGTTCATTGTCCTGTTTATAAACGAGTATTGTAGTTTCTTTTGTGCTGCCTAGCTTTATTTTGAAAAAGTGATCCGTCCTCCCGTACCGAATCGGTTCTTCCATTCTACCTCGAAACCCTGCCAAGGTTTATGACCTGCAAAGGTGTAGCAAGCTCTTTCTCTTCTTTTCTGTAGTGTATCCCACCCCAGCAACTCCCATGCCCACGTCCTCCTATCCCTACAAATTTCGTGGCCATTTCTTGAAGCATTGTAAGTATTTTATCTGATTTTCCTTACCGGATCCCATTAGTGTGAGCACTAAAGATTTATATCGAGTATGCATGCCATTTCATTGTAATTTTCATTTGTTGAAGTAGTAATTATTAAAGGATCCCACACAATGTTAGACGTGAGGTAGAACTTGACACAACTAGGATTGGATTATTTTTCGGATAATGAAATTAAAATAATTTAGCAAGTTGTCAAATAGCAATAAAATTGTGGCAATGACTTATTTAATTAAATACTTTTTGATAATTAAAATTATAAGTGGCTTTCTGAACATTGTTAATAAATAGGTTTTGCTAATTAAATTAAATTATTATAATCAAAAACCGGTCAGTTACCTAGAAATGCAAACGCAGTTTAAAATTAGGAGCAGTAAATTACCTCATTGTATCATTCACCGCCTGTTTCATCTTTAGTTACAATTTATTTCGTTCTTGAAATCGTTTTCGATGTGGAATTGATCCAACTATTAATGCCAACTAAAGCAAAAGAAAACATTCCATTGACTTATTATTTTGCTGTATCATCATGTGAACCAGAGCTGATGGAGGCTCTTCGCAGAAGCACTTACGTAACTAAGGCTAGTGTGGTGAATTCCCAAATCTATATTTCTATTCAATCTTTTCTATGATTTGTCGGTAATTACATTGTCTTCGAAGTATATTTGGTTAAAATGTTGCTAAAATTCATTGTACGCCAAGATTCAAACTCGATATTCTCCCTTCGACCCGAAGGGAAGTTCAAATTCAAAGGAGGTGGCATAATTTAGATTAGAAAAGCTGTGAGGTGAGGTGGCTTTCCTCAATAACATAAATTAATTTTAATGCGTAGTCCAATTTAAATGTTAAATTCAAAGAGAAATTTTTAAAAACATATTTCTTGTAGCGCCTTTTCTTTCCTTCAGGGGTATTAACATTTCTATGGACAATGGTTTATTTGGATTGCGAGTAATATGAATATGGGAAAATTTAATTATGAATCTGCCACGAGGCTTACGCTTGATTGTAAATTATCAAATAAATACAAACATTTTAGCTACCAATTCCGAATTATTTAATATATCATAACCTGCTTCTAATTTGTCGGAGACATATGAACTGGCCTAAGAGCGGACTACGATATTAAGTTAATTAAAATGTATGCTTGGTTTCAACCTGTCAAAAGCTTCTATATGGTGTAGTCATTAAATTAAAGTTCCAATAACTGTCTATATTTACCATCAAAGAATAGGATTAATTTTCTATAGATCCTCATGAACCCATAATTATTAATTGAATTCACATATTACACATGAACAATTATATAATTTAACATATTACGTATTTTACCTGGATCAAATAGTTAAAATAATTTTTTTCGGTATGATCAAATAATTATTACTTTCGCTCTAAGACATTTCAATAATTAAATATTGCTATTGACACCATTTTGTTTAGATTCCAAGTTTACGAAAGCTCATTTAACAGTACAGACTGTTGCCGAGTAGTAAGCTTTAACCCCACTTTAAAATTCAACTAGAGTGCTTAATTCTTTGTCGTTATTGATAAAATTGTTAAAATTTTATATTCCTAAATATTTCACCCCATCTTGTGCTATTGACGTCTATTTGTCACCATGCAACAGATTTTAAACGTATATGGTACGCTCAAAAGAATATAACATACCTCTCATTCCCAGATATGCAAGTCAAATACCGAGAATTAGTTAAATAATTTAAAAAATTACTAAAAATAATTTACCGCAATAAAATTTATATTTCTCATTATGCAAAGAAATTATTATTCCGTGAATAATTAATTGAAATAATTCAGATTTTTTTACTTCGGAATTTTCAGTAAATTAATTTTTACTACATCGTACATCGGACGTACATTTGTGAAGAAAATGCTAATATCAAGTGATAACAAAATTAAACGATAAATAAATTTTAAAACTAATCAAGCCAAGTAAGTTTTTGAGAAAATAAACAATTTCTAGTCCATTGAGAGAACTCTGGGATCAGAACAACCTTGTGCTTTGTGTCAGCAGAGTGTGAGATTAAATGCAGAGGAGGAAAGGGAACCAAGGGGATGGCGAATAAGAGCAAGGGAGGGTGGCTCTGCCAATCCAGCCAGCGTATCTCGCAATTTAACAACTATGGAGGGGACGGGAACCGTAATGGAGGCTGAGCAACATCCCTGTCCACAACTATTAGTCCAGTGGTGTAACTGCTATTCTTTCCTTTCCAGGAAGTTATATGAAAAATAAATAAAGAAGAGAAATGAATAATATTTAACGATTCGGTACCTCCAGGTAATATCAGGCGTTTCATAGTTTATTATCTAATGTTCATCTGTACTGATCCAGTGTAAAAGAAATAAACTCGCATAACTTAGCCTGTACCTATTATTTTATATGGCCTATCTACTTAATCGTTATTCTCTAAGAGCCGATGGCTCAAACTTCCATTCAGCGTTTTATCAAACAGTAACGTCAACTTAAAGTCACTGACTCTGCAAATTTTTCGAATTCTCTATAGACTCGGTAACGTTTACAGTATTGTATAAAATTATCTACTAAATTACTGCAAAATTTATTCTAGAATAATTTAATGTCGTCATTGGAGTTGAGTATAAAAGAGCTGAGTGTGGATTCACTGACTCTGAAAGCGACGCAGTGTAACGAAACAGCTAAAATAATAATAATATATTCAATCATTAAGAAAAAAGTAGTAAATACGCCTTTCATAAATTTTGAAATATCATAAAAGACTCTGAATTTAAAAATACATAGCAAATGACAATATCTTCTTCAAACGTGGTCTTCTAAGCATATCACGTTCGTCCAACGAAACAGCGTCATCAGTCCTTATGTTAAATTTTACAAACTACATTGTGTGTTTGCCGTTTATCCTGTTTTTCTTATGATACATAAAATTATGTTGTGCACGTTACTTCCGCGCATATTAGCAGTGGCGAATTCAGGAAGGATAAATTTTGTGGAATATTGATATTATTAAATAAAAACAAACAACTTCCTTGATGAATTTGTTTTAGTTTCTTTTTTTATTATCAGTCATAACTGTAAATTGAGGTATTAAGTTAACCATTTCTATTCATTTGCCAACCTCTGAAGCTAGCATCACTGCCTCACAACTCCCGGGGTTCAAATCCTGGCATTGGCTTGGACGTTTGTGTCAAAATGATCGCGGAGACGGAGATTAAGACTGCTGGAGAATCGATACGCTACGACGTATCACTCCAAATTGAGAATGTATCATGTAAGATGACAGTCCATAGTCGATCAGGTAGCCCAAGGTCCCGAAAGGGCTGCATAGCCATGAATATTTGTATTAATTTATATACAGCGTATCGTTTCCTCGTTGAAGATATAAACATTGATTAAAAATCTAGTGAAGGGAAGATAATAAGATACCAAAATATGCTTTCACGTTGAACAAGCATTCGACAGAAGTAGAAGGTACTTTAATTAACTGTTTAGACTTACACTTAAGACCGTAATACTTTATATACTCTTCTTCAGGACGAATATTTTAAATTATAAATACGACCGAACAGAAATACCATCATGTCAAAACGTATTTAAAAATCTAAACGACACCAAATAGATTGGAATACTGCTTTCGAATTTGAATATAAATATATCGCGGATATACTCCCAGTGATTGGTCAGGGAATTTGACAGATTCCGTATACCAATGGTGCTGAAAAATATAATTTCGTTACTTGTATTACCTCACTAAGTATCAGTTTGTGCAAATTCTGTATTTCGCAATGTCATATTTGTCATAAAAATGTATATCCAAAATTAATAGTTGCAATGGGTAAGCATATACTTGGAGTAAAATCTCTTAACTTTCAAGTCTGTAGCGATGACAAAATTTTACTTTCTTGATCTTATGACTAAATACGCACCACAATCAACAAACTCAAAAGTAAATCATCTCCAGGACACGATCTAATATCGGAAATTCAATTAAAACACATACCAAAGAAAACCACTGTTCTTATCACAATAATTTTAATGACATCCGGCGTACATCCTACTACTCTACCGCCTGGAAGCATGCCAATATTATTATGATATATAAACCTAACAAACTAAAATCGCTCCCCTAAAGTTACAGACCCATCAGCCTCCTACCAACCATTTAGAAACTATTCGAAAAACTCTTCCTTCCCGTCCTCTGAAATCAATTATCATCACTTATACCATCTGCTCAATATGGCTTCAGACCTAAACATTCCTTCATTCACCAACAATATTCTACCACCACCTTCATCAATAATGCTTTCGATAATCGAAATTCCTGCATTAGTGTATTTATCGACGCAGAGAAAGCCTTTGACAAAGTCCATCATCCATCCCTCTTATACAAAATAAAAATGAACTTAACGACACACTCTTCAGAATACTTTCAAATTACCTTACTAACCGCTCGTACTCCGTCAAAATTAACAATCATTTCTCCAAAATCTTTCCTATCTCCTCTGGCGTCCCGCATGTTTAACTTTACTCTCACGACATTCCCCGTCCATCCACTAAAACAATTTTTTTGCCGATGACATAACTATCCTCCACCAATCCTCTTCCTTCACCTCGGGTGTTCGCACCGTACAAATAGCTCTAAATGACCTAGAAACCTGGGCAAAAAACTGGAGGGTCAGCATAAACCTTTCCAAGTCTGCAATAGTTCCATTCACCCTAAAAACCAAACATCCCCTTACTCGCTTATTCTATCTTTTTGGTTCCCAAATCCCAATAAAAATCTCTATCACTTACCTGGGAAGCGTTGCTGCCTCACAACCCAGAGATCCCGGGTTCGAATCCTGGCATGGACTTGAATGCTTGTGTCGTCATGGTCGCGAAAACCGGGATTAAGACTGTAAGAGGATCCATACGCTGAATACGTGTCATTCCAAACTCGGAATGCAAGATGACAATCCCCAGTCGACTCGGTAGGCCCAGGCCCTCAGTGGACTGTAGAGCCAAGGAGGAAGGAAGCCAGGAATCACTTGCCTGGGACTTGTGCTAGAGACAAAACTTTCCTGGAAACCCCATCTTACCCACATTGCATCAAAAATCAACACCAAAATAAAACTAATATATCCACTCCTCAACAGAAACGCTCCAATCTCCATCTCCATTAACAGCCTCCTTTACCTCTCCCTAATCCGCCCCATATGGTCATATGCATGCTCCATTTGGGGCTCTACTACCAACTCCAATACAAATAAAATCCAAACCAAACAAAACAGACTCCTTAGAATCATTTCCAACTCCCCTGGTACTCTGTAATACACAACGATATCCAAATTCCACTCATCTCCACCACAATAAAAACACGTATCTCCCCCTTAATCAAAATCTCCATCAATCACTCCAATTACACCATAGCCCTCTTCCATAGCAATCCACCTCCTCTTCCACACAACCGCAGACTCAAGAAAATTACCTAGACTACATCCTTCCACTCTCCCACTCCGGCATATCCTAACAATAATTTCTCTCTCAGTTAGCTGGCATCTCATTCTCCGTTCTTCAAACAACTATTCCTTTACTTATCTTCATCTGATCCCCCTCCTACCCTACACTCTAATAATACTCACCGTAATACACTAGCCAATCGAATATTATAAACTGCAAAAACTTGTTAGTCCACAGCTCTGTCGTTTCTTTCGCTTTTAAATTGATAGCCAATGTATCTTCAATTTATACAAGCATTCGTGTCAATTATTTATTCTGCGAATAAATATGTATATAACATGTCAGAAAAACTTAATACCTTCGGATAAACGTTTACAATAATAATAAAAATATATTATGATTTGGGATAAAAGAAACAAAATAACTTCAAACTCAAATAATGAATTCTATTTAAATAATTTAATTTGTACATAGAGTAATATTTCACAATACGTAATACTTAAATGAGTTGGCTGTCTATAAGGCAGGCCCACTTTCATGGTATTTGTAGATCTGGCGAAAAATATCGATTTTGTCGATTGTAACACATACCTGAGGATTTTAAAAATGATTGCGTAATAAACAGAGAGCGAAGCGTTATCTACAACCTCTATAGATGTTAGACAAAAGTATTCATGAACCCGAAAAGAAGGCAACAATCAAGAAAGGACAAAGACAGAGTTCCAGTCTGTCGCGAATATTATTAAACTGTTCATTGATATAGTAATGAAAGAAGTTAAAGAAAAATTTGTAACAAGAATCATAATTCGAGGAGCAGAAAAGAATAGACTATTATAATTTTATTATTCAGCAGAAGATTTGGAAGACTACATATGGTATGTACAAAATCTTGAAATCTGGGTACAATATGAGAAAAACTAATGTAATGGATAATAGTCCGTGGATATCAGGCTAGGAAACGACAATCTGGCGGAAATGGACGAATTTTGCTGTTTGAGCTATAGAATAACAACTGATTGTAGAAGCAAAGTAGATACAAATAAAAAAGGTTTCTCGGGTTTCCAACACATTGAACACAACATTGAAAAACTTTCTTAATTCTCTTCAATGGGAAACCCTTTGATCTCTAAACTAGATATAAACTGACTAAAGGAAGGGATAGACCATGGTGGAAGAAATCTTCTTCCACCATGGGATAGACTAAGGCACGAAGGGTTCGTAGAATTTGTATTAGAAGGAACTGCTTTGCGAAGGAAACCAAGGCTAATATATGGTGGGCAAATCAGGCTGGATGTGGGCTGCAATAGTTAAGCGGAGTTGAATAGAATATCTCATGGAGAGCTGTATCAATCTAGTCAGAACTGAAACAACAAATTAAAGACAGTTGTAAACTACTAATTAATTCATATTTACAACTATCTATGCATTTGAAATATAAATTTGATTAATACTATTAAAATCAACTTTTACATAACAACAAGAAATACATTTATAATTTTCATTTAAAATAAGATTCCACTAACAAAGTAATTATATATACATTATATATAGGCTTTTAAATATAAATAAGCATTGAAAAATATTTACATTAACCATATCTACAGAAATATATATATCTTCGGCTAGCCGATCACTGGAAATGTCTTACTAACTTTCTGATGAAGGGGGCGGTGCCTCCGAAAATTCAAGTACTCTAAACCTCACAAGGTGTCTACCATCTATGAACCTCAGGTAAGTCACCTTCTTTCTATCTCTTTGTCCTTTCCCCATTAATTGTTTTAATTAACATGACAATGTCATTTCCTGGCTCATATTGAAAGAGAGGGAGGAGGAGGGGGAGAGAGAGTAACATGTCGCAATGTGCCCCGCAATATTTTAAATTAATTCTTTTTAGGGTAGGATGACAAATCATCGCTTTCGTTGCAGTTTCAGTCTATGCAAACACAAAATGATATTTGAAATATTTTGTGGGAAAGTGTACTTTGGTGGAATGAAGGTTCATAGTGCACACATTGCTGCTCCTACTACTATTACAGTCAACCATCCCGAAACGGATACTTCCAATAACATCACTCATACCGGGATAACTTAATTTTCCTTGGCACTATTCCATATATTTTACTAAGAAAAGTACTTCTAATAACCGGACACTCTAGTAAAAGGACATGGACACTATTTTTACAGAATTTTAGATAATAACCGGACAAGTTGAAAACAATTTAGGATTCCAGGAATGCCAGAAGGTTGTACCACTACTTTGAAGCAGATGATCCTGGAATTTCCCAATCCTGAATAACTTTCACGAACTCTTCTCAGTTCTCAGACAGCCGTATTTTGAATATCAGTGAGTTATGCGTGTTTCAGGTTGAAAAGATTTATGGAGATGAGTGCAAAAAATATTCTTTTTATTAAAGAAGAGGCGGAGTTAGTTAAAGTATATGGAAAAGAGAAAATCAGTGTCTGAGCTCTTGCCTTAAGTTTCAAAATCTGGAAAACCCAAGTCGCTGAAACTATAAAAATAAAGAAAACTATTTAAAAAGTAAATAGTAAACGGGACCGACGAATTAAATAAATCATTTTTAAAAACATCCGGCCAAGCTAGTGACAAATATACGTACGAGTGAATTTGTATACCTATTTCCGGCACTTTAATAAGTGAAAAGACCCCGAAAATTACCAAAGAATAAGGTAATGTGGACTTGAAGGTGAGTGTCGGTTGGCTGGACAAATTTAAATTGATACGCTGAATTACATGTAACTTTTAACGAGAAGACTGCACTATTTTTAGAGCTCTGCCGAACAAAACGACGGCCTCAAAAGGCGAAACATGCAAAGCAAGAAATACGTCGAAAGCAATGTTGATGAATCTGTCATGTACAAACATGGAAAGCGATTTTGAAACTCCGCTATTAATAGACAAGTCCTTAAGCCTAGATGTTTTAAGGGGATCAATTTGAATAATTTTGGTATAGAATGGCGGGCAAGTAAAAAAGCATGGATAAGGAGATATATTATTACTGACTGGCTCAAGACAACAATAAAATTTTGCGACACGGTAGAGATTTTATTTTATTCATAAACAACGCTGCTTTTCACCGCAAAATCGAATTTTCTAACGTTAAATTTTTTTTACCGCCAAATACGACAGCCGTGTGTCAACCCCTACACCAGGGCATAATCAAAAAATTTAAGTTGAACTACAGATAGTGTATTTTAAATCATCTTTTCGCCCAGATGGACGCATTTTGCAATTATTAACATTTTAGACGCAACTTTTGCCATAAACTATATAAAGAAAGAAACTGTATTGTACTGTTTTTGGAAATCTTATTTTCCTTTAGGATCAACCTCGGTTTACAGCAATGGGAACGCCGAAAACGAACCTACCTATTTTGGTTATTGTATGTGTGTATTCTTCTGCGTGCTGAATGATGCAGCCTTCTAATAGGCGGACACTTCTAAGAAGCGGACACTATCTCTTTCCCCAGTAGTGACCGCTCATGGGAAGTTCCACTGTATAATATTGTCTGATCCAGAAGTAACGGTATTCCCACTTGTTCCCATCGCCTATTTTATTTGGCTTTAGAACTGTAATGTCGTCACTTTTATTCCTGTTATGGACGGAAGTAGCGGCCGACGGGAATAAACTTCCTTCTGCTTGAAGAAGAAGTGTCTTCCATATTTTCATTGAAATCTGTTAATCTGGCGACGCAGTTGATTTCAGGCTGTGGGATTGATAGGTTTGTGTTTCTTCTGAGGAACCGACTTTTGCATCTCTTTCCTTATGTTTCCCATTGTTTGGTTCATCATTATAGCAAAACTTTTTTTAGTTCGCACAGGTACAAAACGCTGTAAGATAGATGTGTAAACTACAGAAATAAATAAATTTAGTGTTTTATGTATCCAATGGCGTTTGACACTCGCGAAGCAAGTACTGGGGTACGTTGCGACACACGCTGTTGCAACGTTCCTATGTATCTCATTGCTGCTCTCTAATAGAGTCGTATAAACGTTAATGCAACACGCGCAATAAAAACTATAATGTATATAAGAAACAATTCAACTTTTGCACTATCACAATTATTTATTTATAAAATTTCACATACCTGAGCTTTCGATTTCTAGTCAAACCGTATTCATTGATTCTTATACCGAGTACCGGCATACGTCCGTTATACTGGCTCACTTTATGAAGCAATGCGTCGTATTTTTCATAAAATATATCACAGGAATTATGATGTCTATATTACGTATTGACTTTCAATAAATGCAATAAATCAAAACACAAACCCTTATTTAGATAATATGAAAAGTGGCGTAAATGTTATACCCCAAGCGCAAATTAAGATAAGAAAGCAGAAAGCCGAAAACAGCAAAAGGCGGAACTGACTATTGCATCCAAACTGCATATTTTTATTAATAGTAAAAGTTGCCACAGGGTAGCAGCACATATTGGGATACATTTAGAAAAACGGCTCTGTTGCAACTTATCCTTGTTCTCCCATACAGAAATTATATATATTATATAGACAAAGAGGTCTAAGGCCAAGCTGAAAGTTCCTTTACAATGTGACGTGGTACAATAAACTTATATTTACCTAATAAAAGTGGGGTTTTTAATATTTGTTTTTTTGGGGGTTGTTTAATATGATTAACAATAGCTAACTGTCCTTATGAACAAGAAATAAATTCGTCTAACCTTTCTCGTAGGTGAAAATTAAATGTGGGAAATGACTATATGGTGAAAAACCTCAATTTATAAGGGAAATAGTCATGTGAAATGAGAAAAAGCGGTCAATTTTCTCCTTTACAAAGACATTTCTAAAAAAAAACAGGAACAAATTTCTCATATGAAACACAACTTTAAACTTGTAACGATAAAACACATATACTCAGAATTTGGCGGTACAGAATCAAAGGTAACCTTTTGCCGATTTCCTGGTACTGCGAGTTCTGTGAAGGATTATTGTGTTAGTTATTCTGCACTATGAAAAGGCCGATTTAAAACGACTCTTAGTGTAGAGCTCTTGAATTTAGTTGTGGGGAATTTAATTTGTATAATTACTCTAAATATATATATATATATCTGTTAAAATAGAGTAAATGGAATTTAATTTTTACAATTTCCATCATTATAAAATAATAATATCACCCATTATTCATTTCAAACTATTAGATTTAAGGAATTATCCAGTAAATCAATAAGGCAATCGAAACAGATCACCGACAAAAAATATTTGGATTTTATTTCGGAGGAAGGCATTATTTTAAAGGATAGACTGAGAGGTTCAATATTTTATAAACGGTTTCATAGTAAGTTTCAGATAATATTCCCGTTCATGAACAAAGTTACGATTCCAACTTGTATTTAGTAGCATAGTCAAGAGTTATTTGACTGCGTACCTCAACATTTACCTTATTTTCGTCGTATGTATGTTCTTTATATTTTAATTTATGACAAGGTTTTAACGTTTTAAAAAATAAAGAAACAATTTAGAGTGGTATCGGGTTCTGCATGACCATAGTGTTAAAAATGTAATCGTTTACCCGTGAAACCGAACAAAGGAAAAGATAATTGTTTGCGTCCTTCAGAAGTAGGTGTATTTATGTTTACTAGAAAGACTTTCTTGGCAAGTGAATCATGATTCTCGAGCAGAGTATCTCTGGCTGGCACCAGCTCTTCGGCGCCAAATAAAATACGCAATTACTTGTAGAACAGTGCGCAGTTTTCTAGTAGTAATTCAGAAACTTCAGTAGAAACAGATGCTGAAATATGACGGACACGGCTGGAAAATATAACCGTAAATCAACTGTGATGAACATATTTAAAACTTTCATTTGTTCTATAGTGTGTTAATAATGCAAGTATGATACGTTTTACAATTCAATAGTTAATTATGAATATCAAAATAACTCCATACTTATACAAAAGTAAATTTTAGCTCATTTTAAAGTCGATAAACACACTAATATATATATATATATAATTTTCCAAAAACTATAGATTTTTCTTCCAAGGTATACTTTTTTACAGCTGATACTACTATATTAGTAAAAAGTAATATTAAAAAAGGCAAGAAACTACAATTTAAGTAACCTATTTACGTGGTTTACAATGGATGGATTAACATTTAACTGTTTCATGCAATATCATACACATAAGACAAACTTCCAACCTACAACTCTAAGAGACTATAAAAATAATGTAATGTAAACTTCATCTATCAAATTCCTAGATCTCCTAACAAGTAATAAATTGGATTGATAAGATAATCAATTACTTAAGAAACCCAGCTCAGCCACATAAGTTACTGTTCAACTTCAGTGATTTAAAAACAAGAAAAGTAGTTTAGTTTCCATGTTTTCATTCTATTTTGTCATACGGGATAATATTATGGGTAAAATCGGAAGATGTAGAAAAGTTTTTTGGTCAAAAACGTTGTCACGTCACGAACTTAATGAACAACTCTCTTCAAAAAATTGGGTTTTTCACTGTCATGCCAATTATTAAAACTTATTAACATTATTTATGAATGCAAATAGGCACTTATTTTTGAATAAGGTGAGTTTACATAGCTTCAATACAAGAAAAAAAATCTATACAAAAAATGTAATACAGAAAGGCGAACATTATTCTGGTATTTACATCTTGAACAGAAGAATTAAACAGTTTTCCAATAATCAAAGTCAATTTAAATCTGAGCCATTCCTTTTTTTTCAGTAAATAAATACAGAAGAATATGAAATGTACAATTAGGTTATAATGTAAATAGTCAGAATGAATTATTAATCAGAATCCTCGTCGTATATTGTTGCATAATATTCTACTACTATTATGTGAATGTAAATAGCAAGCATGAGCTACTGTTACACTATATTATTAGTCACAATCAATTGATTGTTAATAGTCAATTATTAATGTAAAAAATGTACACTAACTCATACCACACACTTCAAACTAAGTTTCTATACACGATCTACAGAACGGCGTCATCATTATTATATATTAACCAAATGTCAAAAAAAAATTAAAAATAAAACTTTCGTTTCCCAACTTTCGTAACTTTTGAGTTCGTTGATTAAAACTTTAACAGGAATTTTGTATTACTACCGCAACATCTAGGACCGATGTTTTACTTTTAAAAGGACATGTTACAAAAAAAAATCGGACTCTCTGTTCTGAGCCTTCAGAATAATTAACTGACCCTTAAATGGCGGATCCTGTCACACTGCCAACAATCGTGTCACATTCTCGAGATATGTAACCATCCAATTCATTCTCAATTTACATGATTGTTATTTGATATCAGAAGAAATAAGACAACCTTTACATCCCCGACATCCCTCTATCTGAACAATTCTAGTGTTTAATTTTGGAAATACGATTTATTGATTCATATTTTTATGTTCATTTCCACTTTCTTAAATACCAGAGTATAAATCATTATTTTGAGTATATTTTTATTGTTTCATATTTAATATTACTATAAATTATACGCATTATGTGCAGCTATTGTATTGCATTCCCGGTTATCACACTTGCTTATTTTGCACATTAGGGTAATTAATTAGTATATTTATGATTTATATGTAGTGTATTATTGTTTTAATTATAACATTTTTCTCAAATTAATATTATTTGAATAATTAAATATGATCTCTTGGAAACTCATATCGCTATTGTGTATCAGTGGAGCCTCGTCATCTTCAGAATGTTTACGTCTGCCTGTTGACTTACGCAAGCGTCAATTCTTTTCACGGAAACAGCAAATTCCTCATCTTTCAAAACTTCGTCCACATTTACCCAGTCTTCAAAGTTATTTTGCTGCAAACGTGTTTCTAACACTTTAAACGTGATTGCAACATTACAGCACCATGAATTACGTCATCGATCTCCATTTTATATCAGTTATATTGTTATCCTCCTCCGTCGCCGTACATTTCTTCCAACAGTTTCAAATTTATGTGGGGCTAACTTTGTTCCAAGCCAATCAAATAGGAGGCTCGTTTTAAGGTTACTCTTTTCAGAAACTCAGTTACTTTAAGTTCAGAATTTACCACGTCGTTAATCACCCTCTGTGGTAATGGGCATTGAAGGCGTTTTTCCTTGAACAAAAGGCCGAATTAGTTATTTTCCCATATTTAGTTTGCAATATATCACATGGCTAAGCAAAACAAATTCAGAGAAGAAGTACGGCCTTTTTCTTGAGTATTTTTAATCGTAAATAACGCTAAACAGATGATACAAAATCATTTTGAAAAAGCCACTGGTCATCCAGCGTTAGAAGGGTTGTCATTGGGAGCGAGTTCATATTCACACGTCCAAAGCAGTGTATTGCACAATAGTATTAACTTATGTCTGCCAGTTTTATTGGTGCGAAACAACAAACACAGTATTTATTTAATTTAAACTCCGATTTATGATTATCTTACTTAACATCTAGAGATTTATTGGGCATCGGTTTTTATAATAAAGAGCACTCTCGACGAATTGAACAGTTGTTAATCACAATTTTCATTCTTTTCAGTTGGCTTGGAAATTAATTTGCAGCATTGATGTCACTTGCCGCAGGTGCCGTTGTAATATGACAAGTTCCATGTGTAATTTTCCGACGTGAAAGCCATGCATTGAATCTCTTAAATGTATCGCCACCAAGAAGAATGTTAAATCGACTCGTATCTTCTTCCTTTGCCGTCCAACATCAATTTCAACACAAGCTACAAAACATCGCAATTAATTTTCACTTTCACCCAACTCCTGATTGTACCTTCTGGTATTTCACTTTGACGAAATAAACTTGCTTTCTATATACCACACTTTTAACTTTTTCAATGATCTTCAATCTTTCTTGTATCGCAGGAGCCGGTAACCTTTTTTTAGTAGTCGGGCACATTTCTGAAATTTAAAAGTCCGCGGGCACCGCCGAGCTCCCGTATGATAGACTATTCTCAAATATTAATATAACAAATATAATATATCAAAAGTTTAAATTTAACATCGGTTATACATAAAATAATTAATGACCTTTTATGGTTTAAACTTGATTAGTAACAACGTTTCGGCATATTTTCATGTCTTCTTTAGGATTTATTCCTGTAGAGGGAATATAATGTAAAGAATAATACATATTTTAACAAAACTGAAATTTGCTACATACTAACATATTGCACATAATTAAATTTTAATTCGCAGTTTAGACACTGCAAATTTTCAGCGAACTTATTGTAATTGGTATATCAATCAATTTCCTAGTTATTAGACAAAGAGTCCTAAGAAGATGGGTGAGACTTGCATCAATACTAAAATGTAATGTACTTCATGTTTGAAAACAAACATAACCAAATATATGTGAGTGAGAAGAATACTAGTTAATGAATTTCCTTATTCATTGGAGATTCAATGTCAGTAGCAATAATTACAGGTCTTCGGATTACTCTCCTCACTGACAGCTGGATGCCATTTATTCCTGTTACATTTTGGTTTTTAGTTTTGTAGTCGTCAGAAAGGTTTTCTGCGGAAAATAATGTGGTTTCGTAAATAATTTTACGTTCTACAAATATTTACATTTTCTTTTCCAATAAATGTGCAATTTTAAGAAAGCAGTAATTGGGAAATTGGTTTGGGAATACGCTCTGCTGTTAGTAAATTGAAATTTAGGTCAGAAAATTTTCTATCATAACTTCAGAAATTCATCTCAAGGAAAAGAAGAAAAATTAAAATTGTTCAGTTTTGAGAAATGAAAACATAGGAACCAAATATTGAAATTTCACCAAATTAATGTAACAACGTTAGTACTCTCAATCTGTAAATTATTATTCGACTCTGAACTTAAATTACACCTGTGGGTTATATTTATTAATACTATTAATGTTTTTACAGTTGATTAGTATCTTTTTACAGAGTATATAGCACAATATCCCGACGGATACTTGCCCTATTCACGATCTCCCAACAATATTATCCCGATTTACATTTGCCCGACAGGTCAATGACCTTTTCCAGATAGGTACGCTTGTACGAAATAAAGCATAATATTAATAAAACACTTCATGTGTTGGAAATTTTATTCTTCTGTGGGGTGGTTTGGTAGAAGTGGGATGTAGTGATAACAATTGGGAAAACGGTCGATATTAGCGTCGAATAAATGGTTACCGGGTTCTCTGAGGTTGATACTGTCACCCCTTCAAAATGGTGTTGGAATGGGAAGTGAATACTTTTTTCATAGAATCAATTTCACATGATAATAAAAATTAGGCATCAGACTGCGTTATTTAAGCCAATATTTCGCGCTCTGCGATTTCTTTATTTTATTCTAAGTTGTCAGAGCTGTTAGAAAATGCCGGATGAAATGTCGGATCAGATTAGCTACAAATCTTACGTTTTCCAAGTACACAGTAAGCTAATTAAATTTTGTTACCTTCATTAATGAAGAAGAAACTCGAGATAATAACTTAGGAGACAACTTTAAACAATTTTATCTTTCTAAACTTCACATTAAAAAGTTTAAATTTAGCGTCCGTTATATGTAATAAAACTATTAATGACCGTTTACAGACTTTACTCTTTAAATTTATGGCAAGCATGAAATTGTAGTAAATTAAGACTTATAATTATTTTATAAAATAAAGTTAGACGCTAAACGACAACTTGGCATATGTTAAGTATAAATACAAACCTATACCTTGTCTTAATACAAAGTTATCGTGTTTTCCTTTTGAAAGTGATATATAATTAAAGCCCCAATAAATATATATGAAGAAACCAGTCAAATTTATCACACACACACACACATATATATATATATATATATATAACTGAATCGCCGTAATGTATGTACGAGCATAACTAACGAACGACATCATAAAAATTGAATAATTCTTTTTTTCGTTATGTTCGTTATTGTCGGGACAAGTTTTGTATGAAAGAATTTTTTTTAAAAAATGTAGGAAAAAGTTTTAAAATTTCATAATATGAAAAAATACTTTACATCCGCCATTTGAACATTCAATGTGAATACTCTTGATCTGTTATGCTCCTTAACGGCTCGACGGATTTCAATGAAATTTTCAAGAATTGAAACAGGGATTCTAACTTTATGTTTCGTGTATGTTTCATTTCGATACCTTGCAGAGTTCAGAAGATATTAATGTAAATATTTATAAATCCATTGAATTGCCGCGCGAAAGGTGGCGTAAAAATCAACTGCGAGTTTAAAGTCCTATTAGCTGTTCTTATAACATTCATCCCACTTACTGTGTTATTATAAGAGTAATTTTGGCAGCATGATAGAGAGAGGGAGAGCGGGCAGTATCACCTGTTGAAAGCCAACTGCGACTTATAAGGTTTGCCGTGAAGCAATCATAAGCTCTTCTTTGTCAACCACTGGACTGGATGGACCTGTTCATACAGTATTGATATATTAAGATTCATTCGTATTCAATTGTAGTTTCTTTTGCAACAGCAAAACTTAGTGTGTTTCGTGTATTTTGATGTGTGTTTATAGATTTATTGTCGTGTTAGTAATTTTTTGTGAGAAGAAAATGCCACCAGTGAGGCGTCAAAATTTCGGTTAACTGACGTGAAACGCAAGTCGAGTTCATAATCTTCGAGACTATGAGACTGGCCCGGGGCAGAGTTTGGAAGCAAACAGAATACTAATTGCAGAAATAGTTCTCGGGTTTCCACCCGGGTGCTTGTGCGATGGTAACGCGACGTTTCGACGACCAAGTGCTCTGTCATCTTCAGGCCTGAAGAACTATTTCTGCATAACTAGACCGGGAAAACCTCAGCTCACAGAATACTAATTTCTTGAGCCAGATCTACCACGAACCCATACCGTCGGATTCAGGCGAGAGGCGATAAAACAGACGGTCAAACGTAACAATTACTTATGAACGTTTGGCGTATAACGTCCGAACGATTCCCCTATGGGGAGAGGTGGAATTGGTTGAATTTTTATATTTGTGTCGAAAAAGAATTCTTCAGGTCATTATAGTTTTTTTCCCCAACAATATTTGTGCATAATTTCAACCCCTTGTAGCATGTGAGGAGTGGGGTTGGAAATGAGTCATATGAAAATAACATGAAAATTATCAATTTTGGGGACGAAACCAGTGTAAAGGGGGTCCCTGTGTTATATTAGGACCTTTAATATGCTTTTTAAGTAAAAATTCATACCTTAAGTGAAGAAGAAATTTTATTCGCTCAGAGTACTGAAAATATTTTGTCTTGTTATTGTACTGGAAGTATTCTTCTTGACTGTCGAGATACTGGGAACATATTTGAGATTCAAATTGTGACCTTTTTGATGCCGTTTTAGTCATGTGTTGACCAAAAATTAAATAATACACCGGGATAATATAAATAAATACCCGGGAAACGCCGGTTCTCCAGACAGTAATTAAATAAAATAAAGGTTTGTACGACATATCATTATTCCTTTTTGGAACCTTTCAGATGAAAATATAAAAATTTTACAAATCCGAATCTAATTTTATCTTGTAATATGAATACATAATTAAAATTTAGTGGAGAAAATCTAATTATGTATTGATAAATATGAAATGAATTGTATTTAAACTCATAAAAAATTTGTGTTTGCCCCCAATAGGATCGAAAAAGGAACTTTATGTTATACATTTCTATTTATTAATATATACTTGACCAATTTTGCTCGTTTATTCATTTGTAGCCCTAAGTAGGTTTTTAGTAGAATCAAACAAACATCCGCCAATTTGAGACTTAATGGGGATCGCTCCAATCATGATTTGGGTTGGCATTTCCTTCGCTTAACGGAAAGTCTGCTGAACGGGTTCACTCGTCGAGGCTACCTTGCATGGTCATCCACCATATCATCTGCCCCAATTTACTTTTCTTTTTAAGAGGTATTTATCAGTAAGTAAACAAGAGTAAGTCAGGAGATAACAGCACAATAATTTTAAATAAGTAACAAGTATTATTAAATAAAAAAATTGGTACTGGAACAATGAGTTATGAGTAAAGCGCTAAATAGTTTACACTGTAATCGTATCTTTTGTTGAAAAGTTAACCTGAACGTTAGCAACGTTCTTTATTTCCGTTCGAAGGACGGTCACCCAGTTGTTATGTATATAACCGCTTAGTGTGCAATGCTGTTATGCAAACAGTAACCGGTAAACGTGGCAATGGAAAAAAATCCCATGTGATTTTTTTTTGAATGCTTAGAAATAGGATGCAAGAATATATCTAATTAATCAACTTTACATAGGGGGCGTTATAGCGACTTTAAATAAAATTATAAAATTTAGAAAATAGTGTTAATTGGGAAATGGGAAAATCAAGGGTGTTTCGTAACTTCGAAAGAACCGATTTGAATAGTCGGAGCGGAGTATTGTGATCCTTTAAGCGAAATATATTGAGGTATTTAGCGGTATACAGATTATGGTATGGAGCCCACGAGTCCACGTAGAAACAAGTGAAGCAGCAGTTTATTGAGAGACGGTCTCGGAAAGGAAAGGACTAGTCTTGGTTGATGTTATGCAAGCCTTGCGTAGTCATCCGGCCTCGAACAAAATTGAAAATCGTATACGGACTGGAACAAGTTTCTGTAAAAAACGATCCCATTTATGAAGTCAGTCAGGGAACGAACGAACAAATGTATGACCGTAATCATTTTAAAAAATAGAAACGTTCATTACGACGGTAAAAAAGATTCATTTTCGGTCATACAGAGATGAAGTACAGAAGGTCAAAAAATGTATAAAAGTGAAAAGTTCTGTGAGACGTCTGAAAATATTTCTTTATAATTCTGCCCTCCCCCCGAAGACGTAATTTTTATTATATTGTGGTTAGTTTAGGATGAACGCCAGCAGAATGCACGTATATTGTGCTTCGAGAGACAGTTCAATCGCTATACATTGAATTTACACAATAACTATGGCAAAAATATTGGTAATAAAACATTCTATTCAAATACAACAATGGATTTATTTTTTGCACTGTCAACAATTCAGCTTGGTTCAAGTTTGACTGTAAATGAGCCAACATATTTACACCTTGCTTCACCAACTGTCTGATGTAATGAAACTTGACATTAATATCTATGGTTCTCTCAGTATGATCTTCTTTCATGGGTATCTCGCATGATGCAGCCATTTATCAACATAGATTTTGATAGGGTTCTTCACAAATTTTTCTTGTCTAGTTCTGTCAATAAAGAGCATAATATTCGGCATCAGTAGTTGAAGTTTCACTAGTGGTTGCTCCTCACACCTTTCTATAAGTCTTTGCACAGGGAAATGAGTGAAAGCCAGGTGGAGTTCTGGTAAGTCCATCCGGGCTTCCTCCTTCCTATGAGGTCCATGACCAAGGTAATTAAATCAAGACTCCTGCAGGTTGAGACGGCCTTGATCAGTTTGAGAGGTGTAGGTACGTAGGTCGAAGAGCTTCGGCATACGGTAATAGTTGTTTGCTGATCCCATTTGACCAGTCGTCGAACTGCCCTCAATACTGATCGAGGCACGGAGGTGGGTTTGTTGCGTTCCCACAACAATCCAATCACCAGCTGGAGTAATACCGACGAACCCGACATACCTGATGCAAGTTTTCTGGGGTTTTCCCTTCATCACCTATAAGTGAAACACCGGGTAGGATGCTTACACTATAGCCACCAATGCGTATAACCCTCAAGTAGCCTGTCTTTCTATAAAAAGTACATTGCCTGTTGTTTTTTCACATTAAAAGTTTTATTTTAATCTATCTTAAAATATTGTACTGTTTTATCACTTTTAAATAACTTTCATGTAAATATTTTATATCATTTCAATAATAGTAGTGTAAATTTGTACAGATATTGTACATTAGTTACCGCTGATATTATACTAATATCTATAGTTTTCTTAATTTTATTTTATTAAATAATCATGATGGAAAAATGTTGTGTGATCAGAGATTCGAACCTTTAACCTCCTCAATTAGGAAAAAAAACCAATGTATGAAGTAGAGATCCTGGATTCGATTCCCGTTCCGGTCGTGACTCTCCTATCTTGATCCTTAATTCAGCACTCACAGTAGATGTAATATTTATTATATTTATGTTCATTTAGAATGAACGTCCGCAATTTCATGATATTCAGTGCTGAAGACAACTTCTCTCCTTGAACGGTTTTATTTCTTATATGAATTATAATAATTAGTTTTGAGTATTTAATAAATAATATGCATTATAATATATTAACAAATTTTACAAATCAGTATTACAATTTTTATGAAAACTTATTTAAAATTTGACAATAATAACAATACAATGCATTCGAGTTTCATTTCTGTTATTTACAATTTTACAAATTATATGTCGCCATTTATTCGAAAATTATTTAATTTTCTAATTACGCAGTTTAATGCCCTACACTTTCACAATACTGTTATTGCTTGGAGTCTAATATTTAATACAGTGAGGTTGTGGAAAATAAATATTTTTATTAATAATTCGGAACCATCAATAGTTATTTTTAATATATAACTACATTTTTATATCTACCAATAACTGCGATGGCATTGACGACAAAATTTACTAGACATTTACTGTAGTTGAAACTACAGACTGAATAACTTACGCGACCCAAATCGAAGAATGTATCAGTAACAAGCTGAATGTAATAGGCATATTTAAAAGACTGAGCATCATTCTCATAGTTAATTCAAGGACGTTAAAGTTAGCCGCAGTCACAAAGTTTTACTGCCTTCCTTCGAGGAAATGGAAAACTATGCTAATCTAGCCTAGTTTCTATCATACTACTTCGGTTATTTTGGCTACCGTTTACACCATATTTTTTAATTCATTCTTGTAATTATTCATCGTCATCCCTGCTTCTGTGCGAATAAAATTGAATTATTTCAGTTTTTCGCGAAGAACACGGAAATCAGAGCAACAAGTATTTATATCCAGATAAGGGTGTAGGCGTTGTGTGTGTCTTTCAGTTCCCATACTGAGGATACCCAAACAAATGACAGAAAGACTCTAAACATAATATATAAATATACATAAAATTATTTAAATTCGACGGTTGCTTAACCGATATTTATTAATAACATAACAATGTTCCATATATTTTATAATCAATCATTTCCATACACCTCACGCTCCTTCTCCACACAGTCACCGCCGTTATCCAGTCACTTGTAGTAACGAGAAATCAGTTTTGTATTCCTTTATCAAAGAAGGTTGCAGACTGATGAAAATTAAGTTTGTAAATCCTGTTTTATATCGTCATCGTTAAACTATCTACTAGTAGTCCACGTCCTCGCCATTCAATCTCTTATTATTGATTCCCTATACACCTCACACAATTGACAATTAATATTTACTGGCATAACATTTCTTGCATCCGAGAAACAAATCACTCATCGGACTTCAAATCTGCGACCAGTTCAATAACTTTAAACATTTCGAAACGAAAGGAAAACATAAGTAATGAATTTTCACAGCGTCTGTCTTCCTATTGAGTGGAGGATGTGATCGTGCATGCTCAAAATTGCAAATGCAGCTTTGCATCGGCAAAATATTAAAAGTATACTTTCTTTAAATAGAAAAATAGAATAATCTAAACATATTAATATCTGAATTTATACGCTTATAATTTAAATTTCTAGATATTAATTTTTCGTATTTGAATATAATTGCTTCCGCTGTCATTATTTAGCAAAATAGCTTGCAAGTTCCTCAATGCAACTTGAGATGCGAAGATGAATCCACGCGACCTACAAAACTTAAGCTTTCAAGTATTAGTCATTTGACGACGTATGACGTCCTTCCTACTGTGCATTGTCTTTCGCAAACTCTGGACGACCTTATTTACTTTTGGTACTGATGTGCGGTATGGAACAAGCTGTTTACAAGAATAAAAGTCTGGAACGAGTCAAACAACTACCTTAAGTTAACTTGCCAATGCCACCGTGTTTTGCAGCAAACTAAACATTGGCAATTTTCAGATTATTATACGATTCGCAACGTCTGTCCCACTAAGTGGTTCTGGTTCACTTAAACAATTATCTGACGTCCCATTGCAGGTACTGTGGGGACAGGGTGATTATTTATTAAATATAAAATTCAAATTTGATAAAGGAAAAGAAACAATTTTATTGAGTTAAATTTGAACAATATTGAAAAATGAAATAAAACATTAATTCACAAACAACATCATTTAAACTTTAGGGCCGACTGATTACAAAACTCACCTGAGAGGAAGAGTATTAAACGGTTTAGGTGGGTATTGACAAAAACTTGCATCGAAAATTTAATATTACTCAAACAAACCAGGGGTAAGAAAAACAAATCGTGTACATCACCGACTTGTAGACCATGTTCTGGTGATGATACGGCATCTCTTCCTCGGTGCTACTCTGCGTCGATGCTCGTACAATCAGCTATTGGAGCTCAATATTCTCCACTAATACTGATGTTTGAATGCTCTGTAATGGCATTTCTGATGAAATTGTTGTTCTACTCTTGAGTCTACTACTACTAATGTAATGTACTCTAAAGTCCACTCTAATCTCTCCCAAAATCTGCTTTACATCATCTTATATAAATTTTTGCCCCTCCTTTTTCTGCCTGGCGGAGTTTGTGAACCTTCTCCCAAGGATGGCCTGAGGAGCAGGTCGAAAATCCGTCCCTTATTCTTCCGAGGATGGCCTGGTCTTTATTGTCGCAACGGGATGTTTGCGTGTCGCTAACTCAGGCCTTTGTCCCAAGGACTGATAAGCCATTACTGAAGTGGTACAGATTTGTTTCTCTTTCCTGGCTATCGATATAGTCAATTGCACATTAATTTAATTTGAAGCAAACGCGATCGTTACTTGCTTGCCGTTGGCCTGGCAAGCAACCTAGCCCGCTTCATAATTATATATATATGTATATAATGTGATAAAAAGGCGGATTTTGTGAGGTTGTGGCGTTATGAGGCGCAGTTCGGCCAACAACAATGGCTAGTCGGCTGAAAGATTGTGGTTCCCCGCGGGAGAGTCCCGCCGAGCGTGTATAAAAAATGACGATGGTGAAACCCCGCGGGAAAACCCCGCCAAACGAGTGTAAAAAATGAGGGCGGGGAACCCCGAAATTTTGTGAGATAGGGGAATTCCCGTCGGAAGATTTAAAAGGGAAGCCGATGGGTGGCTCGACCCCAGAAGGCAGGCGAGTGGAGGAGAAGAGAGGACGTGGTCCGACCCCAGAAGGCAGGCGAGTGGAGGAGAGTAGAGGACGTGGTCCGACCCCCAGAAGGCAGGCGAGTGGAGCAGAGGAGAGGACGTGATCCGACCCCCAGAAGGCAGCCGAGTGGAGGAGAGGACAGACTTCGTCCGAGGAGATACCCCAGAAGGCAGGTGAGTGGAGCAGAGAACAGACGTGGACCGAGCAGAAGTGAAAAGAGTGGAGCAGAGGACAGACTTGGTCCGAGCAGCCAGAAGCCAGATGAGAGGACGGACGTGAGCAGACGTGTCCAGACGTGATCAAATCCTGCAAGACGCCAGAGAGACGCACAAACATTCGAGAGATGGATGTTTGTTGGCCCAGTAATTGTGGGTCAGCTATAAAAAAATTGTGAAACTTGCTCATTGCTCTGGATAAATAGTATTTAATGATTTTTCTTTCTATTTTTCAGCTACTGCATACTCCATCTCTTGAGAGACCCAAAATCCCCTGAGATTAAGCCCGTGTATTCACTTTAAATTAATAAATGAAAAATTTAACACTTGGTCATAATTTGTTCTGTTAATTAATAAATGTTTTATACCCCAAAAAGTATATTACAATATATATATATATATATATAATGAAATAAAATATGGGGAAATTGTTTTTTAAATATAAATATATGTGTGGGGTGCAAACGCACGCCAAAGAACGAAAACTTCTTCCGTTTCTGGTAAACCAAAAGTGATACAAAATAAATATATTGGCAAATAAGTCAAAAGTTTAATACCAGATATCCTACTTCAACGGTTACATTGACACTAAAATCAATACACAAATAAAACACGATGTTTCGCCTCTAATTTAACAAAAGTCCTTAATAAGTAATTTTTGCTATAAAAATTATTCCATGATGTCTAATTTTTGTATTAATTAGATTGTATAAAGTTCAGGGTCTTTAATTAGTATGTATAAGACAACCAACAGCTCATTATTCTGATATTCTCAAAGTCAAATTCTCAACAACGTGGGCCATCTATTTATGGCATTCAGATATTATTTTCTCAAAGAGTGTAAATGCAAGTTAAATCATGGCAATTATAAAGATATGATAATCACTCCAAATACTGAAAAAGAAAGTATACTATTTACCATCAATTACGTAACCACAAAATTATATACTGTGAAGAATACTAGACTTGAGAAAAATACAAAAATATACTATCAGCTCAAACATTGGCTAATGAAGTTTATACCGATGTATGGGTCAGCCAATCCAACTACGCAATTACCTTACAATCACTGGAAGCAGCAAGTTCCCGTCGAAAAGAGGGGGCTATTAAGACAAGGCACTAGAAATTCACATAAATTGAAGAAGTGGGACTAATGAATATTGATAAAAAACTATACTGCAAGGTAGCGAAAATAGACAAGAACCGTCTACTTCATCAAAAGTGGAGACCTCTATATATAGGAAAGAAAAAAAATAAACAAGGATTAAAATAAAGGACATTACAATGCGAAGCTACAGAAGACTTATCATGAATGAAAGAAGAACGTTTATCCCGTACACCAAGAAAGAAGCGATATTGAATTCAAATAAAAAAACATCGACACGATCGTTTATGTTTCTTAAATTAGATTACATACACGATTCATGTTTCAACTAGAGTTCTCAGGAACTTGTCTCGGTCTTACATTTTCTGGTAACAATACTTAGCAACTCTAATTATTATACAGGAGGGACATTCAATAATTAAATAGATAAATTGAAGTAGAACAAATGCTTTTAGGAGTGTTTCATACTTTCATAATTTTAGGTTGGCATCACTGGGATAAAATGAGAACACTTAACGACTAACAATTATTTTGTTTGTAACCTTCAAATTCCAATAACTATGGAGCGTACACTTTCAGTTGGCACATTAGTTGAACAACTTTCTTTGATCCAGTGTTTGCTTTATAAGACGAAAAGCCTGTTAAAATAATTTCTCGAATGATTTCATAGTATGGTGAAAGTTGTAGGAAATTTTTATAACGGGTAGAACAGTTAAAAACGTTCGGACTTTAGTGAATGACGTGCAACGTTCTGGCCAGCCAGTTGAAGTGACGACTGCATCACTTGAAATCCGTATTGAAGACATTATTCGTGAAGACCGACGTATTACTGTTGAAGACGTAGGAAAAACAGTTGACATAGTTCATAACGTTATCAATAGCAAACTCAAGTACAGCAAAACAAGTTCAAGGTGGTTCCGCCATGATGACCAAGAAACCATCGAAAAAATGGGTTTGGAGATACTACGTCATCCTCCCTACAGTCAAGATTTGGCTCCCTCCGTTTTTCATTCATTTGGTCCTCTCAAGGATACATTGCGTGGAACAAAATTTCAGCAACAACGAGGAGGACAAAGATTTTTTGGGAAACTAGCTCAAATAAGACAAAGACTTATTTACATCAAGTATAAACAAAACTTGTTCGTCGGTGAGACTAGTGTATTAATATTCGTGGGAATTATACTGAGAAGTACTGAAAGTCTCGTTTTGTAAAAGTATTTTTCCATGATCCGTTTGTCTCTTCAATTATTGATACATCTATTCCCTTCATATACAATTTGCATTCCTCCGTGGAGTTCAAGGAGTTTAGCCCAGTTGATTTCTAAACTACTTTGGCTCCCTTGCTATCTGGCACATGATTTCAAGGGTTGTAGTTCTAGAGTTGCCTATTATATTTTCGATTTCTTGAGTGAACCACTTTGTCCGTAAGCTCTTCCTACTTTCCTCGAGGCGACGACGCGTCGTAGGTTTTATTCTTTCTCTCCCATTTACTTTAAGAAACCTTTTTAGAATTCTCCATTTTGCAAAGTAAGTTTTAAAGTGACGTTATATAGGAGTTTCGACAAGATCATCGATTTCAGAGATAATGTATTGCGCTGCTGCCATTTTTTCTTCTTTTATCTTTATTCTTTGCTGCACTCTTAATTGTGATATATAAGAGCCGGCGTGTCCCTGCGACAGCCGTAGAGCATAAAGAAACGAAGGCCAGTTTATAATGACGAAATCGATTAGGAAAAAAAAGTGCAATTCAGGAAGCGCTGTGACGGACATGCAGGACTGCAACGCATGTCTTGCAGCTATTAAACATGAAAATAGCAACACGAATAATTACCGAGACACGAAATCAATCTGCTAAGGAAAAACTTGCTCCGAATCGATTACTTAGAGCGGAAGTGTTAACGACCTAGACTTGCTAGTATGATTCCTAAACTGACGTGCATGCACCGAAGAGAGCTTTTCTACGATCAATAATGTCAGAGCTTCTGTATACCTCTTTTCCTACGATTTGTTACTTTCCTCTCAAATATTCATTCTATAACTCTTTTATTAATACAATTTGTTATTTCAATTGCTATTTATATTACACGTAAATTAGTTGTATCGACATCGTATGTGAGGTACCGATGAATTCAATTCTTCACAGTGACGTGAAAATACTCCAGTCAGATATTTTGAAGAACATTATTCAGTTCAACAATAAAAAATGTTTAAGGTTAAAAAAATCATATACTCTGTAAACTCTCTTCATTTAAATGTTGACTGTGATACAGGATTTTATAATTTATGTCATTTATTTAAAAAAAGTGCAGTTTTCTTCCGAAATAAATTACATAAAAGGAAATTATTGCGTGCCTTAAAACTACGCACGACAAGCTAAACTTAAAAGAAAACTAGTTTAGCGCAAGAGACAAAATATGTGGTATTTTATCAAATATGGTATCTTATTTAAGAATAACTGAGTGCCTGGTATTTCCCGGGAGTTCATTTATAATTAACCGGCTACAGCATTTAATTAAACAGTAATCTCGTCTACACGTGATTAATAACCACTTTAACGTCACATAATTTATAAATTTACCTTTTCACGCCTAAATTTCATCACATCCACCACCACGACTCGGTATCTTAATAGTCTATAACTAGTGCCTTAAAAGAGCACATACATACAGAAAAATACCCAGAAGCAGCCAATTATATTTATAAGAAGACCTACCTCTTCGGTCTGTTTCGAGTGAAATAAAATAGAGAACATGCAACCCTGGTCTTTATATAATGACCCTCACTCGCACTATACATTTTGTATATTTATTAACTAATTAATAAGTCTCATTACTTAAATAAAAAATTAGTTAACTTTAAGCATTACTTCACGCTTAACAACAATTTAATCATCTTGTTTGACAGGCTACGTGGGGGCATAATCTATCCTGTTACAAGTTCTATATATCTTTAGCGTTGGTCTGAAAGTAAGAAGGAAAGAATCTCTTCGAAAGGTCGACAGAAACCTTCTCTGGGCTAAACACAACACATCAAAGTTTATTGGCAATCTGATGAATAATACAGAAACGCATAAGGAACAAACATTATGTCGCAGAAGAGATGAATGACATGAGACCTTTTTTGGCCTGAAAGGGGGGAAGGAAGCAACCTAAATATGGAAAAGGTCGGCAGAAAACTTCTCTTGGGTGATCAGTGTTTCACGGCTGTCGTTTGAAATATATAGAGTGCATAAAGGTGAACTTAAGGAGTCGTAGTGTGTTTGAAGATAACCGATATATATATATAGTGAGAGAGAGAGGTACTGAAAATTAGTGTACAAAGTGGTTCGTATCAAGGAATCGTCAATTTCCTCTTCACTATAAATTAATCTTAATTAATAAATTTTTTAAAACAAAAACTGGGTACTCGAGGATCATTCACGTCGTCACATCGCTCCTTTAATAGCATAGGAAGGAGTAGAAAGAGTGCGTGTGACCTTTGGGCGGGAGGGGGGAGCTTTGTGTCCAACGGTTAGGTAGACCCCTTGGTTACAGTTTAAAGATCCTACCCGGCATTCACGACGTGCAGAGAAATCTGCATCACGGTACTTGTCCCACAAACATAAGGTGAATGGAGTGGGATTTTATGTAGACTACATTGCTAATTCCAAGCCACTAGCAGGTTTAGAGTACACAATTAAAACAACGGAGATTTCTTGTCGTAAGCCCAACGTTTAAGACGCCCGGTCTTACATTTTCAAAGCCAACCTGTTCCACGGCTTATAGTGAAAACATTATTGAACAATGAAACGGAGAATAATGATGTAACCGTAGGTAACTTCAATCGTCAACCTCTCTGCTTCCATGTTAATCCTTTCCTTTAAAAACAGGTTTCAGAGGGTCATCTACGCCGAGAAAATTAATTTAACATCATGCAGGGAACCTAACCGGTATTTACCTAAATGTGATGCAGGTCTGGTTCTTGGTAATTGTCACACGCCCTTCCCAAGATTGGAAAGGAGACACAGCATACTCATCTCCATGTCTCGATCAGCTTAGGATTCACCTGGCCGACTGTTCCAATAGGATCAGTCAAACTTTCTTACCGAATACCCAAGGTCTGCGACCCTTGAGTATACACCTCTCAAATCAGACAGAGGTGCCTCGACTTTTGAGAACTGTAAAACCCGGAGAGAGAATGAGTCTTCTCCGAAGGTTGCCGGTCTTCTTGGAAGGGAGACAGGCTGCACGATCGTGATCCAATTAGTGGCAACTTCCTTTTAATACCATAGGAAGAAAATTCTAAGGGAGAGGAAGACAGCCAAGGGCTAATTAGGCCTCTGAGATACAGTATGTGTGTGCTTGTCACTTGAAGTGGTAAGTTGTGAGGTCAATTCTTTTATATTTAAAGTTTGTGGAATCATAACAGAGGAGACGACAGAGGAAGCGACTCTAATTAAAGATACTACTATTATCACCGCCGAATGTTATGCCATTTATATGGTTATACAAAAATGCAAAGAAACTGAAATCATAAATACTCTATTCTTATGAGACGCAATACAAGATCAAAAAAGATTAAAATGACAAAGCTGGTAGTAATATTATTACGAATACCAGAAACGAGGAGATAACCAGTAAGAGAGGACAAAGGATCATAGTTGATTGGATACCTGCTCACAAATTTGGCAGATCAACTTGCGAAGGAAGAAACCCACCGCCAAAACAAAGATCAAACTAGCTACCTGCTCCAGCAAGAATGCGGAACAATGCACCATTAATAGGCTAGAATATAGATGGGCAAGTTCAAGAAAACCAGGAAGCTACGGGGTCTTCCTTGAAACGATAAATAACAGACAAGATATCACACAGATAAGACAATTGCAGAAAAGACAAGTGGTGATAGCTAGAATAAGGTCTCTTAACTGTAACCTTACACACGCTAATCTATTTTTAGATCACCCCAACCGATGTGATACGTGTAATGAGAAGCTCACGGTTCCCCATCTAATCTTCACCTGCCAGAAATTCATACCAGAAAGAAACGCCTTGCTATCAAAGTTTGAAATGGAATACTTCTGTACTTCATACTGATACAATCTATAGCCTACTATATTATCTGATCAAAGCAAACCTATTCAAAAGTAACTAATTTGTAAAATGTGTATAGCATGTGTAGTATCATGTACAACGTTTGGTAAACGGAGAGTCGCTAATGACCTGTGGGTTGAGGCGACTTATATAAGTTATCGGCTCCGCAGACTATCCCTCATTGAAAATTTAACTTACAATATGAAGATTATACGTTACAGACTTTACTGCAATTGTTATATTTTTCAATGAGCCTTATATTAAAGTTCATTTTACAGACAACCTGAAAATGTATTTTCTGCTGTAAGCAGATCTCTGCTCATAAATTTAATACCCTAGCACGTTTTCAAATTGTCACTTTTTCTAGAATTGGGTTGTAGTTACGACCAACACTATTTTCTAACATAAATGCGGACATAATTTTGAATTATAAATAAAAAGACGGCCAAAAAGTCAGCATATAAATTTATCGCTATTTATTCACAAGCGACGTTTCGTCTCCATTTTGAGACTTCCTCAGACGTTTTAATCCTTGACTCCATCAACCGAAAAGATTAATGAATATACATTTGAAAAATTTAGTTTCGCGCATGGACCATCTCCAGCGACGCTAATTTATAGAAAATGTAAAAAAGAAGTGTTTGGAGTTCAAAATGGTCAATGGGCTCCCATTCAACGAATTTTATATTGTTTGATTAATACCAGCAACTGCTTAAGGTTCGTGGATGTTTATTTTTCCTGCCTGCAAGGACGACCGAAGAGAAACATTTACGCGTGGAGCGCAGCAATGGCTTCTGGAGCCTTCACCGTGGTCAACAACATAACGACGTACAGTCTTTTCCTTTTCAGTAAGTATAAAAACCTTTGTTTTTCTCTTAATATATAAATCTCAACGTTACTGACTTTAGATACAGAATAATACAATTAACAGATAAAAATATGTAACACACATCTCTGCAATCCTCGTTGTTTTCGTCAAGAATTTAGAAAAGGTACGAGTTGCAAGAAACACACCTCACAAAACAGGTAAAGAAATCAGAAGCACTTGACGAAACTAACATGGATTTCAGAATCACTGCGTCGTGTATTTTATCACTTAATTGTCTGAATATTTATATAATTTCAAAACAGCTGAAATGTATAGGGGGTAGGGGGGTTAGATTAAACGGTGACTTTTCACGAATGTATAACTGTCAATTTTACTTTATATCAGAAATAGATACTTTATAACATGAGCAAGGGTTTAATTCAAAGACGAAAAATCAAATAATTTGTCCATTGCTGTAGACTGAAAATTAGAGTCGATCTCGAAAATTTCCCTCCACTCTCAACAAGTATGTCAGTTTGGTCTATTTTCTCCTGAATTTCACTCTCCAGTACTTACAGTGCGCGAGGTTCTGATTCATACAAATTCCCCTTTAAGAAACCCCATATCAGGATTACCGCGTAAAATCTCCAAAACGTGAAAAAGTTGATAGATGCACATGGCTCTAAGAAAAGCCATAGAATTTCTATACGTATGAGCTGTGGTCCCATCTTGTTGAAAGATTAATCCTTCTTCGAAGCTCTGGTTGCAAATTTGGGCGAAGGTAAAAAAGCCCACTTTTGTTTTGCCAAAAAATTCCTAACCCGAGATGATGATGTTGTGGTATTTAGCCCGAAGACTGGTCTGATGGAACTCTTCATGCTAATATTTCTTGCACAAGCCTTTTCATTTCCGCATAACTAGCACATCCTCCCTAATATGCTTAACGTATTGTCCTTGGCCTCCTCCTCCTGTTCATACCCCATACTCTTCCCTCTGATGCTAATTTTACAAGTACCTCATATCTTAAAACGCGGTCTATTAATCTATCCCTTCTATTGGTCAACATCCACCATATTGTTCGCTCTTCCCCTGTTCTGTTTAGAACTTCCCCGTTAGTGATTCTATCCACCCATCTGATTTTCGGTATTCTCCTATACCACTACATTTCAAATGCTTCTATTCTTTTCCTTTCAGCAACTCCTATCATCCACGTTTCGCACCCATATAGCGCCACGCTCCATACGAACATATTTAGCAACGATTTCTTAATATTTACACTTATATTACGCGTAAGTAAATTCATCCTTCTCTTTATGTCTACTACTTATACCGTCCCTAATTATTACGCTTCCCAAGTAGCAGGATTCCTTAACTTCCTTTAAAATATCCCTTCCCAATCTAACACGCTTTGGTATTCTACTGTTTCTCACACTACACTCCATTCCCTTGGTTTTCCCGAGATACAGGCTGCCAAAGATGGAAGCTCGTGCTTCTTATCTCAAGTGTCAATTTCGGCTTAACACTAAAATCTGGAACACTATCTCTAGAACGGTTCGAGACACTTTGTTGTTTTTTGTTTTATTTGAAAGATTATACGTTACTGATTAAAATGATACCTTCCGCTTGTAAATACTTGTGCAATCCTCGTAAAGTAACCATTTCAATTTTTTTAATTAAAATTTATTTTCTTAAGAATCAAAATCCGAAATATATAATTTTTCTTTTGAACAGTTTTATACAATCTCTGAAAAGGAGAACTTACACTTTTGGGTCTAACAGGTTTTATAAACAATTCAAAATTTTACCATGTTATTCACTTTACGTCACATTATTACGTACTAGAAATCAAAACCTTGGCCTACATGACGTAGCAATTTATTTCTGCATTAAAGATAAGTAACAGACACAGCTTTCATACATTAAATCATCCAGATTATTTCTAAACCAATCTAATATCTTCCAGGTAATTGCCGAATGTCACCGAACATTCTAGTACATAGTAGTGATATCCAGGTAATTTTTTGTGTTTGCCCTAATATTCAAAGAAGAGAAAAATGAATACTTCAATTTTTATCAGGTAAGCAAAGGGCAACAAATTTGCTTCGTGCTTTTTTGGCAGGTTCCTGCCGATTAAGTGTATTGTGGAAGGACTAAGAATGAAATATCGTCCGACTTGAGGTAACAGGAGAGGTGAAGTGTGCAGATTATTTGCACATCCTAAAGAGAGTGATGTCAGACTTCCTTCAACTTGCGAAGAAAAGTGCGCCTTTCAAAATCAAGATGTTTCTTCTTATGACAATTTCTGCTCTAAATGCTTCGGCAGAATAATATCAAGTGATTAAATGAACTGCAGCATTGTATGGATAATGAAGATTAGTTATCTGCAAAAGAATAATTACATTCCCAGAATCAGTTTGCCATAGAGGTTGGTGGTGGTCCTGTTCAGAAACCATGCTCAGTGATACTGTTGCTATATACCTTATTGGTGAATTATAATTATTAAATATATTAAAATTAAATATGAATACAACATTATTAGATAGAGTCAATATACTCGATGTATGACTGAGTACGCTTATTTAGTTTTAATGATTAAAGCTGGCTATGAGGAGTCTAACTCCCAGGACGCTATAGCTGTCAAAAGCCACCATGACGAAAAGAGGAGGCTAATTAAGGACATGAGTATTTTGGATGGAGATAACGGTAAAGAAGTTTGTCTGACAAGAAACTAAGTCGTCGCAAACAACAGTATTTCAAACTGTAAAAACTAAAGATAAACGTGCAAAACAATTAGAGCAATGAACTTTGCAATGTCGCCTGCGGATCGAAAGAAAGCAGAACGTCGGAAAGTCTGAGGTAGTGCAGTCTCCTTGAAAGAAGCGGGCTCACTTTTTCCAATTAGATAGCCCATGTCTCGCGTTACAACTATTCTCTGCATTTTATATTTATTTTACTCTTCATAGTATCTCCATTTTGTCCAAGAAAACAAAGTATATACATTTTTCCAATTAAGTACAATTTAACAATCACAATGCACTGTAAATATTTACAAGACTTCAAACCTCAATCAGCGCACCCGTATGTATGTCACAGCTATAGGTGTCCAAACTACTGATCCATATTTGGTACGTGTTCCTCTGAAGCTGCCCATGATCGTCAATTTTTTTAAATATACTGAAGGTATATATGTAAAAAAAAGGTGAAAATGTCAACCAACCAACGTTTTTTCCACTTTTTTTCTGTGGGTTTCAGCCTCTAGCAAAGTTTGTACTCTACTTGAAGAAACGAGTAAGAACTTATTCTCTTTGGCTCACCGAGACCTATCAGTAGATGTAATTCCATGGTAACCACCCCCCCCTCCCCTCCCTGAGGTACTACACAGTATAAATATGAAATTTTGAACCCCTCATTTAAGTAAAATTCTGAGGACATCTCGTCTATTGCAAATTCGATTCTGTAGAATTTTGGTCATATGACCTATTTTTCTCAGACCACAAGAAATGAGTCAAAATTATACCTCCCTGTTAAAAGCTACCATTTTGACGATTTTTCGCCATCTACACAACCTTGGATTGAAGATAGGTTGTATTTGACAACAGAAATGGATCTAAGCTGTTATAAAACATGTTATACGAGTATTTATATATAATAGATCCCTGTAGAGTAGCACTATGAATGTATCGCATCCTCAAGTACTGTAATAAGCTTATATTTAATTACATTCCTGCTTTATTATATACGCGATCTCAAGCAACGGCGGGAACTTCAGCTAGTAATTTTCTATATTTTGCCATAGATGAACATCCCCTGTCGTGAGCACTACAACGGAAAAGTCATTTACGTCTTTTTTGGTATTGTAAATGATGGGGGATATTAATTAATGAATTTAATAATTGGGTTTAAATATATACATTTATTAATTGTAAACACAATAATTTAAAAATGGGTCGTGCGTGTATATATTATATATAAAAATAATGAATTAAAATGGGGTTATATTAAAGATCTCAGGGTAATTATTGTTTGGGTGACCACGTGTAGCAAATTTTCCGTTCATTGACGAACCTGAGATGTTTTCATATGCGTCTCGCTGTAACTTCCGTGTTGCGGCCAGTCGACAATAGCACAAAGTCGTTCTGCCGGAATTGAGGAAACTCCGTTTTTTCCACTTTCTTCCCTTGTTGTTAAGACCTTTCTCCCCTGCTTCATTGACTGATCAAAGCATGGTCCACCTCTCCGCTGCCACCTCACCAATCTGCTCTCGCCACCAATCTCTCTCCAGTATATTGCAAAGAATTTAAATTTTGAAGTGCGAAATTTGAATGACTTTGGAACTGGCAGCGCAGATTTGGCGGAGGCGGAGTCGGCTGACTCGAGTGGATACCATTGACCAGTGTGTGTTGAGTGGACGAAATTTGAATAAAAATCGTTTAGTTTTTTGCGGTGCTCCTTACAGAGCTTAATAAGCGGAAAGGAGAGAAGTAATAGTTCGACAAGTGTACGGAAAAATGTAAGTGAAGTTCGGATGAAATCTTCACGGTTAACCAACCGGGTCAGGTATTTAAAAGAACACAACGTTTCTGCGGCCTGAAGACGGCGGCAGAAGATGGCCGCAGAAACGTTGTTCTTTTAAATACCTGACCCGGTTGGTTAACCGTGAAGATTTCATCCGAATTATTCACCGGGAAAGTCTACGTTCATTAATGTAAGTGAAATTATTTATACAAGATAGTTATTTTCTTGAAGGAGAGTGGAGTGATCTTGAGACGAAGTTTGCGATGACAAAGGCCATATCATGGACTATCAAAGATAAGAGAAATGTATGCAATAAAATTTTGTTCAAATGGCATTAAACTAATTTTTATCAATATCTCCACGATTATTTACTCTTGAGAGAAAGCTCCACGAGATATATTTTATTGTTATAAAATTGTACACTCAAAAGATGTATTATATTGTTTTTTATTGTAATTATTGATTACATTAAAGATAAAAATAGATTATACATGAAATATTAAGTCATTAGAGTATCTTTGTTTTGGAGTTTTTTATGACCGTAGTTTAGAAATAAAAGTCCTGCAAACATTGAAGATTTTCAATTCATATGACACGTTAGATAAATAAGAAATGCCCAAAATAGCATGTCTATTCTTCTTCTTCTTCAGGCGCCTGTTTGTATGTGTCGGCTATATATTACTTACGGCTTTCTAATAGTCACATCCATATCCAATGTCTAGATTTTGTGACAGCATAAAGACTTTTCGACTAGTTAAGTGTTCACTCCCTTTTCTTGCCATATCGACGTAAACAAAGCAGCAATGTAGTAACTTAATTTCACCTGTCGTTTTTCAAATTCACGTTACCTAATCTGACACAGTTCTTGTTGGGCATTGTAAATTATTCAGGAATCCCCGAAAGAATTTCCAAAATGTTTAAATATATTTACTGTCCTCCTGGGGACTAGAGTTGAATACAGGAGAAACCTGCATTCAACATACAGGATAATTGTTTACGAGAAAAAAATGGAGTGTATAAATGTTGTTCCGTCTACTAGAGAATGAAGATTATTATCTATCGATCCAATAAATTAAAAAAAAACTGCCCGGTTGTTTTTGTCCATATTTGTCATGTTTCATACTGTTTAGAAAACAGATTCCGTTGTAAAAACGTAACTACTCTGGTGTATAGTAGAAATGAGATTGAACGAGGACAGCGAGTAATGCAATCTTAGGGCAATTAATGAATGTTAATTGGCCTCGACGCCTAAAAACTCCCAGTACGAAAACCAGTTCCAACAGCTGCAGAGCCGTTACAGCGAACGCATTGTCGGGAGCAGACACACGCACCTGCTTCCAGGGATCTGGGGATCATTGTTTGGTCACACCTCACACGACCGAAATGTCACCCCCTCGCACCTACACTCGAAAACAGATCCCACTCACTCGATGCGGCGAAAGGAGTTTAGGAGCGCTCGCTACGGAACTATTCTGTTTATTTTCACTTCAATCGCTAAAAACTGTGGCGTGAAAAGCTCGTTTTATACACGTTAATTGAAACGACCAAATGCAAAGTAGTAAAATTATAATATGGGAGGAATGAGCCTGCTGCTTTAATAACAATTTTTCAATATCTGGCTTCAATTTATCTTGGTTAAAAATTAAATATCCTAGATCGGCGATTTCTAAGGGCCATTCCGTGTCAAAACACCGAAAACCAGCCCATGGCTCCCACTCGACCATCGTGAAATTTTGTAATGAAGTAAACCCAGAGCCCAACTGAAATTGCGCAAAATATTAGAAGTTACAAACCCATATTCAATACGAGCCGTTGATCCCTTGTCAACTCGGTTCTAGCGGCCAGATAAGCGTGAAACTTTGCTTATCCATACAGAATGTAGTGATATGATCAAAATAGCAGAACATCTGCCCCGGAATGATATCTGTTCAAGCCAAAGTCGCCACTAAATTCTGTCACGGCACATTTTGACGTCAGTTTGGAGGCCAATTACTCAATAGAAAACATCTATATGCCGCCATATTTTGCAACCGAGGAGAGAAAGCTTAATATTAAGAACTGCAGAAACAGAAAAACTATTTTACTCGTATATCTTCAGATATTATTCACGAGAGGTGCCCAAAACGATTATACATGAAAAGTATCCAAAATTCAGGCTAAAATCTCAAAATACGTCTCTCCCAATTTTTTTTAAAGTGGTACCATTTCAAAGAACAGGTTTTTCTGTACACGAAAAATTCATTTTTATGATTGAATCTGCTGGTTTAGAACATCTCTAGGCCTCTGAGACAAACGTGTGTTGATACGGGCCAGAGAGGCCAATTTTGAAACGTGACAAATCAATTCTAGCGGCAAGATAATTTTGATTCTCGGCACATGTTTTACTCCAAAATACAGTGGTATGATCAAAGTAGTACGGTAGGTCCTTCTGATGTGTATCATATCCCAAAATCACTGCAAAATGTTATCGCGCAAATTCGCACTTAGTTTCGCCAATAATTTGTAATCAGGCACTATATTAAGGATTTCTGATACAGAAACTGTATTGTTCTTATATTTCCAGAGATGTTGCACGTGAAAGACTCTTGTGATTTAACATGAATGACACTAACCTAGGTAACTTAATAGGTAATTGAGTGTAGTAAATAATTACATTGAAATTTACAACAATTCAACAGATTTATATATAATAAATAATTTGAATATCAATAAGAGAAGAATAATTTAATAATTAAAACAAAATAGTATTAAATAGAGTTAAATTCAAGCAATTAAGTGTTGCAGGCTGATCTCAGCATCGATTGGGACTTTTACCATGATTAAATAATGTACTCATGAAACTTCAAATATCTTCATCATAAATTTTTGTTCAAAAAATTTTTACTTCAATGGTAATGTGTGTTTAGTATAAGAAAGTATTCTAAGTACACAGGTACTTTGTGTGCTACGTGGAATATTCCATTTATTGAAAGCCGAAATTTCGTTCACCACAATTCTCGTGGACTCCCATTTTTGTTTTCGATGACTTCGACCCCTAGAGTTCGATATAGGCCACTTTCAGAATCCATGACGTAAACAAAAAATATTAAAACATTTATACAAACTTCTAACGTTAATAGAGCTTAAATTAAATTACTGAGACCAGAGGTAATGCAAGAAAAAATGAAGGCAAGTCCGGTAAATTTATTCTTAAAAATAAAAAATTATTGAATGTAAATTTTTAAATCTATTGTCTGCCATTAATTCCCAGATTCATATAAACATGTGCTGAATAATTATTGTATTTAAAAATATTAAATAAAAATGGAATATAACTATAGTTACAACAGCAAAATGATAAACTTATAGCGAAATCCCGTTCAGAACAAACAAACCACTGGTGACTAAATATATACAGTATATAAATTATCTATACAAGTGTTATATAATTTTAATCATTATTATGAACGGAATTCAATGTTTTCATCTTACCTGCCCACTATGATTCACTAAAGAGATAAAATTCTACGAGATGATTATTTTTTGCTTTAAAAATCGTACCACCAACTTGTGAATTTTATACACGTTTTCATTATTTTATTGACTATATTAAAAAGTGAAACATGATGTAATTATTCATTACTGGCGCATTGAAATAGACATTGCAATCATTACAAAATTCCTTGCAATTAAATGAAAGTCTTTCAATATTGAATGCAATCTAATGTCTAAAAATTACAATTGGTTCAATTTTTTGATAAATTTAAAGAATTTTAACAAACTATTATAATTCAGTAAATATTTTTATTAATTAATAATCAAGAACGTTTCCATACATTCTTGTACTCATTAGGCTGGCTATTATTATATTGAATTTATTGATCTTGCAATTGAGTAACACTGTGACAGTTACAAAAAAAGCTTAAAATAAGGATAGTTACAAATAATAATATAAATTACATCTTAACGAAAAAGATAAAAAGTACCCATTGTTCAGATGCTTATTTTTTTCGTCGCACTATACTTCACTACCCTTCCACTTCACGATCACTTACACTTCCTAATTCTTCCCTGAAAAACGTTTTTATTGGGAGGGAATGTTTCAAAAACTTCTGCAGGTAAATTGTTCCAATTTCCTTATAGTCCTTTTTAAAAGTGAATATTTCCCAACGTCAGTTTTAAAGCTGCTCTGCCCAATTTTGCAATTATGATCCCCTCTGAAATAATTTACTTTTAAAAACCTCCTAGGATTGTTGGCCTGCGTACGCTTTGAAAAGAACCCCGAGACGTAAATTTTGTCGTCGAATTACTATTTATCAGTTTAGTTTGTACCATAGAATAATGCTCAATAAATCGTCGCAAACTTCGATTATTAATAAAAAAACTTGATATTAAATTAAAATTGACGTTAAATTTCAGAATAGGTTTAAAATTGCATGCTTAGACTCATGAATATCACGTCTTGTTAAGCTCTCGAGTTAAAGAACAATTCTTTTGCATTTCTTCAGTGTTTTTCGAGGAGTACCTTACTGTAGTGTTGTGTCAAGTGGCCTAGAGGTCCAAGCGCGACCATTGCCGATATTGGAGAACATTTGAGTTTGAACTATGATGCCTTACATGGAAATCTGCAAAATTTTAGTTCGAAATAGGCATTTCTCGCAGAGATACGGGATTTTTCGTAGACTTCTGTCATTCATCAGTCAACGACGTCTGAAAAATGCTATTAATATGGTGGCAGTTATTAAATAATATACCCTAAAAATTAATTTCTAAGGTAAACCCTATCTGTAGATTACGAGAATAATAACTAAAAGTGATACAAATATCATCCATGTCCACAATGGCCTTGCAAAGTACCAAAAAAATCGCCATTTTTTTTGTATTTTCAAATAATCCAATCCGAGATAAAGTAGGTACAGCATTCATGTTTTGTACTTCGCATGCCTACACGAGCGTCTGCAAATTGAATGATTTACAGCTTTGCAGATATACTTTTGTCGATTTGGTGCAGCAAACCGGGCGCCAAAGTGAAAAACGCCAAAAATGCGCTTATTCTACGACTGAATCGTTCAGGACACCAGCTATCCATTTCTAGTTGACACCATTACAATATCAAAATTTTGTGCAATAGAAAACTTATTTTTAGTTTCGGTGTCTTGACGAATATGGTTTAAAATTTCGAGTCAAACTCAACTGTAGTGTCCTGTCGACAAATAACGTCTCATCGTGTTTTATTGTGGAATAGTCGCTCGAATACCGCGTTCTTAAATACTATTTCACTTTCTTAGGCACATGACTTACAAATGAAGTAAAGGTAAACTTGTTTGGATAATTCACCTATTTATTATTTCCACAAGGTCATGAAAAGCGAATGTATTCCTTTGTAGAGGTGCGATTTTCTTTTCGAGTGCTGCAACATAAAATGACCTGCTATGAATTGCACACAAAATTTTCTGCGTGGGTGCGTGGCTTTACCACTACCAATTAACTCCATGGCAGGGCCAAACACGGGTGGTTTCTTTACCTGCAGGTTTTGATAAACTTATATAACTGTATAGTTTAGATAAATTTATTAGAATTGAGTATTTTGATCAAGAACCAAGCTGGTAGTTTGTGTGATTTTTATGAACTGGCTCCTATACGGTTTGCGAATTACAAAAGCTATAATTTAACCAAATCGAATTTATTATACAGTTCAATTATTAGGAACAAATGATTAGCGTGTCTAGAAAGGTATACAATAGAAATACAAGATGAACATTCTTATAATAAACTACTACTATACACTACGACTCTCATTAAATTTACAAGTTATTTCGCGCAAAACAGGCAAATAGATCAAGTACCTTATTCTTGCAAAGCCGTTCTTTGCGACTCAATTCAGCATGGTCTGCGTAACACGGTTGACACCCACAGGGCCCGGGGTGGAGGGGCGGAAATTTTTAAATATGTGAAATTGGCCATATTTGCATACGGTGTTTCCCGCAACAGTATTTGTATCCGTCCTACGGTTAGCGTGCGTGCGGCGGCGACGACGACGACGTTCACGAGAACCAATATCCCGGCCATCGCCGGGCACACAGCTAGTTAAAAATAGTATAACGACGTGTTTCAGTCAGAATATGGACCTTCATCGGGTTAACAATGATATTAGAAATTAAATGTTAATTTACATAGATATTAATGGATAGCCAAAGGTTATAAAAAAGAGAAAAACTATAGTAGAAAAGGTTGGACGATTACATCATAAAATAAAATATAAATATTAATTAATAAATCTGATTCATATTCAACATCGAGAGAATTGTTATAATGCTTGACATGCAGCATTTCGGAAAGTGATCCAGATTTATAAATGCTGTCGATCTAAAATTTGCAAAGTATCCCACTGGAAAGTATAATTGGTGTCTGAAGTGTGTTTGGAAATGACATACACAATGTGGAAGATTAATGTCACGTTCACATTCCTTAATTCTCGTACCGACGGCTCTTTTGGATTGGCCTATGTTCGTGGATTAATAATCATTGCATTTTGGTAAACTATCTTACGTATATTTTCATCAACAATGTCTTTAAACGTTTCCATAATGCTTAATAAATTGAGTGTGGATTAAGTGATAAGCTGAACATTACAGGTTCTGAATAGTTGTATTTATGAATTTGGTAGGTTTATGGAAAGTGATAAGTTAATGTTTTAGTAGGATGTGGCCTGTGTATTGATGGTAAGTAAAGCTTTGTGAATATATTTCTTGATATCTTGTGTATTGGAATTACATACTGAAACGCCTGCAATGATTATAATGTTATTCTGCTGAAAGTTAGAGTGAGCTAGAAATATGGCTTTATCAGTCACATGGATAACCGAGTACTAGTTTAAAATTTTACAGGCATCAGTTTATTACTGTGAAAACGGAAAATTTTGTGAGCGAATTTAATAGAAAGATTATAAAAATGAGTAGTATAAAATCAGTTTTGGTTTGGTGAACAGTGCAAAAAAGCCATCAATATAAAGACAATAATATTCAGATTCGAAAGAGTGTCTGAAAATGCATTCAGGTTCCAAATCAGATAAAAGAATTTCAGCTAAGAAAGGACGGCAATCAGATTTTTTATAAAAAATTATCCAAAGAACAAGTATAACTTAGAATGAAATCAATAAGGAAGGAATATTATTTAAAATCAATAAATTTATGGAATAATTTGTCCGCTTTGGACGTATACAACTTTAAATATACAGACAAATCCGGTATATAATTATTTGTATTAGTATGTGAAACTTAAAATTTTGGAAACTGATCTTTAAAGTTGGGTCATTCTGCAGCCAAATTTTGTACTAATGAACATTTGCACTAAAAACTAAGTTTCCTAATTTCATTGCAAGTTATTTAATATTTACAAAGTTCTAACGCATAATCTTTTACATTACGACAACTTATCGCCCATGAATAGGGCTGAATTGATGTATCGGAAAGTGTTGAGACAGTAAGTGAATATTATTGCATTTGCCTGGTCTCGTTGAAACCCCGAAGAGTAGCTTCCTGTCGCAAGTACGTGTTTTGCAGACTTTCTAAATTCCGCGTTGGCAAATAGAAGCGCGTGGGGCAGGCGGTGGCAATGGCCTGGCCTTGGCCAGACCGCTGTACGAATCTAATTATAGAACCGGAGTCCAGCTCGCGACGTGACCAAATCCATACCCTTACAAATGAACGGAACTTTCACAAAAAATAATAGTAAGCTCATAGGAAGGGGCCCTTCGACTACACACCGTGAAAACAGGGCGGCTGAAGACGACTTTCGTCTTACGAAACTACAGGCTAGTTCAAGCCGCAAATATTTTTACGACACGAATGGAATTGAGTAGGGCTGCAAGACAATTTAAGGCTCACGCAGACATTACTTTTCAGTCAGAATCACAATTAACTGTGGCTGTACATTTTAAAATTTTGTCAAGTCAAAGGTTCATCTTTTAAATCGATATTTATAAAAAGTTAAATTAATATTGCGACTTAGTTTACCAAAAAAGCCAATTATTTAGAACACGAGAAAAATCTAATTTGAGACAAGCACGTTTCAGAATTATAAAAATATCCATCCATTCTATTTATTGGACTAATCTATATAAATAAAAGAAAAGGTACATTTTTCTTTGAGGGAGAGGGACAAGGTACACGATGGTAATTATGAAACAGGGGACTCCCTTCAATAGCATAGAAAGGGAATTGAAAGGCGGCGATGTGGAAGGTAGAGGAAGGCAGCCAAGGACTGAAGAGATTCAGTGAGAACACTAGAATACCTGCATCGGGTACGTCGGGCTATTGGGTACTATTTTCATGCCCTTCCGAATGACTGGAGGAGTTTACTGTGGGGTCGCAACATCCCCTTCTCATGTCTCAGACAGCTTTAGGAGACATATCGGACTGATCTATTGGGATCTTACAGTCTGCCCACAGTACATACACCTTAGAGATGAAGGTGCCTCGGCATGTGAGAACCTTGAATTAGAGAGCGTGACATCCCAAAGGTTTGCCCGCAGCCTCCCTGTGGAGAAATATCTGCGAGAGATACCTTCCACAAGGATTCGTGCGTATTACAATGTATGTAAGCGCCATGGGCTTACGCATAAGGAACCCTTTGCTACCTTGCTCTACCTTCCGCATCCCCCCTTTTCGATTCCCTTCCTATGTTATTAAATGGGAGTTACCTGTTTCAGGATCATCCTCATGTAGCCTGTTACCAACCTCCCCCACAATGAATATATATACATACCGGGCATCGATTAACTGCTCAGCGACTTGCAATATTTGTCCCTTATGCACCTATATACCATTCATCCGATTGCCATGAAAGTATGGTGTATTATTATGCTCATCCCAAAGAAGTTTTGTCCATCAGTCGAAGATTTAGGTTCGTTCCTTACCGCTTTTCAGGCTCAATGTTCCAAGATTACATTTCATTTAAGTATTGCCACTGTTTTTCGCCAACGTCGTCTCCGCCGCCACGTAGCATACCTTCTAATAGTGGTTCGATATTATAAATGGTGAGCCGGAGACTCATCTAATGAATAGGTATAGAGATTGTTGATTTCATTAATGTGTCGTGCCACAGCTAAAAGTCATAATTTAATAAAATAAAACATGAATCTATCAAAATTAGTTTGATTAAAATTAAGTACAAAATTAAGAAATCACCAATTACAAAACAATATTTTTTTTGTAGTTCCACTCTTTTCTGAAAGCATACAATATAGACGACTTAACGTTTTTAATAATGGCGGAATGATTTACTTTTAAATATTCCAATAATTTAAACAGTCATAAAAATACAATATTAACATTGTAGATGAATTGATATTTACCACATTGTTTACATGGCATGCGTGTCAAGAATTATAAATAATTAACGAAAAACATTCAAAATTCAACGCTAAAAATATTTGTCTTGTCCAAACATTCAGATAATTTAGGTTAGCGAATTGCGAAAATTTGGATTAATGTAATTATTGAAGTTTGATGAGGGAAATGTGGCACATTACATCCAATTAGAAAAACAATACTAACAATTTGAAGACTGATTCATCATTGTGAATTATTTTAATCAATTAATGAAACTATTGTTTAAATAACAATACACTCAGTGTTGTATATAATGGTTACGTATCAATGTGTGGGTACAGAACACACTTGGAAAATTTCTCTACTAAATTGTTAGTAGTGCTTTGTAAATTTTAAGGTATTAAAAATCTTTACTCTTTACAATTTTATTAATTAAGCTTTGTAATTTTTTTACATTTGCACTGGATAGGGTACAAAAAAGGGACGAAATATCGTGCTAGTTTATGATGTCCTAAATTAGTTTATAATTTAATTTATGACACTAGTCTTAAATTATATAAATAATTGACATTTTTATTTATTTTATTGAAATAAAATGTCAAGAATACGTAAATATAGTGTGCAAGATTATATTCGGAAAATGAGAAGCGGAATGCAGTCCAGTCAACGTCCTGAAATTTAATATGGCGTTTATGTTCTGCCAAACCCATAGGCAAAACTGTATAAAAAAATGTCGCCTTCGCAACGGGTCAGCGGACCAAAACATCTCACTGCTGAAGTCATATTGTCCGGAATAGTATTCTCTTCATGTTGACGAGGAAAGTAAGGGGAAGGTAAAAATGCTACTATATCAATATTGTGAAATACTTTCATCAAAACTATCAGCGCCAGAGGGAAGACTTAGGACAGTAAAAAACTACGATAGGTATATAGGTAAATTGGCGTCCTGATATTCCGATTACCAAGAGAAGAATTCTTAACCACATTTATCCAGCACTTTATTATAGCGTTACTTCATTTTGTAAAATATATTCACAACACCTGACCAAGACATGCTTTATTTCAACCTATGAATTAATGTTATTACAGATTGTTACTCAATTATTCATTAATTTATACACGTGTGTACTATGGATAATTAGCGGTAATTATTGAAAACGAGGTCAGCCATACCGAGAATTAGAGGCGAATGCCAACTACACTCGAAAGTGCAAGCCAAGGCAAAGGGAATGTTTCCAGGTTGATGCAGAACAAAAGCTGAGGAGGAGATAATTTTATAACAAGTTAACGAACAATTGGCCAACATCAATCTCGTGCATTGGGGAAAATCCAACCCATTCGCAGGTACCTTCCAGTAAAAACACGAAAAATTCTTTTCTGCAAAAATACTAGTTACTTGATTGCCCGTAAGTATCGACAGCATGAGGTCATTACCGAATGCCTGACAGGTTAACGATCCTCCCGCTTAACCTCTTCACATCTCCATTTCTTTTCTTTATAAACCTACGAGGAATAGGACACTGTTCAACCTAACAGGAGTTTCTCAACATCTAACCACATCCATACTCTAAAAAATCCGTATAGTTCAATAAAACTTACCAACATTACTTTAATATTTTTACATATTTGTTTCCACATGCTCAAAAAATTTATACCAAATTGAATTATCTTCGATAATATCCGAAAAATTTGCGATTAACTAATTTAGCCACGAGGAGCTTTCACTGTTGCGTCCATTTGTACTTCCTCATCGTCGTGGTTTCAGTAGTTTCCAGAATATTTATTTACAATCTACTTCGCCATTGAGTAATTGATAAATCTTAGGATTCGAGTAATGTTCAGAATGGAGGAATATCCATCACTTTTCCTCTTTACAACTTGTCAGTCTATAATATCTGTTAGATGTGTAGGCCATGATCTGTTTATTCTTTAGTAGTAGGGACCGTGTCCTGAATTTCTATTAATTTATTTCTTATATTAGATGGACGTTCCGTGAATCATCTCTTTATTAAAGTTGATCTCGAGGTCATTTTGTAGAGTGTGGTTGCTGATGAACCAAAGAATATTTCGTTATTCTTTACACTAGATTGGAATCTAGAGTGAGACACTTTTCTGCATAAATACATATTTATAGTCCGTACCACCAGCGATTTAAGTGCTGTTTTGAAAATTAAGTTTATTTCGGATGGATAGTTTGGATCTTCGTCCCAGCATCCAGCTCACATGTTCGAACTTTAGGTCTTTTCCATAAATTAAACTAAAATTGAAGTAATACACACGTAAATGTTACAGGCCACTGGGTCTTCATAAATTGCCATTTAATAAAGCAATCTGCTATTACAAAATCCGAACGTTCACTAGTTATGACAAACATTTGTCCAACGAGTGGGTATTATTTCGACGATAGAGACAAGTATAGTAGACAAAGAGTAGGATAGCACAGGCAAGGAAGGTTTTCGCGAAAAAGACTAATTACTTACGGGCAATAAGTAAATATTAAAAAATCGTTAAAAATGTTCGTATGGAGCGTGGCGTTACGTGTGAAACGTGGACGATAGGAGAATAGAAGCCTTTGAAATGTGGTGCTATGGGAGAATAGTATCCGATGGGTGGATTCAATCACTAACGAGGAAGTTCTAAACTGAGTAGGGGAAGAACGAACAAGAGAAGGGATAGATTAATTTTAAGAGACGAGGGTCTTGTAAAATTCGCATTATATGAAAGTGTGTGAGGTAAGAACAGAAGAGGGAGAAAGATGTAATTGCTAAGCAGCCTAGGGAGATTAGGAATGTGGTAATTCTGTGGAAATTATAAGGTTTACGCAAGGTAGGTTAGCATGGAAGGTTTCATAGACCAGTCTTCGCACTGAATACCACAGCGACAATGTGAAGTTACCGTTTTCAATTAAAATTCGGACAAAACTATTTAATTTCACAAGTATATCTGCAAGAGGGATGTTGAACTTTACTATATTAAGATCCTGGTCATGCCTATCAAAATCCATTCTTAACTATGGTAAGCAATGAGTGCGACATTACTTGTGGCACGTAAGACCCTAGTGAAACAGATTTAACCTCTTCTAAGAATCTGGCAACAGATCCAAATGAGTTTTGCCTCAAACATTGAAATAAAGTAAGGTAGGTTGACTCGTGCTCGTTTGAGTCTGGAGTATTAACAGATGCTATGAAAATTCTGAATTGTTGGAGGTTCTATTGTACACGAGGATATTAAAATCCTTCCAATCATACCCCCAACTACTATAGGTACTTTCAAGTGATGTACGTAGTATAATCAGGAGTTAATCATTCTAAAGCATTTTGTCCATCAAAATACGAATGCTGGCATCGTTTACCAAATTTCTGATAGTAATTGTCGAGCGACTTCTGGTCAATAAACTTCAATTGTCAGGTAAATTAATTTAAGTAAGATTATCAAATTAAAATTTTATATCCTTGTACAATTTAATTACGAAAAGACATTGATAAATGAGATTGTTATTCTTATATTGAAAATAGACACTGGTTTTTAAAACAATTATCGAAAATTTCTCATCTAATCGTACCTACTAACTTGACACTTTGTATCAAGTGATATGTAGAGGCGTTCGATTCACCAGTTGGAGGACTTCGACCAAGAGAAGGAATAGATTAACAGGCCAATTTTTGAGAAAAAATTCTTGAAAAAATTGCATTAGATAAAAGTGTAACACCAGAATAGGGAGGCCAAGGATGAAATACGCTAAGTCGATTAGGGCCGATTTTGGAATGGTAGCTTGTAGAAACAATAAGGATTGCACAGTATAGGTTAAGCAGGAAAGGTTACAACATACCAGTCTTTAAATACCACAACATATTAAGTAATTTCAAACTTCACAAAACTGGTGTTTCTTATAATGAATTTATAACTTCAACGAGTATAAAATGTGTCCGACTGCCTATAATAATGCAGGTAAATGTCTCAACACAGGCATCGGGGATGATTCCCACGAAACGTCACCTAAAAGAATGATGAAAATGTTTTCATAGGACCGTAATCGTCATTTACAAATATAAAAATTGTATTTGGTCCACACACACATTCAAACGCATGAAACAATTGCAACCGAACTTTGTAGACTCAATCTGAGAATGGCCATTAAAACGACCGAGACAATGTGTTCAAGATTTGCGACCAATCCAAATTCAGAGTTGAGTAAACAACTCAAAATCAACCACCACTCCTGGAAGGATGGCAGAAGGGAATGTAAAATGGCAGGTTGGAGTCACAGGGTGTAACAGTGGCACTTCAGAAGCAGGTTAACCGAAATTTTAGACATAGGCAATGGAGTGGTGTAAAATTGAGAAAAGGCAATCTCATTGTAAAAAAAAAGCGATTTGGAGTAATCTTCGATTTTTTACTAAGCTGTTTAACTGACTCGTGAATGCAGTTCTATTCAGTATGGGGGTGAGATAAGGGGTAATTAAATATTCATAACGACAGGTGCGGAATTTATGTAATGAGCTTGGAACAAAATATACTAGGAAAGACTACATCTTTGACGAAAGTCAAGATACACCTAACGACGGACAAATTAAATTACAAACTAATGACAAGGTGTAGTTTGGACGTTCTCCACGGGCTCGGGAAAGTTATTACTTTGCCAGGAATGTACGCATGCGCGGGCTGGCTAACGAGGACCCGCCAGAACAGTAAACAGCCCGTCTTATTTTGAGAACGCTGCGAGCTATTTGTGCGCCCAAGGAACCGGCTTCGAGACCTGTACGACGCACCGATCCGCAGCTCCTGCGATCGGCCCGGTCCCAACCTTTGATGGCTGGCCTTGCTCCATTCTCAGATGTTCTACGCATTAAACTTCTGCAAAATCAATATTCTCCTCAATGGGATTATGCGCATTAAACAAGCATTCAACTTTTCCTGTATGTCTGTGCACTTCAATATTAAGCTTTTACAGTGGTAAAACATATGGCTTTGAGTTCCGGCAAATTTTCGAACAAATTCTACATATTACGGTTTATGAGAATTTTAATTAAAGTTTCTTTGAAACAAGAATCGTGTCTCATCCCGGAAGTGTTTCTCCCTCCAAACATGGGATCAAAATTAAGCCGTCGAGAGAAGAGTAAGGATTCTACGAAAAATAGAATCAGCTGTATTGAACTAAGTGGTGCAAGAAATCAAAGGAATTAAACCAGTAGACCATTAAACATGGAGAAGAAACTACGTAAAAGAATAGGAAGTAATTGCATGAATATCTAACAATTGTAAAAACATTGTAGCTGAAGTGTTTCTTAAGCTCTCAAAAAAAAGTCCTCGATCCACGTTCATTTTCTCGCTTTACTAGGACAATATTCAGCTACATTACGTAATATGCTATCATGGAAGTCCAACTTTACAATGTGTGAAATTGTAAATACCACAAATACGATTCAAATTAAGGGCAGTAGTTTTAGCGAGAAAATTACTGCCGATACGCTCTAACAAACTACAAATGAAAGCTAGCACACAAACACTACGAGACCCGGTGTTTCCATCGTTTCCCATTTCATCTCCAGCGACGCAGTATCAAGTTACATGCTATCAACAAAAAGCTACGCAAGCCATTGAATTAAATTATACTCACGCCCTATGTAACGCTCATTCAAAATTTAAAGAATGATTATGCAAAATTATTAAAAAGTCAAGCATCAGACGAGAATCAATTTTATTTCGAAAACAAACAATGTGAACCTGCTATGTTTTGGCGATAAGTGTTACCATAAACTTGTCAAACACATGTCACCAATGACCGTCATGCACACTTGCAGGAGGGTTGCAAGATCTCCGCGTACAGAGCGTTCCATTTCGATGGACAGCCCTGCGTAATTTTGTGCAGCCCCGTCGCCCGAGTCCAGGCGACAGGCGCCACGCAGCGTCAAGGATGGCCTCGAAGACATCTCGCCGAACTGGAGCCCGGAAGACATCTTTACCTGACAGTATTAGAAATATCAATACAATCTAATGCTGCCCGGTAAGATGTTGACAGGTGCTCCCGTGATTGGGTTATTCTGCGAAATAAGCACAAGGATTCACTCTGAACGGTAATGGTGAACTTAGTCGAGAGGTCTTAGACGCACAGATTTTCAAGCAGAGACCGATAGGGCAGCACTGTCAGCTTTAAAGGCGAGCGGAGCCAAGCAACGGAGCCGCGAGCCCGCTAGGAATGCGTTCCGCTTTCTCTAAGCTAAGAATAGACTCCCGGTCTGTCCACAACAGGTTGCGAACCGAACACGTGGCCGACACCACGTGGCTCCGCCAGCGAGCAAAATGGCTGCAGGCGGCCAGACGTCGCCGGAGACGACCATCCCCCACGGCCGCCAATTCACGACTGACACCAACGGCCGCTGCCTCGGCGACACTTCCCCTCTCGCGGCTTATCTAAGAACTAATACGTCATCGCATCAGCACGACGACGCTGAATTTTATTCAGATACGAAGCGACCGGGCCACGAATATTCGTAAAAACGTCAACCCCGACGGGGCTCCACGTGACCTTGCAGGCGTAGTTTCCCCAACCTCCAACGGTTTCGGCGCCCACGTGGGAAGCGGAGCTGTGCACGCGCCGTGCCGCGTCTCGCCATTACAAGGAATACGGCGATCGTTGCAAAGAAACAGACTGCTACCAGTCAATCCAGCGTTATCGCAGAGCTGATAAGAACGCCACTCCAAGGTCTCCCCACGTGCAAAACAACTGCACACTAATTTACAGCGCATGCTGCCTCAACTAGCGGTAAGGTAGATTATCATCTTTATTAAGTTTAGAAATGGAGAATTTTTGTAATAGTCTTATCCATAACGAATCTGCTGTATTTTGCACTCTGTTAGTCGTTCTATCACATGAACTCCGGCACAATCGGTAACTTGCTAATCTGCGTGTATGTAAAGATCTACCACTTTATTTATTAAATGAAAATAATTAAAGTTATTCAAGGACGTGAATACTTTCGTTACATAACTTCATGGCTTCCCTTCCACTGGCAGTTTTAATAACGTTCTACACAGTTCGTGATTAATATAGCAGTCACTAAATTTAGAAACATCACGGCGCTGATTACCACACTCAAAACTTTAGATATATAATAGATACGTTTTCAGTACAGGGTCTGTACAATGAAATTGAAAAATGTCCCGACATCCCGTACTCGCTCCACGTGGAATATAACTGTCTACATAGGACTAAATTAAAGAGCACACTACTTGAAAACTTTTCCTATATAAAGTTGTCGAAGAAAAACAGTCAACATGTGTTCCGATATACGCGATTTAAGAATTGGAATTACTTTACAAAATTTCACAATTCCGATGTGGGTGGTTTGCTTATGCTTTTAGAACACTCGCTTGGAAGCCCTCTGGAAGGAAGAAAAATAATTAAAACCACAAATTTCAAATATAATTATGTAATTAGCAGGGGCTCCTACTTACGTTCCCTAAATGGCGTTATACAAGAACTTATTTTTCCATCGAAAGATTTTAAGAGGTCGAGGGGCTTCCAATATATTATAAATCTAATGACAATAGGTGCATATTTAAATATTCCTGCGATATAACTGTACTGGGGCAGCAACACAGTATAATCGATCTCCAGAATTGCCTCGCAGCTAATTAATTTCGGTCAGGTCTCTTGACATGGCGCAAATGCGTAGAGTATTCTCCACCTGGTGCACGCAACCCCCACTGGGCGCGGTCCAACGTTGCCACGTCGCCAGGAGCTATGGAGTCTCCAGCGCACGCTCCCGAGGGAATCCCGCCGCCGCCACCACCACAGCTCAGTGACAAAAAGCAACGAGACCTTTCCAATACACTTTAGTGTGTGTGCAGAGGCACCACAGAAATGGCATGGAAATGGACGACAAAATTTACTGACTCGTAAAGCCGTACCTTGAAAAACGGCATTAAAACGGCTCACCAAGGTCCATTGGTTGCATTAGTAGAAGTCATACAGAACTTTAAAAGAACTGGATTGAGCGCGCCGGCGCGTAAGCACGTAGGGGTGCATTGCCTTGTCACGCCCTGCTCCATCGATCTGCTTCTGCTTGCGTGTTAACGGGCGAGTACACATTTCTGTTAGCTTTCCTCCACTAACACCAGCTCCTTTGTCCACATCTCCCTTGTACAAGTTTCACGTAATAGAAAATTCTCACACTTTTCACGATGAAAATGCATTAATATGATTCGCTGAAATGGAGAAAATGAAGTAGTCCCCAAATGCAGAGCCTCTCCGCCTAAGAGTGGGCAAGGACGCGGGAGTAACGCCCCGTCGCTCAGACCACCATTCCACTTAGCTATTAAGGCTGGGAATTAAAACGGACGCGGTCTCAGGAAAGCCACCGGATCCAAATCTAATTCGTTAATGGCTGGCAGGTTGTGTAATTAGCATGGCTCATTCTGAAAACAGCCTGGCTAAATGAACAGGTTTAAACAATATCAAAATTAGCCAAGAAATTGATAATATAACTTATATTTGCGCCTACTGCAGGTACCTTAGACCAGCCATTTCGAATACTACTGATCCTCTGTGCGAACCCGTTGACTCCTGGAGAAGCGACGGCTCGTGGGCTCAAAGTTCGCTCTCGCTCGCCCTTAGACGTAGTCAATTGACGAAATCGATAGACGGAAGCCAATGATCTGCGGTAAACCAATTTACGGGCGCTGCCAACGTGAAAAAACCTAAGTTCGGGATGACCTGTGCTGCGTTGCCACCACGTCGTGTCCTTGCCTGGCCAGACTTGGCCCAATTCCAGCGTGCAGTCACAAGGTCGCGCACGGTCCTGAATCGCACGACCGTCCTAAGTCATCTACACGTGGAGAGTTGCCTTAAGACACCAAGTATAAAACTTTGTTAGCTACAGAGCTGCCCACGGAGAATATGACAAAAGTTCCAGGAATCAATTATTAAAATTATAGGCGACAAACATGGTAATCTTACTGGGAATTGAATCATCATAACATGATGGGAGTAAAAGACCGGCTAGAGAATGACTAAATGACGCCAGACATGACACGCGACTCGGGGCGGAGCCGCCGGAGGGCGTGGGTGCGCAGTCAACTGAACTTTAACAGTAGCTGCGCGCAGCCCTATCAAACGGTTAACACCCCCCTGGCGTCCAAATTAATGGCGTCCACAATTTTAGGGGACGTCACAAGAAAAACTGTATAAACCATACGGATAGTACAGAACATCAGACACATTACGGCGGGATCCAAAGTCCGCTCCAGATCACCTCACTTACGGCGTGGTATTCTAATATACTGGAGGACAGGAGACTTAATCGGCAACGCCGGACAGGTGGGTGTGGCCGCTGCTCAATTAGCAGCCAGATCGATAGCTAGGGCACCACGAGGTACGAGTCGACAGGACACCTAGGCGAGGAACAAAGACTAAGCGTACGATGACGACCCGAGAGTTTAGCGCTAACTACGTGTTACCACGGTTGATTGGCCATTTAAGCTGGACAAAGAAGCTACCGTCGCTGACGTGGGGTGGCACAATAGAGGCAAGTAGCTTTAATAGACCGGGCCCGCCACAATCTGCTCCCACATGGCGAACACCCCTATGAGGGGGAGATGCCGCACTTGCTCCCGACATCGCGCAGCTGGTGGTCGCATACCTATGCGGGCCAGCATGCACTCGCTGTCCGCGACACGTGTACAGGTAGCCGTCGTCTACACAAACTCGCCTTTCTCGTCACTCAATTACACAACTCTACCAATGTTTCGCAATACACGGGCTTGTCATTAACTAGGTAAACATAAGAGTATGGAAATCTCAATTATACTGAAAACGATTTCACTACTACGTTCGTTCTAGCTAAAGTCACATGGGACACAACCACGTGATTTACTGCATCCAGTCTTGTCTACTGTACATAAGTCCGTAAGAAATGCTTCCCTTGCAACTGAAGTGAGGCAAATTACAAAAGCAAAAAGAATACTGTCGTGTTCGATACGTTCTCAGATTGTCTTACTTTTGAACGCCGTTCTCCCTTTGAATGAAATCATTGCGCACAACTTCACGTACGTCTAAGCATGCACTCGGAACTAAATCCAATTAACTCACAGTAAAGTTATTTTAAGAAAACACATTTCACTCAAGAAACTTCGAAGCGTTATAATATAACTTCCAAAAAATCAAGTGTACCCACAGAATAATTTTATAAATTTTAAGGGAAACTAAGGGTACTAATCAAGCTATTAAGAGAAAATAATCGCACATAATGAAAATAGTATCGCGGCGTGACCAGCTGGCACCGCAACTCACCTTGCAGACACAACCTTCCTCACACGAAGGCGACCGCCAACTGATGGAGCAACGGCGCACTACTGCTCTCTGACGAAGCTAAACAGACGACTAGCGCACAAGGCTGCCAACGTTCACCATCAAGATTTTAGTGCGGTTTCAGCTAAAAAAGTCCGATAGTTGCCTACACGAAAACGTTTCTCACACACGACTCACATTAAATAATTATAAAAATAAAATTAAGATATCACCTTTCTAACCAGTGTATTCGACAAAATGCAACAGGAATTTTAAAAAAACTATTCTTATTTTACACATTTTATCTATTGGTAGGGACTTTACTCAGTTATTCTGTTGTATAGGACGTGAATGAGAAATTAATATTTTTCTAATAGAAAGAATAGCGAAGTAAGGCGTGAAAGAAATGTTTAAAAGAGTTATATCTCTTTTATTTTATGTACGAAAAGTAAAAACAACTCTGCTTGTCTTCAGATAAAACGTTGTAATTCACAGCACAGGCATGAGACGCGTCCTGTGTCTGTCCCAGGGTAAATGACTTAGTAATTTATAGTGTCTGGCTTCATTACCACTACATGCCTACTCGATTAATTATTCCAAGAATTGTCGTGACCTTTTCAAGGACAACAACAGGTATATACACATATTACATCATAGTTTTCTGACTTAAATATTTACAATAAATAAAAACTGCCAAAAAAGTCAGCATTAAATATATAACTATTTATTAATAAAAGCGATGTTTCGTCTCCATTTCAAGACATCTTCAAGCTTACTACAATCATAATATTACAATAAATTAATTCTGAGTTCTATGTTACAATTTTGAATTTGTATATCAAAAACAGGGTTAAAAACTTACAAATTTAACAATTTAACATGACTTGAGCCCTCAGTCGGAATTTACATGTGTATAATTAATATACAATATATTTCTTATGAAAAGACAGTATTTGACTTTCGAGCGTTTTATATCATAATACCAGCAGTGTATCACCCTAATTTAAATGGTGTCTTCTATTTCCTTCAACGGAGTATGCAAAATAATACGTAACGCGTAACTCTGTAAAGCGCAAAGGACAAATTACTCCTGTGCGGAGTACGTTTAACAACTCAGTGATGAAGTGACCCACTCCACGTCGTTGAGGATCAATGTTGTTGATTCTTTAGTTGGTGTATTGAGACGAGAGGTACAGCGGGAACCACAAATATGTGCTATTTTCGTCCCGTGAATCACTGCGGTTTGTTGTGTCACTGTTCCTGGCCTCAATCGCTTCTCGCCTTTAACATCACTTCAAATGACTTCACGGTCTACAACAAAAAGTCGGGCTCAAATTTTCCGTTGCGACAATTCACAAATACGACTTTATCAAATAAAATACGCAAATCTAATTTTAAGTTGTCAACCTGCACACAGCCCCAATACTAAATTAAATTTAATCATAGTTTCGATTTTAATAACGCCGCTATTTTATGCAGGGAACCTTTTTATTGTAAGATTCATTTCCGGCAAAATCATAATTTCTATTGTCGAAATGTGAAAGTTTTGGATTACGAAATTAATTATTTCTCAAATCTGATGAGCGAAATGTACTATATAATGTGTAAATGCAATGCATGTAGTAAGTGACTCAAATAATGTACACAACATTTAGGACCCGCTCTTGCTAAAGTATTTAATTTTTGTATACTTGATCTGCCACTGTTGAAATTTAAAGGCTAACATTACTTATACACTGTTAAATAGGATTTCGACCATAACTGTAACAGGAAGCAGTCCACTTCGCAAAATTATCCGCACGTGTATAAAGGTTTATTCATTTAAAATGTAAGTCTGCTTTATTTTTATCATTTAATTGAAAGTTATACTTTTTATATTTTAATGAAATATTCAGTATTTAAAATTATAAATTTTTAAACTCATTTTTAACAAATTTGTAGCTCATGAAGTTCACTAATGTGGACGAAACGTTGTAGAGAAATTAAATAAATATTAATATTCATTCCTGAAAAAATGTCTGGATTTTGTATTTGAAATCAAATAATTTTAATACATGCAACTGAAAATCTTAAATTATATGATTTTAGGTTCTTTCCTTATTTTCTGTGTTTAACTTGCTTCATTTTCGAGTCTATATGTAGTCTCAGTTAAAGACGCTAATCCCAGTCGAAAGGTCCGATATTTTTAAATTTAGTTTTTAATTGTTTCTTATTAACTATAGTCTACTTATAAGTATGAATGCGACCAGAAATGGTTGACTGACGGTGCATAAAGTATAGTATATATTTAACATTTACTTCAACATGTAACAATTTTATCCAACTTCATTTTTCTGAGATCACCGAAACAAAAGGCCAAAGTGTTGAAACCCGACCGAGACATATTGACAAGTAAAAATGAAATTGGAATGTTGCCGTGCCTAAAAAAAACCTAGCTCGCATGTATGCATTCATAGTTGAATTATTGAAATCATTTACAGTTCAATTAGAAAAATAGACCATTAATCTGCCAAAAAAATACTATTGAAAAGTATATTTTATCGTATTACCTGTCTCTGTGAACCCGACACATACAAGAAAATATCATAGAAAATTTTTAAAAATTTAATAAAAAAAATATGGTTCCATTTGGAGTTATATTAGCATTTTAATAATGCAGAGTGTCGTAAAGTATGTAATCCTTGGAATTTTCATTTCGTTCCATATTTATGAAAGGAAGATACTCTTTTGATCATTGAAAATCCTTTTCTACTTTCTTTTTTCATAAGTTATATGTAATGTGAAATTGTTTCAATATCGTAGATCTGTCAATATATTGATCGTGTGAGATTAACAAGATTAACGTGAATTAAGTTGAAACATGTAAAATCAGTTTGATCTTTATTGAAGCTCCTTCAGTATATTGAAGCAGTGTCAATATTTATTTATTTTAATATAATTTTAACTATTTAGTTTATTAATATATATATTGACAATTTGTTTCATAATTTGGCCCAGCAGCGGCAACTTGTGAAAACAATATTTTCTATAAACATAATAACCTTCTTACTTTGTGAAACCTTCATTACCTGTTCAATTATAAAAAATTAACTTTTAAACGTGAGTTTTTCTGTATTTCAAACTAAAATATTGTTATTATACATTGCATATTATAAATATGTATGTAAATCAATTAGCAAGAAGAGGAAGCTAGTGATAACTGGAGCACATAGAGAAGAGGAATTTTATTCTTCGATGAATAAATGTTGGTACCTACTCAGACTTACACCCTTGTTGTGTGTAGTAGATGTGTTACTATTGTTATATTGTTTCAGTGACAGTTTTATGGCTGATTTGTGGAAAATTAAGCTGAATACTACATGAATAGGGGGGAAAAGCACAAGCATTGAAAAAATTGCTCACGAATTATAAGGGAAAGTTTACGAATACAACAACGAAAGACGTTAAAAATAAATTTAATTCTCAGAAAACAACTTTAGGAAAGAATTAAAGAAAGCACGAGATTAAAAGAAATCAAGGACACGAAGAAATAAGATGAAGTGTATGAACCAACATCGAGGTATTATGATGCAATGTACTTCCTAACAGATCGAGAAACACCCAATGATTCAATTAACACTGTGGAAGATGAGGTCATTACTTTGAATAAAGAATTGTTTATTAGTTCAATGCAAAACAGATATTACATTTTGTATACATACAAAAGAAGTATTAAGTACTCTGTTCTATTCCAATTGTCTAATTATGCCAAGTAACCGACCCTACACCATTAAAATATACTTTGAAACAATCTCTGACAGATGTTTACTTTTCGTAACTTTTAAGGGATGTACATAAAGCCCTCTTTTAGCCATGAGTCTCCAGTCTGTGTAAATACTATGTCCTCGGTTCTTTTGAATGTAGATTGTACGTATCAACACGTCAATACGATTTTCTGGCCTTAGAATCCCAAATGCATTTTCGGATACGCCCCTGCCTCAACTGCAAGAACTGCTAAGTTTTCTTCTTTGTACATTTTAACTCGATGTAAAGGCATCATATCAACGGAAACGTAAAGCAGCTTTCCCGCGTAACTGTTGGCCATCATGAAGTCCAAGTGTGTCCTCAACCAACTTTTCCCCAAATTTTGTATGTTAATTACACCACCATCGGCCATTGATCCCACAGATCTCTATAATAAATTCATAACTAGCATTTACTACACCCATTAACACTATACTGAAGTCCCCTTTTATAGTTGTAATATAATTAACCATAGTTGGGAGGCTTAATAATTGATATATGCTCCTACACATTGAGGAAAGTTCCATCGCGTACTGAACCCATCAGCTACAACCTTCCATTCCTCTATGCATTTTGGAATCTGAAACAATTAACATTAAGATTGTAATATTATTTATTATATGTTTTTTTGCTTTCTTTATGGGATTCGAAGGAAGAATTGTTCCCTACGGAGGTGTCATGAAATGTTGGCAGTGACATAGTTGGATGAATTTGCCATTCAGTTCTCCTTGAAATCTAATATATTAAGGTCCCAACCGATGAACTAATAAGGTTGGCTTGCTTTCGGCTTTAAGAGCCTTTTCCTGATCATCTTGGGCTACTGAAATGAACAGGTTGGATCATCAGCAACAAGCACTGGCTGAAAACTTAATTAATGACATAATATTTGAGAGGAAAATGAACACTCCATCGACATTCTGTTGTCATTAATCAACCAGCTTCGTATACAACTTCACACGGCTCAATTCCTCCCCCGCTACAAGGCAAACAGTCAATACATCCGCGGATTCGTCTGAACCGCGACAAACTGCAGTACACTACAATGCCTGATGACCCACACGCATCAACATGTAATAATAAATCTGAAGAACCTCTAGAATTAGCTCATTTTTTTTACTTATGGTTTCTAAAATAATTTGAAGTGCGCCATGGTTTTTATTTGTTTGTAATAATGAATATTATGTTTCATATTAGCAACTTAGTGCTTAAAACTATCACTCTCCACTATAATTTTAATATAATTATTGTAATCTTTATAATTTAATATTTCTTTTTTCTTTCCTGAATACAAACCTTGAGCACCTTATACAGGGCACCACAGGTCTCTTCAACAATTTCACTTCTAGGGTTTGCAGCAATCTGTTGTTTCCCGTGGCGAGGAAACAACGACACGACTAGTGAAATGGCATTTCTCATCACTGTATCCTAATTTTTTCTTTATTAGCCGGAAACCAATGTAACTAAACTGTCAAACAGTTTTTACTCTATTTTCGGGAAATTGCGGTAATCGTCCGGAATATCAGTTCTCAGAGTAGTCCCCCATGTCTATGACTAGAATACTTTTCCAATCACACTTTTTTGGTTTCCTGTTTTTCTTCTTCTTAAATGCCATAGCTAAAGCAATTAAAATAATATTAAATTCACTATCATTCATTCTAATGAAAAAAATGACCAAGGTCGTATGACTTTCTTTGGAAAATGCTAGATCGTAACTGACCAAATATTGAAGCAGTGTGTGAGGGTCCCGTAATTCTCAAACGACTCAGGCTATGCTGAAAAGAATTATTTATTTACTACTTAAATTTCATATGTACTGCTGTTTTTGTTGATGCTAACAGGTAAAATTGCCACGTAGTAGATAATTTCAACTGATTAGTTTTCCACTGGCACGATGATAAAATCCAAACGTAATTCAATTTTAATATAATACCTACCAGTTGCTTGGGCCACAAGTCATCCCGTGGGACAATATTTCTTCTATATGTAATTTGATAACTATTTAGTGGTGTATTATGTAAATCTTTCTTAACAGACTCAACTTTCGCTTCAATATCCAGTAAGTTATATCAAGCTCAGCAAGCTACATTAAACGTTGAGAAATATTAACTTCACAGACATAAAATCAAATGTAGTTGAATATTCAAATATAATTTTCTGACCTTAAGTTTAATATAAATAAAAAGAAGGCCAATAAGCCAGCAAATTAGATATTCCAAAGTACACAGTTGTGTCCAACCACATACTTCTTAAGAATAATAATTTCGATCGGCAAAAACTGGAAATTTTAGAAGAAGAAAAAAATCAATCTCAAGAATGAAATGATAAATATCAGGTGAAATCCTCATGCGCTCAAGGTGATAAATGATGAGTAATTTGCACAAGATATACGATTCTCTTTTGTTGTAATAGACGAATCTTTTTTTAGATTCTTTTTTCCATTATTAAAATTTAACGGCGTAAAACACTTATGTTACCACATCATTTCGGTCGTAACTGTTGCGGGAAATTGACCACAACACCAAATTCCTCTCATGTAAATAGTTCATACATTTAATAGTACGTGTCTTATTTTATATTGAATATTACATTTCACATTTTAACAATTTTTTATCTATTCGAAATTAATTTTGACTTTATAAATTAAGTGAATAGTTACCTGAAGAAGCCCACAACTTACGTAGTTGAATAATTTTGCTACGTGATTATCAACGAAGTCTGACTCCTCAACGTTTATTCAAGCCAATAGATCTAGAAAGCAAGTATTTTCCTCGGTTGATGTGAGAAATGTTTCCTATTATGTCAAATACTTATTCTATTAATGTTAAAACAGACACACCAAATTTAAATTCAATATACGATAGAATCAGAAGAATTTGAAATCGAAGTAAAAGGCGTTTTGTTCCCAACTTTCGGGACCTCTTCAGTTCCTTCTATAAAAATTAATATTATATATACATAATTGATTCAAACAAAGAAATAAACTTCATATGATATGTTATCTACAATTACCATGTTATACTAAATTTATTAGGAAATCAGCTATTAATTTGAATTTATATTTAATTAATTATTTTTATTTCCAGAAACAACTGAAGAGGTTCGTAAACTTGGGGATGAAATGTTTTGTATTATAGTTATTTGATTTTATATTAAATTTAGTTTATAACTTTTGTCAGTTTATTGTAAATTGTTTTATAGTTTCAAGCGATGTAGTATACTCATCGTTGTCTTTAATATTGTCTTAAAGCCCAATCCTTTTATCATGTTTGTATGACATTTTATATCATTAATTATCATTGGACTTTTGAGAGCCACGGGGAAATGTTTTAACAGGTTAATTTGGAAAAAATGTGTGGCTATTTTTATCACATTGGTCTCTGATATAGTTTTTTAATGACGTAGTTTGCCGTGAACAAAGCGGAATTAAATTGTTATAACGAACATCAATAAGAACTCCAATAAATAAACATTAATGCTGGGACTTCCAAGGCCTAATGGAAAGTTCTGGATTAATTAAAATGATCTAAATAATTTAGTTCCGATAATATAATAGGTTAGGTAGTGGTAATGTGGGAGGTGTTACGCCGGCAAGTCGGCCCAGGCTTACCACCACAATTTCGCCCGGCGTTATAAAGTGTTTTTCCAAGTCTAAGGGCGTCCCTATGCGAACAAACTCTTATTATATATTGAGTATATACGAAGCTTATCTGGAGAATGCTGTCTGATGGTTACTTTTAAAATCACTAACATTTTAATGTTTCAACTGGTATAATTTGAAATGCAGCGGAGTAAAGTTATATAATTACAATAGTAGAAAAATAGGATATTTTTCCGCCTCTCTTCAAGGAATTACAGTGTAACCAAAGCGTAAAATTTTAGTGCATTACTATTTTATGTAAAAGATGAGTATTAGCATTCAAATTATTATTATTATAGTTTAATAAATATTTTAATATAAACTGGAGTATATTTTGAATTTCTTAGACTGTATATGGTATCACTACCATAAATTATTCCAAACACGAGTTATATGTTACTCTCTTACTAAAGGAAACACTAATTAGTTGAAGCTGGCGATTGGATTATCAATTGTTTACAGGCCGGCAAGCTCCAAAGTCCATGAACTTGGGTCTCAGGAGCCATGTCTTGTACTTATTTTTCACTGATATATATACAAGTATAAAGTAGCTTGTAAAGTTTCACCGCTCACTGTCAACCAATCGGGTCGCAACAACGTTATTTCGTGACCAAGATCTGTTCTTACATCTCGAGTTGTCTAAAGGAATATCACCTATTTCAGTCAGTTCGTATCATTGAATGGAAGACTAAAATCACGGAACCTTTGTCGGTTGCAGTATAGCGACTTAATTACAAATATTTTGCATTAATAATATTAGCTTATACTTTTGTCCTATTTGTATCGAAGGAAACGAAACACTTTCCTTAATATTCCTGCCAGTTGCAATAACGTCAAATCTTGTGGCCTTTGACACGAGTTATATTTAATTTGAAAACTGTATTTGCTTCCAATAAGCAAATATGAGGGCTGGAGGAAGCCAGAGATAACTTCGGTCAGGTCAGGGGTCTGCCGCTAGGGTCGCTGCTATCGTCTGCAGATAAATGACGGCGCCACACAAGCCGTAGTCAGCATTATCACGTGAAGGTGAACGCAATCTTGGTCCTCCATCATCATTGCATTATGCGACATCAGCATGATTATTCGCTAATACCATTACATCAACGCATTTTTCATGTATTCTCTTCTGCATTGCCTCACAATATTACGTAAGATACAAATATATCCGTTTAATACGAAGTAAGGCATGTTTGAAACTTGCTCTGATAGCAAATGTAACTTCTTTCTGCTACAGCATTTTGTAGGGCATTATTCAATTTCCGTCAATTTATTATCCATTTCGGGGTTTACATCTATATCTGTGCTGTCATATATAATTCAATTATTCAGCGTGGTATTTGTTTCAGAAGGGACGTAAATTCAAAGGCGAATAAAATTGTAACTGTTTGATTCTGAGGAAATAGCATCTGGCATTATATGGCTTTTATGATCACGGAGACTGGGATTAAAACTACTGGAGAATTATTACACTGACCACGCAACACACCAAATTCTGCAACTTTCAGTCCGCAGTCGACCATCAGTGGGCTGCAGAGCTAGGGAAGATGTAGTTATAGGGCTTTAATTATTTCACCACACACAAAGATTGGCCAGCCGGTATCCACGCCAATATAAAACGCTTCGAGATCGACTGCATTGTATGTAGGGAAATTAAACAGCCGGACGACTTTGATGCTCTTTAATCAGATCTAATATGAAATTATAACCTCTTCAGATGACAGTCAGCAGTAATTATAATTGAAGGGCAGAAATCAAGAAAGGAGTAAGACAAGGAAGCCGTGTCGCCCATACTCTTTAGCTTAGCGATTAAGAAAGTGAGTCAAAAGGAAAACAGAATAAATAAAACCCTAAGGTTTGCTGCTGATATCGTGGTATTAGGAGAGTCAGAAGATTTGGAAACCATAAGAAATGGCATGAACATGATCCTGGAGGAAGAGTACACCATGAGGATTAATAGAGGGAAAACCAAGGTGATGGAGTGTATTGTGGGAAGTAGTGGAATAACAAAAGGTTGTTAGATTGGGAAGGGATATTTTAAAGGACGGTAAGAATTCTTCTACTTGGTCAGCATAATAACTAGAGATGGTAGAAGTATAGTAGACATAAAGAATAGGATAGCACAGGCAAGAAAGGGAGTTTTCTTACGGGTAATATACGAGTGAATATTACGGAATGATTACTAAAATGTACGTATGGAGTGTGGCGTTATATAGGTGCGAAACGTGCACGATAAGGCTTGCAGAAAGGAAAAGAATAGAAGCTTTCGAAATATGATGCTATAGAAGTATGCTGAAAATCAGATGGGGTGGATAGAGTTAGTAACCAGGAAGTTCTAAGCAGAAATGGGAAGAGAGAACAATTTGGAGGACTTTGACCAAGATAAGGGATAGATTAATACGCCACGTTTTGAGACTTGAGGGTTTAGTTTAAATTAGCATTAGAGGGAAGTATGTTGCAAATATTGTGTAGTTTGTTTCCACATTTGTTGTTGCGTTACTTGCTCTTGTCCGTGAGAGTTGTGGGAGAGATCCTCCGTGTAACAAATTGCTTGCGCTTGTAGGAACATGTACACTCTCACTTAAACTAGGTCTTTGTGGTTTTTTTTATAACTTATTCTAATTTACATACTTGTTTGATGGTTTCAGATCTTGAATCCCCCCGGGTCTTTGGTGCACTATGTCACCACACTATACTTGTGTTAAGTCACACGGTGCACATTTATGGATCTTCACTTTGTTAAATTAAGACGGCCAAAAGTAGCCGAATCGATGAGAGTTCAATTTCAGCTACGTGGTCAACGCGTCTTAACTCGTCGATTCAATGTAAACAAGCAGTATCGGAGCTACGCAAGCTACGAAGCTCGAATTCGGAGAAATATGAACAGTTTTCTTTTTACCTCCCACTTACATCTAAAAGTGATCTTTTTTAGACAGAGAAAAGAGCGAACGGGTAGAAAGAAAATTAAATTTCTGAATAGAGGTATTTGGGCTGGAAATAGCGTTCTTGATAGCATGTAGATGTTGAATAGTCAAAACCAGCACTTCTGGGCCGACGCAAATCCACATCTCACACCAAAGCACAATTTGCAAGAGAGAATTTTCTGTCAACGTGTAGTCTGGTATTGTCGGAGGTGTTTTAGTTGGACAAATCGTCTTGTAATTGATGTGTTTGATGGCAGGGGTGAGGCACGAGACGCTTTTGGAATTCTGTTTCTCAGTTTTGTTTTCTCAAATTGTACAGTAACGAAGGGGAAAAATGTTTGTATTGGCCCTTTTAAGATTGTCACTTATTTCTGTCACACCCTGTATATAGTTTTATAGGACAACGATTTTATCCACTTATTTATAATCTGCTATAGTTCTATACATTTTTTCTGTAACTTCATTGTGTGTATTTTAAACATACCCATCCAGCGCTCTTTGCGTTATGCAATTCATTAAATCTATCTGTTAAGAGGCGTTCCGGAGAAAACGAACGCGGTTTGGTCCCTCACGAATGAAGCAAGTCTACACGCTATAATATCTTATACCAACGGCATAATGTATTTCAGACATCATGATAAGAGGAAGAAGGTTCTCTTTCACATGACATAAGCTTGAAGTTGAAGTAAGTCTTATTACAACATTAAATTCCTGTAGACGAGTGAAATAGGCATTAGGAAATTAACCGATAGAGAAATAGCGTATATCACTGTTTAAACATCTGTACCGTTTTTTTCATTTCTTTGTGTTCAAATATTAAAATATAGAGAATAGTAACAATACAAGACTAAGAATCTTATAGTTGGAATCGGTAAATATTTAGGATTCTCAAGAAGATATGGTCGTCAATACCAAAGGAAAATATAAAAAAATTGCATGAAGATAATCTTAGCTTTCCACAACTACTTTATAACTACAAACGAATTTTTTTACGGTATTATAACTCGTCACGTTTTCTGCAATTCGCCAACATAATATAAGCTAGCATCCTAATATTTACTGGGATCTGTAGAAATATACCGTAATGTCTCGTCAATGGTAAACGATTTAAGGAATGGAATAATAGATAGTTATTACTCCTTATCATACATAAATGGCTAATTAATGTAATTATGTAACGAAAAGGTCTACGAAAACATTTTCTAGGAAATCGTCTTGTGCGATTTGATCTCGGGATCGCTAAGCTGAACTGGAGGCGTCCACGTTTAGTAAAATAGAATTCCGTAGAACCTTCCTTTTTCTTTTTAGTAACAGACTACGTAAGAGTAATCCGGAAATAGGCAATTCCCCTTTAATAGCATAGGAAGGGAATTAAAAAGGGGGGATGTGGAAGGTAGAGCAAGATAACTAAGGCTAACTGATCCAATGGGATCAGAGGACAACTCTTATCGTGTACCCCAGTACATATAACTCGTGCCTTAGCATGTGAGAATCTCCAGAAAATCGGAGAGAGTATTAGGCATCCCGCAATCAATCTGGGGATAAAAACCTTCTACAAACCTTCATGTAAATAAGATGAAAGATAATGTAATTGGATGAACGAGACAAATGTTAAAATAGTTTCAATCCTTCGAGTGCCACTCATTCCGACAGATCTTTTTCTTAAATTTGCAATTTACAGTGAGACTGGCATTATAGAAAAATATCAATAAGTCATATGAGTAGTCTTAAGTACTGCGGAGAATTTTTGAAATGACTGTTTTTCCCATGGATTACTTTGTTATTTTCTCAAGATTGGATTCACCCAACAATTTCCTTAGTCACGCTACTATCGTTGAAACAAAAAATCTTTTCAATCATGTTTTGGTTGTTCGAACGTAGGTAGCAAGAATTCCGCAATGTGTTTTGTTGATTATGCTGGAACTGAAATATTTCTTCTTCTATTTCACCTTTCATTTATTATTGCTTTATTAAAGACCCAGGAAATGCCGGGAAATCAGCTATTCAAAGTATAACATACGACTTGGCATAATTATTCTCATATCAAGATAAATTGCTAATAGTAATAAAGAAACCTTATAATAAAGAGAAGGAAAAATTAATATTCCACGAAGAAATGATGTTAGATATTTGATTTTTAAATAAAGTAACAAAACATTTTCTAACCAAAAATGTTATAAACATTAAAATAAATTTTATCAATAAAATAGACATAGATGTGGTTCGCTATTGTTACGCATATAAATTTTCGCTGTATATTTATATTATTTATCTAAATTAATTTATTATATTAAGCATTCTGTACGAAGTTTCCACAGAGAACAAATCCTGAGATCGCAAGCCACTTTTCTGGGGTAAATCCGGTAAACAAACACAGTCATAAACTTGAAGCCTGACAGGTGCATTAGGAGACTCAGTCCTTTGTCAGAAAGGATTTTGCGACTGGGCGAAAAACCCAGGTCAGCAAGGCGGTTGACCCAAAAGATGGCTAGGGTGGCCCCTCTCAAATTTTTAATTTTTGGGGAGGAGGGTAGGGCCGCCAACACAATTGGAGGAGTTGGGAAAATTGAAAAAGCGGAGAGACCAATGTAGTTTTTAGGAAAGGTGAGGTCGAAGTGGGAAGGACATCAAAAAGATTCATTCCGAAAAGACATTCAGAGGTCAGAGAGAAGCTAGCGAAACGAAAAGTCGGCTTCAAGGAGTCAGTGAGGAGAGGCGATCTGGCCCCAAGTGTCACGAGGAAACAGACCTGGAGACATGTTTCCTGTATCACCTCAGAGGCCTGTGGCTTCACATGCCACCCGGGAGTTGCCTTTGCGTTAAATGCAGGATTGCCGGTCAACCAGGAAACTAGGGGAGGATGAATGGTAAGTGAAAAACAAAAGGTAATAAATAATCTCTCGTCTACTATTCGTAGAAACACACCATACAGCCCTAAGGAAAGCAGATTAAATTTACTAAAGTCTCTTGCTAGGTTAGGGCTCAGCTGGGAAAATAAAATTAATTAATTTCTAAATATTGTGATTTGTTGAATCTTTTACATTTGTTAATAATAAACCTGGTTGAAAGTACACAGTTGAGATATATTGGCACTCACTCATTTAATATATACTCTAAATTATTTAATATATTTATAAATTTAAAAAAAGTAAAAACCACGTCACACTATCACTAAATGAGTTTGACATTTGAAACGGTTATTAACAAACGGCTGCAATTAATTATATATAATATAATCATATATAATATATCTTCCATTGATCATTAAAATTATTTCTCAATGTAATTCATAGAAACGACCTCGTTTATGTACAGTAATGGGACTAATTGGAATAGAGTTTGAACTTTTTGTAAGGAGAGTGAATTAAGCAGTAATGTCAACGTCGCTCTAAATTTATTTCTGTTATAGCCTACGTTATTATGCATACATGATATTATAGAAGTATCCTTACTCTGCTGATGTAGTCTTTTATTTTTTAGGTTAATAAGAACAATAGCTCTGAATGTCAAAGAGTCGTAATTGAATTTTTGGCAAAAGGAAATTCACAGTCGCTTGAGATGAACGGAATATGTCTATGGGGTTTCAAATTTGTCCCACACTGTAACTAACGTTTTTTGAGTTACGACTTCCACGTCTGCTGTTATGCGTTTCCTCAGTTCGACCAATGTTGCTGGAAGTGGAGGCACATAAAATCATATGGAAAAATTCACATTCAGTGAAATCCAGTGATCAAGTTGTCCATTACGGCCGAACAATCGTTGAGGAAGCCTATCGTTAAATCGAGATATCTAAATCTAAGTGTTCTATGGAAAAGAAACTCGAGTTTTTCCTTTATTTATCACTACATTTTTCAATCGTGCTCGGTATAAGGATGAATAGTTATTTTTTCAAAAAATCGAATGTTTTTTAAAGCACTTGGGATATTACTTTATAGAACAATGTTTTATTATAATAAACACTTTTAAGGTCGTTCTCCACCTATTTCATAAGTATAGTAGTCACAAACGTCGATAATTTCTGATCATTGTAACTTATTCACTGTTATAGTTCAGAAAAATATAACTTGTGCTTAGAAAGTTATTCTTCTTCTTGAAGGTGATTCTTCCACATAAGCTTTTCTTCTTATTACGTTAAGGTCAGCAATGATGGAGATCGTAATTTGTAAGAATTAATACACCTTGTTCTTCTTATTCTGAAAATTTTTTTATATGAAAGCATATGTGTATATTTCGATAAATAATACTTCAGTCGTAACTGTTCAAGAAACGTTAATGAATCAAATGATATGAACACGTATGTCTTCTAATTTTGATATCGCATAAATAAATTTTCACTATCATAATGAATGTTGGCCTTAGCGTAACCCCTTAACATGCAGTTGCTTGCACTCGCAGAATTAGTTACAAAAAGTATGTTCTTTCGCCGACTAATGTAAAAAATGAACGAAAGGAGTGCAGCAGTATGTGATCCATAACTTGGGAGATAAGCGGCATCAGCCTCTTACTATCGCGTTCTTTCCTACTGTATCAAAGAATTGTTGCGAATTATTTCAATTGAGACTTTAAATGCGAAAATCGAATCTAATTATTCTTAGCAATTTAATTTTAAAACTATTAAACTTAGAATACTGGCCTTTCTTCGTATAATAAAAAAACTTTAATGTATTAAGTAAGTACGTGGTGCATTGGTACAGTGTCTCCTCAAAATACAATACACTGCCAATGCAGTATTGTTTGCCTGTAAGTTATGTTTATTAATAGTGGAAAGTGAGATTACTGCAATAAATTTCTTCAGATTTCTCTTTCTCTACCCACGAAAAGTTGCGGAAACCCGTTTAAATATTTCTAACTAAACCAAAGTCTCGACATGTACTCTAATTCATCGTTGCTTAAGGAATTGTTTTGAATTGTAATACATATACACATGTTGTTGTTGTGGTATTCCGTTCTAAGACTGGTCTAATGTAACCCTCCATGCTAACCTATTTTGCGCAAGCCTTTCATTTACGCATAACTAACACATCCCACATTCCCCCATTCTGTTTAGCGTATTCCATCCTTGACTGCCCTCTTGTGTTTTTACCCCACACACTTCCCTCTAAAGCTAATTTTACAAGACCATGTCTTATGGCCTATAAATCTATCCCTTCTCTTGGCCAACGACCTTCATACTGTTCGCTCTTCCCCTATTCTGTTAAGAACTTATTAGTGATTCTATATACCCATCTGAATTTCAGCATTCTCCTATAGCCCCACATTTCGAAGGCTTCTATTTTTTCCTTTCCACGTTTCGCAACCATATAACGCCACGCTCCATACGAGCATTTTAGTAACGATTTCCTAATATTCACACTTATATTACCCGTAAGTAAATTCCTCTTTTTCGCGAAAGCCTTTCTTGCCTGGGCTATCCTATTCTTTATGTCTACTATACTTCTAGCATCCATAGTTATTACGCTTTCCAAGTAGCAGAATTCCTTAACTTCCGTCAAAATATCCCTTCCCATTCTAACACCCTTTGTTATTCAACTGTTTCCCATACTACACTCCATTATCTTGGGTTTCCCTCCATTAATCCTCATACTGAACTCTTTCTCTAGGACCCTGTCCAAGCCATTTATTATGGTTTCCATGTCATATACGTATATAGTCCATATCTGTCAAAATAAATTTATTCAAAAGGACAATTAAGACTTATATTATATCGTTTCTGTTAACAATAAAACTAAAATTCACGCTTTTTCCCTTCATTTGCGTCCTTTTCCGGATTTTAATATGTTGCTACTAGGGTTGGTGGGGACTGAGCTGTATCGAGCTGGACTGAGTTAATGTGAACTCGGGTTCGAGTCCCACTCGATGCAACCATTTTTATTTGTTTACTTTATTTACCTTTGATTTCTATTATTTTCTTTTTGGAGAATGTTCTGTTTCTGGAATATTCCATGAATGTATAAATTGTACTGGATCCCGAATCGGAGTCAGTCTTACGTAATACCAGCCTTTGTACAGCACTCCGTTGTTAAATAAATGTCAATAACTTCTACGTGTTTGTGTTACTGTATCTCACGATCCTACAGAAGCATGACAATATTATATATAAGCTGAAAAACTTTACGTCCAGATAATCTTATTAGAGGTAATACTTCAACTTCAAAAGTAGTTATAACCTTTGGGAAAAATATTGGTGGAGAAGAATGTTTGATGTGAGTGGCAAATATATCACTGTATTAATAAATCGAGATAGAAAGATTAGTTAATTGCTCTAATCATATTGATGACGAGGAAAGTGCACTCAATACTTTTAAAGTAGAAGAAAATACTTCCGTTCAGACTGTCAGCATGTGGAAAAAATCTAATACTACATAAAAATACGTTGTGTTTAACTATTTTCTTATTTTAATAAAAAAATTATATAAAAGTGGTTTTTTAAGACAAACTGCAATTACGAAACAATGAGCTCATTATAGCGACAAATATATTATAATTTGATGTTAAATATTGAAGTCTCGTTATTATTATTTTTTTTAAAAATTATACATTAACTTTTACTTTTAGATAGGTTTTACAAAATCTTTATCAATTTCACCTTTCTTGTATAATCACAGGTCACTCAGATAATTCATATTTCTAACAAAACAAAGCCTGTCAAAGATTGATTTATGTGACATGTAAAAAGGGTCTATTCATCGTGAGGTAAGTTTTATAAATCTGCATTTTAGTAGCAAAGGGAGCCAAGCTCAATGTTCATAGCAATACGTTGCCTAGAATCAAGCCTTTGTAACAAGTGGGTATATTACTATAAAAATCTTACTTATAGACCGTTTAAATGTTCATTTGTTCATGCGGCTCATTGGACGCAGACAAGGATGCAAATGTTTCACTTCTGGACCTCTATTTTGTAACTAAACTAGATGTATTTCCTTCCATTCAATAAAGTTAATATCATAAGGGTTTGATTGTTTATATTTTTACGTGTAGAAGTCCTCAAATATGGACTAAACGGTGTAGCTAATGTATTGAATTATGTAAAAAATTCTGTTTGTGATTTTTATAACTCACAGATTAATATAAATATTGAATAAGTATCTTTATTGACTTTCTATTCCTCCCATTTGAAACCACACTTCTATGCCTTGAACGAAAACTCAAAATGAAGTTTCATAACCGTCAAATACTATTGAATAAATTGTATTTGTAACAGAAACGTTGTGCGGTATTTATTTTATCACCTTTTTTAGTTACTTTTATGTGTAATTAATATAGTTTTAACACAGTCGTTTTATATTTTCCCGCTTCGTCTCAGAAATATTACAAATATTTGGGAATAATTTTTATGTACGTAATAATTTCTTATTTCATTTTTTGTTGTTAATATGTTGCAATTGTTTCGATTCACTTTGGGTTTTAAGTCTTAGGCACTGTAAAAAATCTATGATTGCCTTTTACTTTCATTTTCAGACATTTCGTTAGTTCTAAGTTACATACGCGTGGATTCTGAAACTGTAATGGTCTAACGAGAAAACGCAAAAAAATATTTTGATTTATTTATTGTTCCATTATTGAGGAAGTATGATAAGTCAACAAATATAAATAGTTAACAAGTACATAAATTAAATACAATTTTTCTGCGTTCTTCTTTCTTTCTAATATTGAATTGTTAGAAATGAATCAAATTCAAATGTTATTTTGACAGTTGACACAGTGCTACTCACTATGGTTTAACTGGAAACTGAAAAAGTTAAGTTTTATGCATTTATTTATGAGAGAAGAATTGCTTTCAATTGAAGCTCAGCCAATGCACATGAAACTAGATTTAGAATACCAGACTGGAAAAATCTCTACCGGACCCGGTAATCGAACCAGGACCTCCATCTCTGCCGGGTAGTTGCCCTCACCACTGAGCTAGCCCGAGTCGACAGCAGGACCTGATGCGAGATCTCTCCACTCTTGTATACCTGAAGCTTAGACTCGCCTACAATTTATTAATCTGACTCTTCACAACAGATTCTAAGAAATCAGTGAAGAGTGGACATTGAGTAAATTGATTAAAGGTGCCTGATTTGAATTCAAAGAGGAAGAGTTGCTTCCAATTGCAGGTCAACTAAGGCTATGAATCTAAATTAGTAAATCGTTGGCAAAACTGACCTATGAGTATACAAGAGAGGTAAAATCTTGCATCGGATCCTGACGTCAACTTTGACTAACTCAATGGTGAGATAGAGTAACCACCCAGTACGTTCGGTTCGGATTTAAACATTATGTTCTCCTACATTTATTGGTGAAAAAAACAAAATGCTAATCTAATAAAATTATAAAATAAAATAAATGCAAGGAAACACAACAAATTTTCAATATTTAGCTTCAATTTAGTAAAGTTGAACCAGAATCTCCTCTACCGCTGATTTTTTTAATGTTTCATTTTTATTTAATATGTGATGAAGGTAGAAAATAAAATAAAAGTTTGCCATGAAAGTTAGCATTTAAAATTGTTGGAGAATGATCCCATCATTGATCTCAAATTTTGCAATTTTGTAGTTTTTAAGTTTCCAACTCTAACTCTAAATATTCAACATGTTTCATAATAATTAATGTTTTAAAAAATTTTTACTTGATAGATCATAACAAAGTTTTATGTAAGTGCAATAGGTATTATCTATGTTATGTGAATAATTACCGACCTGCATAAATATCGTGCATCCCCATTTACATCTTGTGAACTCCTAATTTATGTTTTCGTTTGCATTGACTCCTTCCAGTTCGGAGACGAATCCTTGGGTTTTGGATATAGACCAATTTGGGAATCGTTGCGCTGAATGGAGGGAGTGTCACGGACCGTGAGTGAGGGAAAACAATAGATTATATGGAGTGAGAGGATGAATTAGCATTACAATCAGTCCAAAAATCCATGTGTCATTTAAAGTTGGTGAATCTGGAAACTCAAGTAGAGCAGAACCGAACTAATTGATCGCCAGTTTTGAAGGCGTGGTCCGCATTAGTCGCATTTTCATTTGAAGTGTAAACACTTGAAGTATTTTACACACACATAAAAAATTAATATATATATATATATATATTGTGTTGTGCATTTGCACCCTCATACATATATAAGAAAGACAATTATCCCCATTAAAACTGTTTATTGAGTTTAATTTTTTGTGTATGTATGTAGATATACTGTACTAATCTTAAGAAGCGGTCTAGATTGCTTACCAAGCCAACGGCAGAGTAATAATGAACAGGATTGGTTAATTTTAATATTCAATTGACACGATAGCCAGTCGAGAGATGCGAATCATGTTGGCTGAAATATTTTGGAAAGAAAGACTGAGAAGGGAGCCCTGTAGGGCTAAGAAATGTGACACTTGTAAATCAAGGGGCAGCTGACACGTACACCTTGCAACAATAAGCAGAAAGTGGAAAGGGTCCAAGCCAAATCACCAGAGGAAATGGGAATAATAGGTCCAGCTAGCCACCCTTTCCACGCCCGAAAATCCCGGCACACTTTAGCAAACTGAACATCCGACTAACATTTTAACCCCACCAGACAGAAGAAAGCGGAGCAAAATTAATAAAAGATGGAACTCAGAATATTTTCGGTCATTATTCACTTATTATTAATTGGGGAGTTTTTGAGATTTTCGCTAAGTTCCGAGTATTGAGTTTGCAGCATTGCTGAGTATTCGGCAAATTATCTCATGGGTTCTCTTTATCCACATGGTTGATTGTGGACGTACGAGACTTTGAGTAGCTGAAGCTGACGACCGTAACTTAAGAGGACCACGAGATTCGCTGTACAAATTTACGTTTCTCCCTACCCCCTCCTGGCTATTTTGGGTGTAATTAAAAATTTCGATGCCAAGTTTCATATTTATCCCCACTGGATTCCTAAATAAAAGTATTTATCTTCTTTGAGTTTAACAAGTAGCCAGCAAAAAACATGAATTCAATGTTTTTTGTAATTTAATGAATTGCTTTTTATTAAATTTGGTTTAACCAAAAAGTATTGATTTTTATTGAATAAATTTAACTTTCCTCCCTTTTATTAAAATTTCAAATTTTGTTTTTATTAACATTGATGATCCCACTACAATATATTTACTGAAGTGAATGCATTATTGGGTGTTCTGGCCGACGTCCATTAGTTATTGGGGCACTTTAAACTTTTTTGGGGGTAAACAGGCTACATGAGGGTGATCCTGAAACATGCAACTCCCCTTAAATAACATAGGAAGGGAATTGTGAACGTAGAGCAAGGTAGCCAAGGGTTGACTAGGGCCCCGGATTGTGTGTTAAACAATCCTTCCCGGTGTTTCACCTTAAGAGATGCAGGGAAAACCCTAGATAACCTGCATCAGGTAGGTTGGGTATTGGGTACTATTCTTACGCGCTTCCGAATGACGGGAGACGATCCAGTGGGATCAGCGGACAACTCTTGCTATATGTCCAAGGTCTTCGACCCCAGTGCATATACCTCCTAAAATAGGAGAAGGTGTCTCGACATGTGAGAACTTTTATAAAAAAAACCAGAGAGAGAGCGAGGCATTCCCGACATAGTCAGGTGAGCCCTGCAGTCACTCTGGGAGCATACCAAGATCAATAGGTGAAGTTTTTTTTTGGGGGGGGGGGTTAACAGGCTACATGAGAAGGGGGAGGTTAATAGGCCATCGCATTGCTTCAACCTGCTTCCAACCAGACATCAACAGTAAGAGACAATGTGTAAAGTGATTCCAACCCCCTTTAAATCTTTTGGTACTTCAAATTTTCACAGTAATCATTCTCCCCATTTTAGCTCCCTGATGAGAAGGATTCTCATGCGATTGATTAAAGCCGCGGATTGTTTTAATTCACATTTTATAATTTATTAAAATTCTTTCATTTTTTCAATATGTTGTATTTTATTGTCAATAAAGTTGGTGTAATTTGTTATAAAACAGTTTCTTTTATTTCTTACGTCCCAATTTATTAATTTATATTTATTAAAACAAGAGAGTATATTATAATATATTCGTACATTTTCTTCATTTTGAGATATAAGCCAACCAACCCCGAAGAAGTAAATTTTCATTCATTTATGACAATTAAACCGAATTTGAATCAGAATAATTTAAAAGAAAGGATATTTTTGAGCTCTAACAACTGTAAATGGGGTCAATTTTTTGGATTTTTTAAAATTTCTTTCAATCATCAATAATAAATACATTCCTATGAGCTAATATGTTGACATGGGACTTAGTTGTCTAATTCCGTTTATGTGATATGTATGAGGACCGCTCCAGCGAGTGAACATCAAGTTGATTTAACAAAACACGTGGTCTTCTTCGCCATCTGCTTTCTCCAGGTCTATTGGCCTACGTTTCCTTAACCTTATACAAACGAAAGAATTCCATTGGATTTCATCTATTCGGGAGGATCGGGAATGGCCAACTTACAGTTTCACCAGGCGCCCTTTATTTTTAAGTCAGCTAATCTGCGAGATGTAAATGACGCTGGATTCTACTCAATCGTAATGCACAATGTTAATACATTTTGATATTTCTGTATAAGACTTTGCTTGGTTTATCTCATTTTATTCTTTCAATAAGTTATTGCAGATGGATATTTCAAGAAAAAAATATTCCAAATCTAATATTTCGTACCAGGAAGAATTTGCTTCGGTTGTTAGTTCTATCGCTAGGAAAAATACAATTGTTGGGGGAATCTGTGCAGGTAATAATTAAGGATTCCAGACTAGATCCTTGTAAGCTGACAGATGTAATTTTAAGCATCCTCATGTACACACTATTCATTTCACTTGCAGTTTCAAAAGTGGAACGCATCACAGTGATCATTTTCTTTATAATTACCATTTGTTTACAGATACGGGATGATAAATGCAAGTGTAGTAATAGTAATATTAGAATATGTGTTGTATTAGCCGAATGTGACGCTTGTAGTCGCGGGCATGCGCCGTCGATGTCGCTGGGTGGGCGTGTCACTATCAGCGCGCAGACAGATAAGAGGATAATGGCAGCTGTGTTACAGACAGACTTGGCTAAATCTCGGTCTAACATGCCCCGCTATCAACTCTATTAGCTACCACATATTACATTACATTACAAGTATCACTACTGTTTTCGTACCTTCTGCAAACATGAAACTTTTTTATCATTTAATTATAATGCTTTGATGTAGATTTCATCACACGGATCTCAGATAGAACAAAAGTCGTTGCTAAAAACTAGAAACATAATTGCATCTGTCTTAACACCACAACACTCGTATGTTCTATTAAAATTTATTATATATGATAATTTAGGAGGCATGGTTATAATTCTTTTTGTTTATTTAAATTGTTAATTTACAATCTGCAGCGGTCACAGTTAATGTAATAAGTAAATTGTATACAAGTATGCTTTAAAACGTGAGTAGGGTCCAATGCGATTCCCTAGAAGTTCAATGGTGTATTTTGTTTTACTAGTTTCTGTCTTGCTTCTCCTGAATCAAATCTAAGGGCCACAATCCTCTAAGTCTTCTCTGTGTTTCACGAGGGTAGATTATTTCGGTTATTAGTCTATTTTTGTGTCTTCCATTCGTTAAAAGTAGTGTGTCGTTATTCTTTTGTTTTCCTCAGTGCTGAATGGGATGTTGAGATCGTGTGTACTGTTGTTTCGTGGTTTTTTATTATTTATAAATATATTAAATATTAGTTATGTTTAGATGGGTGGGCGCCAATAAATATCTACTTTGAAATTTTAACAGTTTTTATTCTTAATAAAACTAAAAAACAAAAACAAAATTACAATATTTAAATTTAATCAATTTAATTTTCCTAGCTGAGCCTTAATTAGAAATTATATTGCAAGAGACTTAGTAAATAGAATCTACTTTCCCTCGGGGTTGTATCATGTGCTTATACTCATAGCAGAGCGAGATTATTGCCTTGGTTCCTTGCTGTATATGCGTCTTTCCAAGTTTCTTTGTTGACCGGCAGTCCTGGGTTTTACACTAAGGCAGCTTCCGGGTCAGCATAGAGGCAGGCAGCAAGCATCAAATTTTGGTGAGTTTCCTTGTCCTTGCAGCCAGGCCGCTTCTCCTCTTAGCTCTGAATCGAAGTCAGTCAGTCGTGCCGTCCTCTCACCTCCGACTCTACTTTTTGAATCCCCTTACGAGGTCCTTTCTACCTCAAAACTAACCTCTCCTCAAACGTGGTTCGTCTCCCTGCTCTTTCTTTTTTTCCCAGGTCCTCCAATGGGGTTGGCGTTCCTACCCTTCCTTTCCAAAAATTCAAATTTTGGGAGGGGCCACCCTAGCAATCCTGGGGAAACTGGATTTTTTCTGTGAGACGCAAATACCTTTGAGACAAAGACTGCACCCGTCAGGTTACTAGTTATTGTTTTGTTTGTCTTGTCTGGTTTTTCCACGGAATGGTGCCTGCCTTGCGAATACCTCAGGACTGTTCTCTACAGAATTTTACACAAAATGCTTCATATTGTTAATTTAATTTGTCTGAATAAAACAGAACATAATCTGAAATTTTATACGCGTTACACTGTGGAATTGGAAACAAACCATGGTGCGTTTGTGATTGTGCGGAGTATTTTTGACTGCATCCTTTGAATTGTTTTTGATTCGATGACTTGGTGCATCCCCACAATTGTTTGGCGTAAGTCCATATGGATTTAATGATGCATTTGTATAATAAAATTTTATTGTCTAAAGATAATTTAGACTTTCTTCCCATTAACCAGATATGTCGGTTTTTTGGACATGTTTTTTCCAGGTCATTTTTTGGTCCAAATGTAAACCCATTTTTGCTGACCTCTCGAAAGCGTTTGATTTAGTAAATCATAATATTCTACTCAGAAAATTAGACTTCTACGGAATCAGAGGAATTCACCATTCGTTATTGGCAACGTACTTGCAAAACAGACGCCAAAAAGTTGCTATTCAAAACACGGATGGAAATGAGTATCTGTCAGAATGGGAAACAATTACCTGCGGTGTCCTTCAGGGCTCAATTTTGAGACCTTTCCTTTTCATTTGCATTAACGATTTACCTAATTATTTAGATCCCTTAAAATCAGTCCTTTACGCTGACGAAACAAATTTGGTTATCACGGACAGCCACTGACTCGGAAACTTTATGCGAGAAAGTTGATACTGCGATGTGCCGTCTCAATCTTTGGTTCACTGCAAACAAATTTTCTCTTAACGTAGAGAAAACCAAAATCGTTAACTTCACAGCAAACACAAACAGTTTATCTCCAAACTTGGAAAACATTTCAGAGCACGCGCCTTTTCTTGGTCTGCTGATTGACAATAATTTGAAATGGAATCACCACATTAAAAAACTATCGGGAAAACTCAGCAAAATTTGCTTTACATTACGAGTGTTAGCTCGGGAAGCCGACATAACTACATCAAAAATGATGTACCATGCATATTTTGATTCTGTCATGTGTTACGGTATTGCAAACTGGGGTCATTCGCATCACGCGATTCACATTTTCAAACTAGAAAAGCGGGCCGTAGGAATAGTATCTGTATCTGGTGCGGAGTGGAATACCACTTGCAAACCTTTGTTTTGCAAACGTGTAATTTTAACCTTACCTTGTACGTATATTCTAGAAATTTTAAAATTTGTATGGGGCAACATCAATCTATATGCTCTAAACGGTTCAAGCCATTCATACAACACAAGAAATCGCTTTCAGTTCCGTGTTGAAAATCATCGTCTAAGTCTTTTTGAAACAAGCATTCATTATTCCGGTATAAATCTATACAATACTCTCCCGGAAGAAATAAAAGCTTTAAAGGTTCAAAAATTATTAATAAAGAGTTGTAAATCTCTGTTAATGAATGGTGCGTATTATTCACTGAAAGAGGAAGGACTAAAACAGTTTGCTGGTGTCCTATCAAATTTTCTTATTATTTTAGAACTATACTAGAATTTAACTGCTGACTTATTTTCTTTTTCATGTTCGACAGGAAGCTACACACGATCTTCTGCTGCCTCCTCCGTCGACTGAAAATTGAAGATTGAATTTTATCTTTCCTCTTTTTGTCATTCAATTTTTAGTTCTAAAATTTTGTATATTTCTTGTAATATTATATTTGACATATCCTATTTCCTCAACCGAGGACTAATGAATTGAATAATAATAAATCTAAATCTAAAAGTCTAAAATCCAAATACTTTACTTTGTTCTTTATTGGAATTTGAATGTTATTTAAGTAGACCGGTGGAAAAACTATACGTCGTGTGGTGAATGTAACTTGTATTGATTTGATTTCGTTTTTTTTATTTTCCATTTCTTGGTCCAATTAAATAATACGTCCAGGTGGTTTCGCAGGTTTTCTGTTGCAACTACCGGGTCAGCATTTACAGCTAATAAGGTTGTATCATCCTCAAATGTTGCAATAGAAGTATTGCTCGTAGTTGGTAGATCCAACACACAACCCTGTACGGGTTGGTAATTAGAGTAGCTACAGTAGAATTTTACTTGGAAGAATCGTTCAGTCAAGTATGATCTCAGCAGGTGGTAGTATGAATTAGGGAAGGCTTTTTTGATCTTGTCCTTATCAAAAGCCTGGGCGGCATCTAGGAAGACGGCGTTACATAATTTCGAATGAAGGTCCGGTATAATTGATGATACGGTAGAAACTTTGGTTTTCAAATTTCTTAAAAGTACACAGAGCTAGTAATAGTCACTTATGCTTTATCAATTAAATATTAAATTTTTACAAGTCAAAGTCTACAATTAGCTGTTTAGAACATTGAAATTGTCAATTAAAAAATATTAGAAACAGGAAATGAAGTATCTAGAAACAGCTTGTAAAGTTATAATTTATCTAATGAAACTACGCTTTTGGGTAATCAAAGGTATGAGTAGTACTTTTTACTATCAGTTTTAAGAGACATAATTTCTACGTTACATATTTTCGTCGTCGTGCTGAGTGCCATCGCCAGTGGTCGGCAACCTTGTTTAGTACTCGGGCATATTCCTGAAAGGGTACCGCCGAACTCCCGATGGAAAGAAAATTTTTAAATGTGAAAATAACAATTTTAATTTATTACATACGTACATTTTGAAATAATTTCAATTTATTGCCAAGTTTGAAGTTGTAAATTTTCACCAAACTTATTTTAATTTGGCAAATTACCAGTTCTTAGACATTGGTCCAAATGAGGGTTGATCGCAACTTCGATTTATGTATTTCATGTCTGCAAACAAACATTCCCGAAGGTATGTCGACGTAAAGAGAGGTCAATTTTATCGCACAATTTATCATCAATGAATCATTTAATTTGCTAACCAAATTTCAAAACTTTTCTTCGGAATTCAGTATTATGTTTCATACATAAGGTTCTAATTCTAAGTCCTCCTTATGTGAAACAATGAAGTATGTTGCGGCGTCTTCATCAATTTAAGCAAAATGGTTAATGAAAATATCATAAGTGATTCTAAATAATAGAATTCATTTAATCATTATCAGATTCTTCCCATAAATAAACTAAATGTTTGGCAAATAGATGAGTTTTGCACCTTTTCCATCGCAAAAACTTTCAATTACAGCTTTTCACTTTGGAAAAATCGAAAAGTTATCTTTCTCCGTAACGCTAATTTAGGTTTTGATGAATTTACTGTTCAGTTAAGCAAACGTGGACGGTAGGAGTTGCAGAAAGGAAAAGAATAAAAGCCTCTGAAATTTGGTGATATAGGAGAATGCTGAAAATCAGATGGCTGGATAGAATCAGTAAAGAGGAAATTCTAAGCAGAATAGGGGACGAGCGAACAATATGGAGAACGTTGACGAAGGGAAGGGATAAACTAATAGGCTACGTTTAGATACACGAGGGTCAGCCTTAAAGGGAGGTGTGTGGGGTAGGAACAGAAGGGAGGCGAAGGATGGGGGTTGCATCTTTCCAGTCTTCGGACTGAATATCACAACAACTAAGCAACATGTTGATTTATACCTTGTAATTTCACATTTAGTTCTTTAAATTTCAACTTAAAATATGTTAGAAAGCCGACTTTAATCAATCAACGGTTTTTTGTTCATATTCAACACAAAGTCAATTTTTCTGAAGGTATATTATTTTATTGCAAACACCCCGGGAAAAAGATTACATCGAACTACGCATACGTATTATATCGACCGTGTGTTGTAGGTGTTATGGAAAAACATAATTAATGTATAATTTTGTGTACGATTGTGGGTACATCATTTAGAGTCAATTCTTACTTTAAAATCAAAACGTTTCAAATGTCACTTTTGTACATAGAAAATGAAACTTCAAATATACATAAATGGTTTTATACTTCAGTATTCTGAATACCGCAAAACAAAAAATTAATTACTTGAGATTTGACCATTTTCATAAATTTTATAATTATTAAAACATTTTAAGTTTTTATAATTTAGATATTTGAATGCGGGAACTTCAAAAATGTCTCACGGGCACCCCGTTGCCGAACCCTGTTTATCTATACAGACGTTGAACTTGTGAAGACTCACAGAAAGGAAACTGCGACCCCACATTAAGCACAACTCCTGTCATTCGGAAGGGCATGAGAATAGTACCCAAAAGCCCGACCTACCAGATGCAGGTTTTCTAGGTTTTTTTCCGTTTCTCTTTTAGATGTATCACTAGGTAGGATCCTTAAACTATACCCCGGGGGCCTTAGTCAAACCTTGGCTACCTTGCTCTACCTTCCAGATTCGCCCTTTTCAGTTCACTTTCTATGCTATTAATATGAGTTGTCTGTTTCGGGATCACTGTCATGCAGCCTGTCACCCAAACCAAGAAATAACAATGTTAAATTCTTTCTTTTATTTTAATATTATGAATGAAATAAATAATTATTGCACTCAAAAATCACAAATTCAACCTATTGATCCCAGTACGTAGACAAAATAAGAAACTGCATTTTTTACTGAAAGAAAAACGTATTTCTAATTTTTCATAAAATATATTATAAAGATTTCAAAGATCAGGTATTGAATTTTAGTAACATTCCACCTCAAATTTTACTGGCAATAGTAAATCTAATAAATGTTTGCGAACAACTGTGGATTCGGATTTAAATTTATTGATTAGTTCAATTAATTCTCTATTGATAAAATAGGACAAGTCCAAAAATAAACATAGTTAACAAGTACATTAATAAAATGCATAATCTTGAAAATAATACATAAATGTAAAAAATGTATACTGTATTAATAAACAATAAACAAATACGTCACATATACACAAGTCAAGAAATATAAAACACAAATATTAATAAAATAAAAGTACCAATTATAAAAATTAATGATTAATAGTCATATAGTACGTGGAGAGATGAAATATTTACATAAAATGATAAAAACTTAAAAAGGAAATCGATAATAATTTTAATATAATAAATTACTAATCTTATTATTCACTTGTTTATACGGAAACACAAATACACTCAAAAATACCTATTCACCACAAAAAACTGACACTATAAGTATTCATTATTCACAGAACCGCAATAACATAACAAGTTTGAAAGTCTATTTTCAGTTTTTACATTCGTCCGTAGCCTGCAAATAGTTTAATTCCGGAATAATGACTACTGTACTGGTTAAGTTCAAGTTGGTTGTAGTATAATTACAAAGGAAACAGTGTTTCTGCAGTGACCCCTTGGAAGTGTAAATCAGTGGAAGGTAGGTTTTCAACATAGGAACGAATTGGAAATAAGTTGCTTTTGCGGAGAATCGTTTTGTATGCGCAATAACATTTTTCATATTCAAAGACTTCCAGAGGTATCTTCAACTGTGAAATTTGTTCAGGGATTTTATGTAAACATACATAGTTTTTCATACGGGAACAAAATGAAATATAAATGATAAACATTTTTTTATATTGTGGAATCAACGAGAACTACCATTTTCAATTTTATATTTAGAAACAATTTTTGGACTACCGAATCTTGTTCTGCAACAAATTGCTTCACCTCTGGATACCATTGCCTAAAATTATCCTTATTGTCATGTTGAAATATTTCATTGGTGAACGATAATTCATTACAGATGGTTTTTCACATTTTAATTTGTCAATTCACTGTACTGCAGGAGGATCATTTCATTTTCCGCATTTTTTACGAACAGTTTAATTTTCATTTCATCCAGCAATGTCCGACTCATGCAGAAAATGCGATACATAGCAGGTAATATAACTGCCTCAGAAAATGACAAGGAGAAAAGAGTTTTGATTACGGAAATAGAATTCCATCCGCAAAAAGTCAAAAATGTCTCCACAGCGATTCTTTGCTTAGCTAATCAGATGGTAATGCTAATGTTGTAACTTTAAATGAAAACTTCACCAACACCAGTAATATAAACTGGAGTTAGCTATTACTAACGCCAGCTGTGGACGTATGGCTTCGGCATCCACAATATGCAAAGTAATTATGCATACTTGTTCACTTGGAATGAGGGCCGCAAGAAATTGATTCCTGTTTATTGTATTTTATATACATATTTGTAAGAACCGAAAAACTGATCGTGCATTCTGATCAGTGTGGAGGATAGAATAGGAACATTAAAATTTCTTTACTATGCCAACATATTGTAAGCAGCCCGTGAAGGAAATAGAACAAAACGTTTTAGTTAGTGGACACCCTTACCTGCCCTGTGACCAGGATTTTGGTCTGGTTCAGAAAAGAAAAATATATATTCCTAATATTTTCCTTCCTAAACTTTGGAATGATGTTATAGTGTCCGCCAAGAAAGTTAATCAATACAACGTAATTAATATAAATGCAGAATGTTTCTTTTCAACAAAACGACTTGAAACGAATATCACTAACAGAAATATGTCCTCTAATAGTTGCTAAATGCAATGGTTGAACATACAATGGCTCCAGTTTGAGGTAACTAGTCGATTAATTTATTTTGTAAATACTCGAAGGGAAGAGCCATTTAAAGAAATTGATGTGGCCAAAAGAACATCGACAAGTATCAGCAATTTAGAATTACTGTATCCAAATGGCAATTTAATTACAGAAACAAAAAAGAAGGACCTGATCAATTTGCTTGAATTTGTACCCCCTATTTATCAAAATTTGTACATAACCTAAAAGCCACTTGCAGTAATCAATAAAGGCTGTCTGCCCATGATTTTGGGGATGCTTCTGAGCTAAATAATCTTTTATAACAAGTAGAAAACAATTCAAAATATTACATGAAACGTGTAAAATGTATAATATTATATTTTTATCATAAATGTTGGCTGCGTGTTATTGAATATGTGCAATAAATAGTGTTAATATTCAGTATACAAATGGACTTTACATTTTGTAAGGAAAAACAATCAGAGCGAAAATGGACTAACCCACAAAAAAATTTATGTATTATGGTATAAAATATTTTTGTGTTAATTGTATTTTAGAGAGCTTCAATAAATCCACAGTATAATGGTTCAAAAAAAACATTATTTTTTAGCCCATACTAAGAAGCCCATTTCCTCCATACTGACTTCCTTGCGGTTAGTCCACTTGTGCCCTCAGTGCCTCAAATCATTTTTACTGAATACAAGGCAGAGCTTAATTTTCCAGTAAGTTACATACGCTTGTCAGTATGAGAGCACTTTGACACAATTGGGAACGATAGGTAATCGTGATGTTCTCGATGTGGACGAATTAGAACACCGACGGAGGCTGAATTCGAAGTCCTATCTGACGGACAGTATTTACTTAAGCCTCACAGATAACAAGATGAAAACATACAAATCTGAACCCTGTGAGTTTCAACATTGTACTTTTTATTTCCCGGTTTCAGCGTCTTTTATGCGACATTTAGAGTTCATCATTCGGTTTCGTTATTTATTTGTTTTATTATTAATTATTATCTATAAACAGTTTGTACATAATTTGCACGTCACTACTTCTTATCCTTCCAAGATCCACAATTTTCCGTGTAGTATAGAATAGGTCCCTTTACTGTTGTACCTTACTGCGTAAATTTGATAAAACTCCATCCGTTTTAAAAATGAGAACCAGTAGAACACCGTAAAGACTTCTACGGTCAAAACACCGAGTTACCACTTACGGTTTACATTTGATGGGTAGCATCCCTATGAATTGAGAATAAATCAGAAAATACAGTATAACTGGTATATGAATCTGCTGCATCTATCATTTAACATTAAACAATAATATGAATGATAAATTTAAACGGTTTGCAACCATATCAACAAATTAAAAGAATCTTTCTAAATAATAAAGAAACTGACAATATTGGTCTCAAACTTGAAACGACTCTGATATGTATGGCTGATTGCGCTCAAAACCACGTAAATAATGGAAAGTAAAATATCTTTAAGATCAACTCAAAACAACTTTTTATAACTCATCGAAATAGAATTTTTTAAATTTTTCAAATGCATCAATTCATATCTTCTTTGCAGTACATAACATTTTCCAAGACAATTTTCTTTTCCGTAATATGTTAAACGTTTTGAAATGAATAACGGGATCTTATTTATTTTAATGATGAAATATTAATATATTAAGAATAAAATTTATACCAAAAAACAATTTACTTTATATTCAATAGCTTTATAAATTTATAATTTTCTCATTTTAAGATTATCAGCCAGCAATTCTTTTTATATAATAACGATATATGTTCCCAAAAAATTATATAAATGAATTTACTTGCAATTAAATTCAATATCTGTACTCTAAGGGTTGTCTTTTATGGGCCTTCTCATAGATCGGAACTATTTAACTCAACTATTTATACTCAGACCTGGCAGTACCAGGAAATCTGCAAAAGTTTACAGAGGAATTTACCGTGTCAGCTTATTTGGGCCTTACAGCGCCTGCCCTCGTTGCCATTTCCTCCTCTCTGGGTCGGTCTTGATCACGCCTCACTGCCGCTGCTATTGTCCGTGGCCCGGAAAATTTCCAGTTTTAGCCTCAGTTTTAACCTGCACTTCATGTCTCCTCTATATATTTGGGTTTTATTTTATTTCATTTCATTTGAATAAATGTAGGATTTAAGGTTTTAATTGCATTTAAATTCGAGGTAATTCTATCACATGGTGCCCATAATTTCATTCATATGAAATTTCCTAATATTATTAGTTTAACTCCCACTCCCCTTATGCAGAAGCATGTCGTATTATATAGCTTGTGAAATAATTTCTTATGAAGCACAGGCATTTTTTACAATCAAAGAACAAGAAGTACTGCAAAATACATGTCATTCTTTCTTTCCAGTTTTATTTTATTCTTGTAGATTTATAAGTTTTCGATCAACTACATGAAACTAATAGAAATCTTCTTTTCATTTCAGGTTGTCTATATTAAAGTTGAAACTCCAGTGCTATTGGACATAAAATAAAAGTGGGAAAAGAACAAAAGATTAATTAATGCTTCCTAAAACGTTTAATGTGCCAGTCATGTCGCCCATTTAAATTTTTATAATCCTTCGATATTGTAATTTTGACACTTTGCTATTTAATTAAAACTGATTAACTGTGGAACAATCTGACTATTTCAATTCATGTGGCATGACATTAGAATAGACATTCTATATCGTTATTTGAGGCACGTTAATTTAACCGACCAAAATACAGTGCAGTTCATGCTCAAGGAAAACCATGTGTAAACATATTACAATTTTCAGTGGTGTTTATTGATTCCAAAATTATTGTAATTAAAATAAATGAATAATATTTGAAAATAGATACATTCTGAACAAGTGTTGGAAGCTTAAGTATTCAAATCAAACACAAAGTTTCCCTTCCTATTAAACGCTTCCTGTTGTGTATTCATAAATACGGGTTGCAGCCGGAAGTAAGCCCGGGAGTATAATCAATATTTTAAATATGATAGCACTTTGCGTTTGATTTTAAAAATATTAAAATTTAATTACAAACGACCGCTTTACAAATACACCAGTTTTATTCAATTCCTTGAGCGTTTCGTCCTCACGTTTAGGATTTCATGAGGTAAATTTATTAAGGATTTTAAATAATGATGTATGCAGTTAAAAATTCTTTTTGCCAAATATATATATATATATAATTGTTCTGAACAGCATTTAATATTTTACAACTGAAGTTTGCGATTTCTCGCACCAGTGTGGTCACCTCTTGTACACAATCGCATAGTGTAGCCGAAACCTAATATTGTTAACTTTTTCGGATGGGAGTTTACGGTTTGACACGAAGGAAAACTGGCAAGCTTATACTACAGTATGCAACCGAAGACAATCAATTTCAATTGAAGCTACATTATGTTTGTACCAGACGGTATTACGAGTGCCTGAATATATTACAAGCCTGTGTTTTATTTTACCGTTTACAGAATCTAAAAAATTACTTCCTTAAGTTTCCAGTAATTTCATTAAACAAACAATACTTTTCAAATAATTATATAATGAATAATCACGTTATATCTTTCGTTGACATTATTGTTGTCATATTTATAGAATCCAAACTGAAGGCCGCGAAATAAACTCACTTTCAAATACCATCGCAAGAAACCATATCAGGTTTTCGTTCGATCTACTTTTATTGTTGCCCGCAAAGTTCCTTTGACCCGCAAAGACACACTTCTATTGTTCGGACTGAATCATATTCTCACAACAACACATTGAATGCTAATGGTAGAATGAACTGAATATATTTAAAAACTGAACTCAACAGGAAAGACATTGTTCTATATATCCTGCTTAAGCACAGGGGGTTAATGAAACTACCTTAAAATACAGAAGTGTACTAAGTAACTGTTGCAGTATGTACGCTCGGTGCAAGGGATAAATAAGGTTCAATAATGCATTGAATATATATTATGATAATTTTTATCTATTGATTTTGAAACTGATGAGATACTATGAACATCTACATTTATTGAACATTGGAGACTTGAAATTTTATTGATGTCAGATTTTTGACAGTATTCACAATTCTCTTGGAAAAATATAATCCTTAGATTGGCATGACCAAATCTGCTTGCGTGTGATACTGATGGCCATCTATTTAATGGCAAGACCCAGAGACGTTGAAAGAAGCTTACTTACATTATACAAATTCTTTCATTGCACCATTCTCACGATAATAATAAAACCATGAGTATTCAGTATGCATGTAATATGCCAATAATTTCACTTTCATAAAGTGACAGACGAAATGAGGCTAACCATACAGTGGGTAGCCATTTTTATAGCATAGAAAGGGAATTTGAAATGGGGGTTGCAGAAAGGAAAAGAATGTAAGCCTTTGAAATGTAGTGCTATAGGAGAATGCTGAAAATCAGATGGGTTGATAGAATCACTAACGAGGAAATTCTAAGCAGAATAGGGGAAGAGCGAACAATATGCAGGACGTTGACCAAGAGAAGGGATAGATTAATAGGCCACGTTTGAGACATGAGGGTCTTGCAAAATTAGCATTAGAGGGAAGTGTGTGGGGTAAGAACAGAAGACGGAGGACAAGTATGGAATACGCTAAGCAGATTAGGAATGATGTGGGATGTGGTAGTTATGCGGAAATGAAAAGGATTGCGCAAGATAGGTTTGCATGGTGGGTTGCATCAGACCAGTATTAGAACGAATACCACTACAACGACGACAATTTATGTATTGTAATTATAAATAACTAAATAATAGTTTTCAATGAAAAGAAAAATTGTAAAAATAAAACCTTATTCTTAATTTAGCCATTCAAATTGGTAAAAATGTTAACTACACCATGGGAAGTTATATGATGATTTTGAGATTTTGATATGATGATTATTGGTGGAAGGCTGCTGCAGCTCTGCACCAAATCTTCGTTTATTTTTTGCGGAATGTCTGTCTGTACAAAGTGTCTTGACAGCACCCCATTAAGGCCTATTTCTGCCAAGACTCTTTGTTGAGTATCCAAATTTGACAACGGTAGGCATATTATCGGAGGGGAAACGAGCTCGGTCTGTCTTACCGAAGGACCATAGTCAGAGTGCGGAAGGATTGAGTATCTTGATGCAACAGGAGTTGCAAATAGGGATTGTTCGCCAAACCTACTGGTTTAGCAGTCACGGAAAATGGTTTCTGAACCCAGAATCGTTCTTACTATTTTTTAGAAAATATTGCAAAAAAGTGGATTGAAAATCTTCTAGGTGTTCTAAAACAGTTTTGAAAACTTATTCGTCTACTTTAAAATTCAATTCATTCAAACATTCATGTAAGGCAGGAAAATAATTCAAATCAACTGATAAAATATAAAATTACATTTTTTTTGTTACCAAAAGATACAATCTTAACTCTTGTATTAAATATTGTAATACTTTTTCCTTGGTAAGTAATGTTCATTGCACTGTGTAAAAATATCTGTCAGATATGCACGTTTTATCAACCAAGATTGATTTGTTAAAATTTCAACAAAATGTTGTCTTAACAGTTTATTTAAGATGACACTTTTTAAATGGACGATAATTCGCGTACCACTAAAATTTTCCTGCGTGCGGATGTCCGGCTGAGGAAGGCTGTAATATGTGGTCTTGACACACTGCAATTACGAGCTGTTGAATTACATTCCACAAACAAGTTGGTTTATTTGTTGGCCACAGCTGCTCATTGTAAAGTCAAATAAAATATTAACTGTATAATTGTGGGCTATGGCAGTAGCTGTCTCATTCCTACTGGTTGACTGAATACGTTCACACTTGTTCATCGTTGCCCATGTTTCCTATTGTAGTGGAAAACAAGGAACATGGTGTCTTAGTTTCGCAACGTTGTTGAATCGGTTCCGAAACGAGCTAGAAACAAATTTGAACTGTTGAGAAAGATCGAGAACAATGTTCTAAACACTATCCCCAAACATAGACTTGTTATCCCGTTCAGTCGGATCTGCTACCGATACCCGCCTGTTTTGCCTGACAGTCGGTAAGGAAAAACAATATATTTTGAAAAAATGTATCAGAAAAGATTCGACTTTCGCCCGTTAGTTTCCGTCTTACGAACTGATTAAGTGGTATTATAACATTATATATAATCCATAGTATACACAGAATCACTCCAAATTTTTGCGGAACACAGTTTGGGAAACTCGGTATTAGCCTATAGTAGGTGTCCGGGAGATGATTCATTATTTTACTCAAGAGGCCTTGATGATATGCTTAGTCAAACGCTTTTTCTGTGTCCAAGTATGCTCCTGGGAAGACTTTCTTCAGTTCAAAACTTTCCAAGATAGTGTCAATTACACGGAGGAGCTGCTGAGTTCATGAATGACGGGATCGAAAATTGTGCATTGGGAATGAAGTGACACATGTTCACGAGTTTTGGTAGAATTAGTCGTTCCATTATTTTGGAGAAGAGTGGCAGAGAGCTGATGGGTCTGTAATTGCTTGGATCGTGGTTTGTGGATCATGATAATGCAGGCGAGCTACCGTTTGTGAGGAATGTGGGCAGTGCGTTGAATTGAATTTTATTTTAAGCCGATTTTAGCCATATAACAGTGGCATATCTCTGAATGATGCTCATCAGGAATTTAAAAGAGATTACCAAGAAATCGTGTAGTTGTGGAGAATATTTTTAGGATATTCGCATCAAGTTTTATAGTATTTCAGAAACCAATCTGCCTCGAACCAAAAAAAAGCCGAACTAATTACGCTAGCATATTGTTCTTTGCACAATTTCCTTGCTAAATAAATTATTCAAATGTATCTCAGCTCAAATGAAGTAAGTACAGAAGGATGCAATTTACATTACCGCTGATAATCGAGAGTCTACTGTAACAAACATTTTAATCTTAAAATATTGTTTAATGTTTGGAAAAATTAAAATAAATAGTGGCGACTTGCGAGGTTTTAAAGTTATGTGCTACATAGCCCCACGGAATAATTTTTACGGGGATAATTACGTAATCTATATAATGATAATACTGCATCAGCTACAGTGTTAATAACATTTTTAATTTCACCTACATAACGTGTAATAAGTCTAGTTTTTAGTGTAAAAATGTAAAATCAATTTGGCACAAATTACTAACACGAAAGTATTTTTACTTGGTACATATTTTAAATAAATTTAATTTTTGGAAGAAACCAAATATTTTATGACAATATTCTATTCAGGAGCGTGCGGTAATCTTCTCAAAGTTATTAGTCTTCAAATGCAGTCCCTTAAATGTTTTTTCTTTTAAATAACTTTGGATTAATTTAAATAAGCCACAGTCCACAAACAGTAATATTTTTATAAATTCGTCAAAACATTTAAAACTGTATCCTGGTGATATAACCTCTGTTAGCGCGCACGGCCCGGCGCTGTGAATTTTGTAGATCATAATTTTTACTTTCTGGACGGGCGGGGAGTGAAACCAAATTCTGTGCATAATTCACTCCAGACTTCTACCAAGAATAATTTTGTACCCATGTATTGTCGGAAGGAGCACGCTGGAAATCTTCGAAATCGAATTAGAAAATCACACTCTTAAAATATTATTATTGTAAAGCTTCTTATAATTATGAAATAAATAATTTTTCCTAAATTAATTTATGTTCTTTATTACACGAGAATATATGCACAACCCGCCGCTGTTCATCATCCACTACCTTCTTTTCTTTTTGCATTGCACAGAACAAAAAATTATGATAGTGCACGGAACAATTTCTCCTTTGGATGTCTGTTCCTTATGATTATGAAATCATAAATAAAACAATAGTTAAGCTTATAATGAAGGAATGAAAAAAGAAAAATAATTATAAATTTCAAATATATAATTAAAATGTTTTTGACTTATAAATAAATTTACAAAAAAATATCTTTGGTTTCTACTCGGGTAATATATAACACAGGTAGTTACAAGAACAAAATTTTGTTAATCCTCTAGTAATGGATGCATTGTCATTGTAAATAGTAACTTTCAAAGTTATCTGAAGTTTGGAATAGAACTGTCAAATGCTCATGTCAGTACATGGAATATGTCTCCTTTTCTCCTAAGAAGAAGACTAATGCCTTCAAAAATTTGAAGAGTTTAGGTTGGCCTCAATGGTAATGAGGAATTTCAATTACTTTCCATCCCAATTATTTTAATTATTTTGACAATGTCAAATATCAATCGTCGGCTAGCCGATCACTGGAAATGTCTTCCTAACTTTCTGATGAAGTGGGTAGTGCCTTACTTTTAGGCTTTCTTCCTTCTTCCATTCCTTTCTTTGCTTAACATATGTACTTCTTTGAGCATAATACTATAAGATAAAGGGCGACTTACCTGCCTTTCTCCAAATATTTCTATCTTTCTTTCTATTCAATTATCCAATGTGTGACTTCGTCACTTGTCCAAATACAATTCATTTATATATATATATATATATATCAAAAGTTACTGTTGTATAGAGTGTTTAGAAATAACTGGATCTCTTAGTATTTTAATTCTTCCTATTTGTAAAAAATATATAATATTACAATTTCAAGATTGTTTTAAATTACAATCCATTTATAGACATAATATAATTCAATTCACACACTGATATACCAAGCCCCAATACAATTGATCACAACTAATATTTTATCATCCTAATAATGTCACCTTTTCACTTTTTAGGTCAACTAAAAATTATCTTCTTTTTACTCATATTCAACCCTGATTAATCGACTATTATGAATTGCTTCTGGTTTGATCCAGTTTTTCCTTTATACAAGTCTGAAACATATTTGTTTTCATTTGCAAAGCCAAAAATCACATTGCACCACCAATCTGTGGTTTCTATTCATTGGATGAACACTGATTTCACAACTAATCCATGCTTTAAATATTCTCTTCTTTTACACAATACACCACAAAGATAAATTAATATAAATTCAAAATCACAGAATAGACAAATGAAAATATCTCATAGGCTGTGTCTGATCCATCTGATTATGACATTTATTCATCTCTCTTTCACGTTTGTGACCCTGTATTAATTTACTAAATTGAGTCAGTATACAATGCCTTAAACACATTAAAAATGTGTTCCATTCAGTTTCTTTTTATGACAGGGTACTTTTGGGGCATACATTTTTTTATGATTAAAAGATGAGCATGCAAGTAATGTTGAAAATTACAAATGTAAAGTGTGTTTAGAAATAAAGGTCTACTTCAAACTTCATAGAAGTCAAACCAAAATGTATGCATCAAAAGATGTATAAACATTGCAGGACAGGCAATAAAATAAAAACAAAACATATTTTCCTTTTTGTAGCATACCATATCAGTTATGTATCAGCTGATGTCAGATATGCTGATTTAAAAATTAAATATATGCCTGGACTGAAGAGTATACATTTAACATACATGTTTGCAATTGTGTAAGTTAATTTGATCCAGTGTATCATTGTTGTTGTGGTATTGAGTCCTAAGACTGGTCTGATACAACCCTCAATGCTAACCTATTTTGTGCAAGCCTTTTAATTTCTGCATATCTTCCACAGCCTCCCTAATATACTTAGCTTATTCCATCTTTGGCCTCCCTCTTCTGTTCTTACCCCACAAACTTCCCTCTAAGATAATTTTACAAGACCCTCATGTCTTACAATATGACCTATTAATTTATCTCTTCTCTTGGTCAAAGTCCTCCATATTGTTCTTTCTTCCCCTATTCTGCTTAGAACATCCTCATTAGTTATTCTATCCATCCATCTCATTTTCAGCATTCTCCTATAGCACTATATTTCCTTTCTGAACTTCCTACCGCCCTCGTTTCACACCCATATAACGCCACAATCCATATGAACATTTTTAGCAATGACTTCCTAATATTCACACTTATATTACCCACAAGTAAATTCCTCTTTTCTGTGAAAGTCTTCCTTGCCTGTTCTATCCTACTCTTTATTTCTCCTAAACTCCTACAATTCCTAGTTATTAAGCTGCCCAAGTAACAGAATTCCTTAACTTCCATCAAAATATCCCTTTGTTATTCCTTTCTTGCTTTCTGCTTTACTTTCATGATCTTCAATTCAAATTATTGCTGACTTGCCTTCTGTAGAGTTTATGGATAAGCCTTCTTTCCATTACCTTCATTTTATCTCTATTAAACCTCATATGGAACTCTTTCTCCAAGACCACATTCATGGTTTCCTAATCTTCTTCTGACTCCCCTAATACTACAGTAGCATCGGCAAACCATAGGGTTTTATTTCTTCTCCTTGCAGTATGATTCCTTTTCCAAAAGGAAAAATATTCCGTTTTAACTTTCTTCATCTCCTATATAAGTTTAACGGCATGGGCGACAAACAGCATTCTTGTCGTACTCCACTCTTCATTTCTGCTTTCTTTTCTTGATCTTCAATTCTAATTACTGCTGTCTTGCCTTCTGTAGAGGTTATGGATAAGCCTTCTTTCTCTATGTATTTATTCATGTCCTCTTCAAAATCTTTAATAGTGTGTTCCAGTTCACATTATCAAAAGCCATGAATGTAGGTATGTTTTTCTTAACCTGTCTTCTAAAATTAGACGCAAAGTCAACATTGCTTCTCTTATATTCTTCCTAAAACCAAACTGATCTTCTCCAACCTCACATTCTATTTGCCATTCCATCCTCCTATATACTATTTTCATTAATATTTAACATACATGACATACTCAACTAATTGTCCTCTGCTGTTCGCATCTATCAGCCCCAGTCTTCTTTGGTATAATTATGTTTTTACTAAAGACTTCTGGTATTCTTTCTGTTTCATAGATTTCACAAATCAACCTGAACAACCATGATATTGCTTTTTTGTCCGATGATCTTATAAACTCTGCTGGAATGTTATCAATTCCTGGCAGTTTACAATTGCTCAGATCTATCAAACTCCAACCTTAAAATTTTGTCCCCCAACTCTTCATCAACCACCTCCTCTTCTTCTATTACTGACTGATCTAGATTTCCATAGTGATACAGCTATTCTAGATATTCCTTCCATCTTACTGTCATTTCTTCTTTATCCAGAATTGGCTTCGCATCTGCCCTTCTGGCTAATATTTTTCCTCTCTCTGAATGTTTCTTTATTTTTACCATAAGCTACATCTATTTTCCCTTTCACCATAAAATCTGCAACCGCTCTGCATTTCTCTTAGAGCTACGCCTCTTTGGCTGATTTGCACTACCTAACTATCTCATTCTTCAATTGTCTGTACTTCTCTTTACCATTTTCATCTCTTGTGTTTTTATATTTACACCTTTCATCAATAACTTTTATTATATCTTGTGTTATCCATGCTTTCATTTTGAACTGAGCTATTTTCCTATTTTTTGTCTGCTGCTCTAGTCATTTCTTCCTTCAAGAGAGCCCATTTCTCTTCTACATTGTTTCTTTCTCCTTTCTCTATTAATATACTCTTGGTTTGAAACTCTGAAACACCTCCTGTTGTTTCAGTTTTTCTAATTCCCATCATTTTGTTTTAATTCCCTTCTCAAGTTTCTTCATTTTCAGACTACATTTTATAATCAACAGATTATGGTCAGAGTTAACAACTGCTCCTGGGTATATTTTGCAGTCCAGTACCTAATTCCTATATCTCTGTATCACCATTGTATAGTCCAATTCGTACCTGCCTGTGTCCCCTGGCTTCTTCCATGTGTAGAATCTTCTTTCATGATTCTTGAACCAGGTGTGTGTCACTACTTATTTGTGCTCAATGCAAAATTCTACTAGCCTATTTTCCCTTTCATTACTTTCAACAAGTCCATAGTCCCCAACTCCATAACTTTCTCTTCAATTTCCTACTAACTATTATTATAATAAAGTTTTCCTTGGCCTTCTTCCACACATATTTCTGATGAACCAATGGGTTAAGGAGATATAAGTATAAGGATGATATTGGCTCATAGAACTCATGCAGGCCCATTGAATAGATGCTAGAATATTGAATATAATATACAATGCAGTTTCTCAACCAAAATCATTTTTGTTATTTACTCTATTCATTTTAGTCACTTTAAACTGAATTGTGAAAAAACATTTGACAGTATAATATGTACAAATAAATACATTTTTACATCAATTCTGATTAGATACATTTGTGGGACATTTATATTGGTTACAATATCATTGAAACCACTTATCTAATTAACTTTGAGCAATTGTAATATAAAAATAAGTTTACCACCAGATACAAACAAAGTTTTATTTAACTGAACTGACATTTCATCGCCATATTTGATACTTTGACAGGTCAACCACATTTTAATTGAAGCTGCCTATGGAGGAAATCATGTTTAGATTGTTATACATTTGACTATCTTATTTTTAACAATATTTAACATTATCTGAGGAAGTTCTAAATATGTTCACGAAATGTCAGTTTACTTTAATAACATCATTTTCTATATCTGGTCATAAATTTATTTCATTTAATTATTTTGAAAAACAGTTGTTACTTTATTTAATATTAAAATAATTTATTATACTGTATACTTATAATAATTTAATGCAAAGCTTTTAATAAACTGATATTGCAAATGTTTGAAGTTTTAGCATACCAGTACAAGTTTAGTGTGTTGATGTTTATTGTTACATCTATTTTTTGCATTTCTATGTTAATTGAATTTTTTTTTATAATGTTGGTAAGCATGTGATTTTGTGGGAATTTTGTTAGCTTAGCCAATATTTCTCCTTCAGATAGTTGTCTATCGGTGATTCTATTAAAATATGTTGAAGTATTTAATATTTTCTCAGATTACACAGTGCACATATTGTTGTTCAATTAATTACAAAAAATATTTTGCTGTAGCTTAGACTCAATTTCAGGGATCAAGCAAGTCTATATTGTGCCAACAACTAAATTTGTAGCAAGGGAATGGCTAATATCAGATTTTATTCTTGTTATAACGAATCTCGGACAATTACTGGATACATCAACTCTATCCATGTCACTTTCAGACCTCCATCAGAAAGTTCGATGGCTGATTTAATCATCTCATAGTTTTGGTGACGTCAAAAGTATCTGATTCCAATATCCTCCAGTGTCGTTGTAATCATTAGAATTAATGCTTTGTCCAGCTGTATTATAGTCCTACGAATCTGGGGAGCTGTTGTTCAAGATCCTGAGTCTTTCAAACATCAAGTGAGGCTAACAGTTCAAACCCTTCTTCAGAAGTTTCCATCAGTACTGTACTGCATTTTTTTATAATTCTACATTAACCCTGAAGCTGTCGGTCTTAAGTCGAATAGACGATGTTAGTGCCAGTCCTAGCATGTTTGCCACTGTAGGCACGCAAAAAATGCCTCCCTCCATTAAAAAGAAATCATACAAAAGAACTGTATTAACCAGACAAATAACAATTGAATTGAGACAATAATACCAATTCAGAATTATGGAAACATATTTTACCGTAAATCAAAAATTTAGAATTTGAATGAGCAATCAACCAATAGTGAACTTACAAACTAAAACTATTAACAAGTACGCTCAGAGATCATTTAAGTCAACAAATATAGTTAAATTACATACAAGATGTAAACCTAAATGAAAACCATCTGCAAAATCCCGAATAACTTCTTTCAAATATAATTCATGACTTGATTCATGTGGATGACCAACATAGCTATCCTATTAAGTCAATTTTGCTTAGATATGACCCTTAAATAATTATTTCTAAAATAGAAAAAGTGCTTTCGCCGGTATAAATATTTATGAGGAGTGTTAGCAAAATCCTTAATAAATCCCAAAATATTTGTCCCAATTTTAAGGGAAGTAATGAATTTAATAATCTCAATGGATCTTCTTCCTTTGTTGAAAAAACTACGTCTATTTCGTCAGTAAGTGTGAAGGCGTTTAAGATCGGAGGATCGACGCTTTGGGCGCATTGCATCTGACCCTTTTTTGTATTTGTTAAAAGCATTCCACAGGTTGTTTCACATTATCTGTTTTCCTTTCGGGTACTTCCACAGAACATAGAATATACTGTTACACATTATAAATCCATCTTTATAAAGTGAGACAATATAACGGACGTGTGACGGTACTCAGATTTTACTCCACAGAATCGATTAGTATCATCTGACTAGTGATTGGAAGCTCCTGTATGTTCTAATTTTATAAATAATTTTGACCGTACAGTGGTGAATTTTTTTTTACAAATTGTATGACATTCAACAAGTCGTGGCATTATTGGAGTACGCGTTTCTGTGTCACACATTGATATCGATTTGTTAATCGATAAAATACAAAAACTGCCAGCTATATTAAACAGGCAAATTTTGGACTACAGGAACAGAGATTAATTCCTGGAAAAAAATTATCAAAATTTTTTAGCAAATTTCTACACAAACGAAAGGAAGTCTACGTAAGTTATTTATTTTTAGTTTTAAAGTGTCATTTTTTATTGGAAAGAATAATATTGATAAATGATCACTCTAATAGAATTTATACAATTCTATTTTGTCACTGTACTTTATCCTCCAGCACGAAATAATAGTGAATTCCATTGGGGAAAATGAGATGAAGTAAACTGGATCAAAAACAACTTATGACTCCACTCAACTCTATCTAAATCTCATAGGTTTTGTAAGGAAGTAAACCCAGACCCCAACTGAAGTGTGAAAAATGTTAAATCTCATTGTACACTGATTCAGAATTTAGAAGATCATCTTCAATGGTCAGGCTGTCCCCTCGATAACTCGTACGCGCCGCTGCAAAGGTTAACTTTTATCCCTTGTGAAATCAGTTTTAGCGGCGATAATTTGGCTTATCGATACAACTTCTAACCCAGAATGTAGTGGTATGATCAATACAGTATTTCAGCTGGTCGTTCTGATATCTGTTCAAGCCAAAGTCGCCACAAAAATTTGTCGCGGCAAATTTTGACTTCATTTTGAGGCCAAATACTCATAAGCAAAATATCTATACGCAACATAATTTGTAAATGTTTAGTTAAAAAATTCGCGTCTCAATACCTCAATTTTGAGTAGAGTGTTGCTAAAATACGAAAGAGAACCAAAGACATTTATTTTCTTCTAGTTCCATGTTTGAAATAAAGTGAAATCTTATTAATACTGGAAATCCAGCAGTCTGCCTTGTTCCGACTGTCAACAATGGCCCAAGTCGCTTCCCATGTGTACGCTGCTGCCGCCGGCAAAAGGCGCTTCCGTCGCGCGACTATGTGTACCAGGCTTAAACGTCCGACGAAACAACAACGTTTCTCTGACAACAATTACGTCGCTTCATTTTTTTGTGTTAGCTGCGGTGGGTCCAAGCATATTTTTAATCCTCCTGCGTTAGTAAAATAATGGAAGCTATTTATTATCATTGTAGAAGCCAGAACTGTCATGTGGGACAAATTTTACGAAAATGATAAAAATGCGTTTGAGAAGACTGTTGTTGATTGATTGGTTACCACCGGCAGTTTTGCTCATAGCCCCTAAAAACTGATGGGACAACGGGGGGCGCCTATAAACGCTGCGGGAAGGGTCCTGCACTCTTGCGAAGACAAGATGTAAGATTTAGCCCGTGAAACCATGCCACCTCGAGTCCAACTCCAGTGTGCGTTGACCTGGGACGTGAAAATGCCACCACCTGGTAGACTTTCGGGGTCTCCGCAGGATACACCAGAGGACCTACCAATTTCCCCGAAGGAAGTCACAAAAAGGAGACGAAACGTCGCTTTTGAATTAATGTGATAAATTTATATGCTGGCTTATTGGCCGTCTTTTTATTTTTTGTGAATTTTAAAGTCAGAAAACTACGTAATAAAATAATGGAAGATATCGATGGAGAAGTTTTGATTTCCCTGGTAAGACCTGTGGCCTGGCACATAGGAATGATAATCAAGGTGCCGGGCATGAAGTTTGCGAAGAACTACTCCCGCAATTTGATGTTATTACTGAAAATGATAAAAATGCGTTTGGAAAGACAATTATTACAAATACTATATATTATACATGCGTACTGGATTTATTTTATTTAATCTCAGTTTATTAATGGAAGTTTATATTTTCGCCATTTCTCATGTAACACTTCCGATATCAGAACCAAAATAATTGCATACAACATTTCTCACATTGTTTGCAGTTAGTCCTCTTCTGGTTCTCTCTTATGTCAATTCTTCCATCCTTTGATATAAATTATGCCCACATCGCTGTATCCATCCCTTTCAACTACAAAATTAAGTAATAAGTACAAGGCAAGCAAGCATTTACAATATTGATTCTACTGAGTTATGGTGTTATATATACATTGGATGCCCAATTTTTCACTCTTCATTTATTGGTATAATTTAAAAAAATTAATATAAATATATGACAAATGAATATGGTTTATTGAGCCGAAAGCTCCTGCAAAAATAAGACTGACGTTTAATTGTATTAAATTATGTCAGTAAATGAGGACTGAACAATTGGGTATCCAATATTTACTAACTTAATTGTTTTATGTTAATATCTCATAGCAGCACAACACTTAATCACGAACTGAAAGCATCTGAGCTGTAGTCATCCGGGTTTTCTCCGGAGGAACATTAAAGTGTATCCGGCCCGGGCGCTCCGGGTGAACAAACGGATAATGTGAAACCAGCCTAAGGCACCGGAACCGATCCGAAGAGTGATCAGAGTGGAGATACCAGTCCTAGCCCACCCCTACCACCTACGGACCAGAACCAATATAGACGGATTTGGACTACCAGACCACGGGTCTGCCATATATAAGAACAATTTGACGATCACGGTCAACTTTCGTGCCCGGAGACGAAACGCACAGCCAGATGTCCTGGACATAGTCCTCGTCAAGGGCGCCACAACTACTCTAGACCTCACGGTCTTACAGGACCTGACTTCAGACCATTACCCAGTACTAATGTGCAATACAGGCACTACACAGGACACAGACAAGCACATCATGTCCAACTATCGAAAGGCAAACTGGAATCTATTCCGGGAAACCTTAGATAGAAACATGAATGACACAGACTACATCAACAGCGAGGCGGAAATAGACGAGTCTGTTCATTCCCTTACCGCTACCATCCAGGACGCGATATCCGAAACAATACCAACTGCAACTCAGCATCAACACAGGACGGTGCTCCCCGAGAGAATAAAGGAGTTGATAACCCTAAGAAATACGACTTAGAAGGTATTGGCAGCGAACTCGATTGCAGATATACAAAACACACATGACCAGACTTAGAGACACCATTCGTGCACAAATCCAGACACACCGAAGCAAGGAATGGGACAAGCTCCACGTGGCAGATGGCGATACACTTCACACGGGAGGCATACCAAGTACGAACACTAGGATATGCCTACTCTGACTCGGAGAAGGCAGAACTGCTGGCAGACACATTAGAGGCCGCGATCCAACCGAATGACGATCCATCAGATCCGACATTCACACTGGAAACGGACCAGGTGGTAACACAGTTGTTAGCCCAAGAAGTCGCCGAGCCTCTACGGCATACAAACAATTCTGAAAGCAGGTGTTCTATACGATAAACTCACCCCAGTAAGGCGTCTGGTCCGGATGGCATTAAGAATCGAGTGTTCCAACAGCTTTCCCCCAGAGCACTTGAAGAGATCAGTAATTTCACGAATGCTATCTTCCACACACAACACTTCCCGGACGCCTGGAAGCAGAAACCCGGGAAAGACCACTAACTTCCGACAAATTGTAAACCCATAACTTTACTTTGCTCCCTAGGTAAAGTTGTCGAGAAGGTCATTTTGAGCAGCATCACACAAAACTGCACAGAAAACGATCTCCTAAGGCCAGAGCAATTCGTGTGGGTACGTCTCAAGAATTTGGAAGGGATGACATATAAAAGATATGTTAAAACTACAGTAATTGCTGGCAAATAAATATGTTTAGGAATTGATAAGTGGCAATGTTCTTGAAGTCTAATTGCAGACAATAGATACCAAGGTGAAAATCGACGGAAGTTAATATAAAATATCAAAAGTTACCTATATTTTTGTCAAATTAAAAGATCTAGGGGATCTAAAATGAACAGTGATGTGTAATGAGGCAAAAGTTTAGGATAAATTTTTAGTAAAGTCTGGGCAGAATGGCGTATTTGCCATGTCTTGCGGCCTGTGAAGAGGTCGAAAGGGGAGGTTGACATAATTTATGGCAGCCAATCATTTTTGAGGAGTGGACAGTACAAGCGAGAACACTAGCAGATGAGGACCGTAAGAGTGAACATTGAAAGCAGCGTGGGGGGATAGATCTCGACGTAGGAAATGCGACCTGAAAAAAAAGAGGTAGTGAAGTGATAAATTTGGCGAGAAGCAAAGAGAAATCACCGCGGCCACATTATGGACTAGGGTAAGCATTTAATTTCTTCTGAAAACCATATCACAGAAACTTTAAAGCATAAAAGCCACTAAAATTTGACTACATCTCCCTACGAGATAATACCCAGGGAGAAAGGTCTTATTACATGAAATTAAAATTTGTCCTTAATTTTGAAAAACAAATTTAGTTGCAAAATAAAAGTCAAAATATTCAAACCAATTTGTTTTCTTTAAAAAATTCAATATAAACTAAATCCCAAATCACATAAAAATTAAACAAATCATCACAGATGTTCCCCACGACTGGTTGTTGAGTCTATCGAAATTATGAATACCAACAATTATGCAACACAAATACAAACAATCGAATAACATTCATTTGATCTCAGATTACATTATAAGATCCCTTTTCAATTATTTAAGCCAATTATTTTCGTAAATATAATTACGAATATTTGAATGATAAAATCTTTAATACCAATGTCAAACTTAATTTGGAATGAAGGAAAATCATTAAATTTGAAATAATAGTCCTTAATTTAATTTAAAAAATGTATAGAATGCAGGAAAATATTTTACAAAATGGTAAATGTTTGACTTATAAATTCTTTAAAATACTGAATGTTTTAATAATGAAATATATTATAAAATATTCGCAGCAAATGGTTATAGCGTGCGTTTCACTCAATCTATTGTTGAGGAGTTTTGATTGGAGGTTACGGTATTGTTTTTCAGACAGCATTGTTACTTCAGATTCAGGATGTGTTCGCTTTTAGTTTTAGCTCAGCGCAAATTTGTAAACAACTAATAAAATAAAATTATTGATTTTATAATAGATTATTACACGTAGCCTAAATATCGTAATAGGGCCAAAACTGATTTCTGGGCACAAAGCCGAGAATACGCCTCGCAACCGAGGACAAAGGTTTGAAATCGGGACTGATACTCGAAAACCGGGGCGAGGGGTCACCCTAATATAACTGAATCCCCGGGCATCGTCGGGCACCCAGCTATTTATACCAATATCAATAAAATGTCTGTCTGTCTGGAAGTTTGTCTCGAATAGGCTCCGAAACAGCTAAACGGATTGCAATTTCTTCAAGTTCCGCGCGAACGAAGTCGGGGGGTATAGCTAGTATATAATACTACAGGAGAGGAATGCCTCGGCATTAGACCCTATATACCTGCAGTATATAGCGTTGAATAATGTGATTTTTGAATTATATGTCCTATTTTTGGCGGTTATCATCACTGGTTATTTAACTTCGAAAGCATTTTTTCTTTTAGTTAAAGGATTGTTCTCTGCAACATTTATGCAATGTAATGTATTTGTTCTGATTCTGCCCCGCGACATGTCACTGAGTTTTGAGTTTTATATTGCACAATAAATGTAAAATTTTAGTTAAATTAATTTCTTTTTACATTAATATATCTTTGCACCACAAAAAATTGATAAATAATAAATATAAAAGTTAAATATTAAAGTTTGGCGTGCAATAGTTGGGCTAAAATTAAATAAAACATTACGTAAGCGACTTTTAGCTACAGAAAAATTCGTCTCGGGCACCAGAGTCGCAATTATGAATCATTGTGACTTTGTATTATTAAAAACTACTTTAAAACTATCATCACTTAAATCAAATGTTAAACTTGAGCATTAGTTCACACTAAACAATAGTTTCTTTCGTTTGACAGGCCAAATAGGGCATAATCTAACAATTTGCAAATTCTGTATGTTTTTAGGATAGGAACCTCAACCTTCAAAAGATGAACAAAAACTTTCTGAATGCTGAGGTCAGAATGATCAACTTAGCAATTTGCTAAGCTCGGACCAACCCATCCATAATCGAACTCTGCCAATAAAATTGCAGGCAGTCTCAGTATGTCCTCCTCTTTCCCACGAGAAAATATGGACTTTCCCTCTGCAAGACAAACACATATTTCCTTGAAGTCTCATCCTATTGTTGCCTGATTGAACCTGTTTAGATGACGCAGGGTTTCAGCAGATTACAATTCCTTTGATGGAACCTAGTCACCCCACTCCAAGATTAACCCTCGGGAATGCTCATTATTTCTGCATACCCCACCCCCATTTATTATTTATTGTATTTGAACCATTACAGTACGAGTTAGGATTCAAATTCGTTTCCCATCCATTCTACTCAATACCCCTAGTACAAAGTGACTTCTTCTTATTTCTGTAATTGAAGATTTGGTTTGGCGGGAAGAAAGTTTCATCAAATGAGGAAGTGATCGAGGCGTGATGGAGTATTTTTCAGAGATTGACAATACCTGTTTTTACGATGGGAGTGGGAAACTCGCTGGGCCAAGTGTATAGCCAAGGAAGTAGTTTATATTGAGAAATAAAGTAAGTTTTCTAAAATAGAATTTATTTTTGTTACATTTTTAGCTGACCTGTCAAACATCCCTCGATATCGCGTTCGGTTTGCTGCGGCAACTATGCTAGTGCCAGCCCTCAACTTAGTTCACTCATTTCAGTAGGCTATTCTTCATCAGTCAATTTTTTGAAAATGTACTAATTGAATATATGAATATATATTTTATTCCCTTAATAACAAGAATATTCAAATACATCCTATTTACTGATTTGAATTCAGCGTTCACATATTTCACATTATTTAACATAAAAATAGAATCTAACTACAGTTTATAAACAACAAAATATCTACAACACAATTTAACGTCAAAATACATAATTTGAATATTATTATTATTATAAGTGTTCATTAAAAAAGAAATTACTCTGCAACCTGGAGGTAAATAATTTTAATTATGATAAATAATTTTCCAAGCAGCGTTCTAAGACACGTTTTTTATAGTTTAATTTTTAGATATTCGAAATCGGTTACAATTTAACCTAATCTGTTATCATTGTAAATAATATAATTATAATGTATACAATTTTTGTAATTTTTAGCATATTTTGATAAAGTAAATCAAAGTTGTAAATTTGAACTTTTTGTGTACATTTGGCGTAGATACTTTAAAAAACGGAAGTCAATAAGTTCGTAAATTACTTAGAAACTAACACATTAATGTTGTAGAGTTTCTCTGAAGTATTCTCCATATCTTTATAAAGGATGATTTATATCAAGGTCTGTATATACAGTCCTTGTTTTATATGAGTAGTAGATTTTGGCATTTTAGTTTTTCCAAATATATTAAATATTTATATACCTCTTTGGTTTTTTATTAACAAGCTTTGAACTGGCCAAAACTTCTTGAGATTATCTTTGCCAACTGCATTGAAAAGTGTTTATATAGGTGAAAGTTTGAAGTTTGTCGGTATTGCATGAATGAATATTACTTTATTTTATTTGAAGTAAAGATTATTTTTTGATCGGAATTAACACTTTGGACCTTGTTTAAGTTTAAGACACTTTTTAAAATATGTATGACGACGATGGTATGTATTCATTTAGTTGCAAAAATTTTTGCTTCGCATAAAATAGGACGAAGTATTATTGAAATTCTTTCGCATTAATTGCAGATCAGTACGAAGATGAAGATGGAGAGGAAATATCTTCTGAATTGTGGCAAGAAGCGTGCTGGATTGTCATTAATGCATATTTTGATGAGAAAGGCCTCGTTAGGCAACAACTTGATTCATTTGATGAATTCATTCAAATGTCAGTTCAGAGAATCGTGGAAGATTCTCCTCAAATTGATTTACAGGCCGAAGCGCAGCATACATCTGGAGAAATTGAAAATCCAGTAAGTTTCAGTATAGATAAATGTTTTCTATTACTGCAATTTATTTCTATTTGAAGAATTTTAATTTATACATAACTTTATTGACTTGGGAGTAGGGTAGATGTTGAACTTATATTAAAAGCTTTTGGCTTTTTCACCACCTTCATTCAGTTTTGTATTAATGCATAAATTCCTTTCTTCTTAAATTGTGTAAATATGGAGTAGATACTTTAAAAACAAAAGTCAATAGTTTTAATAAAAGCTTTAAAAATAGTCTCTTAACTGTTTAAGACAGTAATTTGTTGACCTGATTATGATTGACTTTTTAAATAATTTAGAAGATGTTATTTCATTTTAAATAGAATGAATGTTTTTTTTAATCACCTTTGAGTATAATAAACAGTCTGATAAAATTCTGAAAGTAATACTGTATTTACATTAGCATCAGTTTTTTTTCATGCCATATACTCATAATTCTGTAATTTGCCTAGCGTATCATGCAAATGAAGATTTTTTCATTCATTTACAGACAATTATCATGACTCCAAGACCCCATTAGACAGTCTTTTTCAATGCCTACACGTATCTTCAACTTTGTCAATCTGTGATGATGTGCTTTACAGTCAACCCAAAATTTATTTCTTTAGTGCTATTTATAGATACTCATGTTGATCCCCATAAATTATTTCAGCCATTTACATTATGCACACTAAACCACTTAAAATTCTTTCCAGTTGTGTGTCGTATAGTGTCATGTTTTGTTTTGGATATGCATCTGAATATGCAATGTTTATGTTGAATGTGTGTTATAATTTTGTGTTTCAGCCTCGGTATCTCCTTAAATTTGAACAGATATATCTTTCTAAACCAACGCATTGGGAAAAAGATGGGGCTCCATCTCCTATGATGCCAAATGAGGCGCGCCTTCGAAATTTAACTTATTCTGCTCCTCTTTATGTTGATATCACTAAAACTATAGTAAAAGATGGGGAGGAGCCAGTTGAAACTCAACATCAAAAAACCTTTATTGGTAATTTATCTCATTTAATTGTTTTCGTTTAAAACATACATGATATTTATATAGGACCTATACTGTTTATAGTACCCTACTTCTTCAAACTGTTATTTGCTTTGTGTATGTTAAACAGTGCACTACATAAGATAAAATATTTATTCTAGCTATAAATATATATATTAGAGCATAGAATTGTTTATTCAAAAGTGGATTCCTACCTTCCTCCCACAATATTTACTCGCTATCCAATTGTCTGTTGGATGACTTCATTACGAATCAAATATAATTATTGTTGTATACATGTAGATTCAATGGCAGGCTTCACTCTGGTAAGCCACCAATTTTCTACCTCTTTTCTGTCCTTGTTAATTGTTTTAATTACCCTGACAGTATTTTCTGACTTGTGTAATGTTTGCAGGCACCGTGCGGAGTGCAGGGTTTTGAATTTTCAGAGGCAGAAGATTAGTAATAGCTTTCTGAGTGATGGGCAGTAAGTTCTTAATGAATTGAAGATGTGCTGAAAGTTAGGAAGGAAACATTTTTTAATTATTCTATATCTGACTTTTGGCCATTCTTTGTATTTATTATTTATATATTGTGTAATTATCTGTTTTGCTGTCGAAACAAGAAGTTTAAAAATGAATTTTAAGGTATACTACATGTTGCTTTCAGAAGAAACTTTATAAAAACTCTATTATTTAATCATTTAAAACAGTGTGCGCTTGTATTAGAAATATTCTTTTCACATAAGTCAAGTAGGTAATTCAATTAATTTAATACAGATCCTATTAAAGATTCAAATATAATACTAACCAAATTGTGTTTATGTGTAGGAAAGATTCCAATTATGCTGCGTTCCACATACTGTTTACTGAGTGGCCTTACTGATCGTGACTTGACAGAATTAAATGAATGCCCATTAGATCCTGGTGGCTATTTTATAATTAATGGATCAGAAAAGGTTAGTATAAAGATAAGGCAGAACAACTTGTTTTGACACTGCAATCACAGTCAAAGTTTGATTATAGTGCTGTGGTTTCTGCATTATATAACAATATTTTCTTTACAAATTGTGCGTTTATTTGCTTAAATTCAATTGTTATTAAATTTTCTATATAATTAAGTAGCAGTTTTAAATTGTCGATAAAATGCCTGTAATAAAATATAGATAATTATAGTTTTAAATTTGAAGAACATTAGTTTTGGCCACAATATTGTAGATGACCCTGAAATATGAACAAAATATGTCTAACAGCAGCTTTGGTACCGTCATACCCCCACTCCCACAAAGCCGTCCACAAGCTCCACCCATTCTCTCTTTCTACTGTTCCGTGATGTCACACAATTTCTCGAATGAATTAATATGAAAAAGCTCATTCCAGCTACAGTAGTCTCATGTATTACACTGAAAAAGATCATTCCATCTTCACTTGAATTAAGTCAACAAATATTTTTTACTGAAATTACAAGCCTGTACAAGAGTAGAGCAGGGAAAGGAGTGGGAGGAGTGACTGAGGGGATGAGGCAATTGTACCAAACTAGTCCAGTTCCCAAAATACTTTACCATAATCTTATCAATAAATTAATAATTCAAAATGTTTCAATTACTTTAGACTCTTATACTCTGTAACAGTTGATGTGAACCATATTTTTGGATGATTTAAGTTATAATCCTTGACATGTGTATTTATATTAAAGGTATTAATTGCTCAAGAAAAAATGGCAACCAATACAGTTTATGTATTCAGTATGAAGGATGGCAAATATGCTTACAAGGCTGAAATTCGATCATGTTTGGAACATTCTTCTCGGCCAACATCAACTTTATGGGTAAACATGATGGCTCGAGGTGGTCAGGTAATTATTATAATGAACATGGCTTTGTTAGAATACTTATTAATATTTCCATACTATATTTGTATATAAGGCTTTTGTCGTGTATGTTTGATTGTTGACTTGCTATAAGTCTCATTTTAGTAGATATGATTAGAATGTAGTTGTAGGTTATAGTATCTTAATGGATGAAAAATGTTTAGAAGAGTTTAAGGAGTTTTTATTTTAATAGTTAATTATATTTTTATATTCTAAATCTGCTTAGTAAAATATTGTTCAATTACCTCTTTACTAAAAACATCCTCAATCGGATTGAAGTACTTTCTTAGAGGTCAACCCCTTTCAATTCGTTTATCTTATATGTATACTTTCATTCACTCTGTCCAGACCAACTCAACAAACTTTTCTCAATCATAAACACTATCTTCTTTCACTTCACAGTGCCCTCTAAATATTGCTCAATAAACTTTGCTTAAAGGTCACACATTGCATTTGTGCTCACATTGTTACTTTGTGGAAGAGTTACATCAAAGGAGACTAAAGAGCTGCATGTGCCTTATGAGCCACAGTTTACTGATCACTGCATTGTTATTAGTAATTCAGATTTATTAATTTACTTCCAACAATCTTTTTATATTGTAATATACTTTTTAGGGCATAAAACATTAATTAATCAATAGAACAAATTATAATCAATTTTAAAATTTTTCATTTATTAATTTAAAGTGATTACACGGGCTTAATCTCAGGAGATTTTGGGTCTCTCGAGAGATGGAGTATGCAGTAGCTGAAAATAGAAAAAAACAATCATTAAATATTATTTAACCAGAGCAATGAGCAAGTTTCACAGTTTCTTTTATAACTTACCCACCAAATACTGGGCCTACAAACATCCACCTCTCTAATGTTTCCGCGTCTCTCTGGCGTCTTGCAGGATTTTTATCGATGAAGGTAGAAGGAACCAGATCCGCAACTCATCTGCTTCTTCGAAACATCTAACGTATCTGCCCACCTCTCACAGCATCTGCTCTCGTCCGTCCTCTCCTCAACTCGTCTCACTTCTCCTTCTGCTCGGACCACGTCTTTCCTCTCCTCAACTCGTCTCACTTATGACCATGAGCCACCCATCGGCTCCCCTTTTAAATCCTCCGACGGGAATTCCCCTATTTCACAAAATTTCGGGGTTCCCCACCCTCATTTTTTACACACGTTCGACGGGGGTTCACCATCGTATTTTTTACACACGCCCCAAGGGAGTTCCCGCGGGGAATCACCACCTTTCAGCCGACTAGACATTGTTGTTGGCCGAACTGCGCCTCATAACGCCACAATACCACAAAATCCGTGTTTTTTTTATCACATTATATATATATGTATATATATATGTATATGTATATATGTATATATTTAGAATTCACATTTTTTACAATTTGAAACTTATTCTTTTTATATTTATTTTTGCAGAGCATCAAGAAATCTGCTATTGGTCAAAGGATAATTGCTATTCTTCCATACATTAAACAGGAAATTCCTATTATGATAGTCTTTAGAGCTTTGGGATTTGTTGCTGACCGTGATATCCTGGAACACATCATCTATGATTTTGATGATCCAGAAATGATGGAAATGGTAATTTTGGTTATTTGAGTTATTAGCCCTTTTCTTGACTATAGAATTATGTAATGAACTGCCTATAATTTGCAGGTGAAACCATCTTTGGATGAAGCATTTGTAATCCAAGAGCAAAATGTTGCCCTTAATTTCATAGGAGCTAGGGGAGCTAGACCAGGTGTTACAAAAGAGAAACGTATAAAATATGCTAGAGAAATCTTGCAAAAGGAAATGTTACCTCATGTTGGAGTTTCTGATTTCTGTGAAACCAAAAAGGCTTACTTTTTAGGGTAAGCTTTAGCAATATAAGTGTATTTAGAAGTTTGTTTCAGTGAAAGTGAAAGACTATATGGTAGGAATTTTAATCTGACATGTAAAATGAGAATGTTTCATAGATTATTGTTCAATTAAGTGCATTTCATTACAGATATATGGTCCATCGTCTTCTCTTAGCAGCCCTTGGTCGTAGAGAACTTGATGACAGAGATCATTATGGAAATAAGAGATTAGACTTGGCGGGTCCATTATTGGCTTTCTTGTTCCGTGGGTGAGATACCAATTTCAATTATTTTTATTAATAGTTCATGTTCATAAATAAACTTAACATATTTTTCAACTTCTACAAAGTTCAAAATTTTTACATATAATTACCTTAAACTATTTTAGCTTATTCAAGAACCTTATGAAAGAAGTAAGAATGTATGCACAGAAGTTTATAGATCGAGGAAAAGACTTCAACCTGGAACTGGCAATTAAGACAAAGATAATCACTGATGGTCTTCGCTACTCACTTGCTACAGGCAATTGGGGAGATCAAAAGAAAGCACATCAGGCTCGAGCTGGAGTCTCACAGGTAAACTATATTCTTCTCTTTTTCACATGTGGTTTCATAGTTTGCAATGTATTTAAAAATACTATATCAACTTTACTAGTATGTATTTTTTCTTTGTCAATAGCAACAAGTACTGCAAAAAGTTGCATTGTACTTATCAGTTCTGTCTGTTTATTGCCGTCTTCATTCTTGTGTTAATTTTATGGGATCATTGTTACTTGAATTGGTTTGTCCTGTAGCATGAATGTGGGACCTAAATGCCTTTCATTTCTTCAAAATTAGCAATATTGGAAATAATATTTGTGATTTAATTTAAGGTTTTGCAATTTTTTAACAATTTGACTTGAAATGAATCAACAGGGATAAATTTAGTCAGTACGAACATGATTAAGTTAATGAAACCCCAGATAGAGGAGGAACAGTATGGGTTTAGAAGTAGTAGAGCAACAATAGACCTTATCTTCACATTAATAATTTTAATGCAAAAACACTAGGAAAAGAATTGTTCATGTGGACAGTTGGTATTCAAACTGGCTCAAGACAATAAACAGAGTAAAACCAGGTTGCTTGCTCATTATGACAATTGTAGATCAAATAAATAAATATCAGACCAAAAACCTTCTGTAGAGTTTATAGACCTTACTTTCGTATATGATGCAGTGATATGGGGAAACACTGTTAAGTAAATGCTTCAACTAGACCTATAGCTAAGAATTTAAATCCTTTGAATTAATCATGAGCAAAGAAAAGAAACAATACATTACACTATATTGGAAAAGAGTAAACCAATTAGAAAAATTTAAATATCTCGGAAGCCCATTAACTTGAGACAGGCCACAAATAGAATCAGGCAATAACATATTAAAACTTTTCGTTGTATATATTATTTTTCATATTGTTTTTAAATATATTACTGGTCTACATTTTTTAGGTATTAAACAGATTAACCTTTGCATCTACTTTATCACATTTACGTCGTGTAAATTCACCGATTGGTAGAGATGGAAAACTTGCCAAGCCTAGGCAATTGCACAATACCCTCTGGGGGATGATTTGTCCTGCAGAGACACCTGAAGGAGCTGCTGTAGGTATGTTGGATGAACTGTTATTGTACACAAGATTTAAAATAACTTTACCTCATATACTATACAACTAATCATTTTAACCTAACATACTTCATTGAAAATAAAGTCGAAAAATATTAGTCTGAAGTGCAAATTTAAGAATAATTTTACCTTTCCTAGCTTAAATAAGAAAGCATTACTTTTTGAAATAAAGAAATTTTACAATAACCTTACTGGTGAAAGTAACCACTTTTTTTATTTCCGTTTTGAGATTTTTATTTTTGGTATGCATAAATCTGGTTTTATGTTTTTCTTAATCAAATTTAGACAGTGCTGTTGTCAATGAGTGACTCTTAGTATATAAATAATAATAATAATAATTGAGAATAAATATGTGATTTTATTTTCAGGACTCGTAAAAAATTTAGCATTAATGGCATATATATCTGTGGGTTCACAACCTTCACCCATATTGGAGTTTTTGGAAGAATGGAGCATGGAAAATCTTGAGGAAATTGCTCCCTCAGCAATTGCAGATGCAACAAAAATTTTTGTTAATGGTTGTTGGGTAAATATTAATTATTCTATAATATAATTACCTATATTCGTTAGCATATTTAGTCTTTTGTTTAATGACCTGCCTGCGTGTGATGCTTCTTATTGAGCAGATGCAGGGGCTCTTACTGAAAATAACCCCCAAATTATTCCCCTAAACTGTGGTGTCCTGTATCAAAATTTGGTGAGATCTTGAGGAGGAAGGTGTGACTTCTTTCTTTGTGGATATCTGAAGGAAAAGGTGTTTGTCGCCATCACACTTTACCATTGCTAAGGAAGTGAATTATTGAGGAAGTGAACACCATACCCCACAATATGTCAACTAGCTGTTCAAAGCTTCTCCAAAAGTGTTTTTGGTGCTAATGGTCATAATCTTGACGACATTATTTTCAAAATTGAATGAATATAGAATGGTATGCATTACCAACTTAAAAAATGAAAATGATTTGTTCTCTATGTACCCTGATTTATTTTTTACGACTCCTCAAAACTCCTTAATTGGTTCTGGATAATTAGGTTCTATTTGATAAGAAAATTTGGATGGAATTCTGTTAAGAGATATAATACAAGAATAAAATTGTGGAACACATTAATTCTTTGAATTGATTTTTTTACTACAATTTTTACTAATGAAACTTATTCATAGGTTGGAATACACAGGGATCCAGAACAGCTCATGTCTACATTGAGAAAGTTGCGCAGACAGATGGACATTATTGTAAGTGAGGTGTCTATGATTCGAGATATTCGTGATAGAGAAATTCGAATTTACACAGATGCTGGTCGTATTTGCAGACCACTTCTTATTATTGAAAATGGTAGCCTCCTACTTAAGAAAAGGCATATAGATATGTTGAAAGAAAGAGAGTACAATAACTATGGGTAAGTAAAATGACTACATGCTGAATTGTATTCATTTTGTCTTTACATTGCGATTTATTATTTAATAAGAATTTTGATTAACAATTTTTAATTATTTTATAGCTGGCAAGTACTTGTGGCAAGTGGAGTTGTAGAATATATTGACACATTAGAAGAGGAAACTGTTATGATTGCTATGTCTCTGGAGGACCTGAATCATGATAAATCATATGCTTACTGCACAACTTTTACACATTGTGAAATTCATCCAGCTATGATCTTGGGTGTATGTGCATCAATTATACCTTTCCCCGATCATAATCAAAGTCCCAGAAACACCTACCAGGTACTTGAAGATTACATAAATTCATTTTTATTATAAAAATAAAATCATTTATAAAATTTATCCAGTTAATTGAATTTTATTGAAAAAGTTCCATTTTAGTAATTTAATTTTTGTATTTTATTACCATTTGTGCAGAGTGCTATGGGTAAGCAAGCAATGGGCGTCTATATTACAAATTTCCATGTACGGATGGATACTTTGGCCCATGTCTTGTACTATCCACATAAGCCACTAGTAACTACACGGTCTATGGAATATCTCCGTTTCCGAGAATTGCCTGCAGGCATAAATTCAATTGTTGCTATTTTGTGTTATACTGGATACAATCAAGAAGATAGTGTCATTATGAATGCATCAGCTGTGGAGAGAGGATTCTTTAGGTATTTATCTAGTTATAAATCTGATCAAAAGGTAAACTATTGTGTAAAACTTGCAATCGCTATGATGAGTGTGGGATTATGAATTTGCGGAGGCAATGGCCCTTTGTCTAAAAAGTAAGAAATAGCATTCAGAGTGATGGCCATCAGTCGATGACTGGCTGCCACTTGTAATGCTATTTCTAATTTTCTGACGAAGGGGGTGGCTACCTTGCTATTCATGCGGATTGCCAGCTTTACAGTTCAGTAAGCCTCCACCCTTTTATCTCTCTTTCTTTCCATTATTTAATTGTTCTGACAATATTTTCTGATACAATTAATAAGGACAGAAAAGAGCATTATTGATGGCTTACCTGAACAGTTGGCAGACACCATGCTGAATGTAGGGTTTTAACTTTTTGGAGGTACCGGCCTCTTTATCAGAAAATTAGGAAAAGCATTCAGAGTGACTGTCAGCCACCAACTGTTTTTTTTAAGTTTTGGTTGTTGCGGAATTGATATTGGAATGTAAACATGAAAACTTTCGTATTTATATTCATAATATGGTATCAAAAGATGAAAATTTTGGGAAACATTTGAAAATTTAGGGATGTTTTAAGTGAATTAAAGAAAGCTGGGGTAACAATTAATGTTAACGAATATGAAGTACCTAGAGGTGTTTCATATACACATAAAAAACTACTATTTTCACATTGAAAGGTCCCTAACCACCTCTTACGAAGATCAGAAACTAGAAACTATAGCCCAGTAAGTTTAATGCTAAGCCACATGCAGATTCTTCAAACGGTTAATATGTGATTACATTCTCTGGAGCAAAGCTAGATAACTATTAAATGGCCAGCATAGTTTTCATGCTAATTACTCTTGCAAAAGTCTGTTCGTGATGTTCAGGCAAGAAATGTGCCATGAACTTGACGACAGTCGTCGGCTAGCCGATCACTGGAAATGTCTTCCTAACTTTCTGATGAAGGGGGTGGTGCCTCTGAAAATTCAAGTACTCTAAACCTTACAAGGTGTCTACCATCTATGAACCTCAGGTAAGTCACCTTCTTTCTATCTCTCTGTCCTTTCCCCATTAATTGTTTCAATTAACATGACAATTCATTTCCTGACATATATATTGTAACATGAAAAGTTACATTGAACAATGCAGACCAGCTTGCGAGTTGCAATTGTTGAGGAACTGTCGCAACTCGGGCCAACAATGGAGTCTGGCGAGACTTTGGCAGTCGTCAGGGAGTGTTTGGAGAAGTAAGGTTGTGTCGGCGGGTCGACGAGGAATGACCACACCCTGCAGTTATAATTTTTTCTCATGCTCTGAAAGGGATTAAAGCTACTAAAATCCATTTTTAGTGTTTTTTTTATGAAAAATACCTGGCGCCCTAAAAGAATTTAAATCCTCGAATACGGAGGAACGCGGAATCCACTACAAAATATATATATATTAAATACAATATTTTAGTTATTATAGTGAAGTGCAAAGGATAAGGTGCAGTGATCAATAGCACACCATTTCTAGTTATATATATATATAACGAGTCAGGAAATGACATTGTCATGTTAATTAAAACAATTAATAGGGTAGGACAGAGAGATAGAAAGAAGGTGACTTACCTGAGGTTCATAGATGGTAGACACCTTGCGAGGTTTAGAGTACTTCAATTTTCGGAGGCACCGCCCCTTCATCAGAAAGTTAGGAAGACATTTCCAGTGACCGTCGGATAGGCGATCACCACTGAAAACATCCTCGAATACAGAGGAACGACGGATCGGCTAAAAAATATATATAGTTTGATTGAGATAATGGAGTGTTGCGTTTCTTGTTTATTTTTATCTTATTTTCTTTTGTTTTGCCCTATTTTCTTATTACTTTTGTACTGAAGACTGTATTTATTAATTTTATGTATTTTAAGCATTGCTACCGGGCTATATCCATTGCAATTAAATAAATAAATCAATCAATCAACCATAAAAAATGTATATTATCATGATAATTCTGTTTATGTAGTAAACTTTTAATTAGGTAATACATTTTCCCAGGTCTGTTTTCTTCCGGTCGTATAAAGATGCAGAGTCTAAACGAATTGGAGACCAGGAAGAGCAGTTTGAGAAGCCAACAAGGCAAACTTGCCAGGTAAATGATTCATATTACTTGGATAATTATTGTTTAAAAATGCTTTAAAATAATCATATTAGGGTGCCAATTTTTCATTTCTGTCATGGGTATTTAATTTTATACAAACCATATTATTGCCAATGGTTCAAATCTGCAAATGTTTTGGATTTATTATTTAGATACCAATAGATAGTTATGGCATAATAAAAATAAACCACTGTAAACTGAGAAAATGAGGTGTGTTGAGATTTGTGTCTTTGCTACCTCCTGAAAGTCTGCTCTGTTCCTATCAGCCCTGATTCCATACAATGCTGAAGAAAGCAGATAAAGATAATTATTCAAAGGATGCTTTTGTCTGAAAGTGAGACAAAGAATTTGATAAGATAATTAACAGCAAAGTAGTGTGGAAAGAGAGAAATATACTAATTAAATAAATGAACTAATAATTATAAGTCTTCAGGCCAACGGCAGTGAAATAATTTAAAATGTTAAATTTCCAGTACTCTGGGAGGAGCTTGAGAAACTTTTATTAATTAATACTACACTAAAAACTATTGATCTTTATTTAATTGAAATTGATATAATGTGTGTGATTAATTGATGTATTTGACGCATACTACATTCCTGACAAAATATTATGTATTTTTTAAAAAAAGATTTAGGTTTGTTCTAAATATAAACTATATTAATGTAAAAGCTAGTTTATGTCTTGGTGAGTGACAAATTATTATGAAATGAAGACATAGATATGGATGTATATGACAATTTTACATGTACATTAGATCAGAATATTATGTGCTATTCAGAACAGGTGAGGCAAAACAATCTAATGTTTAAAACTAGTGAAATAACAGTTTTAAATAATTATGATGGTTTTATGTGCAATTTAACATAACTTCATTCTAATGTGTGTATTTTTGTTATTTATATTTGTTTAAATAAACTGATCCCACTAGTAATTATCAAGTATCATATATAGGTAAATGGTGTTTTACAGAAAATTTGTGTATACATTATATATGGTTTGTGATGTACAAGAAATGTTGATTCATATACATCTGTACATTTAGTTTATAACATTGTTAAGGTAATGTAAATATTAAATTCTACTACTACTTATATCTATTTATTTTGATTCTTGTAGGGTATGAGAAATGCATTGTATGATAAACTTGATGATGATGGTATAATTTCACCTGGAATTAGAGTTTCTGGAGATGATGTGGTAATTGGCAAGACCATTACTCTACCTGATAATGAAGATGAGGTAAATTTCTAAACTTGTCAAATATTAAAAAGGTATCTACCAATAAAAGTCTCAGAACTTTTTAAAGCTTGACAGCGTTGCTTAAAAATAATGTCACTGGTGATATTTTCAAAATACAAATGTGTAAGATCACTTTGTAATGTATAGTAAACAAATATTGATTATTATGTGTTTTCATTATTTTGCATTTTAAAATTCAGAAGATATGGTAGATCCTTTATAATTGAATTACATAGATTTACTGAAATATTATTTCTACTTGAAAAAAATGTGTACAAGTATTGAAGTTGACTGTTAACTGCCCCTTAGAATCTTTCTCATTAGGCATATATTAACATAATTTTTTTGTATCCAATAGCTTGAAGGTACCACCAAACGTTACACGAAGAGAGATGCTAGCACCTTCCTTCGAAACAGTGAGACTGGAATAGTGGATCAGGTTATGTTAACATTAAATTCAGAAGGCTACAAGTTCTGCAAAATTAGAGTTCGTTCTGTACGTATTCCACAAATTGGGGACAAATTTGCATCTAGGCATGGTCAAAAAGGTACCTGTGGTATTCAATATAGACAAGAGGTGAGGTGCATTTTAGTATATAGTAGTATTTTGGGATGTAATTCAAAGTTAATTATCAAATACGTAGTTCTGACATAATCTTTGTATGTTACAGGACATGCCGTTTACTTGTGAAGGATTAACACCTGACATTATTATTAATCCTCATGCCATCCCTTCACGTATGACAATTGGTCATTTAATCGAGTGTCTTCAAGGAAAAGTGAGTTCATTGTAACTATATAAACATTTTGTCTGAAAGTGAGACAAAGAATTTGATAAGATAATTAACAGCAAAGTAGTGTGGAAAGAGAGAAATATACTAATTAAATAAATGAACTAATAATTATAAGTCTTCAGGCCAACGGCAGTGAAATAATTTAAAATGTTAAATTTCCAGTACTCTGGGAGGAGCTTGAGAAACTTTTATTAATTAATACTACACTAAAAACTATTGATCTTTATTTAATTGAAATTGATATAATGTGTGTGATTAATTGATGTATTTGACCCATACTACATTCCTGACAAAATATTATGTATTTTTTAAAAAAGATTTAGGTTTGTTCTAAATATAAACTATATTAATGTAAAAGCTAGTTTATGTCTTGGTGAGTGACAAATTATTATGAAATGAAGACATAGATATGGATGTATATGACAATTTTACATGTACATACCACTTATTTTATTTCAGTTCTTTTCTTCCAACTGTTTGTTTTGCTTTCTTAATTCAACGTTTTTGCTTACAGGTATCATCCAACAAAGGAGAAATTGGTGATGCAACTCCATTCAATGATGCTGTCAATGTGCAAAAAATTTCTACTCTTTTGCAAGAATATGGTTATCAGCTGCGAGGAAATGAAGTTATGTATAATGGCCACACGGGACGAAAAATTAATGCTCAGATATTTTTAGGACCAACATATTACCAACGTCTGAAGCATATGGTGGATGATAAGATTCATAGCAGAGCCCGTGGTCCTGTACAAATTCTTGTTCGCCAACCTATGGAGGGCCGAGCAAGGTTAGAATTTCATTCTATAGCCAGCATCATTATAATAATTAGTCATATGTGTGTTTGAACTGGTTAACTGCTTGGGCCCACCTATGCTACAACCCACTTTTTAAAAAATAATCTAGCGTTTCCTTATGATTTCATTTTTCCATTGCAGTTGTTAGAAGGAATATTATGCAAATTTTATTAAAATTTCTGTCACTTTCCCATCAATCTAGAGATGGAGGCTTGCGTTTTGGTGAAATGGAGCGTGATTGCCAGATAGCTCATGGAGCAGCTCAGTTTCTCAGGGAGAGGCTTTTTGAAGTATCAGACCCATACAGAATTCATGTTTGCAACTTTTGCGGCTTGATTGCCATTGCAAATCTACGGAACAATACATTTGAGTGCAAAGGATGTAAAAATAAAACGCAGGTAATTGTATTTTGCATTTTTTTGAACTGCAGTTAAATGTGGTAGATATAGGTGCAATTTTCTTCAGTTATAGACTTTGACACATCTTTCACTGGGAATATATATATATATATTCCCAGTGAATTTGATTCAAATACAATTCTCGGGTTTCAACCTGGGTAAAGGTCTGAAACCTGCTGTTGCGGTTCAGCAAAGAAAAGCTTGGGATCCTCTGTTTAAAACCATCAAACTCCAATTAGTCATATGACAAACACAATTCAGGATACATGAAGCGGACTCCCAGGTGAGGGGAGCATGTGACCATGTATAAGAATGGGTGTCAGTCTCGGTACCATAGTCTACCTGACAACGATGGTGGAGCTTGCATTCAAAACATGGTGGAAACAAACTTTTACCTGGGTTGAAACCTGAGAATTGTATTTGAGCCCTGTTTAGAAACTTAGAAAATCACTTGTGTATCTTCGGTAAGGCCCTCTTCAAATGACTAGATCAGACAATATTTATATATAACAATTTTTCTCTTTTCTGAATTTCAGATATCTCAAGTAAGGCTACCATATGCTGCAAAACTTTTATTCCAAGAACTTATGGCCATGAATATTGCCCCACGTCTTATGGTGATATAAAATGGTTTTTAAAATATGGAAAAATTCAATGAAGATCAAACTAGAGAAGTTCAGATCCTTAAATTATGAAAGGGAAGTTTGATTCCCTATGAAATGTCAAACACTCAACCTCTGTAAATAATGACTTCAGTATTTTATTATAAAGATGTCTGTAATTAATGTATATAATTGTGAAGAGCAACATTTAAACTAGACATAAGAATTTATATTTTCCAATAAATTTTTTGTAAAAGATTCATATTCAATTATTGCAAAAAAAATACCTTCATTCAAAAGATTTTAATTTGTTTTGTTTACACTAGCAACTAATTCCATGTGAGGAAATTAAAGAACAATAGTTAAGACATTTTGTTGAAATTTGAATTCCTCAATGCAAATGTGAAATTTTTTTTTCATAAATCATTACTGCTACTGGTTTTGTAGCCATTTTTGCAAAAATTGAGAGAACTGGGTCAGTCTTTAATTAGTCCCTGTGATTAGACATAGTGCTATGAGGTATTAAATATTACAAATGGCTAATTTCAATTTGTATAACTTTCATGATATACAAGTTGAGTGTTATAACTTTATTTTCTGTAAGTATATGAAAATAATAAAAGTTTTTAAAAGGTCTCCATATATTTTGATTGGGAAGGGATGAGACTACTTAAATTGCGAGCTTAGAACAAGAGTCTTTATCCTATGCTATAATAAAAAGAATGTTTTTAGTTGCAACTGTCCACAGATACAATCCATAAGGAAAAGCTTTATTTTTAGGGCCCTATTTTTTGTATTATTAATGTTAAATCGCATACTTAAAAAGTTTAAAAACCTGAAGAAATTTATTTGTACCTGATAGTCCCAAATTTGAAGAATAAATAATTAGAATTCCTGTATGTGTGGACCATTAATTTATCTTTATATTCATATTATATCAGTGTCCCCCACATCATTATGTACAGTTTTAAACTGTTACCGAAATCACCCTATGTCTACAATCAATTGGTAAGAGCAGGAAAGAGAGGAAGATAGCCATTGGCTTAAGCCAGCGCCACATGATGCTAGGACCTCCGTCCAACATTAGGTGCTTGATGGTTGGACACATCATGTGTCCAGACCTGCCAACTACGAGTGACGAACTTCCAACGCTGGCGGTGGAACATGTTCAGGTTTTTGTTGGTCTTTGGACCTAGAGTCAAAAGGGTTTTCTCTTCACTTGGGGACAATTGGAGACACGATTCTTCAAACCCATTGAAATCACTTCAATCAAGTTTTGATGATATTATAAATAAATTATTTCAAAATATTAGGGTTTTTTTTGTATCAATTTTCTATATTTTAATCTTTAGATGTGCTTTTATTTTTCCATGGTTATAAACAACACGTTTATATTAATAAATCTTTTAGGTTTTGTTTTATTTGTTGAAATGAGTGACTACTGTAGAATGGATAACAAATCACCAATTGTAATTTGTAATAAGACAAGAAAATTACTGTTGCGGCAATAACATGATCCTCATAATCCTCCATTTTAAACATAATTTTCTGACCAAGTTTAAAATAAAAAGATGGCCAATAAGTCAGCAATTAATTTGATTACTATTGAATTAATACAAATACAATGTTTTGTCCAACTTTGTGTAATTATTCAGATAAATTATTAAATGCATTATCTACTTACATTAGAGGAATCTTGTGTCACGAACCATCTCTTGTGACTTATGGCCGAAATGATTAAACATTTTTATTTGTTAAATAGTAGTAAAATTAATTGCTTACTTATTGGCAGTCTTTTCAATCATCTTCCATTTTATCTAGTACATAATATTCGCACATAAGATAATATTGAATCAACATTTTAATCGCATGTATTGGATGAAACCATTACACCACTTGCCACTAATCGTCTATATTGGATCAAATATTCCAGGCAAACATTCGAGTGAAACGTTCACTGCATCGTGTGGCGCTGGCTTTACTAGAAGTATAAAGCTGCCAAATTTGTTGATGTCTGTCAGCTTTATAATTCAGGTTAGCCACAAACTTTCTTTCCAGTCCTTCTCAAAAGTGTTATTTTGATGATGCCACATTCTTACTTGAGTACACATACACAAATTGTTTTGAAAATGATTTTGTTTTTACAGGTTTAATGTAACATTAGAATTAATCAGGCATCAAGTGTATTTATATTTTACGTTTGTAGTCATTACATAACATTTTAGGTATTTATAAAAATAAAAAATTCACTTTGGTTTTGATTGAATTTTATTTTATTTTGACATATACAAAATGTCTCAAAAAACTTGATAATTTGTCTTGATGAGAAATTATTAAGTTTCAGATTTATAAAAACTTAAAATTCAATTTTAAGACTGTATAAAAGAGTATACTGAAATTTTTATTCATGTTATAAACATAATAACATTACAATAAACACACAAAAATTGAAAATTTCCAAATATTTAGAACAATTTTGTAGAGTAAAAAATTAACAGCAAACTTTGACACACATCTAAAACATTAATAGTGGTACAATCAAGTGTTAAAAACTTGAAAATACAAATGACAGACAAATAGTAAACTAAGAAACAATTTCAATCTTGACCACACAAAAAATAATTTTAAATAGGTATTTAGCATATCAATTTAAGCAACAAATATAAGTTATTGTTCATGTGGACAAATTTGTTGTCAAAATTTATAAATGAAATGCTGAAAATAATCAACAGGAGTTGAGGGCACAACTTCATAAATTCAGGCTGTGAAACAAAGCTTCATTTCTAGTCTCAAGAGCAGCAATGAATTATGTAAGTAGAACTCTGAAACAATATTGGAAGACAAATGTTTAAAAGGAACTAATCTTCAATTTCAAACCCTAATTCAATTAAAGTCAGTTTAATATCATTTATCCCTTCATCTTTTTGAAACGATAATGAGCTTCATTTACAGTTGCTGAGTAATTAATTGTGTAAATTATTCATTTTTAACAAGTTGTTACAAATGTGAATACAGTTGTATAGAGTAAAGGATTTGAAACATTATTTTTTTTTAACCATGGAATTTATAAAAACTGAGTCTAGGACTGGAATAGGCTTACATTTCCTATGGTTGTAGGTCTTGGAAGTACACTGGTAAATGTTATAAATTTGATTTCAAGAGGACATTGTTTTCTAAAAATAATTTTAAGTAAATTTTTATGACATGTTGTAGGGTAAAAATAATTATACTGAAGCACCACTTAGATCCAGACAAATTATAAAAAAAAACATACATGCATCTGCCAAATAGTTTTGATGCACTTCTGAATAACGTGCAACATTAATACAATAGACTCAGTTTAGTCACAACACTAAAGAATTTAAACAATGTAGACCTAATAATTTATGAGTAGCCGTTTCTTTCTTACCTAGCTTTCATAAGTCATATAATTATTTGGTTCTCCTGCGCTTTACTGCTCTGCGGATGCTCCATTTGTTCCACAATTCTGTAAAGATCCGCGACCTCAGCTCTCTGCAAGAGCTGCAGATGGTCCATACAGTGTTACTGGCTTGGGCCACAGCAAGTAAAGTCCTTCCATCCAGAGTCCTACAGGATTAAGAGAGATACATGCCATCGTTCTGCTTAACAAAATAACTACACCGTGAGTAGAGAATATTGTGAAAGACATGGCAGCTAAAATAACAACATTGGATCTTAAAATTATAAATGTTGTGCATTTCAAGAAAACTTGCGAATGAGGACTGCTATTAGATTCCTAAAATATCTTCCAAAGACAAATGGTAATGGATGTTCAGAGTGCTTCGAATTATATAATATAAATTATAAGATTATAAGATACGTAGTAACGGCCATTTTGAAACACGCGTGGCAGGAGGTACGAACTAGGTTCTACGTGATATGGAGATTATTTTATCGGGTAATTCAATTCCCACTTTAGTAAAGAAGACAATAGAATAACCGACCAATACTTATACCATTATAAACAAATAAAAAAAATGGATTAAACCCCAGAGTCTTTCCGTTACACTTTAATCAGAGTTTGAGTTAATATAGTCCAACAGTTTTAGAACAAACTTGTATATCATACAGATGTTTTTTTACGTAATAACAGTTCAGTTGGCCGTCATTGCCATTTAGCTTAAAGCACTACACATTATTTACGTGCTCAAGAAACAAAACACTTTCTCGGTTTCTTCAACTGAAGTGAACTAACTCAAGTTGGACAGTACGAAACTTCCCTCTCTAAAACATATGTGACTGCATTCGAAAATAAAGTAGGCCATTGGTAAAGTTGTTTAATTTCCTGCCACGAAAAACACGAACCATAAATATTCACATGTCAATAATTCTACATTCATAATTACAAGTAAAAGATGGTAGTTCGGTGGATTTAATACAATGATGAGAAGATTAATATTTAACTGTCGACCGACGGAAAATATTGGTTCCATCCCATCGAGAGTTTCACACAATATGGCAGTACGGCTGATAATTAGATGAAACTTTTCAAATCGTGTGTGACCTCAGAAACTCGGCAGCAGTTTCAGAAGGGCAGCTCTTGATAAATGCGATAATTCGGACTCTCCTCGTATCTTCCGCATTGTTTCTCGTTGACAAAGACATCCTCCAACTATGCAAAGTAAACAATCGCGTGAGGCTTCTTATACCTTCTGTGACGTCATCCGTAGCAAACTGCAGGTTTTAAGCCAAATGTAGTACTTAATTATTTTCTGCAATATGATTTTATCGTGAGGAGAGCGCATATAATAGTTGTAATGAAATGAATGCTTTCATCCAAGAGAAAAGAGTAACATTTTTTCGATACATATTGTTATATCCTCTTGAAATTATTTAAATAACAAATTTTAAACAGTTTGAGAATTTTATATTTATCAACTTTATCTTTACAATGCTTATATAAAACAATATCTCAGGGGATTTTGGGTCTCTCGAGAAGTGAAGTACGCAGTTACTGAAAAATAGAAAAAAAAATATTTATTTATATAATCAACAAAATGAGCAAGTTTCACAGCTATGTTGAACTTACCCAAAATTACTGAGCCTATAATCATTCAACCTCACGAATGTTTTCGCGTCTCTCTGTCTTTAGGTGCGCCTTGCAGCTGTTTTACATCGAGGAATGTAGTGTGATCCAGGTCCAACACCTCGTCTGCTCCCCCCCCCCCCTCCGACTGATCTCGTCAGCCATCTGATCTCCAGGTCCAACTCCTCTCACGTCACCGTCCCTTCTGTTTTCAGGTCCAACTGACCTCTCTCACATCACCGTCCCTTCTGACCCGACTAATCTCGTCTGTCTCCCAACGTGTCCTTTTTAACTTCTTGCCCCGGGAGTTTCTCGCGGGGGTTCTTTCCACAAAAATTTCGGGGGTTCCCCTCGGGATTTCAAACACGCTCGCGGGAGTTCCCGCTGGATTCTCCCTGCGGGGATCTTTTTTACACACGCCCGTGGGAGTTTCCCGCGGAATTTCCCCTGCGGGGCTTCACCCACTTTAAGCCACTTTAAGTCTTCATTGTTGTTGGCCTCTATTGTCGTCGCACTAAACTTTCTTCATTGTTGGCCCAACTACACTTCACAATGACAACAATTACCGAGAATCGCTCCCGAATCCCCTTCACATTACAACATTAAATTAATCATCCATATACCATTTGCACATTAAAACTAAACTATGTAACCAAAATCAGCAGACACCTGCGTTTTTACATTACAATATATTTACTACATATTGTGGTGCGTGTTCTATATATTGGTAGGTGGGGGAGAATGAATTTAAATTGTGGCAATTAATACGGAATAAAAAAATTATAACTTTTAATTTTAACAAATACGGATTTATTAAATGATATATTTAAGGAGACCCTCGCTTACTACATCGGAACATGAGTTACTCTTTCTCAGGGAAAGCTAAATGCTCAGTGGGTATATAAATCAAATATGGGGGGAGGGCGAACATTTATAGAGAAACGACCAGAGGCGAGAAACAATAAAGTGGGTACATCACCACGACGCTGTTGACGATCTCCGACGTCCTTGCTGGCTGCTTAATCGGCTGGTGACTGCTGGTTGTAGTCTCCCAATCGTTGGAGGTAGGCTGAGCGTCGCTTTCGTCACTCCAGGGCTGCTCGTCGACTCGATACTTCAGGTTTCGTAGCCTCTGATGATTTATCTTCAAAGATGGACGGATGGTTTGATCAGATTTATGTCCAGTGAACTTAAATTTTTGCCCGACGTAACTATTTGAATTATGTAATGTTGTTTTCTAAAGGCGTCGGAAAATTTTTCTATAAACTGCTCCGTTCTCTCTTAGTGCACCCTGGTTTTGTTCTTCTCGCCTCGCCCAAATCTCTCCTGGTGGGTGTGCACTTTCTACTTCCTCCTTATGGAGGGGTGGGCTTGTGATATCTTATATTTCGGCAAGTGTTCTTCATAACCTTGGGCACTGCGTAACAAATTGTTGTTATGAAGTCACTTGTCTGTATTGCTCCGGCATTCGGAGGACTCGGGATAAATACTTGACCTATTTAGCAGGTAACAGGTCCAGGCGTCAAGTCAATTTTTCCTTTTCCCACGGCTGACCAGATGGATTGCTGGTAAATACCATCTGTCGCCCATGTCTTCGGCAGCCTAGCCTTGAAGCTACCTCGTCCAATCATATTGTACCGAACCATAATGTTTCCGTTTTCTGGCCGAGGAGATGACTGTAATTCGTCACTTAATTAACCTATCGCGTTCATTCATGTTCCCGACTTCGTCCTGATGAGGTCTAAATACTTATGTACATTAAAATAAGAAATAAAAAAATATATACATTTAATTAATGTAATGTGGTACGTGACATTCGCGTACCACAATATATTGTCCATGATTTTGTTGTACTTATGAGATAAATTTTCGACGCTACATCCATTTAATTGTTTCTAGATTCTAGTTGAAAAATAGTTACAATTAAACTGTAACTTTATGTAAAATGATAGTGAAAACAAACCTAGACACCTGGGTCATTCAATACCAAATCACCGAAAATTCACCAACCATCTCCAAATCACGTCAAATGTTGTAAGGAAGTAACCCTATGGCCCAAATGAAACTGTACAAAACTGCGTTGTCACCAGATTGTCCAACACGCGCCGCTGAAAGGGCCAATTTTGCCCCCCTTGTCAATCAGGTCTAGCGACTAGATAAGTGTGAAACTTGGCTTATAGATACAACTTCTAACCCAGAACTTAGTGGAGTGATCTAAAAGGCAGTACAGTTGCCCGTTCAGATATCTATTCATGCCCAAGACACGATAAAATTTTGTCCTCGCAAATTTTGACCAAGTTTGGAGGCCAATTACTCAGCGGGAAAATATCTATATCCAAAAATATTTTGCAACTGAGTAAGAAAAATTACTATACTAAGAAGTACTGAAATAGAAAAGTTATTGTTCTCATATGTCCACAGATATTCCACTTAAAAGTTGCCCAAAAAGATTTTACATGGAAAATTAACCAAAGTTTAGTTCATATATATCTCTGCTGTACAAAACAGGCCTACGTTCATGGCATTTGTAGATTTGTAAAACAGCGTTTGATAACGTGATAACAAGAATAAAACATCGAGAAAGAAGACTTATACATAACCTCTACCGAAGGCAGTCAGCAGTAATTAGAATTGAAGATCAAGAAAAGAAAGCAAAAATCAAGAAAGGAGTAAGGCAAGAGTGCAGTCTGCCGCTCATGCTGTTTAACTTATATATATAGAACATGCGATGAAGGAAGTTAAAATGGAATATGGAAAAGAAGTCATACTGCAAGGAGATGAAAAAAAACCCTACGCTTTGCCGATGACATTGTAGTATTAGGGGAATCAGAAGAAGACTTCTAAACCTGAGGAAGAGTCCACCATGAGGATTAATAGAGGGAAAACCAAGAAAATCGAGTTTAGTATGGGAAACGGATTAACAAAGGGTGTTTGATTGGGAAGGGATATTTTGATAGAAGTTACAGAATTCTGCTACTTGGGAAGCGTAATAACTAGGGATGGTAGAAGTATGGTAGACATAAAGAGTAGGATAGCACAGGCAAGGAAGGCTTTCGCGTAAAAGAGGAATTTACTTAGGGTAATATAAGTGTGAATATTAGGAAATTGTTGCTAAAAATGTTCGTATGGAGCGTGGCGTTATATGGATGCGAAACGAGGACGATAGGAGTTGGGGAAAGGAAAAGAAATGTGGTGCTATAGGCGAGTGCTGAAAATCAGACAAGTGGATAGAGTAACTAATGAGGAAGTTATAAACAGAATAGGGGAAAAGCGAACAATATGGAGGACGTTGACTAAGAGAAGGGATAGATTAATGGGCCATGTTTTAAGACACGAGGGTCTTGTAGAATTAGCATTAGAGTAAAGTCTGTGGGGTAAGAACAGAAGAGGGAGGAAAATGATGGAATTCACTAAGCAGATTATGGAGGATGTTGGGTGTGCTAGTTATAAAGAAATGAAAAGGCGGCCGCAAGATAGGTTAGTATTGAGGCTGCATCAGACCAGTCTTAGGACTGAATACCACAACTACATATCTCAAAATGTGTCATTCCCAATATTTTAAATGGTACTGTTACAGTGAGAAGACTATTTTGTACTCGAAAAATGTTTATTTCTGTAGTGATCTACGGGTTTAGGACAGCCACAGCAGTCTGAATATTGGTTCAGAAGTTACAAGCCCTTGTGCTTTAACGTGTCGCTTGAGAAAGGCGCTAAAGGTGCCAACTTTGTCCTGTAAGTGTGAAACTTGGCTTATAGGCACAACTTCCTCCCCACCCCCTCCCTCCAGAATGGAAAGGCATGACAAAGTCCGTAGTACAGTTTGCCGCTCAGATATCCATGCTAAATGTAGCACGTAATTTTGTCGCGGCAAGTTTGGACTTCAGTTCGGAGCAATATTATTGAGCAGGAAAATATCTAAATGCCACAATATTTAGTAAATAAATGTATGCTATATAAGCAAGTACCATGCTTAGCAGTAATGGAATATAAACTCTATTGTTCTTATATTTCCAGAAATGTTACACATAAAAGTTGAGCAGAAAATTTTAAGTATAAAAACAATGTTTTTACGGCAATACATCACAATATACGTCACTCTCAATTTGGTTTGAAATAGTACCGTTACATTAGCAGGCCATTCTGTACAAGATCAATGTTTAGTTATACATGGCTCCGAGGTATTACCAAAGAGCACCTTAAATAGATCTCTCTTTGTTGGCTCTGCTGCCCACTAAGGGACTTGGCCTACCAGGACGACTGCGGACTGTCATCTTACATGACACATTCCGAATATGGAGTGACACGTTGTCAGTGTATCGACTTCTCCATCAGTCTTAAACCCAGTCTCCGTGACCATGACATCACGAACATCCAAGCGCATGCCAGGATTCGAACCCATGACCTCTGGGTTGTGAGGCAGCAATGCTAGCCACTTTAAAAAAAATTTATTTCTCTATTTTTAGCCTGCTTTCTAGAGAGCTGATCTACGCATAGCTGAGGGGTCAAGTGTTCCAGTGACCGCTGCGTGGATATCTTCGAGAGGTGTGTGTGTGTCTGTGTAAAAAAGCAGAGTACAGTTGTATGGAGAAGTGGAAGTAAGAGTAAGAAGACAGGTTCCACAGGTTGGTGGCAAATAAATGTATTTTGCGGAATATTTTGGTTGGGGTTTGTGTTTTTTGTAGTGTTTTAAAAATGGAAGGAAGTGCAGGAGGGTATTGAGAAGGCAGAGGACTCTATGCTCAGGAAATTGTCTCTGGTACTTAATAAGATATTTGATGAGCGGATGGAAGATTTCAACAATAGTTTTAAGAAAATGCATGTAGAGTTGAAGGCTGATTTAGACAGAATGGCTGAGTTGCAAGGTCGGAAGTGTGAGGATTTGGAGAGTAGGTTAAGTGGAGAATGTAATGAGAGGCATGTGCAACAAGAAGAAAGATTAGAGGAAAAACTGCAACAAGTTACAAATGGAATATTTGATGAGTTAAAATCTTCTGAAAGGTGTGTACAGGAAAATGTGGAGGAGAAGGTGAAGGTGGTAAATAAGAGAGTTCAGAAGGTAGAAAATTTATCTGACCGGTTATGTAAATTAGAAATAGATAGGGTAGAAGTAGAGCGGTGTGTAGATATGAATTGTGGTATCATAGAAAGGAATAGGATAGTAATTTTAGAGAAATCGTTAGAAAACTTACATGACCAGTGGAAGGCTATTTCAGTCAATAACATGAATGTGACCCCAAAGGGAGGAAATTTAAAGCGAAAAAATGGCGAATTGTCAAACGTGGGTGTAAAGTTAAGAAAGTTGAAGTGGAGGTTAATCATAAGGTTGAGAGGGACATGAGGTTGTTAAAATTAATTGATGTATTTGCAAATAAGTTTAAGAAAATTTTTAAACGTGTAGAGCACCAGATGGAAGCTGATAAGTGTGAAGGTAATGCGAACGCATTGAACAAGCAGGTTAAAGGACAGCTGATCATGTTTGTAAACAAAGACGAGTATGATAAAAACAGAGTAGGAAGAAATTTGTGTGTTAAGGAATTGTCGTGGTTATAGATTTCCTTGGAACGCAGGTGGAAAAACCCAATGTGGTATTTTGGTAAATGAAAAAAAAAAGTTTTACATTAAATGCCAAAAATAGCTGTTCTGCCAGAGGCCAAATGACTTTGTAGTAGATGTAAGAAACAGCTGATGGCAGATAAAAAAAATTATGTACTCCAAATGTGATTAGCTGTAAAAACCATGTGGTCAGTTGACTGTTTTCGACGTACATCAAAGAGCTGAATGTCAAACTAATAAATGTCATATGATACATTAAAAACAGCTGTGAATAAGTAAAATTTTATGTAAACACATTGTAAAGAAACAGATGTTCTGTCAAAAACAGCTGATTGAAATTTAAATTGTGAAATGACAGAGTAATACGGACTGAAATCTGCTGTTATTCCCAACGATCCAGCCAACTGTCAATAGATGTAAATGCCAAGTGTTTAAATTGATTTACATTTACTTTATGAAAGTCTCCCAAACATCACATCAGAGAAAATGTGTGGGAAGAAAAAAATGTAAATGGAAAAATTGTTTGGAAAAATAAAATGTGTAATTAGAATTAAAGTTGGTTAATTGAGTGATTTGTATATTTACTCAATGTTTGCTCTTATGAAAGAATTTGTCAAAGAAAATTGTAATTAGTTCTAAGTGAATTATTGTAAATATTTTGTAATTTTGATTAAGAGTGTTGGTCATTCATATTGTTTACGACTGTGGTTCACTGAGTGTCATTTTAAAAAATTGTACAATTTTTTAAATTCATTGGGGGCGGGGAAAATGTAACATGAAAAGTTACACTTAACAATGCAGGCCAGCAAGCGAGTTGCAATTGTTGAGGAACTGACGCAACCTGGGCCAACAATGTGGTCTGGCGAGAGTTCGGGAGTCGTCATGGGGTAGTGGAAGGAGCAGGTTGTGTCGGCGGGACGACGAGAGAATGACCACGCCCTGCAGATATAATTTTTTCTCATGCTCGGATTGGAATTAAAACTACTAAAATCCATTTTTGGTGTTTTTTTATGAAAAATACCTGGCGCCCTAAAGGAATGAGAAATCCTCGAATACGGAGGAACGCGGAATCCGCTACAATATATATATATATTGTAATGAAAAAACGCAGATTTTGGTTATATCGTGACATCGTGAGGCGCAGTTCGGCCTACAATGAAAGAAGTTTTGTGCGCGACAAGCGAGGCCAACAACAATGTCGAATTGGCTGAAAGCAGGTAAACCCCCGATGGGGATCCCCGAGGGAAACTCCCTCGGGGCGTGTGTAAAAAATGGTGGTGTGAGACAAAGACCGGTGGCAGGGAACCCCGGAGTTTTGTGAAATAAACCGCTGGCGGGGGACCCCGGAATTATGTGAAGAACCGATGGCGGGGAACTCCCGGGTGAGAACTTAAAAGGGGAGCCGTTGGGTGGCTCAGGGGGCAGAGGAGTTGTGGAGAGGACGGACAACGGATCGAAAGCAGATGAGTTGGGGAGAGGACGGACGACGGATCTGTCAGATGGTGTCAGAAAGCAGATGAGTTGCGGAGAGGACGGACAACGGATTAAAAGGCAGACGAGTTGGGAGAGGACAGATCAGTCAGTGAAGCGAGCAGTTGCGGAGAGACAGGAGAGAGCAAATGATGAGTTGGACCTAGTTCATACTACCTTCATCGGTGTAAAAAACCTGCAAGACGCCAGAGAGACGCGGAAACATTCGTGAAGTTGGATGTTTATAGGCCCAATAATTGTGGGTAAGTTCTTAAAAACTGTGCTGATTGAATAATATTTAAATGATATTTTTTCTATTTTCAGTAACTGCATACTCCACTTCTCGAGAGACCCAAAATCCCCTGAGATATTGGTTCATGTAATCACTGTAAATTGATAAATATAAAATTTTCAATTTGATAAAAAAATTTTCAATTAATAAATCAATGTCTTATCCCCTGAAAAGGATATTACTATATATATATTACTGTTGTTTTACCCCAGTAAATTGTTTATCTATATATGTCACGGTGTCTTTTTGATGCGTTTAGCACGCAGCATATGATCATTCACTGCATGTTTCAGTATCGCATCTTGGCACAGATATTTCTGTGTACCAAAAAGCATATTATCCATCTCTTTTTCAGTGCGTGGAGAGGCAGTAGCCACTACACCACACTGTGGTAATACCCAGTCAGTATCTTAAATAGATAGTGTCAATACCAGGGCTTGCCTACAGGCGGCAGCGTGACGGTCATCCTCATTCCTCGCTCGTAGGCCCATAACAAACCATGTAAAAACAGCAGTTTTTGACGGAGAATGCCTGTCGGAGTTTTCTCTCGCAGGCAATTCTATCTCAGATTGACTGCGGGGCTCACCTGATTCCGACGCTCTCTGGTTTTTTCAAAGTTCTCACATTCCTAGGCACCTTAATCTATATTAGGAGGTCTATATACTGGGGTCTAAGACCTTGGGAAAACTGTAAGAGTTCTTGGATCAGTCGGCCAGATGATTCCTAAAACTGGTGAAGACACGGAGAAGGGAATGCTGTGATCCCACAGTAAATTCGTCTCCCGTCATTGGGAAGGGCGTGAAAATAGTACCCAATGCCCGACCTACCTGATGCAGGTTTTCTAGGGTTTTCCCTGCATCTCTTTAGGTGAAACACCGGGTAGGATCTTTAAACTATAGCCTGGGGGCCCTAGTCAACCCTTGGCTACCTTGCTCTACCTTCCGCATCCCTCCTATTCAATTCTCTTCCTATGCTATTAAAGTCGAGTTGCCTGTTTCAGGATCACCCTCATGTAGCCTGTTAATCCAAAAAAATGCGCTTTTTGGGACACTAAAATCCTTATTTAAGCAACAAAAGACAAATGAAAGTGGATTATTTATTTACACTATCTTAGTATTTTCAAACATATAATTTATTATTACTAATTATAAACAGATTTATTTTTTAAAACTAATTAAATTTCACATAATCTTTTAAACTTCAAGCAACACACTCTTTCTCCCTGGGGATTTGGGTCAAGTAACTGAGACACGTTGAAAAAAAATCTGCTGGGTCCCACAATGCATAAAAAAACACAATTAATATTTTGCGTAGCGTCCAATTTTCAGGTGCCGTCGTCCTGGTCCTGGCTATCAGCATTCAGCATGCAAGCACAAGAAAGGGGGGGGGGGGAGCGATGTCGTCGAAGGCACGATGCTCCATTTTTCCAGACCACAGATCAGTATCGTCACCAAATTACTGCGCTCGCTGTTTATTCGCGAGCATATTATAAGCTTCCACACTCTCATTCAGGCTTCAAACCTGACGCTCTAACGACATCCACCATTTTTCTCGAAACTTTCATTCATTACATTTCCCTAAGCTTTCGGGATTCACATGCCTTTTTGCAGGACTCCTTAGCTGCCTGTTCAGGCTTGAGGTCCGATCTCGCCCCCCCCCCCTTTCTTACATACGTCCACCCTAAGCTTCGCGATACATTTTATAAAATTATAAATATATAAATATAAGATTAAGTTTTTGGCGATAATGCACGCCACAATATAGATAGTAAAACTACGTCCAAAACATTGGGGCTAACACCGTCTTTTAAGCACCTTAACACATAAATTTCTTAATTTAGATCCAATATCTTGGATATTTTTGTATCTGTTTTCAACCTTAGGTCTATCAAAAAAGTTGAATAAGCTGGAATTTGTCTTTTTATCACAAAGCGCGAAACTCAGATTCATGTTTTGAATATTATTCTGATTCAGAACAAGTTATAGTAAGTTGAGAAGTCCAATGAAACAAACTAGTTCAAATTCTGCTAATTTTTTTTTAGAATTATCTTCAATGTAACACATAAATACAGGTAGACGTTGTCATACCCAAAACAGTTGGAGCCATGTACACGTGATAGATATTTTGTTTCTTCTGTTTCTACTACTGCTTTCCCTTATTGATGTTCTTCTGTAGATCTATGCTTCTACTACTCAGACGATGGAAACTTACAATAATCTGTATTAATAATTTCCCATTTAATAGTAAATTTCCAGGCACTGCTTTAATCTCGTCCCGTATAACAGCCAGTGAGATTAGAAATGTGTAGATAGGGCTCTACGTAAACAACTCGATCAGGCTCTGAATTAAATTGAACCGATATCTTTCAATTATATTTTCTCACTAGCTAAGCCCGCGATGTGTTCGCGCGGAAATAGTTGTTTTTATTTTACCCTAAAAACGAAACAATAGGAACAGAATTTTGATAAAGTTGAATTCATTGAATATAAAAAAGTACGGTATTATTTATTTATGTTTACTTCAGGGAAAACCTTTAAATTCGCTGTTGGTTTCGAGCAGGTTCCGATTTAACACGTTTCGGAGCCAATAAAAATGAGCATTAGTAGTGGAGGTTATTGAATATGTGCTACGGCATATGAATTAATTTAGGAGGAATTATTTGAATCGTAATTTTAAGAAACTTAAAAATAATAGTATTTTAAGAGTGTGAATTTCTGTCTAGATTTCGAAAAGTTTATACTGCCCGCCTTCCATCGCATTCCCATCTGCGTACATCTAGGCTACGATCTTTACAGCACGAGAATTCTGTCTGGAATGAGAAATGCGCATGCGCAGTATTTCCGCTTCATTTCGCCCACCCACAAACAAATAATTTATTAGCTGCAAAGAACACACGTCCGTGTTGTGCAGACACAGCTATAGGCTGCCTCATCAGGATACAGTTTTAAATGTTTTGGACGAATTAATAAAAATGTTACTGTTTGTTGGCTTATGGTTTATTTGAATTAATGAAAGGTTATTTAAAAAGAAAAAAAAACATTTAACAGATGGCTTTTCGAATACATCCATAATTCTGAGAAAATTACCTTCGACCCTGCATAAATTATTGCCATTATATGTGGCTTCTTCCTAAAAAGAACTTTCTTTATTATAAATATGTAAGAATTAAAAATAGTTTTGTTTTAGGAATTTGCGCTAATTTGATTTTATATATTCACAATTTTGAAAAAAGTAAAAATATTTCTATTACACGTTATGTAGACGAAATTAGATATGTAGCATATTACAGGTTGTGGAGGAACCTGTAGATGTTGCAGTATTATTACGCCAGGGGAATAATCCTCGTAAAAATTGTTCCTTGGGGTGATGTGGCACATTACATTAAATACTCACGAGCCGCCACTGGTAATTACCAAATATTAAAATTTATCTGACGCGAAAAAAAAATTACATCGTATCGACGATCCAAAGAAGTTTATTATTTCTCAGGTAGTTATCTTTCTGCGAACAATAGGTTAATTACAGCGCGAATACTACTTCAACAATAGAGTGAGTATACTCGCCCTCCCTCTCTCTCATGTTGCCAAAATCACACTGATAATAACACAGTAAGTGGATTGAATGGTATAGGAACGCCTAATAGGACTTATAATTTGCAGTTAGTTTTAACGTCGACATTCTCGCGGAAATTCAATGGACCAAGGCGATGAATAAAGTTAAAACGGAATATGGAAAATGTATCATACTGCAAGAAGAAGAAATAAAAAAACCTGCACTTTGCCGATGATATTGTAGTGTTAGGGTGTCAGAAGACGACTTGGAAACCATAATAAATGGCGTGAACGGGGTCCTGGAGAAAGAGTTCAATATGAGGATTAATAGAGGGAAAAAAGGTAATGGAGTAGTATGGGAAACAGTGGATTAAGAAAGGGTATTAGATTGGGAAGGGATATTTTGACGGAAGTTAAGGAATTCTGCTACTTGGGAAGCTTAATAACTAGGTATAGTAGAAGACATAAAGATTAGGATAGCACATGCAAGGAAGGCTTTCGCGAAAAAGAGGGATTTACTTAGGCTAATATAAGTGTGAATATTAGGAAATCGTTTCTAAAAATGTTTGTATGGAGCGTGGCGATATATGGGTGCGAAACGTCGACGATAGGAGTTGGGGAAAGGAAAATAATAGAAGCCTTTAAAGTGTGGTGCTATAGGCGAATGCAGAAAATCAGATGGGTGGATAGAATAACAAACGAGGAAGTTCTAAACAGAATAGGGAAAAAGGAGACCGTTGACCAAGAGAAGGTGTTTTACTCTTGTCTACACCGACAATATATTATAACAAGGAAATGTTAAATAAAAAAAGTATATTTAATTTTAATATAATAAAATTAATTATGATGGTAAAATCGAAACTATGTTAATACAATATAAAATTATTTACAAAAGAATATAACTCAAACTAAATATTTAAAATAAATAAATTTACAAAAAAATGAATTATTATTTGGCTATATCGGTAAAGCAAAAAGAATCTATGCAGCTCCTTTAATAACTGCTCTCGGGAACGCGGATGAAAAACGATATTAATGAAATAAAATAGACGAAATAGAAACAATAGCTCTTGAAACGAGAATGGTTTTCAACGAAAAACCGGATAAAAATTCCGTCACCGAATGTTAACGCCTGGTGGCTTCGTTCTTCGTTCCTATTCGTACGCCGGCTGCTCCTCTGCTGTATCACGTCCTCTTCTGATTAAGATCCTCTAGCGCCTCTCCTTCATATTAAATCCCTCATCAAATGTTATCCTTTTATTTTCTGTACTCCCACCAAATGAATCTCTCTTCTCGAAACGTGCAGAAAATAATTTTATAAATGTTGCTTGTTCTGCCTCTGCGCCACTCTCAAACAGAACTCTGCCGCATCTCTGAACAAAACATCCCCAGGTCAAAAATGTACCGTAATCGGCGAATCACCCCGACTTGACCCTGACGACCAATGTTGTTTTCGGCTTCCTTACGCGACTCGGCAGACTATTAAAATAAATTATTTTTGCTTTACAAATTCAATGTGGGGGACATGAGCTACTACAAAGGGATTGATTAATAGGCCACGTTTTAAGACCTGAGGGTCACAGGGAAGTGTATGGAGTGCAAACATAATAGGGAGGGAAAGGATAGAATACGCTAAGCAGATTAGGGAGTATGTGGGATGTGGTAGTTATCCGGAAATGAAAACACTTACAGAAGATATTTCAGCATGGAGGGTTGCGTCAGACCAGTCTTTGGACTGAATACCTCAATAACAACAACATCAATAATACAATAACCGACATATTTTGGGATTGCTAAGTAGTTTTTTAATCATTTTTTGTATATTCAACGCTGAAATTATACGCTATATATAAATTGATTGAAATACCTTGATAACGTAATTTTCAGTTGTGACTAATAATAAAAGAAACGGAATCTCAAATCAGTTGTCCCACAAAATGTATGAATTGTTGAGTTGGAGAAACATGCCACCCCTCCCCACGCCCCTGCTGAAAATAAATAATTTCAGTATTTATTTGATCACTTAATTTTGACAGATAGTTGACTACTTCTTTTAAACTTAAATTAGTTCTAAACGTTTCTGTTTCTCAAAACTACACGTACATATTTCCCGACATACAAGCCATAAAAAACCCTTACTTCGCCAATGAACTGAAGGAATTATTTGGAATCAGTTCGATGCAGTGTTGCAACCGTTGTGTTCTCCTACTTAATTTGGTCCGATAATGTAACTTAATCAACGCAGATATGACTCCCGCTTTAATACACGCAGCCGTCATTGCCCTTGCCCCCGGGGAGTCACGAATTTCCTGAATGGGGGTCGCAAAAAATTTGTAATTGCAAACAAATTTTTAGAAACGTTCAAACAGTATATTTAAATTAAATACTCGGTGTTATATTGCTACATTGTAGCATTTCTACGAACTGCAGCGATAAAATACTTTTTATTTGTTTTTAAAATCGAGTAGCAATAATTTCTCTCCCTTTCCCTCATTGAGTCAACCTAAGTTCTGGGATAAGCAGCATCACATATTGTCTTTCTGTAGTATACTGTATAACTCTATATGGATATATTATACATGTGATTAGAATTTATACATCTAAAAACCTCTGTCAGTACGTCATTATGTATACCAGCTATATACGTCCAAAATACTGGTCCGAATTTGACCAAATTTCATACACGTATTCCTCAGGGCCCGAAGCTGCCCATGATATTTTTTTTTTAATTTTCTGAAGTTATAGCTGTGAAAATAGTGCAAATCATTTTACAAAAAAGGTTTCGTGTTCCATACGCGCACCGAGATAGTATCGTCGATACGAAGTATTCGTAAATTAGCTTCGCCACAGAAAATTTTCAAATAAAGTATTATGCATTTGATTGAGACATTCATCACATGTAAAAATATTAAATCTAATACACTTTAATAATAAAAATACTGTATATATGTAAAAAAAGTGTAAATGTCAACAAGCTTCCGTTTTCTCCACTATTTGAAGGCGTGTTTTTGGTGGTTTTCCGCCTCTAGCACAGTCTGTACTCAACTTGAAGCAACGAGTAATTTTACAAGGTGGACCAACCCCCCTATCCTCTTCCCTAAGCTACAACACAAACAAAGATTCAATTTTGAAACCCCTCCAGCTTTAGGCCCCTGTAGTTCGAAACCTGTGGGCTTTAAAAAATTCTGAGTGCTCATTTTCGATTGGAATTTTGATTCTCTGCAATTTTGATCATACGACCTTTTCTTCTCAGACCACCGGAAATTTCTTTCACTATCAAAAAATGTGTTTGCATACCTGGTAACTATATTAAAGATTGCACTCAACCTTTAAGTATAATTATAAATTTTATTGTTATCGTAACTGTACAGGAAACCAGCATGAATATTCAATTTTTAAACTGCGACGGGACTACCCAGGGTGCCGGGGGTAGTGTCGCCATCAACCCGGGGTGATGAAGTCAGCCCGTTCGCTATATACTAAGAAGGAGCAGTGAAATATTAAAAGTAACAAATTAATATAAACCCATTTTATTTTAATATAAAATTTTAATGCATGAAAATTACATTTATAATATTTTTGTGATTTAATTAATTTCATTTATCTAAAATAAGTCAGCTACAATGTACAAAAATCGCAAATATAATCCTGTGGTGATCTCGCATTCAGATTGGTTGCTTTAGATTTATTTTCAAAAGACTTTCCAAGAAACTTTGCCGCTGATTTTCTTATAGCTTGTTCCTATTTTAATTCATTTTCCTCCCTTTCCAAAATAGTCTTCAATTCCATTGCCTGTTAAAATTGAAGAGTGACTTTTCTACTTGGAATTTTGTTCCACCTTTACTGAAGCACATAGTGGAATGGGGGAAAACCTTTCTATCCATTGAAGAAACATTCTTTCCTAAACTTTTCCCTTTGAGGAACATGGCTCGCCTAGTAATCCATCTTCAGAGTTAATTACAACTTTTCTGGCCGTAAGCCTATTACGTTGAATGGTGTCATCAGTCATGGTTACCCTGCCACCTTGATGGCATTACCTCTGGAAGTGTGGCGTCATTACCCCGAGTCGACAAGATTGAAGTAATGCAGATTTAGAGGCAACAAAACAAACGAAAGAGATCAACACAATATATTAAAATGTAGACTAAAACATTCAATTCAAGTATGAAACAACTAAAATATGTACTGTAGCATCGAAGAGTGATTTCAATCACAAAAATAAGATGAAACTTGTTGAAAAAAATGTTATTGCACTATAAAAAACGACGTACAGCACAGCCACCAACACTCGAGGCAGTGTTGATAGCATTATCCGTAAGAGTTCAGGCCCAATGACGACGTTATACTACTTTCATTTTCCAAGCAATCGCGGGTCCCGCCATTGCTCCGGATGGCGGGATTCTCCCAGTCTACCCTAAGGAAATTTTGAGGCAGCTAATGAATAACTAGTAGATCTATCACACAATATTTTCCTCCAAATTATTTATAGAAGAAAAGCTTATATTTATGGTCAAGAGAGGAAAAAATCATATAATTATTTCATTGTAAATTATTATTCGGATTCGCCCAAATACTGCATAATACAACTGAGTGGTCCACTTTTTTTAGTTCATGTAGTTCCTTCTCTAGAACACGTATTATTCATGTTTTAAATATTGATGTTGTTTCCCTTTATTCGTTAAAAATATAAACAAGGAAAAGATGAGGGTTCAAATTGTTGTGGACGGAATTTCAAAACAATAGAAAAATGAAAATTTTGCATAATTGTCTCTATTGTAAACAGCATCGATGACTTCAAACTAATTGCTCATCAACAATTCTTTTAACCAATTAGGTATTTTCCTCTTTAAATTATGATATTCAGCTTGGGAAACACAAACAAATAACATTAATTTCCCTCATGCATTTGACAAATGTCAAGTACAGGTGAACGACAACTTTTTCATAACCGTCTGTTCCGTTACGAGATAGTGCTTATTGTTCGTCAGCTTAAGGCAGGGGTAAGTCCTTTAGCCATGTTGTTATAACATGTTAACAGATGCCAAAGAAGTTAAAGTCGGTATGTAGCCCTGAATGTTTATATACCTTGGGAATCCCCATGTGTGACAAATATAGTTACGATTTTATAATAACGTTAAAAACCAAGAATATTGATAAGAAATTTATATAAAAAATTATTCGTTATATGAACGTCTTTAGGAAAAATTTGCGGGGAACTATTTTAAACTTAATTGCACGTGCATTATACGTTATGAAATTTGTCCATAACTGGTCATTAATTAATTTAAAACAAAGCGTTTCGTAATTTATATATTATTTATGTTAAGTAAACGCTATAATTTTGCTCTTGATTCTTTAAAGAATGATACTTCTATTTGTAACCAGCATTGGTACATTACCAAGACTTAATGTATTTGTTTACTGAAACATCTTTCATTAAATGATAAAGTTTTATTTTATGTACTATACAAATGAAAAGAAAATAGGTGTAACTTAGTACATAGTTATTTAAGTAAATTAAATGCTATTTTTTTTAACAATTTGATGCTACTTATAGATGAATATTACCCTACACATTGTTCTAAATTATTCAGAATATAACATTAAAATAAGCATCGTTCATGAAGCCTGAACTCTATAGTGACTGTGCTCTCTTGGACACAAACTGTAACTTCAGACTATAAAATGAAGAACTAAATAGTAATATGCAGAGGTCACTCACTGTTTAATCTGAGGTTTATTGTGGTGGAAATGAAATATACAACCCTTGAAGTTTCATAGATGTATTCTAAAGCTGTTCATAAACACTATATTGGGGGAGGGGCAAAAAAGTATGTCACATAGAACCCTAATTTATAAGAGAACCCACACAATATTTCCATAAAAGTTAAAAAATTATATTCAACATTTATGTTTTTATTGTACAAGCAAATTGATATAATTCCATGATTTTATATAATTTTGAACAACATATTTTGGGTTACAGGATGGTGAGTTATAATCAAGTCCTAGTCAGATAGAATGTTTTCAATATATTAGCTTATATATATTATATATTAGCTTATGAAGAAGTTAACACTCATAGGCCTCCTATTTGACTCTCATCATTAAGACTGAAGAATTAACAATACTGGATGAATAATATAGGGAAAAATATGACACATGCTACATTAACTCTAATTTAATTAATGCTGAATAAATAGTGCAAACAATTGAAACATTGTGGTAAACAAATGTGTACGCTCAGATGGAATCCCAAGAGCTCTTAATTCAGCAGTTATACTGGCAAAACCTACAATCTCAATTTAATTAATGCTACTAATAATAAATATGTGGATTCTTAAACATCATACATTTCTGTTGCGTATAGAAAGCATGTATATTATTTCCCATTCTATTCTGTTCCTCTGTGTAACATTACTGACATTCTCTATTATTCTTACCTCCCCATCTTCTATTACTACATTAACCAGATGTAGTAGATTCTGTATATTGAACATACAGATTTTTAAATTCAAAGAATAATAGTAATAAATACAACCATTAACAGACAAATGGGGAACAGAACATTATTCAAATACTTTAACCAGGCCAAATGTTTTGATGCAAGCCTAGCATCTTTCTCCAATAGCTATAATATAAAGAGTTTTTGCTGTTGGAGACATATGCTAAACTTGCATTGAATTGTTTGGCTTGTTTAAATTATTTATATTCTTCTGTTGCACCACATTTTTCCATTCTTGTCTTTCTTCTAAAAATTAACTATATGCTTTACTGGGCTTCAACTGAGCATTCCCACTAACTTAGATTAGTATTTAAAAGTATTTAATCTAATGGGAACAGGCTGGTCAATCTCACTAATTTAAACCATTTGATATAAAATGGCTACAAAAACTTCCAAGAGACAAAATATTTGTTAACTTTATAATTCAGCTTTCCTCAAATTTTAATTGATGATAATGTAATGATTTCTTTCCATTTCAGTGTTTATAAGTGATAAAAAACAAAATGTCAGAAGACAATTCATTACTTTATTTTGATTACAATGCCACAACACCAATAACAGAATCTGCTATTAAAAAAATAAATGAGTGCCTATATTTGAATTGGGGAAATCCTAGTTCAACCTATCCTGAAGGTGTAACTTCAAAAGAATGTATAGATGTTGCACGAAGTAATTTAGCAAAACTGCTTGATTGCAGCTCTGAAGATATTATATTTACATCTGGTGGAACTGAGGTACTATATTTACAATTCACTGTGCTTAGTACTGGTAATATAAGTGTGAATATTAGGAAATCATTGCTAATAATGTGAAACGTGGATAGTAGGAGATGCAGAAATGAAAAGAATAGAAGCCCTTGAAATGTGGTGCTGTAGATGAATGCTGAAAATCAGATGGGTGGATAGAGTAGCTAACGAGAAAGTTATATAGACAGGATAGGGGAAAAGCAAACAATATGGAGGACTTTGACCAAGAAACAGGATAGATTAATTGGACATGTTTTGAGACATGAGTGTCTTGTAAAATTAGCAATTGAGGGAAGTGTGTGGGGTAGGAACAGAAGAGGAAGGCCAAGGATAGTATGCCCTAAGGAGATTTGGGAAGATGTGGGATGTAGTTTTACAGAAATGAAAAGGCTTGCAGAAGATAGGTTAGCATGGAGGGTTGCATCAGACCAGCCTGAGGACTGAATACCACAACACCAAAAAATGAATTTCAGGGTAAAATCCATACTGTACATGAAAACTGAAAACTATTTTATATATACTGTTAAAGAAAATTATTTTAGAATTTACTTTGTTTGGAAATTTGTATCCAGTATATATTTAAGTTCACAATTGATTAGATAAATATATATTATAATTACATTTATTATCTGGTATTGTTTCAAAATAAGAACATTGCAAAATATATTTTGTAATTTATACATATTTTACTAAATTCAGATTTTACTGTCTTATTTCTATCAATTTCCTTTGTTCATGTGTGCTTACAATGTTTCTTTTAAGTATATCATCATATGCAAATTATATTAATGGTGGCTGTCTAATTGTTGAAATAAAAAAAATCTTTTTCAGTCTAACAACATAGTGATTTTTGGAGTTCTGGACTACTTCAAAAATTGGGCTCGTAGGCACAAATGGGATGCATACTTAAAACCGCATGTAATAACTTCAGATGTTGAACATGATTCAGTAATTCTACCACTAAAAAGATTGGAAGAAGGAGGTGACATTGGTAAGAATGAAACTTCTGTTGCTTTTTTTTATAGAACAATGTTCCATGAACTGTATGCAATAATCAATTTTCATGAATAGTAGTAATGTTAAACAATGGATTATTGTTTTGTTTAGATTGATTTGAAAATAAGAGAAATAAGTATTTTGGCTGGAAGTTTTGTAGTTCTCTAATAGTGCAAGAATGAGTCTTAAATTGATATATCATAGCATAGTGTTGCTTATTGATTAAAAAGGAATACACTTAAAATAAATCAAATAGTCAGGTTTACCATTATTTTTCTTAAAGGTTTTTTAAGTCACACAACAGTATAACCACCAAAACTGTGTGAATTTTTGTAAAAAGAGATGTCTCATATTCTGTTTTCTACATTAATGTTAGACTGTTGACTCCTTCAGTTATTCTGGGTAAATGTCTTGTGTACCAACTACATATATAAAATTGTATTCATTGCAAAATTATCTTTAAAGTAAACATTGTAAAGCAAACTAAATTGTAAAGAAGTAATGTTATACATAGTGACAATTTATTACATTTGTATCACACTACATTTTTTTCTCAGTGTCTTAAAATATTATCTTATGCAGTTGTAAAACAAACAATATATTAATATAACAATTTAGTTAATTACTGCAAATTTGCGCTTGTCTAACAACTTAATTTGAGGCATTACCATTCTCATAAAGAATTTAATAAAATGATTTATCAATTTATAGGTTCCGTTTATTCATACAGCTGCTTCATTTTGAAATAATGCACCACTCATGTTCAGTTCCTTATATGAAATATCAATTTCTTTGTTACATACAAGTTTTGAATTCTTGGCCTTCTTAAGTAATTTGGATTAAATTTGTTATTTAATTCATAATGTTACAACACAAGTGGAAATTTTTATGAATTTTAAGTTGTTAAAATACTATTAATTTTATTCATATTTTTATTTGTTTCAGAGTTAACATTAGTACCAGCATTGCAAAATGGTACTATATCATTGTCAGACATAGAAGCAGCTATTCAACCCAACACTAGTTTAATAACAATAATGATGGCCAATAATGAGACTGGAGTTCTTATGCCTATTGCAAAGATAGGCAGGTGAATATTTAATTAATTTGATAACACTATTAAGATTTTTTATATTTTCTGTGTAACAAAAGGTTTCTCAGTTTTGTTGTTCACATATTTCATATCATTTGATACTGGAAATCATAATCTCTAATCGAGCTCCTTTTTAATCCATTATCTTTATTTTAAGAGAAGTAGGGTAATAAATAGTACTTATGCAAAAAAAGTAATTCACTACTAAGTGTAATCAGTGTAATTTTTTCCTCATTGCTAGATTAATTTATTTCTTTTACAGTATATATTTATGAACTGTTTTGTATTTGTGCACCTTTCAGTTTTTTAAAGGATCTGAATAAGGGCAGAGAATGTTTGGGTTTGATAAGAATCTTGTTTCATACTGATGCTGCTCAAGCAGTTGGAAAAATTAATTTGAGCTTTAAGTCATTGGGAATCGATTATATGTCCATAGCAGGTCACAAGGTAAGTGTGAGAATTTTAATTATGTTGTAGACTTAATGCCCTTTTTCTTTTCAGAACTAATTATAATTTTTGTACATGTTGGTATTTTAACAAAATGTATCATGTCATCTACTCTGGAAAAACAGTCTATAGTTCTGCCAAAGTTGATTAAAATTGGTTAACTATTCCTCCAGTTTTATAATCACCCCAGAAAACTCCTTGTTGGATAGTTCAAAGTTTCTGGCAATCAAAAGCAATGAGACTATCAAGGTGTATAGCAGATGAGCCATTGATCCCACACTTAATTTTTTTTTCATTTACCTTTTAATACTTTTCCTCTATTTTAAAAGATACTGTAAGGCATTCAATCCTGACAAAAAAGGAATATAATTTCTAAGTTAAATATAAACTATTTGGTAGTATTGTACACTAAGATATTAAATCTGTATTAATTTATTGTTATAGATAAGTCATTGTCTTCAATTATAATTACTGAATGTTTTTTTTGTTTTTGTAGTTTTATGGACCAAAGATTGGTTGTTTGGTAGCTTCAGAGCCAGGTGAAAAGACTCCAATTTTCCCATTGATGTTTGGTGGAGGTCAGGAAAGAGGTTACCGTCCAGGAACTGAAAATGTACCAATGATTTCTGGTCTTGGAGAAGCTGCTATTGTTGCTCACAGTAACCTCCATGTATTTCAGAGTATAATGGCTGAAATGCGAGCATTGTTGGAGAAAAAACTTATAGTAAACAAGTTTCTTCTTTCTGTATACACTGTATTTTATGGTTCTAGTAACAATATGAATTCATTTACAGGATGAGTTTGGTGAAAATAAGATAACATTTAATTGCAGTGTCAGTGAACGTCTTCCTAACACTACAAATGTTTCGTTTATAATGGAAGGTTTCACAGGCTCACAACTATTAGCAAACTGCAAGTATTTAAGAGCAAGTACAGGTTCAGCATGTCACAGACAAAGCAAACCATCTAGTAAGTACCTATTGTAGTTAATTCGAGATTTTATGTACTGCAAATAGAAATTAATAAAATAATATTAAAATATGTATGCTCTTAACCTCAAGTAGTTTTAGGCAACTATTTTCAAATTTTGTTTGTAATATTGGTATAATTTGAGCTGAACTCACACAATATATCATCAAAACCATTTACAGAGTGGTTAAAATCATCAGAAAATCCTGATTAATACTTAAATGTACATTACTTTTCATCAAATCAACAGCCAGTATTCATGTATATTTCATGAATTTAGTGGTATACAGAATGATACAAATCTCAATGTCTAATTTTTTGTGCAATCTGACTTAAAATTTCAAAGTATTGAAATAAATTAAGATGCTTGAAATAGTTTGTCATTAACTTCAATACTCAGACTTAACTGCTGCATGAACTAAAAACATGCCTAATTATTGGATAGCTGCACAGAAAGGTACAATAGTTTCTGTTATCTTATCAAATATTTTATGGTTTGTCAATCAATGATGTTATTTAGTATCCTGTATGGCTAAAACTTTTGAGTTGTTATGTCTGATTAATGTGGTGGATATTCAATAGTATTTATTTCACCTATCTGTAATGTGGGTTTTCACTAAGAGGTGACCTGAAAAGATAGGTCAAACATTCTGTTGAAAATAAAAACTTTCAATCCCCATACAGTCCATGGGTGGCAGGTAAATTGAACACCTCTAACTTATCTTTAATGCTTTTCAAATGAGAGCTGATTTAACCCTGAAGCTCTTCATTCAGCTATCCAATAAGCCATAACATATATTATTCCACACTGCTGAAGTAAGGGTTTGTTGAGAAGGAACTGAGATGATGTAGCTTTTATTTTTCTATTCTCATTCATTTCACGACAGAATGGCTCCCATTTGAAAAGTGTTATATTGATTGTGTCGTTATTCATCTGGTCACATTACAGTTAGTAATTTGCAGCACTGTCTGTGTATGGACATAATGGTAACTATTTGAATATTTCAAATGATTTTATAATTTGAACATGAACCTGCACTTTCACTGAAAGCTATTGTTAAGTATACAGGTTACGTATTTGTTGGAGCATTCCAAATATTACTGCTTCAACTGTTGTTAATGCAAATGAAAAATAATTAAACAATTTATTATATCTAAGAGGGATAAAATTAAGTTTGGAATGTTGTATGGAAGCTTACATATATTATTCAATAAATTCAAAAAAAAATTCTGATATAGTTTTCTCTTCTGTTTTCTGACTGAAATAATACTTTTATTTTAGGCATTCTCATAGCATCAGGTGTTCCAGTTCAGCTGGCAAAAACAGCAATTAGATTAACTGTTGGCCGTGAAACAAAAGCAGATGATGTTAATTCTGCCGTTGAGGATTTGAAACAAGCGGTATACAGATTGGCCAAAAATATTTAATTAATTTATATGAATAATGAATGAATTCTTTTGTATGTAAATTTATACTTGTGGTCAAGGTATGATGTATTAGAAAAAAATTGATTTATTTCTTCAGCACTTTAAAAATATCATTATATGTTAATAGATTCATGAAAAATGTTTGTTTTTACTCAATAAATCCTAAATGAAACAATAATGAGTCTTATTTAATGTGATTCAATTTTTTTTGTTGAAACAATTCTTGGTCAGTCAAGGGGCATTAATAAGGTGTCAGAAAATGGACACCAAATTGACATATCAATAAATTAAGCCATTCAAAAAGTATGAAATTAATTTGATTCTAGTTTAATAATTAAAATTGAAATGACCTTACTATGCTGTTGAACTTTCTCTAGGATTCACTTAGTTGCCTGACTTGGCTTCCATTTAACATCTGAATGCTGCAATTTAATCAAATTAAATTTGATTATACTTTTTCTGCATACTTCAGTACTACCAAAATTTGACAGTACCATATTATTTTAGAGCTTTCAATGTAAATGATAATATAAATTATTCTCAGATAACTTTTTAAATTACTTTATCAGAAAAAACATCAAAATGAGACAAAAAGTTAAACATTAAATACTTTGCTTATTTAAGAGAAAGCAGACTTAAAACTCTATTAACTTCGATTATTGATGTGTTCAATTTATGATTTAAAGTATGGTGTAGGATTAAATGTGTGTAATAATACCAATTTATGCTTATTTCAGCAATTTGAAGAGTCAAAGTACCATAATCTATCAGCCAGTATATTTTGCATGCGTTAAATTGGATTAATAATTTTTTAGTACCAAAGAAAGTAATTGAACAAGTTACATTAATAATTATTAGGTTGAATTGTAAGAGTGAAAAGACATGAATGAAAAAATGCTAACCGAACCAGGGAATCGAACGCAGGACCTCGCGATATCCAGCCGCGTCGCTTTAACTAAAACATTACTAGTAAATCGTGAAACTACTAAAACTATCGAGAGATGAATGTGAGCAATTTTAGTATATATTTAATCCGACTTATCAGTAACCAACTGGTATGAAATAATTCAGCTTGATGTGGCGTCCAAAAGCGGCGAAGAAAGGTCGGAGCCAGGCCAGCGGGCATGGGTACCACCCTACTTTACCTTCTGGCTCCAATAAACCATTTCCTTTCTTCTGACACTTTAAAAAAAAGTTTTGTAGCATTGAGTCATCAATGAAGCTTATATATTATATATATTTTATATTTATGACTTTCAACCGCTATAAGAAAAACTGCAAGAGTTAGTAGAGGTCCACTAATTAATTAATTTAAAAAAACGTAAGACACACAGATGATTCAAACTTTGCGGATAGGTTTGGAAGGGTTTGTGCTGCCTTTTGCTAAATTTTTAGACCAATTAGAGTAACAGTTTGAAATCTATGAGTTGTCAAAGTCGAGCTATATGAAAGAAAGACAAAAAATCCAGAATAGTTTTTCCGCCAAACAGCATGTATAAAAAGTCTTTAATGTTTTTAAATTTACATATAAAATGGTATTATATTCTGCGTAAATGAGACCTTTCACAATAACGTTGGTCATTATGAATGGGCACAGTGAGGCTTCAAACTCAGGGCTCTACTATTTTGACAACAGAAGTCGTCACCTTCAGTGTACTTTGGGAACAACTGCGGTTAAGAACTCTCACGGTAGGCTACTGAAGTGATGGAATGCGACGAGGTGACGTACGATAAGATGGGATGTTTATTGATGCTCAATTGGTCTGACCAGTACCATAACTACAACATTTTGATATAGTATCATACATGTAGTTGTATGCTGCCACAAATAATCAGGACGAGTAGTTCAACAAATGATTAAACTTCCTAAATTTCATCCTTGGCCGCGAAGGAAGAATGAAAGAACAACTTTAGAAACATTCTGCATCAAATGCTACTAGACTTCTATTATAATCGTGTTTTCGACCTCCCATTCAACTTTGCTGAATATTTTCTTTAACATGAACATTTTGTGATTTATAATGACAGACAAAATAACATTTATCTTTGCTTCAAAGCGTTTGCAGAGTTGAAAAGTTAATGTAAATATCGGAAACGAGTACAATTTTACTAAAACGTAATACATATAATATTATAATACGTGAATCAGTCGAGGGTGTATTAATATTGCAGCAAGTGGGAAACCAGTATCTATGGGATCTGACTTAAAAATTTGTAATCGGATCCCATTGACCTTTCGTCTCCGGGTAACAATTACGTATCGATTGCCTTGTTTCTTTATCATATTTTGTAGTAGATAAGGAACGGCTGTGGTTGAAGGTAGGCTTTCAGATACTCTTGATTTTAGTACTGTGATTATTACACGAGTATTTATGAACACGAATGTTTTAAAATAGCAAACCGTTGAAAATAAAATCATTCAAACTTTTATTATTTTTATCTTGTGAGACCAATAAACAAGGTTAATGTTAAAATGATCGCTCCTCACATGTCTGGTTAATTTTATGCTTGACTAGGTATAATGCATAACACATACGTTTGAAATATTTACTCTACTTTATTCCGTAAAAAAATTACCTGCTTCAATAAAAATCCATTACCTCGCATTTCGGAATGACATTGTTTTCCTGTAGTGTTATGTTACCAAAGAATGAAATATCAGATTTGAATGACGATGACGTTTCTAAAGGACCGACATTACGCAACGTGAGGCAATACTTTCAATTGAAGACCCTACGTCATTGTTTATTTCTTACTATCAAATTCTAGCATTGATACTGAGAGATAATTATTATCGTATGTGACTCGAGTTTTGTCATTTCACCACTGCTTCAGCAGCATTGTTGTCGTAACCTGGTTGGTTTCAGAGATAAAAGCCTGCAGAACAGAAAGACTCTTACTTCTGTGTAACACCACTGGTATGTTCTCTGGTTGTGATTCTCAATGTAAAATATCTACTAATACATACATGTCGTAATTTTAAAATAATTGTTTTTTAATTGCTACAAGGGGACTGTTTTATGTATTTTTCGAATTTTCCGTATATGATCAAAGAAAGAGGATAATAATACAATAGTAAAGCATGCTGCAGTTGCCAATACTTTAATACTGAAAGATATTTTATCAATCTGAACATATCCAGAGTATATATATATATATATATATATATATATTATTACTCTTGCCTAATATTCTCTACAAGAAAATTCACGTAACGTATAATCAATGTCTAAAGGTTATGATGAACCCATTTTAGTATTCAATTTTTAGAAGAAGTGATTTTATGTTATATTAATTTCAATGATTACAAATATATTTCGTCTTTGTCATTGACATATACATATGACTCTTATAGTCATTCGGAAAAAATCAAGTGTCTCTTTTACTTATAAAACAACATAAAAAACCAAATAAACGGAAAAATATTGACACACAATATAAAACTTACTATTTACAATTAAACTACTTTAATCAAACATCGTTCAATCGACAGCCTTAATTAATTAGAAATGGCGTGTATTTTGTATATTACAATATATATATTTCTAGAGGCTGTAGATAGCAGATAAAGTTTTGAGAGGGGAGCCATGCACGGAAATGGATGCTAAATTAGTTTGAATCTCCCGCTTCATCGTTATGTCCAGCTTCGACGTAAATTATCAACATGTCAGTGTAATCTTGAAACGTGTATTCTACCATCCACCACCGTCTCGTCCTGTACTGCTCCATGACTGAATGACAACAGGGTGTAACCAACGTAAGTGCGCAATCGTAAAGGTATATTTTTACGTCTTGGGATTTTTGTTAGAGTCACTTCGATACTGCGCAATTCGAGAAAAGAATACTGAGAAATATAATTCGTAAAACTAGCTTCTGATCAATTTCGCCGGAAACCAATAGTTTCTCCAGAAACAGGCGGACAACCTCGAATTCGAAAGCTTGATTTTGTTTTCTGATGAGGCCACATTTCCACGCGAGGGTCTTTTCAATAGCCACAACCAAAACTTCTCGAATAAAATTCCAAGCGAAATTTTCTATTAACGTGTGATCTGATGTTGTGGGAGGTGTTTTAGTGAGACCATTCTTCTTGCCATTCATGCCTGATAGCAGCGGTGAGACTGGACGCGGTTTTCGAATTATGTTTATCAGTTTTTTTAATCAAATTGTTCAGTATCGAAGCGTCTCTGACAAAAATGCCAAGAGGGAAAAAATGATTCTATTAACCCCTTTTAAGTTTGAGCATTTACTTCTGTTACATTTAGACAGCCCACGGCCGACTGACACTTGGAATGTCTACCAGATGAAGGAGGTGGTTGCGTCCAAAAATTTGAAGAAATCTAATCTATTCCTCAATGGTGACGCTGAACTTTAATTTCAGGCAAGCCATCGCCTTTCGTTCTCCTTCCTTTCCATATTGAGTATTCTTATTTTGATAATGCCATGCCCTTAATTTCATTTTTAACAGAACATGACATTGTCAAAATAATTAAAAGAATTTGTTATGAAAAGGAAAGAGAGGAGGTAAGCCTCCTTCTTCAGAAGAAATAAGTCACATCTCCTGTGCCGGCCGGCCACCTTAAATAGTAGGTGTCAGCTTCCAGATAAGTACGAAAATGTGATTTTCGAGAGTCTAATCTCCCACCATCTGACACAGTGTGTCTGATCAGCGTGGCAACCATCATATACATGCATGCATATATGTATGTATATACGTGTGTGTCTTTATATTATTCGTTTGATAAAAAAGATAGAACATTGCTGTCAATTTTTTGCGACACCTGTTACGTTTTATATTGCTTATTGTTGGCGAAACCTTGGTCGCTGTGTCCAGTTGTCGCAGAGGGAAGTCGCGAGACAAGTCTCTGGATTTGCTGCTACGGCGCATGGAATGTCAATGGGAAGGCAACAATTCTCAATAACCAATCTATTCCACACGCAAACGATGACTGTTAAACTACGGAGGTGAAGGAATGTTAACATAATACACAATACAACAAAACTAAACCTACTTCTGCCTTACGACTTTCTGATCCGATCAAGTGATTCACTTGGTTAGGTTCGTTGTAAATCTCCATCGCCATCTTAATGGAATAAAAATCATCATCGAATGCTGTTATTAACACGTCAAGCAATTTGGGAGTCTACTTTGAATTCTATGCTACAATTTTCAATATATTATCGTGAAATAATTCATAGTCATCATCTATTCATTGTGCTATAACACGAAACAGTACTTTGGAATACGACATCTCTTCGTTCCCAGATTTGTGGCATGTTCCTTGATGGTTTTAAGTTTCGCCGCTAACTTGTCAATGGCCGGCATTTTGAAACTTATTTGATGTGCACAAATATAGTTGTAGTAAACATTACTTAGACTGGTCTGATGCAACCCTCCGTCCTTAACCTTCAGCGAAAGCCTTTTCATTTCTACATATCTTCAACATCCCCTGCTTAGCCTATTCCATCCTTGACCTCCCTCTTCGGTTATTACCCTACATACTTACCTCTAATGCCATTTTACAAGACCTTCATTCTCAAAACGTGACCTATTAATTTGTTCCTTATCTTGGTCAAAGTCCTCAATATTGTTCTTGATTATGATGAGCAGGGGACAAAATTTTAATAATGGAGTTTGATATGGAGCTGGCAGATCTGTGTAATTGTAAAGCGCCAGGAATTGATAACACTCCAGCGGAGTTGATAAGATCATCAGCCGAAGAAGCAATAGCTGTTTCTACGAAACAGGACAACCAGAAGATCTTAGTAAAAATATAATTATACTCATGCCGAAGAAGACTGGGGCTGATGTGAACAGCAGAGCACAATTAGTTTAATATCTCATGCATCCCAAAGTATTAACGAAAATAGTATATAGGAAGATGGATCGACACATAATTCGAGTTACGAGAAGATCAATTTGGTTTTGGGAGGAATTTAGGGACAAGAGAAGCAATATTGGTTTTGCGTCTAATTTTAGAAGACACCGGCCTACGTTCATTGTATTTGAAGATTTAGAAAAAGTTATTGATAATGTGAACTGGAACACAGTAATTAGATTAGAACATTTAGAAAAGAAAGCAGAAATCAAGAAAGGAGTAAAACAAGAACGCAGTCTGTCGCCACTGCTGTTTAACTTATATATAGAACAGGCGATGAAGAAAGTTAAAACTGAATATGGAAAAGGAATCATACTGCCGACGATATTGTAGTATTAGGGGAGTTAAAAGAAGACTTGTAAACCATAATAAATGGCATGAACGATATTTAGAAGGAGGTTAAGGAAGCGCAGTAACTAGGGATGGTAGAAGCGTAGCAGACATAAAGAGAAGGATAGCACAGGCAATGAAGGCTTTCGCAAAAAAGAGGAATGTGTAGAGGCATGAGGGTCTTCTAAAATTAACATTAGAGGGAGTGTGTAGGGGAAGAACAGAAGAGGGAGGAAAGGATGGAATATACTAAGAAGATCAGGGAGGAAGTGGAGAGTAATAGTTATACCGAAATGAAAAGGCTTGCGCAAGATGGTTAGCTTGGAGGGTTACCTCAGACCAGTCTTAGGACTGAATACCAGCACCACCACCACAATAACATTATGACTCAAAATATACGAAAGAAATACTTGTTCTTGTTGTTGTATATTTCCTCATAACTAGCACAACCCACATCCTCCCTAATCTGCTTAGCGTATTCTATCCTTGGCCTCCCTCTTCTGTTCTTACCCCACACACTACCCTCTAATGCTAATTTTACAAGACCTTCATGTCTTAAAACGTGGCCTATTAATCTATCCATTCTCTTAGTCAACGTCCTCCACATTGTTCACTCTTCCTCTATTATGCTTAGAACTTCCTCGTTTGTTACTCTATCCACCCATCCGATTTTCAGCATTCTCCTATAGCTCCACATTTCAAAGGCTTCTATTCTTTTCCTTTCCACGTTTCGCACCCATATAAAGCCACATTCCATTCGACCATTTTTAGAAATGTTTTCTTAATATTCACACTTACATTACCAGTAAGTAAATTTCTCTCTTTTACGAAACTTTTGCTTGCATGTGCTATCCTACTCTTTATGTCTACCATTCCTAGTTATTACGCTTCCCAAGTAGCAGATTTCCTTAAATTCCATCAAAATATGCCTTCCCAATCTAATACCCTTTGTTAATTTACTGTTTTCAAAACTACACTCCATTACCTTGGTTTTCCCTTTATTAATCCTCCAGGACTAAGTTCATGCCATTTATTATGTTTTCCAAGTCTTCTTCTGATTACCCTAATACTACAATATCGTGGGTAAAGCGTAAGGTTTTTATTTCTTCTCCTTGTAGTATGATTACTTTCCCATGTTCAGTTTTAACTTCATCGCCTGTTCTATATATATATATATATATATATATATATATATATATATATAAGTTAAACACCATGGGTGACTGACTGCATCCTTGTCTTACTCCTTTCTGGATTACGGCTTTCTTTTCTTGATCTTCTATTCTAATTACTGCTGCCTATCTTATGTAGAGGTTATGTATGAGCCTCCTTTCTCGATATTTTATTCCAGTGCTCTTCAAAATCCTTAATAGTATGTTCCAGTTCACATTATCAAACGCTTTTTCTAAATTTACAAATGCCATAAACGTAGGCCGGTTTTTTTACACTGTCTTCTAAAATTAGTCGCAAAGTTAATATTGCTTCTCTTGTCCCTATATCCTTCCTAAAACCAAATTGATCGTCTCCTAACTCGCATTCTATTTGAAGCTCCATTCTCCTAAATACTATTTTAGTTAATATTTTGCATGAATGGGATACTAAACTAATTGTTCTGTGCTGTTCGCATCTATCATCCCCAACCTTCTTCAGTATGGGTATAATTATGTTCTTACTAAAATCTTCTGGTATTCTTCCTGTTTCGTATATTTCGCAAACTATCCCAAACAGCCATGGTATTGCTTCTTCGCCCGATGCTCTTATCAACTGTGCTGGAATGTTATCAATTCCTGGCGCTTTACCATAACTCAGGTCTTTTAGCGCCCTATCAAACACTGACCTTAAAATTTTGTCCCCAAATCTTCGTCATCCACGTCCTCTTCTTCTTCTATTACTGACTGATCGAGACTTCCACCATGATGCAGCTCTTCTAGATATTCCTTCCACTTTTCTGCTTTTTCTTCTTTATCCATAATTGGCTTTCCATCCACTCTCCTGATGTTCTTGCTAATATTTTTCCTCTCGTCGAATGTTCTTTGATTTTCATATAAGCTGCGGGTGTTTTCCCTTTCACCATGAAATCTTCAACCGCTTTCCATTTCTCTTGTATCCAAGCCTCTTTGGCTGATTTGCACTTCGTATCTATCTCATTCTTCAAGCGTCTGTACTGCTCTTTACCATTTTCATCTCTCGCGTTTTTATATTTACGCCTTTCATCAATCATTTTTATTATTTCTTATGTTACCCATGCTTTCCTATTGGCCTGATCTATTATTCCTATTTTTTCTTCTGCTGCTCTAGTCATTTCTTCCTTCAAGAGAGCCCATTTCTCTTCTATATTGTTTCTTTCTCCTTTATCTATTAATCTACTCGTGATATCTTCTTTGAATCTCTGAACTTTGAAACGTCCTGTTGTTGCAGTTTTTCTATTTCCCACCTTTTTGTTCTTATTCCTTTCTTGAGTTTCTTCATATTCGGCCTGCATTTCATAACCAGCAGATTATGGTCAGTGTTTATATCTGCTCCTCGGTACGTTTCGCAGTTTAACACCTGATTTCTGGTCCTCTGTCTAACCATTATATAATCTAATGGGTACATGCCCGTGTCCCCCGGCTTCTACCACGTGTATAGCCTTCTTTCATGATTCATAAACCAGTACTCGTCACGACTAATCTGTCCTCAATGCACAATTCAGTATTAATTAATGCAGTATTAATTACTTCGAACAAAGGGCAAATATAATTGAGAATTTATTCCCACAATGGAATGTTTCCCCGACAAAATGTTTGAACAAGAACGCAACTAACAACGAAAATATTATAGAGATATTTCACTAAATATTTATTTCCTCAAAAACAGGCCAATATTATAATACGAGAACGCCTATCCTTACCAATGAATAGGCAATTTATTAACTGAATAACCTGACGAGATAATTGTAATTGAAATATTTCAACAACGTTAAAGAATAGTCAAGTAAACTTACTAGGAATATTTCAACTTTATTCACGATAAACTATCAATATAAATGGAATATTTCAACCAATATGCAATTAAGTCTAACCAACAACAACGAATAAGCCACCACTAGAGTTTCGACTAATTCAGGAATATGCAATTTTCCAAGTCGCGGGTCAGAATTCGACAACGGAGGACCAATTCTAAGTTGTGCAACTCACCTTGGCTCTTGATGTCATGTCATAAGCAGATATGGCAAGAGTATGCCGCGAGAAAGGACTTTGCACTTGCTTGCATTGCAGAAAACGCTGCTGCTACGTCGACGACGCGCGAGTGATCTAAACATCACCAACTAAATGACGGCGAGCAACGAACACCCGGACCACTCTACATACCATAACAATACGATTGACACATTTTAAAGTCCAATATCTTGTACCATTGTATATGTATTTACGTTTGCTGCTTGCATCCTGTTATATAAGTTTTTGGAGAAGAAAACATTTTGATTTACTCATTACACGTCTTTTTCTATTGCAATTCTATTGCGACAGTCGCTTTCTTGACGTCTGATTTCAATGTACGATTCGGAAAAACATGTTAAAATCCGACAAGTCTTACTTGTAGAATGGTCGTTACATGTAATTATGGAGTTTGAGTTTTACACTTCATATGATTAGAAAACAGTCGTAACAGTACATAATGAGTTTTCAGCATACCATTTTCAGGTGATAATATGCCGATAGCTCATGAAGCAATAACATTCTCTTGCTTTTTTCTGGTTTTATATTTGCATTAATTGTTAAATTTTGTACGGTATACTGAAAACATATATTACTGATCTCGTTTGCAATTATATAACAACTTATCGCATGAATCGAACAGTTTGATAACATGACGTAGGACTAATCAGTTCCTATCAAAACATATATTCAAGTTAATTAAATGTGCATTAGCTTGTGATTTCAATAAAATATTATCTGTGGAGTTGTTTACCGTCAGCATTTATGTTTCACTTAAGAAACGTCATTAATTCTCCGTTACGTAAAGAGAGGCGAAAATATTCCCAGTAGCTCGAGAGATTGGAATATACTCCCAATACCTTAATAAATTCAAAAATATTCTCGGTACAGTAATGGAGCCAATAATACTCACACAAATCTCGGTTGCTTTTGCATTTAGATTTAGATTTATTGTTGTTTCCATTAGTCCTCGATTGAGGAAATAGGATACGTCATACATTAAAAATGAACAAAGTAAGGTACATAATTAAAGACAAATAATCTTAAAATAAATTAATAAAAGAAAATGTATATAGACAAAAGTCAATATGAACACAACACGGACACACGAAGTCACACACACTCTGGGAAACACAAGCAAGCACGCACTGAGAAACACGCAATGCAGTTTTGACTACTTGGAGCTCTGCGACCAGGAAACTGTCCTTCCCTCTGTCGTAGCTCCAGGCAATACATGAAACAAACAAACAAAAGAGCAGAAACAACTGAATAGAAATTTTAAAGATATGTGATGTGCTATTTCACAAGGCAGCTCATTCAACACTTTCTGCAGGAACCTTGATTTTAAATACTAGAAGGACGATTAAGAAAATCTTGTACCGAGTAAAACGCTCCATTTAAAAGAATAGTTTTACTCAGCTTCACGAAGCTTTTGTAGGTACTATTTTTAACCTCTGGTGGAAGGCTGTTGCATAAAATTATCCCGGTATTGTGAATACTTTTCTGGTGTAGAGCAAGGCGATGCTTGTCCGACCTTAGAGCTGAACGATTTCTGGTCGCGTATTCATGAAACTCGCCATTTGTTTGAACCAAATTAGTGTTCCGCTTTACAAACTTTAATATTTCATAAATATAAACATTCTTTCTGCAAAACAGATTCCCCATTCCCTGCGGCTGAACAGATATTGCAAGTTGAATGACTGTTTTGAACTCAGCGACTTTCACAATTCGACACGGTGCTGGATTATTTTTGCGTTATTTTTATGTAACAGCCGGTCTTTTGTGAATGTTTTAACTTTCAGTCCTCTCCATCCCCGTCCCCAGGGGTATCTCACAGCGACACTGCAGTCGAACTTCCCATGAGCGGACACTAGTGGAAAACGGGATTTTGCCCACTTGCATAACAATACATACAATACCGAAGTAGGCAGGTTCATATTCGGCGGTTTCATCACTGTAAGCCGAGGTTGCCTGGACGAATTTTTTTTTGGGGGGGTAACAGGCTACATGAGGGTGATCCTGAAACAGGCAACTCCCCTTTAATAGCATAGGAAGGGAATTGAAAAGGGGGAATGCGGAAGGTAGAGCAAGGTAGCCAAGGGTTAACTACGGCCCCCGGGCTATGGTTTAAGGATCCTACCCGGTGTTTCACCTAAAGAGATGCAGGGAAAACCCTAGAAAACCTGCATCAGATAGGTCGGGCATTGGGTACTATTCTCACGCCCTTCCGAATGACGGGAGACGAGTTTGCTGTAGGGTCGCAGCATTCCCTTCTCCGTGTCTCCTCCAATTTCAGGAGGCAATTGGCCGACTGATCCAATGGGATCAGCGGACAACTCTTGCCATATGCCCAAGGTCTTTGACCCCAGTACATATACCTCCTAAAATAGGTGAAGGTGTCTCCGCATATGAGAACTTTGATAAAAAATACCCAGAGAGAGTGCGAGGCATCCCCGACATGATCAGGTAAGCCCCGCAGTCACTCTGGGCTGAAGCGTCTACGAGAAACTCTCGCAGCGCCTTCCCCGATGGGCCTATGTGCCTGGACGAAAAGATGATGCAAAATTTATTTTCTTTAGTTCCTAATGCGCTTACGAGCGAGTAACACCTACAGGGGAGGGGAGGGGATGGCCGTCACGCTGCCGCCTGTAGGCAAGGCCTGGCATTGACTATCTATCTATTTAACCCTTAATCACTCGCATGGGGTCAATCTGACCCCAGAGCGCATTTACAAGTCTATAAGTTTAACAGCTATGAAGTTAGAAACGTACCGCGCCAGGTAGCTTCCTAGCTCCCCGCCCCCGCGCACGTGCTGCGGCAGTGAGCAGTAGCGTCCCTGTGATGGTTGATGGTGCTGGGGTCAGTTTGACCCCACGCGAGCGTTAATGTAAGTTGTTTTAAATTTCAATTTTATTTTTTTACATATTTTTTTATATTTAAGCTTATTATAAAATCGTTATTATTACTATAGGTCCGAGAAACCTTAAATACTATTATTTTTTGTATATTTCATGAAAATTAACTGTTTAACATATTTGTCTGCATTTTGAATGGGGCTGTAATAGTATTTTTATTCATGCTGTTTACAGAAGATTAGTCAACTCAGAGATAAAGATATTCTTCAACTCTTGGAAGACGAAGAAAGCGATAACAACTCTGATCGTTGCGGTTGCTCCGACGAATATTTTGCTACCTAGTATGCATCATGATGATGCTATTGAAGAATCTTCTAGAAAGAAACCAGAGATGATTTTATTTTGTAAAAAAACTAAAGGAGGCGTAGATGCCAATTATCAAATGTGTTCTTCGTACAATGTTGCTCGTAGGACAAAGCGCTGGCCTCTAGTCATATTTTATCAATTATTCAATGTGACGGCTATAAATTCTTTGGTGAGTTATAAGCACAATACACAGTCCAAAATCATTCGCAGAAATTATTTGATGCAATTAGCAGTTACATTGACAAAACCTTTTTGCCAAACGAGAGCGCAAATACCAACATTGCCAAGAGCTCTGAAACGGCGTCTGCAAAATAATGACAATCTTGCTGTGTCTGCTCCAAGTGGAGCTTCTAGTACTTCCAAGAAACGATCACGATGCGAGATTTGTCAAAGATCAAATGACCGAAAAACGTCAACTGTTTGCATGAAATGCATTAAACACGTTTGCAATTCAAAAAATATATGTGAGAATTGTATTGATTTTTAAGTCTGATTTTAAAAGACTGATCTTAGTTATAAGTAAAGCTCTTAATGAAACGTTGATACACTTGTTATTATTAAATTGATCCTATTTAAGTCTAATAAAGTTGATTTTCATGAAATAGTCGTTTAATTATTTTTATTTCGGGGTCGTGGTGACCCCCATGCGAGTACCATTGCAAGTTTTTTTAACGCGAGTGATTAAGGGTTCAGATACTCTTTGGTCTTGTCGCAATTAAAAATGTTAATTTTCGAGTAGCCTTTACAAAGATCCGCTAGTTTCGTTGTCCACGCTGGCACAACGTGAGTGTCCACAGCCGCCGCTTCACCACCGTGTATCAATTTAAATTTGTCCAGCCAACAAACACCTTCAAGTCGTAATTCTTTAGTAATTTCCAAAGCCCCATCCCTTATTAAAGGGCCGGAAATAGGTATGCAAATACACTCGTATGTGGATTTGTCAATAGCTAGGCCGAATGTTTTCCATCTTCGATTCGTCGATACCGGTTTCTATCCACTTTTTAAAAAGTTTTTCTTTATTTTTTAAGTTTCAGCAACTGGGGTTTTCCCGTTTTTAAATATTAAATCAACAGTTTGGACACTATTTTTCTCCTTTTCATTCACTTCAATTAACTCCTCCCTTTTTTAAATAGAAATAATATTTTTTCGCATTCATCTCCATAAATAGTTTCAACCTGAAATACACAAAACTCACTGCGATTCCAAATTCGTCTGTCTGAGAAGTGAGAAGAGTTCGTGAAAGTGCTTCGGGATTGGGGAATTCCGCGATCATGCTAACGAAAAATATGTACAGACAGTTTGCTATTCAGCCACTTCTTTTCAGATCTAAGGCGCTTTTCTCCTCTAATTTCTATAGGTTTTGTTTCAGATTCCTCATTCACCCAATTACCGTTGGGCGCCATTTATGTAACGCTCCCATCCCCCTCGGATCTTTTCTCGTCGCAATGCCGGCCCGGGCGCCACTGCATATGCAGAAATAATATATATATATTTATCAAATAAATAAGACAGCAATCGCGAACCGCGAGATCCCGAGGGAGATGGCCAGCGTCGAGCCAAGACACGTGAGTTTCTAGTCGAGCATGAGACTCTCAGGGGTCTTGGCAATTTAATTTAATATTTAAAACCCGGCCAAAGCCCACTCTGACTCCACAATCATGGAATGTTGCGCACAGTCATACGCTCACTTAAACTCTAAAACCCAACCTAAAATATGACTACAATAATTTTGATAGTTCATCTAAATATGAGACTGTTCACCGTCACTGGCGAAATACTATATTGTCGGTCGTTGCACACACACAGTAAGAAAGGGGAAGGGGAGGGCTTACTGTGCGGCAGCCAAATGTCCACGTTCCTGGCTCCATTCACTCCGGCTCTTCGGGCTGGTGTCTCTGCTCTCCCTCCTGGACACGGCAATCTCTACCTCCTTTGCTGCTTCAATCTGCAATCCTATTCTCCAACACTCCTATCCATCTCGCCGTTCTCAGCAAAAATCTCCACCACCACACCGCCGTTCACCGCCAAAATCCATCATAATCGTTGTCTCCACACCGACGTCCACAGCTAACATCAATCACAGTAATCTTCACACCGCCGTCCACAGTCACATCAATAATAATAATAACCACACCGCCGTCCACTCTATTTTATAGGTCCCCAGGCCTGCCCCCACTTCCTGAGGTTTTCAAAATCCAGCTTCGTGTCCAGATGCTTTCAGACCGCTCCCAGGTCAACGACCGTCCACGATCAAAACATCTGACCTAACAAACACAATGGTCCTTACCTGTATATTGCTGCAACGACCGACTGTGCACTAATAATCTCAGGGTCGTGAAAATTATCACACGCCTGACGGAAAAAATCACTTATTACACTACATCAAAGTAAACAAGTGGTGGTACAGCCATCTGGCATTCCTGGAATCCTGAATTGTTTTCGAATTGTTGTCCGGTTATTAGACATTTTTATCGAAAAGTCTGTAAAAATAGTGTCCGTTTATTAGAAACACTTTTCTTATGATTATATAGCGGAAAATAACATTTTAAGTAATGATACTTTTTTGGAATTGTTGCATCAGATAAACGACTCGACGTTTAGTTAACAGAAAAATCCGTTCCGGACCTCAGAGTCGTTTATTTTCACTGTGACTCAGAAATTTTTTTGCATTTTTATTATTTAATAAAAAAGTATACTTGAATAAAATGTTAGTTAAATTTATGCATTTTTAAGATATATAATCATAATACTAATGAAATGATCGGCTGATTTGTTAGCAACTACTGTATGTAAAATCTTATGGCTTAGCATAGAACATGCTACTTTCTTAGGGTATCTTGTGAGGCATCAATAAACAGAACTTTAAAATTTATTGAAGAAACAATAGTTTCAATTTTCCTTAAATACCACGATACCTGACAGTTATAGGCAAGTTAAATGCAATTTATACAATAATTAAAAATACTCATAAAAACTCTACTTCACACATTAATTTTGTCGCCTTACTCAAACCCGAAAAATGCTGCTTCCGAGCCTTAAAACAATTTAAAATTTAGAATTGAATGTTATAAAAGAACCATGTTATCCAGAACAACGACATGATTGTATTAAGACAACAATACTAACACAGACATTCGGAAAATTATTTTATTGATAATCTAAGTACTATATTTTAATGAGATAATGAAATTGAACTCAGAAACTAAAATTAATAATTACCATTTTAGATATAATTTAAATTAACTTTTAAATACTATACAAAGTTTTTCTGGCTAACCGCTCACTGACTCAGATCTACTCAGCTCACTTACTACGTACTACAGACTGAATCCACACACCTTACTAAGAAACTCATGCAAAATTTTACTTGTATTCGTGTGTTTCGTACCACGTGCTTTCTTTATCTGAAACATTTTTCGTGGGATCCCTTCGTGTGTCATGCCAACAGTTGCGGAGCTGACCTTTGCTCTTTATCAATTATACCGCCAATCTAAGTGAGTTGATGTTAACAGACACACAAATCTAGTGGTTGTTTTTCAAAATTATTAATCGATTAACGAAAATAAATTCAGGGACACTGCAAGCTGTCTCATCGCCCCTCCATAGTCCTTTTTTCCTTGACTAGACTTTTAAAAGCCATTTCACTAGGAGTGCATAAAAGAAGCAACAATTTTTTACTGTCGTTACTATTTTTATAACGTAGAATTATCAAATTCAAAGATTTTAAACTTACTCTTAAAATGAATGGATACTTTATAATTAATATGGTATACCTAAGAGTTGTAATAAAATACTAGTTTCATTTTATTAAAAAGATATTTGAATTTATTAACAAGTTAAATTTATGTTACATCAATTAGGGTCCCTTACTTTACCATTAAATGGCAATTAAAATTACTACTGTTTACTGCGGTTACTTTTTCTCGAGGTAATTTATAAAACATGAGACTCTGAACGAATTAAAAAATATATAAAACATATAGGGGAGCTGGATTTTGGTTATTAAGGTCTCCGTGACATCTGAGTACTCAGCTTCTGCAATTGCTGGGACGGCTTGGCGTTCCCTTTGCTTCTAGGAATCGACAGTTTTTTTCACCGTAATTTTCCTTTTGTCAGTTGACCGAAATGGTTTTCCTCTGACTGGCTGTGCAACATGTTCCCAGGTAAATTAACACCGTTCATTTAATTATAGATTTTGCATGAATGGTTTGAATTTGGCAAATACTGTTTGCTTGTTCCAATGCTTCGCAACAATGGATGGGTCGGAAACTTTTTCTTCTGAAACTCAATATTAGATGATCTCAGTACATTTCTTTAACACTTCTCCGACTCTTCCTTCTTCAGAAGTCTCTAACTATGCATATCTTCGCCTTCTCTCCCGACTCCTTCTAGGGTCAAAGTCTACCGTCAGCTGCCTAACTTCTTCCATATATCACCTACGACCTAGTAAAAAATTTCACCCTTCCACTGGCGTAGAATTTTATTCACGTGATCGCTCCCAGCCAATCTTAGTGTGTATTTTTTATTGCTCGTGACTCCTGTGTGTATAGGAAAGGGGTGTTTTCCCACGTATATGACTTTGTGGCCTTGAAACTTTCCCAGGACGTAGCGTCGTGTGACATCACGCCCTCTGATCCTCCGTCGCGTCTGACCAGCGCTGCACGAAAATGGGATTTTCCGTCAGCCTCGCAAATGTTTCGTTCTGCCACATACTGGGATATTAATTTTAATTTAAAAAAACTGAAATCTTTATGCGCTTTACTAAAACCAAAAAAATTCAATTCAAGCCTACTTACTTATTTTATGAATGATAGTTATTTTTTATTTAAAAAAATAAAATAAAACATGTTTGTATCTATAAATATGGAACCTTTTTTGTTTCTATATTTGCTGAATCTGTTACTATTTGTCTTCGAGTAATTAATATTCAAAATGTCAGTAAAAGTCGAGTTAAAGTGAGGTCAAACATATTAATTCACAAAAGGATAACTATCCATAACTAGGCGTCAAAATTCGTTATAATTTTGTAATTAATCAAATAAGAACGCAAATCTGTAAATTTCACGTTTTAATTAGGAATTTCTTTGTCTTCTTACTATACTGGTTGGGTACCCGGTGTTTCCCGGGTATTGATTTGCATCACCCCACTACAGTATTAAATTTTTGGTCAACAGGAGATTAAACTGGTATCGAAAACGTCACAACTTAACTCTTTTGACGCCCGCTACCCTAACAACACAATATTAATTTCATCACAGCCGATGTGATGACTCGTAGTACCATAAACCTGTCAAAATCTCTACTGATCCCACATCCCACTGTGTGGGTAACGTACAATTTAAGTTGCATGTTGAATGCCAGGATGAACTCAGCGACTTCCGTAACCCCGGAATAGATATGAATCTTGGTTGATTTCCTAAATCACTTTCACCAATCTCTTCTGGAGCTGAAGTACGATTTAAGTTGCATTTTGAATCTCAGATTAAAACTCTGCGACTTCTGTAACTTGGTATGGTCTCGAATCTGGATTGATTCAGTTTCATTGACTATCAGTCTTTTTTAAGCTCATACTGAATAGGCACAAATTTCTGTTAATTTCGTTTTATTGATTTCCAATCTCGTTCCACCCTACCCAACCCCCACTGGGATAAAATATGATTTAAGTTACATGTTGAATGTCAGAATATAACTCAGTGAGTACCATAACCACTGAATAGGCACAAATCCCGGTTAATTTCGTCTAGTTGTTGTTGTGGTAATCAGACCGTAGACTGGTCCGATGCAACCCTCTATGCTAACCTATTCTGCGCAATAATTTCGTCTTATGGCGTTTAATGTAATACAAATGTGTTCAATAAAATTAAAATATTTATTTAGCAAATAATTATACAGATACGTTCCTGTATTTTTATACAGTGGGGTAAAAATGCCTAGTTCATTCTGCAACTAATCACAATTACGACATTTTACACTGACTTCCTTGATCGTGGTAGGACCCTCCACTTATTCTAATTCAGTCTTTTAAAATATATTTCTCACAATCTCTTAACAATCCATTTCTCCAACAAGATTCTATCTCTCTCCACATCAACGGACATACTTTCTCTCTCCCACCAGATATAAAACAGTTGATTAAAATAGTTTGTGAATATCTGTAAAACAAAGAAAATTTCTTATTAAAAAGTTTTTAAATATTCATATGATGCGCTACAGTTTTGTATACTTTCAACCCATTCTGTTTACCAACTCCCACTACGATTTAAATGGTATGTTCAAATTACATAATTGAACTCAACTACTTCATAATCCCGGAGTCAACACGTTTCTCGGGTGATTTCGTCTTACTGACTTTCATCCCCTTCCATCCCACCACCCCAGAGCTGAAATGCGATTTAAATATCAGTTTGAATGGCAGAGTTGAACTCAGTCACTCTCATAACACCGCATTTAACACCAATATCGATTGTTTTCTTGTTATTTTTATGGGACTATCCTCTCACGCTGTTTGGGAATCATTGTCTGCGAATGGATTTACCATGAGGTTCAGCTGACCACTGTTGATACTATTGTCTGGTAAGTTCAAGCCTTATGCATGAGCAGAGTATCACAGTTATGCTTGTGTCCGTCTAGTGAGGCTTTTGCATCAGTTTAGTTTGTGACTGCCATTTAAATAAAGTGTATATTTGCTTATTTGGTTTTTATCATGAACCATTGCCACAATTGTGACTAACCAAACGAGAGGTGATGTCGCGCAATTGAAATTTTTATTGGTAGACTTTAAAATAACCTAACAGTCAATCGTTACGCCAGGATGTCAAATACAATGTAATATCTTCGTAAAATTATTTTAGTGATATTAGATAAGATCTGTCATTCTGCCAAGATCAGAAGATTTCCAGGACCTGTAACATCTTGAAAAACGTTGTTTTCAACCTTTGGCTTTTTATTGGTATGTGGATGATATTCTATTAAAAATTCCTTCTGATAAATTGTATGATGTATTGAATGTTTTCTAAGATTAAATTTCTGTTTCAGCTAGAAAAAGATTGATCTCTTAATTTCCTTGTCGCATTAATAACAAATTACTTTTCAAATGCTACCATAAACATAAATATTCTGGCAGAGTACTAAACTTTTTAATCACCCAATAAATCAGAATCTATGGTTTTTAATATTGTTGATAAGGCTTTTCTTTTGTTTGATATTAATAATCATTCCAAGAATCTTAAACGTTTATTCAAAATTTTGTCTGTCAATTATTGTCGTATAGATTTAGTAAACTCAGAATTAATTAGATTTGTAATGATACTAATAATTGTGTTTCAAAGTCTATTTCAAAAAGTTTCATTGTTTTACACTTTTTTGATCATTTGTCTACCAAATTAAAAATATCGTAATAATCTACAAATCTGTCAAATACTTAACATTCTTTATAAAAAAAACACAAATATATTCTTAATAATTTTGACTGCCATAATATTGTGCGTAAGGTTTCATTTAATGTGTTCTTTTTATTACATTGGTGAGACAAAAAAGATCTCTGTGAATTAGAATTAAGGAACGAAAAGTTAATTAAAATTTTTCTTTTCATTAACAGTCTCCTATTACAAAACATTGTTTGGAACAAAATCACTCATTTAATTTCGATTTATTGGATAAGGAAATGAATTTCAAGAAAATATTAATTTCTCAAAAGTTGTATATTAAAAGCAAATGTTTTACTGTTAATATAAAACATACTTTTCTTTATTAATTTTTGGCTATTATTTGTTTCTATGATTTTTGTTGTCAATATCCTTTGTTGAATACAAATAATGACCACAATTGATGGTCGACATGTGTATAGTTTAAGCCTTAAATTCTTAAATATTCTTTGTAAATGTCTGATATACGGGTCGTTAATTCTTAATTTATATGTTATTCACAGACGTTAGTTTTTATTATCATAGTTTATTCCTCTAGTGCGACAAGGTGCAGAACAACATAAGTACAATCATTCTACTTTAATAGATTTTAATAGTATGAGGACGACAAACAACTTGATAAAACTTAAATTATACAAATTAACATGAGAAATTTAAAATCAAGGCACAAATATAGGAATACGATTGGATGCTCAGGCTTAAATTTGTTAGACAAGATTAGAAGATTCTGTACATAAATTCATAAATAATTATTCAGTGTCCATCAAATATAATCTCAACTTATAACCAGCATTTTAAAATGTCTAAATGGTACTTCATTATGAAATCAATCAAAAGCAGTTAAATATAGTTCCATTTATCACATTTATAAACACATTGTTTTATATGATACCAGTGTTCGCCTCCATTTATGTAGTTGAGACGATAGTTTTTCCTTTACTAGTCTGGGGAAATAGTCTGCAACCAAACTATAGCCTCAGTACAATTACTGAAAAGAATATTCGCTCTTCGCCGTTCTCCTGCCTTGTCTCCCTGCAAAGTTGTTTGCAGTCCATCGTCTGTAGGAGAAATCACTGCAAAATGAGTAAAATCATGTCTTTTTCGCGGGAGCAACGCTACATTAGCCAATCACATTTATCAAACGTGAATATCCCATAGTGCTTTCTTGTTTCTAGAACAATCTGCCCTCTCTCTCACTTCAATCTGACGCCTTCGCTCGACAATTGCGGCAAATAATGCAAAACACTGCTTCAATCACAAAACATTAAAGTCTAATGATGTCTCACCAGTTATACACAAATAATTCAATAAGTCAAATAATTATTTACAAACATAATATTTTAATAGCTCGTATGGCAGACGACCATTTTACTCTAAAATTGAGGTGTAGTGGAATTGGACCTCCAACGTTTCTCATTATATTTTAAAGCAGTAACCTCTTTAGTAACAATTTTCATAAAAAAACAATTGTTGATCGAAGCAGTAGTACTTTTATATGAATGTGACTAAATTTTTGTCAACAGAAGTTGGATTCTATTCTTTGTCAATTCTACGCATGTTTATCTTTAGAACCCGGTAGACAGACTGATGACTCCTTACAGATCTTGACAGATATCCTTTTGAGACAGTACTATTTTTATGAACTGACCTGGATGGAAATGAAAACGCACACGGAAACATCAAATTACTATGTAAAAAGTGACCACATTCTCAAACGTGCGCAGAGAAAACAATGAACCCGCGTGGGAAAGTGTTTAATAGGACAATAAGGGATTGGAATGACTAACCTGAAGAATTATAAGCGACTTTTCACTTACGATTATTAGAAGTACGATTAAGGTAAAGTTGTAAGTGAATTGTCTTTCAGGAAAATATATATATCGCCTCTGGCTTCTCGACACATTAAACATTAAGTGTTATTTTCTAACAGTAATCTACTATAATTTGTTTGCAACATGATTTATAACTTTCTCTATTACGTTGTTGTAAAAACATTTGTTATTGTGATAAAACCCTCCATGCTAACCTATCTTGCGCAAGCCTTTTCATATGCGCATAACGCTTACATTCCACATCCTCCCTAATCCGCTTAGCTCATTACATACTTTGCCCCCCATATCTGATCTTGCCACACACACTTCCCTCTAATGCTAATTTTACAAGACCCTCATGTTGATGTAATGGGCAATAAAACTCTTTTTATTATGCGGAAAATAGAGATAATATTAAATATTGTAAGTGCAAGCATGAAAGCTACCATTTTTAAAATAAAATAACTCTCAAAACAGTGACCGAAACAGAGGTTAATTACCCATTACATCAATTTTTAAACAGTCAAAGAACGCAATGTACTAAAACGTGCTCTAGTAATCTATTCCTTCTGTTGCTCAACGTCCTCCATTTTGTTCGCTCTTCCGCTATTCTGTTTAGAACTTCCTCGTAGGCGTTCTATCCACCCATCTGATTTTAGCATTCTTCTATAGTACATCTAATATAATTTATTATAATATTTTAGAGTCTTCCCATTCATAATGACCAAGGAAGATTTTAACATTGGTCAAAATGGAAACGAGAAGACTAAAATCGAATCAGAAGATGAAGTGAACACTAAGAAGAAGAATCGTCTGGATGCGTAAGTGATTGGAACTTTCAACTAATAAATTCTGGTTGAACTGTAAAAATGATTCCTAATGCCAATATTTTAACTATAGAGACTTCACGGATGCTAAGGAAGAAGAAGCCAAGACGGTCGTAATTCCTCCTGTCGCTTTTATACAATTGGTGAGATTTGATTGGCACTATATTAATTTATGTGTTAGAAATATTTGTTTATATTTGTTGTAATAGAATACCATAGTGTATTAATTATCTTGATGAGCACATACAAATTAATGTCGATCTGTTTTAATGGAAGTAATTAGCACTATACATTATAATCCAGACCAAGAAATTATTTCAAACTAGCTAATCTCTACGACTTTGTTCGCGCCAAATAGTTCTTTTATTTTGCTCTAAAAACGAAACAACAGATACAGAATTTTGATAAAGTTGAATGAATTCAATATATAAAAAGTACGGTATAACTTGCAGTTGGTTTTGAACAGGTTCCGCTGTCATACGTTTCGGAACCAATAAAAATGAGCAATTATTAAATATTAAAATTTATCTGACGCGACAAATAAAACCAATTTACGTTTACATCCAAAGCAGTTTCTCAGGGAGTTAGTTCTCTGCCAAAGATAGGTTAATAACGGCGCGAATCCTACTTGAACAATAGATGGAGTGCATCGGAGCATAAACAGATAGGTAGATGGGTATTACCGTAAATACTAACCACAGGAACGAGTTCATCTGAGTAGTAGTAGCGCCGCTTCCAAATCACTTGAGTCGTCACAAGCGTGGGCAGAACCTGGAGTAAACGGCTGGATTCCGGGCAGGTTTAGCGAAGGTAGCTGAACATCGAAAGTCTAGGCGTAGATTTACGCGTGTTGACTCTGGTCCTAGTATGGCGCTATCGCAAACGCGCAGCGAATAGCACGTGCGGGGTGTCGGGTTCTTAGCGTTAAACTTGGCTAGCAAAAACCGACTGGTGGACCTCCCTCGGGCTAAGTGCATACTTCGTGAAATTTTTTTTTAAGTCCCACTCGGACTCCCCCTTAGCACATTTCTGGAACGCAGCGACAGTAGTCTCTCCTCTCTCGCGATTCGAGACGAAATGTTATTTCTCAGTCAGAGGTGTGAGCTCCTCGGATAAAAATGCGAATTCAAAGAAAATAGAACGAATTCAAGGAAAGTAAATTAGATATTAAATTATGAAAACGTTTTCTACGTCGATTGGTATGAATAAAGATGGCTAGATAATTAAAATAACGCTAAGAAAATAATAAAATGAGGACGCTGCAATCGAAATTGGGCGGAGCCTATGTTGGAATATTCTGGAAAGATCTCAATAATTACAGAAAATTATAGAAAACTAATCAAAATCATTCTTGATATAGAGAAATCGACAACGTGAAAAATATAAAGATTGATTGACGTATCCGTAACTGTGACCATCTGTTTATTGCAACAATTGATGTACTAAAAAATATAATTACAATGAAAAGTAAGCGAAATATTAGGGATAAAAAATGTAATAAACATGGAAAAATGGGAAAAGAGGACAATTTTTCTATCATTTTAGAAAATAATTCGGAAACGAAATAATGAAAATAGAAAATAGAAAATAAGAGATAAAAATTCGATTATTTTTGAAGAAATTATGTTCTTGGGACAAGAAAGAATAGGAAACATTGCCAAAAAAACGTGACACAGTGGCGATCACTGGTCCGTCACAATATTATTATATTAATACCTCCTACAATATATTGATATTAAATATGCACGAATATTTAAGTTAAATCTCCTGTTTTTAAACCCTCAAATTTTCATTGAAATCTGTTGAGCCGTTTCGGAGCCTATTCGAGGCAAACATACAGTCCGACAGTCAGACAGAAGGATAGACTGACAGACAGACACTTCAATTTTATTTATTGGTATAGATTAATAAAATCAAAAGACCTTGGCAATATTAAATTCCTGCACAATTATACACCCACTTTTTAGCAAGCTGAAAATTAATAAAGTCTGTTTACATGAAGAAGCATACAAATAATGTCATAGCATGTCTTCAAGATGGTTGCTGAATTTAACAATTGAATAAAGCAAGGTGACACTACAGCTTTCTTGTGCTATGAGAACGAGATAGTGGTAAACATTCACAAGAGTTTTAAAAAGGCGAATGGTGATGATTCGATCGTATTACAATTAGTCGTTAAGTGAGCAGATTACGTGGTTAAAGAGGGCAGGCCATCATTCGGGATACTCCTCGCAGCGGCAGACTGCTTGACCTACTGTTAATGTGGAGTGAGTTAACAACATGATTAGGCTCACTAACGCATCATAGTTGGAAAAGGAGAAACAAATGTGTGCAGAATACCGAAAGAGTTATGGTTGAAAAAGATTTGCCAGGTGGGTTCCAAGGATGCTGACAAAGGTCCACAAGGAAATACAAAAACAGTATGTAGAACTTTTGTAACACTACGGGAATGGCCGAGAATACTTTCTTGCAAGAATTGTGTCATGGCTGTAACATTTTAACCCGGATACGAAGAGACAATTAATGGAGTGGCGTCAAGCAAAATCGCCTAAGAAAAAACTCAATACTGCACCTTCGGCTGGAAAAGTTATGACTACGGTTTTTTTCGATTCTGAAGTACTTTTTCTCGTGGACACATGGAATTCTGACGCATGCATGGCAGCTCTGAAGAAACTTCAAGTTAGACTGAGATGTGGTCGAATACATCGTGAGAAGCAGGATGTTTTACTGTTGCACGTCAACATGTCAGTCAGAAACCTGTGGACGGGATGAGAAATCTTGGATGGACAATATTGAAACACCTGCCTTACAGTCCTGACCTGGCTCCACGCGATTACTATATCTGAAGTAATCCCTTTGTGATGCGAGGTTTGAAGATAAAGACTCTCTAGTGAACGCTCCCAACAGTGGCTCGAACGTGCTGGTCCTGACTTTTACTATAGGGGTATACAGGCTCTAGTTACAAAGTGACGAAAGGCAGTTGAGAGGGATGGGTGATTAATGGGAAAATGTAATTTTGTTCCTAAGGTATGTAAAAATAGGAAGCCTGAAGGGTAAAACTGTAATTTAAGTAAATAAAAATGAAAGTATGTTTGTTTGTTCTGTATGAATTCCTATACCATTTGTAATGAGCGACTTGAACTATCCGCTTCATTGAAATATTTCGGGCCTTGTCACAATAGATGGCATGGTCATGCGAATTTTGCCGGCCTTATACTTGAGGGACAAATAAGTTTGGTGAAAGCCGAAAGCGGGTTAGAGAGGGGGTAGTAACTGGGGACATGGCCGGGGAGACGAGGTGGAGCTGGAACGTGGAAATTGGAAATTGAATAGCAGCCCACAAGATTTGTGCCACCGTTTTAAATAGCCACCCAGCCCACAGACACCCTAAGATTAATTGCTCTTGACTATTCAAATTCTGTTAACTATCTATTTGTGTTTCAATAATAATAATAATAGTTTTAAAGGAACAATAAGTGAAAATTAATATTACCTAAAAACAGCCACTCCTTAAATTCATTAAAAAATTATTGCGGACTAATTAATAAATATATAAATAAATTAAAAAATTGCAATAAAACTTTGATGAGTTGTTGCGCGCCCTCCTCTTAAAGCCCTCCTAGGGGTCGGGGTGGAAGGGAATATAAAATTTAAACTATGCATAAACGGCTGATATTTACGTCGAATAAATATTTTTCGGGATAAATGAAATAGGTAATGCTTTTCCCCATGTTATTTCTGTATAATCACAACCCTATTAGTCATGGAAGGGGAGCACGCACAGGGGCTGAGGGGTGTTACAGATAAATAACCCGCAAACAACTGAGGTCGTAGTTATGGAACTCGCAAAATCTTAATTATGACGTCCATCATGCAACCCAGATTGGAGTCGGGGTATGGAAGTCGCTGAATTCCTTTCTCATTCTACATGATTGTTAACTTGTATTTAATTTTCCTATGCGTGAGGCTGATGGGGGTAAAAGATTTGTACACAACGTGTGGAGGAATTTCGACAAAATTTTGTATACAATCTCTTGCCGGCGCTTTAAGAAACAGTATGGTGACTACAGACGACCACAACCGGAGAGGCGGAAATGGAAATATTAAAATATTCCAAAACGGCCGAGACTTGTATCGAATAAATATTTTTCTCGGTTAATAATGTTTCTCACTACGTTTTTTGTATAATTGAAACTAATTCCGTTTGCAAGGGGAGCTTTCTTGGGTGTGAGGTGGGGGCACGTTACAACGCTACAAAACGAGAATAGTATCCATTCCGGGGTTATGTAATTTGTTGAGTTTAATTCTAACGTTCAAAATTCATAGGCGACCCCCTAGTTGAAGGGGTGGGGGATGAAGGGGTTATAGGCCGTTTCATAAATATAAAACGAAAACAACAGAATTGGTGTCAAATTGGGGGTTCTGGAGATCAGTGAGTTCTGTTATGTTGTAGTTGTGTATGGCAGTGGAGTAACTGATCCATAAAAGCAGATACAAAGAGAAAGGTACTTATTAATCAATATTTATTTCAAAAACATGTTTGACTTTTTTCTAATTAAAAATTACCAAATGCCCTCCCCTTCTTCGTTCTGTTGAACAGATTCTTGGGGCCCTATATTTGTCCACTTTCACAAAAATCGAGCTTCTCACTACGAATGTTAGCAAATGGATTTGCCAGCGTTCTGTGCGAATATTTTTTTAGTGACAAGCTACCAGACGGTCAATAACTTGGTCACATCTCCACTTTTATAGAATAGGACGGGATATAAAGGAGGGATGAGGAAGGAAGATTAAGTTAACCGTGGTTCTAAGATTGTAGGTTATAGAGTTTGGGCTTGAGGTAGGTGATCGATTGTTCCATAGAGACCCTTAAATATAAACATTTCAAACCCAAGGTATCATGTCATATACTCTCTCGCAATCTTAATTGCACTGTAACCGGGCGGAATAATAATATATTCAGCCGATTCGACTTCAATCTGGGGTTGCATGTTGAACGTCATAATTAATAATAATAAATCAGATAACCCAAATCCATGTACAAATTAAAGAGGTAAAGAGAACAATAAAAATATTTCAAATTAAAATTTATATAAAAAATTATAAATAAAATATATCCAAAAGGCTAGGTTTGCGTTGCTAATTGTTGTTAATCAACAATAAAATAGTGTTTAGAAAAAATATTTTAAAAAGTTTTCTTTGAAGCACTCACTAGTTTGTAAAAGATATATGCTTGAATAGTTCATTTTGAAGCAAATACAGTAAGTTAAAAAATATTTCACATATTAATGATGTATTTCTTATGAAACATTTATTTATTTGTTACAGTATCGATTTTCAACAGGATGGGAACGTTTTATTTTGTTTATTGGACTCATTGGTGGAATTGGAACAGGCCTGAGCATGCCTATAAACGTTTTGAATTTTGGAGAATTGAGTGGAGTCATGGTAGATTACGGATCGCATGTAATAAATGGCAGCAACACAAGTGATGTTATTCAAACGTTTTATGATGGGATACATAACTATTCAATTTACATGGCATGGCTTGGTGCAGGAACATTAATACTCTCATACATATCGACAATAACTTTCAATTATGTAGCTCAACGGATGGTATGTTATAAATGAAGTCTTTAATTTATTCTGTTACTTAACTCTCAAGTTTTTATGTTTTTCTCTTACTTTTTTTAAATAATGGTAACTTTATTGTACACAAAATAGATTTACAGAATTAGAGACAAGTATTTGAAATCAGCTCTGCAACAGGATATTGGATGGTATGATACACACCAAACTGGTGACTTCGCCAGTCGAATGTCAGAGTAAGTATCTTTATTCTCTAATGTTTATACAACAAACTTCTTTGTTTTTAGAACAAAAGAGTACTGCGTATGCTTGAAGTAGTTCGTCCTGATTGTTGTGTATGTTGGAAGCATGGAAGCTGCCTACGTTGTAAATTACTTTTTGTATCATCAATAAACACAATTTTTAACACCTAAATATTTTCATTATTTATGGTGGCTAATTTAAATCAGGGAAAATAAATATGAGCATAAGGCACTGACCAGATTAATTTTACTAAAAGGGAAAAAGTAAAAATTAATGGGTCATATCTGTGCGTATATAGTGTGACATGATTCGGTTATGTGCGTCACAGTGAAAAGCATTCACACACCTGTTTATCTCGTTATTCTCCTGGGTTTCGTTGTATTCATGTATTTCAGGAAAATGCAGGTGTCTTCTCCGAGGGTTCTTGAAAGGACGTTCATCTACCTCGCTGCAAGACGCGTTCTAATTGTCGGTGCCCGGGTAAATGAACAACTGTTCATTCAATTGTCGGTTCTGCCCTAATTTATAACATTGGAAAAGCACTGATTCGTGGGTTGATTGGACATCGATTATGGAGAGATTACCTTATGCACTACTTCTTTCATTATCAACGGTCAGGAAATTTCTTCTTCCAGACTTGTATTCTATATCTGACCAAAACGTCTTCTCTTTCAAGTTTCTCACTTGAAACTTCATCTTAGTACATCTCTCTCATTTAGATTTTTTCCTTCTTCAGACTCTTAACAAGACCTGTTATATAAGCATCTTCCTTCTCCTCTCTGTTAGTCTTCTTTCTTTCTCCTCCGAGTGATAGGTTGGAAGTCCCTATTTCGTAGCTCGTCCACCTTCGAGCTCGATAAATATCCACTTCTATACCAGGGTAGAATTTTAATCTTATAAACATCTCCGCTTTCAATTACGCCTGATTCCGACTTCCATGAGAGAAGGGTTGACCTCCATGTTATTCGGCGCCAGGTTTACATTAGGTTTTTCAGTCAGTCAAAAGTTATTTCTTCTCCTGCATACTTTGATTTTATTATTTTCGTAAAATAGTTGAATAAATCGAGGGGTGCTTTATGCCCTTTACAAGATAAGCAAAGCATGGAAAGACAGGTTACACACGCGGCGTTTTTTCTGCGGCGGGAAATTTTCCGTTCGCTGTAGCTATGCAGCCGCCCAAAGCCACTGGCAGCCAGCTGATCTTTTACCGTCGACTTTGAACTGGTGACCCAAAGCCTGGTTACACACACGACTTTTCTCTTCATTATTGTAATTGAATATTCATATTGACAGGTTGGCTTGTGGTATCACACCTTTGGTGTCTTTTGACAATGTATTTTTTTGGTATCGAATTTATAATATGAATAGCTTGTGTGACTTGAGTGACATTATTGATAATTAAATTTTTATTTTTTTTATGGGATAAAACCGGGGATATTTTCAGGGATAGGAACGCTACAAGCTGAATCGTAAAGTGCGTCAAAGGAAGACATGAAAATTCTTAAATAAATAATGTCTTGACATCCTACCTCAACTCTTCTTTCATTAGTTGCATGAACCCAAATTAGTCGATTTATTCCTCTCCTTTTCATTCTACGGCGAAATAATAATAATGCTAGAAGCTGCTGTCTGTTCATTTCAATCTATTTTTATTTTTGTGTAACATGAGGGTGATCCTGAAACAGGAAACTCCCCTTTAATAGCATAGGAAGGACATTGAAAAAGGGGGATGTGGAAGGCAGAGCAAAGGTAGACTAGGGCACCACGGTTATAGTTTAAGGATCTTATCTGGTGTTTCACCTAAAGAGAGGCAGGGAAAACCCTAAAAAACCTGCATCAGGTAGGTCTGGTAATTGGGTACTATTCTCATGCCCTTCCGAATGACGGGAGACGAGTTTGCTGTAGGGTTGCAGCATTCCATTCTCAATGTCCCACCAGTTTTACGACACGTTGTTAAAACAAACATTGTTTGAAACCTGAGAAGTTTGTCGGAACAGATTCACCAGGAACACGTATGCTCTCTAATATTTACTATTGCTACATTAACTCTTGTGATGTATTGATTAAAATGCAAAAAGAAAAGCTCTTAACTTTTAGCACCTCAATAAGTGATATCATTAAATACGAATATCATAAATTATTTTAATATATCGTAAAAAATTAAAAACTTCTATATTTTTAAGAAAATTTGTTTATTTATTTTAAATCAAATTTTACAGAGATCTGAATAAATTGGAAGAAGGAATGGGTGAAAAAGTTATCATGTTTATCAATTTTATGGTGGCTTTCATTGGAAGTGTTGTCCTAGCACTTGTCAAGGGCTGGGAACTTGCTCTAGTATGCTTGATATCTTTTCCTATATCAATGATATCTATGGGTTTCATTATGAGAGTAAGTAAACAATGCGTATTAGTTCCTACATTTTCTTGTTAAAAATTATAAATTCAGTATGAATGAGCATATGTATAATAAATGCATGATGAAGATTTGCCATATAATTAATTGGCTACAAAGTAATAGGAAATTCAATAACACATTAATGCAATTATTACAATTATAATAAATTAATAATCTGACAATTAAGTATAAAATTAAAAAATATGGTCAATTTGACAGAAAACAGCTAAGTATTATATTTATTTAATGTAATTACAAATTCTTTATTGTATTTAATTTTCATGTAAATTCATTTGCATTAATTTCAGTGAAATATTTTCCCTTCTTCTTCTCTTGGTAGTTACTATCCTAATCACCTTTATTCTTTCCTTTCCATGAAAAATAGATCTGGAAATCTGGTTACTAAAAGGGATGGTTAACATTTCAGTTTCATAAAATTATGACCCTACTGAAAAATTAATTTAGTATTTATAAGTCTAAATTTTAAACTTCTGTAGAAATATAAAATGTAATGATTAACAATTTTAAATACTGCAAAATATGTAAATATATATCACTTGAAACTAATTTTTTCTACGAACTCACTTCATTTGGGTGTTTGTTACATTAGCTTATCAGTGACCCTAAAAATTCATTACTAATTAAAGAATTAATGAATAATGTACTTAAAAATGAATTTAACTAATTTACCTATAGTCTTCATACTTTTTTTTGCATGTGTGCAAACAAGATAGTCAATAAAAAATTAATTTAATATTTTAATGAGCTGTTGGTCCAAAAAAATGCATTATAATTTACATTACAGGCTATTATATGCTAAAGCATGTGTAATCATTCAACTATAAACCAACTCACCACAGGATGACATGTAATTTAAAATCAATTATCCCTTCATTCCAGTTATGTTATAAATTTCATTATTTGTTCACTATTGAGATAATATGCATACTACAAACATATAGATTGTTTTGTTGGTACACATGTTCAAAAAAAGTGTGACAACTATTAAATTTATTGGCTAAATTATTATTTTTTAATTGAAAGCCCTGCTGGCAGTCATTACATGTACACCTTAAGCAACATTTTTATAATTATGAAGATGGAAAATATTGGAAAGAACTATCTTCACTGCTTTGTAAGCTGAAGAGCTAATGATTCTGCAATACCAGAAAGAAATGTCAGACATTGCAGTACTGAGTCGTAAATCAAAGAGATATATAACAACTTTATTTGCATCTGTACATGGCCAGTACTTATAAGGTTTTGTTTCTCATCACAATGTTTAAAATTACCTCCATACCTATTATATTTTAGCCATATTCGGAACTACTAATATCTAACTTCTTAAATTATTCATATCAACTTCCCTTTCTCCATTCTTCCTTCACAACATATTAGTGTTTACAGTTATAAATAGTAAATTAACCTATAGGTCCGAACAAATTTAATATAAACTATTAACATAAATACTTACATAACATTTTGTTTCTAATTTTAGAATCTCATTTGGGGAATTTTAACCATAAAAATACAAAAGAAATATTTACAAAATAATTTTTATAATACAATTATCTTATGAAATGAAAAATTACTTACAGAATCAATAAATTCAGGTAGAAATTTAGAAGAGGCTGAAATGATAATTAAAACCAATAGTGTATTATTAGTGTTCAGAATAACGATGTTAAGTTTAACTGTTACATGAAAAGTAAACAGTTTATCTATAAATTATGTTTTATTTTTAATTTCATATAGACATCATCCAGACTTGCAAAACAAGAGTTGGAAGCCTATGGAAATGCAGGTTCCATTGCAGAAGAAGTCTTCAGTTCAATAAGAACTGTTATCGCTTTTGGTGGGGAAGATAAAGAAGTTGAAAGGTATAATTTAAAATATGCAGTAATTATAGTTCAAAATATTTTATATCAATTTAGTTAATAAATAAATTTTTAGTTATGAGGGTTTTTATACATATTTTTACAAAATACAAATTCTTATTATAAGTTTAAAATATTAACAAACATTTTTTGTGTGGCTTTAGATATATACAGTACCATGTCAAGTGTTGTTTGCATGCCGTGTGTTTTGCTATTATATTTATTTTCATTTAGCGGGCTACACATTCCAATATATAGTGAAGTTTGACCATAATTTTAATTCCATGCTGTTATTTTAAAACAAGATTTATCGATAATTTTTATGAAGAATTTACCAAGAAAATAAATGCCATATCCGTAAATTTATTTGTAACCAAAAAATGTCCTATGTATATGTACACACAATATTTACAGTTAGTGTAAAAAATATATTTCACTTTAGTTTATGAGGAGCATAATTATTATGTTAAGTCAAATGATTAGCTTGTAATGATTTTAATTTTTCAATTCCTCAAGTGTAATACTGAAAACAGATCAATGTTTCCCCACTAATTATAACCCAATTGTGGAAATGAGTATAGTAAATTATAGCCTACTGCAAAAGTTGTATCAAATGAATAATTGTCAGTATAAAGGTTCTGTAAAATAGTTGTGTACTATGTATATCCTTACATTTATTTTGGAGCACTGGAACTAAATCTACAAAAAAAAATTGTATTGATTATTGATGAATATTTCAAAAGAGAAACTGTAACAATGTCAGATTATGTGAATACATTAAGTACATTAATCATGTATATACTAAATGAAATATTACAATGAAATTCTTTAGTGGATTTTATGTTGTTTTCTAAAGATGTAGACATGGACACAAAACTGTACTCTTACATGCCTAATACATGTAACAATGAGGAACAGTAAATATCTTAAGTTATGCATAAAACATAAAAACATATCTCTTTTCTAACTTATTTCGAGCTGCTATTTTATTTAATTTTTATTTTTGTCAGGCTCTTAACTTTTGTATACTTAAATTAAATACAATTCATTTGTTGACAAGACCTTTACTTATTTGGTTATGTATTTATAGATACAAAAACAACTTAGGTCTTGCAAGAAATTACACTATAAGACGCAGTTTCTTGAATGGCATAGGATTTGGTTTGCTGTGGTTCTTTATATATGGAAGCTATGCTTTAGCATTTTGGTATGGTGTGGGCCTTATTATAAGAGACAAACCATCAGAGGATCCTTTGTACACCCCATCTGTTATGGTAACAGTAAGTAATTGCTAAAGAAATCTCTTACCTTGTACCAACTATACAGTAACATTTTAAGTTTGATTCTATTGTAAGTTTATATTCAAATAAATTTATTTTGCAGGTTTTTTTCAGTGTCATGACAGGTTCCATGAATTTTGGCTTTGCCTCTCCTTTTATAGAAGCTTTTGCAGTAGCAAAGGGAGCTGCAGCAAAAGTATATAATGTTATTGACCGTGTATCTCCAATAAATAGCATGTCTGAAGATGGAGAAAAACTATCTGAAGTTAAAGGCCACATTTCTTTTAGAAATGTTCACTTCCAATATCCATCTAGAAAAGATGTAAAGGTAAGAAATAATTAAGCTACACCATATGACGTACAACGATTATTTTTTTAATGTTTCAAGAATCATGAAATAAAGTACAATATATAACACAATTTAAAATTGTAGAATCAATGAACTTGTTTTTTAATCCTATTTAAGTTAATGTAAAATACATATTTTATGAATACTCTTCAAATCTAATGCAAAAATATTAAAGGCCTTTTGTTTCTAAATTATCATTACACCTTACAGAATAATATTTAATGTTATTTAATTTAAAATGAATAATATTGAACTATGAGGCTTTGAAATGAAGGAAAACATCTGGAAAGCCTGTGTGTGACTAATAAAATTAATTTTATGATATACATAAATATAATTAACTGATTAAATATTTTAAAGAAAATCATTTCTCACTCAAATGATGCATACATTTCAATACTTTTATCTTTACATTAAGCTTCTGACAAAAATTTGTGTATTGATTTCAGATTTTTTACTTTTAAATTATGTCTCAGATTCTAACAGGTTTCAACTTAACTATTAAAGAGGGACAAACAGTTGCTTTGGTTGGGAATTCTGGTTGTGGTAAATCGACTTGTATTCAGCTCATTCAACGGTTTTATGATCCGGAAGATGGTTCAGTAAGCTCTATTAACATTTGTTTCAATATTTATGCAATCACCTTAAGAGATAAATTACCTGCATTCATATGATTGAACAAAAAAAATTCTCAGTATTTCAGTTTCCAAAGATTTAGATATTAAAGTGATTTGATATAGAAAAGAAACATACAGCATATTAATGTTTAAAAATGACAAGTGCATTCATTTAATTTTTCACAGTCCATCATAAGCACACAACAGAAGAACAGATTGTTTCATTTATTCAGAAAATAAGTACAACTGTTAATTTAGGGTTTAAGTTTTCAGCTATTGCTTTACTATTATTTTGGAAGGATAGACATTAGAAACTCATTTTTCTACAAAAAATATTAACCTAGTGCAATTTTTTTCACACATCAATAAATAAAATTTGACGTACTGTACTAAGTTGGACCGTTTCCCTGGAAGCTTAAGATTGGCAGCTGCTGCAGTGATTTAAACAGTCTTAAGTATATAGAATGTTACAAAACTTGATGTTAATAAACAGTAACTTACTAAAAATTATTTCAGTACTTTTGCTCACATTTATTAACTTCATATTTGATGTGATTTTTATTTTTAAAGTTTGACCTTTCTCAGTATTTATTTTAATCAATATAAATCAATATAAACCATGGACATTTTCTATGTTATTTTTAAATTAATGCAATAGGTTGAACTTGATGGACATGACATTCGAAAATTAAATGTTGCATGGTTTAGACGTCATATTGGTGTTGTGGGACAAGAACCTGTACTTTTTCAAACTACAATTGCAGAGAATATTCGTTATGGCAATGATAGAGCAACAATAAAAGAGATTGAGGATGCAGCACGTTTAGCCAATGCTCATGACTTTATAATTAAATTACCACAGGTAAGTTTGATTTCTTCTCATTATAACAAAGTTATTAATTTTTCTCTAATAGTCTGTATAGTATTAGGACAATATTTTTATCAAATTAAGTGCAAATGCAAAGAATTAAACAAAATTATTACTTATTACTTTGAGCAGAATTTTATAGATATTATTTTGTGAATATACAGAACTAAAATTATTAATGGATTTAAAACCAAGAATGGAAGAAACGAAATAATTGTTTACAATGATCTTCTATTATATGTTTTACATATATAGGGTTATAATACAATGGTGGGAGAAAGGGGTGCTCAGATATCTGGAGGACAAAAGCAGAGAATTGCAATAGCCAGAGCATTAGTACGTCAACCTAAAATTTTGTTACTTGATGAAGCAACATCAGCTCTTGACACTAATAGCGAGGCAAAAGTTCAACGTGCATTGGAACAGGTTTGTAAAAGTTGTGAAGTTCTAGTTTTAACTCATTTATTTATGTTCTGATTAAAATATTTATCTCTTTGTCACATATTTCACATTTTTCATATTTATTTTTTGGTTTAAAGTTAATTAAAAAAAATACATAACTTATTTATGTTCTATATTTTTCATCAGGCAAGTGTGGGGAGAACAACTATAATTGTTGCGCATCGTTTGACAACTATTCGAGGAGCTGATAAGATCATTGCTTTATCAGATGGTAAAGTTGTGGAGGAAGGTTCTCATGAGGAGTTAATGCAGTTACATGGCCACTATTACAAATTAGTTATGGCACAAATATCACCACTATCAAATTCTGGCAATGAGGAACATAACAGTAAAGGTAAGCAACTTTTGAAATTATACATATGATTTTATAACTTAAACCATGAGCTATAAACAACATGGAAAAAAAACAACTTATTTGATCCCATTCAAGAGAAATTTGTAAATTCTTCCCAGATTCAGAAAGTCCAAAAACAGAGAGAATGTTGAGTATTTCTAGTAATGCTTCGTCTATCAGGGATGACTTGACAGGAGAGGAATTATTGCATATGGAATCAAGTGAATCAGAAGAAAAAATTAACACTGTTCCAATGATGGAGATATTGAAACTAAATAAACCAGAGTGGTTTCACATTATTGTAGCTACCATTTGCTCTATTATTATGGGCTGTGCAATGCCTATTTTTGCTGTACTTTTTGGAGACGTCCTTGGGGCAAGTAATCACTTTACCAATTAAAGTATTGTTGTTGTTTATTAAAGATTGCCATGAAAATATGCCATTTTTGTGTCAATAAATATTATAATGACTTATAAATGAAAGAAGAATAAATGTAAATATAATTATGTGAGTTATATATTGTAATATACTTTTTTGTATATAAAACATTTATTAATTTAATTTACAAATATTTGATCAATTTTAATAATTTTGTTTATTAATTTACGTGAAGACACGGGCTTAATCCCAGGGGATTTTGGGTCTCTCAAGAGATGGAGTATGCATCAGCCACAATTACTGGCCCAACAAACATCCACCTCTCGAATGTTTGTGCGTCTCTGGATATCTGCTCCACTCTTCTCCCTTCTGCGGTCTGATCACTCGCCTGCCTACTGGGGTCGAGCCACGTCCTCTCGGGTCTGATCTGGTCTGGTCTGCCCCACTCTGCTCTGGTCTGCTCTGCTCTACCCCACTCTGAGGTCTCTACCACGATCTGATGCACTCGTCTCGTCTGCCCCTCTCTGACGCACTCTCTGCTACCGTCTGATCACTCTGATGTCTCCTCTCCCCACTCTCTGACGCACTCTGATCTCGAGCCACCCATCGGCTTCCCTTATAAAGCTTCTGGCGGGACTTCCCCTATTTCTTAACATTTCGGGGTTCCCCGCCCTCATCTTTCCCGCGGGGGTTCACCATCGTTCAGGCAAGCCGGGCCTTCCCCGCGG